>OY728132.1:1444662218-1445893600 GCA_963277665.1 Viscum album | reverse complement strand
AATAATGTATATGCTTCCAGTATAGAATTATAACAAATTAATATTTCTAATATATGATGATAGAGTTTTTATGAATCTTGTTATACTTTAGGTAAGGGGTTTTATGTTTCAATCTCTTTTTTTCAAAGACAATTTATGATAATATTTTAGATGATGAAATTAAATGAAATATATCTCATAAATATAATTTATTCTATTCTAATCAAGTTATTTATTTTTAATATATGTTTTTTTTTTCAATTTCATATCTTTAATTATAGAATATACTGAGAGAATGATTTTAAGAAAAAATGATTTTATTTATCTCTTAAATAGTTACTCATTTTTCTTCTATATCCATTCTACTAAAATGTTTTCAAGAATGTTTTTAGTAATATAAAATTATGGTTTAATTCTTTTTAATAATTTTTTACTTTTTTATAAATTTTTTTTAAAAAATTCTTCTCAATTTAGGAAAAGTTACTCTTTAACGTAGGTGTGAACAAAATTATCATTTTAAAGATTATAGAATGAAAAATATTTTCCATCACCTTGAACATTCAATTTTTTGTATAATAATTTAAATGTTTAATTATTATTTTTATTAACATTATTTCCTTAAAATTTTGAATATTTTTAGATAAATTATATCCAAATTAAAACGGTACTTCCCTTAAGAAAATATTCTAGTGATCTTTTAAAGGCATTTTCATCAATGAAAATATCTATTGACGTTGCTTATGTTTCATGAAATGACTCAGAACTCTATCAATTAAATTTCCCTTCTTACTTTTATTTTATATTGTATAGATAATATAAAATCACATATTTAACACAATACAAACTAAATAAATGAAGAATGAATGAAATAAGAGGTATTTATAGAAGTTAAGAAACCTATAACGATGAAATAATAACATACCCTTATAAATTATAGGGTGAACCTTATGAATAGTAAATTAAAAAATAGAATAGTAACCTCACCAAATAAAGTATAAATAAAATTTGGTCATCTAACAAGTTAAAATATAATATAATTATATCATATTTTATGTAAATGAATGTTTTAAAAAATTAATATTTAAGTGTGGGTATTTTTATAAGTCATAAATATTTAATTACAATTTTATAGTTAATGAAATTATTTTAAAGAAAACTCATTTTTATAAAATGGATTAATAAATATCTTTCTTGTTGTCTTAATATGTTAATATAATTTTATGAGACCCCAGTTAAATTTTAAAACTTTTATTAAATCAGTTTTAAATTTAAAATATGTATTTTTTGTATAAATAAGGATTTTTAGAAAAATTAAAATTTTAGTATTTTGAAGATTATTTTCATAAAATGGAGTCCATTTTTGAATAATAATTGTCGAAAAAATGGTTATGGTGAATTTTTGAGATTTTTATAAAATACATGAATTTTGGGTGAATAGAAAAATACTATAATTTACGAAAAATGATAAACACATGATTTGTTGAGTCATGGATGATGTTTTGATATTGTAAGCATAATTGGTTCAAAAAAACATGAAATTATCTCTATTTTTGGTCACATTAATAAACATTATTGCTTTTCTTGATAAAAATAATAAAATAATGAATAAGATATTTAAAAATTACTCTTCTCCTTCACTATAAAAACCACCCTCACCCCTCTTCTATTCATTCCTATTACCCTTGAATCATGTAAATGTTCTTCCCAAATACTATTCCCTAACCTCTTTGCACGTCTTGGAGGTCTTTCTCTTTCAAAAATAACAAATCCCATTCTCTAAAGGATGTTATCATGGGGGGATATTTCAAGAGGTAAATCCTCTTCCTATTTTATTTAATTTCATTTCAATTTACTTTATTTTCTTATCTTCTTCTCACTTAATATGTCAAAATGATCATGATAAATCCAGTATCATCTATATAATGTAATGATGTCATGTAAATTTAATATCCTCACTCAAACTATTATCTATCTCTTTTATTAAAGAAAATGATATCTTCACCCGAGAGGTGCTGATTTATAACCTTCATAGACAACAAACCTCCGTTTTTCAATTTATCTTTCAATTAAGGTGATAAAACAAATTTATAGTCGAACCAGATTATAAAATATGTATTATTTCTTATTTAATGTTCTTAAACTAGTATATATACATAATACTAATTCATACAACAAAAATAGTCTGAGATGATCAAAATACCGCTGTAATAATATAAACAATTATCACCAATGTTTTATCTAATAAATCATCTTTTTACCATATATTAAAATGAATTATATAACCATTAATATTTTATATATTAATTAGTATAATATAAATTCAATTTGGATAATTAAATCCATTTTATAAGAACATCCATACTCATGTACATGTATACTGATTGTGAAAACGAAGGAAACAAATACTCCTTAACGATAAATTTATATCTTATAACTCATAAAAGGCTATAAATGAACATAATAAAATTATAATATATAAAATTCTTGTATATAAGGTTATTAAATAATTAATTAATGGATTTAATTTTATTAACCAGGACATTAAGGACAATTTTAGAACTCATTCAGACATAAGGTAAGGGATCCTACCTTAACCTTCATTTTTTCTTTCAGATTATTCATTCACTATCCTTACCCTAATATAATTCTTACATAATTTTTTGTAATTACTATATATACTATTTATATTTTCTAAACTCTTATATAAAGATCATTTCATCTTTCTTAATGGTGAATAGATGATTTATAAGGTTCCCTTATCAAATAAGGAAATATGATTAAAGGTAACATATCAATTTCTTAGTATTTTTTGAGTACCATACATAATATGTTTTAAGACTCCATTATTTTTATTGACCAATAATTATTTCATTAAAAACAAAATTTTTTCATTTTGGGGTTTATAAAAAATACCATGAAACATAAAATCGATTTTTTAAAAGAAATATTTTTTGCAATGTAAAAGTTTATTTCTCTCAAGAATTTATCACTGATTTAATTTGATTATTTGTACCTATTTCAACACATATAATGATTTTTTAATATTGAGCTATTATTTTTAACATCCACCATATTTAATTAAATGGGTTGTGATCAGTTTTACTGTGGATGTGTTATTTTGATACCATTCACTATATTACTCAGAATGGTTAATGATTATGTTTACATATTAAAGAAATTTATTTAAATTACATATGTATATGTTGTTTGTGTTTAACCCCATTCATATGAGGAATTCATTATAATCATTAAGTGATGGGTGAGGCCCCCAATATTCCCTAGATGCATCGGTAGGTCTCATGAGATAAAAAAAATGTGGACCTGGCCGAGGCCTTTCCCATTATTAGATGTAGTTTTGGCCAAGTCCTTATTAATAATTTTTAGTTGTATTTAAAGAGCCTTATATATATATGATATATATGTCCCAATTTATGTATTCTCTCATCACTAACTAGTGATTAATATTCTATGTGACTATTTAACTAGATAATATCCATCATTATGTTTTATTATGGAACTATTTAATCAGCTTTTATTCATGCCATATTATGCCCATGTTTATTTTTTAAAGGAATGTGGTTCTATTTATTCATGATGCCTTATGTTTATGTTTATGATACCTCCCACAATATCTATTACTCATACTTAGAAACTGATCGCACTCCCTATTATGTTTTATTTTTCATAGGAAGTGAATATGTATATTATGAATGACTTGTAGGGATAATCTTGGAGTTATGGATGTTTTAAAAAATTTTATATATTTTATTTCCATTCATGTTGTAATGTTGAAATTATTTATGTATCTTTTTCTACAAATCTACTAATCTATATGGTCATTCGGGACACGTCTTCCATGATTATATGCCAATGTAATAAAATGAGACACCTGCTCTGGGCAATTGAGGTCTAGGTCTTTATAGTTTGTATTAGACGAATTTTAGTAGAAAACTCAGAAACTAGATTTAGAAAACATAGATTAGGGAACAAAACCATAAGATAGAAATTAATGATAATATTCCAATAACATCCTAGAATTTTGGTAAGGAAGATATTATGTGGATGTTACTTTCAATATATCCCATTTTGGATACTTCAAGTGGACATGCTTCTGGAACATATATACCTATGGGTAACAACATCAACAAGGTGTCCCAAGCCTAACTCGGGGTAACTTGGGTCCCAAAAAACAAGCCTTACTGCACATATGGTTTTAAGAAAACAAGGGATAATCTTACGATAATTAAAATTTTCTTTACATAACATTTTCAAGGATTTAAATGTATTTTATGCACAAAAAAACATGCTTATTATTATGGGATTAACTATGAATATGATTTCAGTTTAAGTTATGTTGAAATTATATATTATGATTTATATCCTAATTTAGTGCATGCCATTATTTTGAAATGGAACATTTTATATGGAATGGAAACCGCATGCACATACGTATCCCTTGTAGGGATTTCTCTCCTATAAAAGATAATGATAGTGGTATTAGAGAAATGACTGGTAATGAGAAACTTATAACTATACTATGAAAGTCAACTCATGTTATGAACAATAACCTCACCTGTATGGAGTATCCTAATCCACAAGATGGAGGAGCAATGTTTTACCTATTTATAAGACAACAAACTCCATAATTCAATGAGACTAAAATCCCATTTATAGCAGATTAATGGATAAGTTCTTTAGATAAGATATTTTTTTCCTCTGGTGTAATGAATGGAGAATGTTATCATGGAAGTTTATCACCTCTCTAGATATAAGGATCATTGGGGGTCATTAATTCAAAACACAAAGTAGGAGGAAGATATTGAAAATATAGAATGGAGGTATTTTAAGGAAACTTTCCTAGAAAAATATTTTACTCATGAATAATGAGTGGATATAGAGAGGAAATTCTTGAGTCTCAAATAAAAAGAGGATAAAAATGTTTCAAAGCTTGTGGAATACATTACAAGGTTAAAAATACATGCCACAAACTATATACATAATACAAGGATCGCGATTGATTGATTATTTAATAGTTTAAAACCATTCCTCTGAAGGGCACTAGTCTCCCAAAGTATCTCATCATACAAATATATTATCTCATGTTATGTCAAGAAAGAGAGATAATTCTCCATGTCTTATGACTTTAAGAGAAAACAAGAGAATAAGTGGGTGATAGAGGATAGATTGGATAAAGGGAAGAGTAAAAAGGGGAAATTTTACAACATGAAATACTTGTGGAAGTAAACACATTGGTTCCTGCTTAAAAGGAAAAAGGAGTGTGCTACAAGTGTGCACAAAAATTCTATAATGTTGGTGATTGAAATGTAAAAAACAAAGATATGAATGTTCAATGCTATAATTGTAGGGATATGGGATACTATTTTAATGATTTTCCAAATCATCAAGGAAACATACCACAGAAAAGAAAAAGGGAGAAAGACCAGGCTTATAAGGTCATAAATACTGAGGTTGAAGTTCCTAATGATATGGTGGAAGGCACTTTAATTATTTCCTTAAACTTAACCAATGATTTAATTGATTCTCGATCATTTCATTATTTTATATCATCCCATTTTCAAAAAAAAGTTGATATTTACAATTTGATTTAACAAAGGAGTTTTCAGTAAAAACTTTTTGGGTATGTATCATTGCAACAAAGACGTTTCGATCATTCCCCCCTTATGATAAATAAACATGATTTAATCAATGACCTTATCATCATACCCATGAATGAATTTGATATAATTCTTAGTATGAATTTTCTATAAAATTATGAGAAGAAGATCTATTACAGGAATAAGGAAGTCAATTTTTTTGATAATGATGCAGAGTCTCTTATATTTAGATCATAAACCTCACCATATTATTCTTATCTAGATCTACACCTAATAGATATATTGAATTAAATTATTGGGGATAAAGAGAATGAAATATCATTGGGAGAGGAATGAAATATCCAAATCAATTATGTACCTATTGTGAAATAATATGTTGATTTACTTCAATAGGATTTACCTACACATCCTCTAGAAAGGGTAGTTGAGTTTTTATTGATTTATTTCCTAGTGGGTGACATATATCTAAAAATCCTTATAGAGTGGACACAATGAAATTAATGGAGCTGAAGAAACAACTAGTGGAATTGAGTGATAAAGGATTTATCCACCATAGTGGATCTCTATGGGGAGCCCCTATTCTCTTTTTTAAGAAGAAAGATGGTTCCATAAGGATGTGTATTGACTATAGGAAAATCAATGCTATTAAGATAAAGAACAAGTATCCTATTCCCTCCATTGATGATTTATTAGATCAACTTCATGGAGCCCAATATTGTTTGAATATTGACCTTTGATCTGGATGTCCTCAGTCACGTGTTAGAAAAAAAGATATTCTAATGAAAACATTTTGATCCAGGAATAGGAATTACGAGTTTACAGTAATGCCTTTTGGACCGACTAATACACCCTCTTTTTTCATGGATCTAATGATTGGAGTTTTCACGGAATATCTTGATGAGTTTGTTGTTTTATTTATTGATGAAATCTTGGTGTAATCCAAAATCTAGGAAGGTCATGAGAATTATTTTATTATTATTTTTAAGACTCTTCGAAGAAACAACATATATGGGATGTTTAGAAAGTGTGAATTATGTCTTCAAGAAGTTTCTTTTCTTGGACATATTATCTCTAAGGGTGAAATCTTAGTTAAACCTACAAAGAAAAAGGCAGTTCAGGAATGGCCTACACTAATGAACATAACTAAGGTACATATTTTTGTTAATTTAGTATATTATTATTGGTGTTTCATTTATAACTTCACCCAATTAGCATACATATTAACCAAGATTACTCGTAAAGGGGTTAAGTTCGTATGAACAATATAATGTGAAGAATGTTTTTGAAGAATTGAATAAGAGGGTAGTAAATGATCTAATTTTGACTCAACCATTAGAAATTTATTGGGTTATAATTTATATTTATGAATCAAAGAAAGGAATTGGTTGTGTCCTTATGTATAATGATAACTTAATTTCCTATGCCTCAAGGTAGTTAAAAAATCATGGATAGAACTATCTAACTGATGATCTTGAGTTAGTAGCTATAATCATTTTTTGAAGATATGAATACATAGTCTCTATGGTGAAAGATGTGAGATATATATGGATCCTAAGAGATTGAAATATATATTCTTTCAGAAAGAACACGACATAAGAAAACGATGATGGATCTAGATACTCAAGGATTATGATTTTTCAATACACTACCACCCAAGGAAATAATATAGGGAAACATATTCATTGTACAGGAAGGATAATAGGGTTATGAACAAAATGAGGATTGATAAATATCCTATGTACATGGATTTAGAAAATATGGATATGGGAATTATCAAGGAAGTTGAAACATCATTAATTTTTCAATTGGTTCCCATCCATATTTATTATAAATAATTAAAAGTTATTTGTATGATGACAATAATATTTAAAAGAGAATTAAATTTGTGAATTATGAGAAGTTGGAAGAATTTGTGTATGAAGATGGAATGATGAAATTTGGGAGGAGGCTATCGTTTCCATCTACACAAAATCTAAAAGAGAGTAGTTGTATAATTCCTATAGTTCAAATTTATCTATATAACCTAGCATCTCTATGATGTGTAGAGATTTTATGGAACATTTTTGTTGGGATAATATGGTGTGTTAAATTTCTGATTAAGTATCAATATGTTTAGTTTTTCAACAAGTGAAGGCAGAAGGATAACATCCAAGTGGAGTCAGGTAACCTATACGTATTCCTATATAGAAATGGGATGATAACACTATGGAAATTATCCCTGTATTACCCCAAACTCCAAGAAATAATGATGTAATATAGGTAATTGTTGATTGACACACCAAATTTTCACATTTCCTCACTATAAAAGAATATTTTCCACAAGAGAAACTTACACGACTCAATATTAATGATGTTTTAAGACTTCATGGAGCACCACGATCAGTCGTTTTTTATTTTAATACATTATTTAACTTGAAATTATAGAAACTGTTTAAAAAATATTTGGATACTGAAATTAATTTTAGTACTTCTTATCACCCTTAAAGTGATGAGAAATTTTAAAGGATGATAGAATCTTTAGAAGAATTATTGAGATCATGCTCGATTGATTTTCAAGGTATGTGGGATCATTATTTACCTTTGGTGAAGTTTTAATAGAACAATAGTTTCCATTCTATTATTCAATTGGAACCATATAGAGCATTGTATGGAAAAAGATATCATACACTAACATGTTAAAATGATGTTGGTGAAATGAAGCTTGTGGGCCCAGATCTTATAGAGGAAACAACAATGAAGGTAAATAATATTCAAACCCGTATTAAAGTATATCAAATAAAGGGAAAAGGGATATTATGATAATATAAGGAAGAATTTAGAATTTCAAGTGGGAGATCATGTTTTCTTGAATGTATATCTAGAGAAGGGTGTAATAAGATTTTTGAAGCAAGGAAAACTAAACCGCAGGTACATTTTTCCTTTTGAAATTATAGAGATAATTGGAGAAATAGATTATAATTTGGAAAGGCCTCATAACCTTTCTAAAGTACCTAATGTGTTCCACATCTTCTAATTAAGGAAATACATACCAGACCCATCACATGTACTCCCTTATGATGGAATAGTTATGGAACCAGATTTATCTTACTATGAAGAGCCTATCCTGATTCTGGATACAAAGGAACATGTGTCAAGAAATTAAATGACTCTATTGGTAAATATGATTTGGATGAATCATAAAATTGAAGAGGTGATGTGGAAGCCAAATGAACATATGATGACGAACTACCCAAATCTTTTTATGAGTTAAAAATCGGGAAATTTTGAGGATGAAATGTTCATAGGAGTGGGGAATATAACAGCCCGGAACTCTATCAATGAAATTTCTCTTCTTATGTTTATTTTATATAATATAGATCATATAAAATAACTTATTCAAAATAAAACAAAATTCATAAATGATTCATGAATGAAATAAGTTGTATTTCTAAAATTTAAGGAACTTATAATGATGAAATAGGAACACGCCCTTTGTAATAGTAATGTGACCCTTATGAATAGTAAACCGTCCAATATAATAGGAACATTACCCAAGAAAGTATAAGTAAAATTTGACAATATTATGAATGAAATTATTATATAATTATATCATTCTACAAGTAAATAAATATTCTGAAAAATTAATATTTAAGTGTAGGTATTTTAATAAGTCATAAATATTTAATTACAATTTTATAAATAAAAAACTACTTAAAGTTAAATTCATTTTCATTAAATGGATTGAAAAATCAATATTATTTTCTCTTAATATTTTATTATATTTTTATAAGACCTCAATTAATTTTATTAGGGTGTTATGAAATCAGTTTTAAATTTAAAATAAGTATTTTTCGAGTAAATTAAAATTTTAATTAAAAAATAAATTTCTATTATTTATAAAGATATTTTCATAAAATGGAGTTAATTTTTGAATTCCAAATTTCAAAAAAAATTTAGGGTGAATTTTTGATATTTTTCTACATTACTTGAATTTTATGTGAATAGTAAAATACGATAATATATGATAAATGTTAAATAAATGATGTATTGAGTCGTGGATTATGTTTTTATGATGTAATAACCATTGGTTTTAACTAGTATAAATTTATTACTATTTTTTGTCACAAGAATCAACACTACTTCTAATCTTGAGAAAAATATTAAAATAATGAATAAGATATTAAAAAATTACTTCTCTTCTACACTATAAAAACCACCTCACCCCTCTTATATTAAATTCTCTATGTCTTGAAACCTATCAGAGTTATAACAAAATATTCTTCACTAGTATCTCCCCATTTCTAGGATCTCTTGTTATTTCCATAAGACCAAAATATGTTACCTTAATGTGGTTCTCAAGGAGGATATTTCAAGAGGTAAATCTTATTCCTATTTCAATTAATTTCATTTCTATTTATTTTTTTCTTATATACTTTTCACCTCCTCTATAAAAACAATAATGACAACTCTATTATCATCTAAATACTATAATTATATCATTTTAATGGAATATACTTCCTTAAATGACTATATCTCTCTTTTATTTTAAATATGAAATCTTCGTCTCGAAGGTGCTGATTTACAACTTTCATAGACGACGAACCTTTATTCCTCAATTTATATTTCAAGGATGGTCATTAAAAATTTTTTATGGTTTTTTTTCAGATTATAAAGTATTTATTATGTCTTATGATATTTTATTTATGTAGTATATATACATAATACTATTTCAAATGAAAAAACAAGTCTGAGATGATCAAAATACCACCGTAATAATCTAAATAATTTTGACCAATGTTTTATCTTATAAATCATCTTTACAACATATAACCAAAATAATTATATAATAATTTAATATTCTAGGCGTTCATTAGTATCATATAAGTTATATTCTGGAGAATTATATCCATTTCACAGGAACTTACATACTCATATATAAGTATACCGATCGTGAAAATCTAGGAAACAAACGCACTCGAGTGACAAATTTGTATATTATAACTAATCAACATGAAAATATATGAACTCAATAAAATTATAAGAAATCAAATAAATTTAGAGATGGTTATAGATTAATTAATTAATAGATTTAATTTGATTATCCATGATTTTAAGGTCAAGTGTTGAACTAAAAACACATGCCTTTATAAAAATAAACATTATCATAATATGGTAGGAATAAAATATGATTAAATTATGCCATAATAAAACAAAACCATAGATATTAATCTATTTGAATAATCACATGGACAATAAATTACTAGTTTATAATGAGAAAATAAATAATGTGGGATATCTGAATTATATCTTCAAGTCCTTTTCCAAGACAATTAAAAATGATTAAGGCCTCAGCCAAAACCATATCTGAAAATGGGCAGGGCCTCGGCCAAGTCCATATATGATTCATCTCATGAGACCTACCAATGCATCGAGGTGATATAGAGGGCCTCACACATCACTTTATAAGTCCAATACATTATTCATATTAATGGGGTTAAACATAAACAACATATACGTACAAAATATAAATTACTTTCCTTAATCTATAAACAGAATCACTAACCATTCTAAGTAATAAGATGAGTGGTATCAAAATAAAACATCCACAGTAAAACTGATCACAAACCATTTAATACAATAAGTTGGATGTGAAAAAAATTGATTAAACTCAGTAAGAAATAAAATTCAATATATGTGTTGAAATAGATAAAAATAATCTAAAAAAATCATCATCGAATTCTTATGAGAAAAACACTTTTACTTTAAAAAAATGTGTTCTTTTGGAATTTATTTTTAATTTTCATGACTGTTTGTATAAGTTAATAGATGAAAAAAATATAGTTTATGAAGACAAAATTAGTCGTTTTATATAAATAAAGGTGTCTTAAAACATATTATATGTGCTACTTGAAAATTGGGTAGGAAATTGAGATATTCCCTTTAATCAGGCTTGCTTATATAAGAAAGGATCCATAAGAGGGTACATGAGAGGTTATTATAAGCCCCAAATAAGGTACATAAGAGGTTATTATTATCCAAAATGAGGGTACACAATAGTTTATCCTAATCCCCAAAGAGGGTACACTATGGTCATCCCAATCCGGTTGTAGGTATACAACTGTCTATCCCAATTTAATTAGGTGACGAATTCATTTGTGGGTATCCTTGAAATAATATTTATAGGATTTTGATTATTCTAAAATTTATGCCACACTTTAATGATATGAACTTATGTTAATGTTTTTCTCTATTGGATCATATTATTTGTTTATTTTATGATTAATTTCTTGTGAACTACCAAGATTTATTACATGAATCATGATTATAGTGAATGATTTTCTGTGTATTGTTTTTCAATTTCTAAGCTCATATTCCAACACCCTTTTTCTCACATTATACACAAATGATCATTTTTATCTCCCTTGTTTACACTTATCAAGAATATGAGATATCCATTTTTTATGTTTATTTTTACCAATGATATGTGGAATGGTTTTTTGTACGATGCATCTAATAAGGTTACTAGTTGTGAAGATGTTAATGTGATATGATTTAGATCATTTAGGTACCAATTTCTTATGTATATAAGTTTCTAAAGACACTAAGACTTTATGGTTGTGGAATATATTTTAATAATATATAGTGATTATTCATTTAATAAGATATGGTATTTATATATGAAATTATTTGGTGGCCTCAATCATGACAGCACATGACTAATTCCAACACATTTAACAATATTATTCCTCCTATAAAAAAATTCCAATGGCACCCCAACCAAAACCAAATATCTAATAACACCTCTCATGAATTGGTATAAAACCTAATAATTTACGCATGTCACCCACCTATAAGATATTTAAAAATATTCAGATAACCTATAAATTCAGTTACCCTCATCTAACATATCTCACTCACTCACCAAAATCCTTAGTCACGTATTAAATATCCCAAAGTTATCTAAACATTCTCATAATAAAACTCAGATGGGTCTATAAAATGGAAAATATTTACTAATCCCCCACACTAGGTTATCACATAATATTCTCTAGAATCACATTCCAAAATCACCACCCACTCATAGGGAACCCACATACTCTAACTTCTAGATACCAGAATGATCCCTGGAGAAGCTGGTTATATGCACAAGAATACACATAAAACCAAAATCTCTCTATGATAATTTGTATCCAATGAATCGTACTACCTTTATAATTTATATATAATTCAATTCAATGCTATATGAAAAAATTATATATAGGTTGTTACTGAAACATTAAATAACCAAACATAATTAAAAATGAACTAAAAGGGGCTTATTATAATATAATTCCTTAACCATTTCAGTATAGAATTTTCAATGCACATCCCATGGATGTGGAACTGTATCTTTATCCTCATCATCAATTATCTCTCTATGGATCAACATGAACACTCATAAGAAGAAATTATATACATATGCGAGTCTAGTAAGTTATAATTCCACCAATACATTATACGATAAGGCACCATATGAAATGTTGATGAAACTCTAATTATATTAACATCCCATTAGTAAAAAGACCATAAACTAGATAGATTAGATGTCATGGGAATCCTATTTATATGATATTATTCATGAGATGAACCTTTCCTCTATGGAACAAGTGACAAAATATAATAACTAACTTCTTTCCCATAGTTTGAGAGCCAAAATACAAGAATTCAACTCCAACCTCAAGCTTCATGTGCATCATAAGAGGATAAAATCATTTTAACTGTTACATCACATACATAGAACATCAATCCCATCCTTGGTAACCTAAACATCCTACAGGATTAGGTGTATATATTAAATATATCTAATATCCATCATAGGATTTGATAAATTATTATAAATTGTAAAAAGAAAAAAAAAATACATGACACCATTTTTTAAAGCCACTCCTTCACAAACCAATGATTGGTTCTTAGAGTGATGATCAGTACTATATCCTTAACACAACTCCTCTTAGCCACAAGATACTAACTAGTAGTTGGGGACTTGGGTGATAATATAAGGAGACCATACTCTCGGTATCAGAGTGTGAAATAATATATAAAATAACAAAACATAATATAAAATCCAAATGCATGAGTCTAAAAATATAAGTACATCCCCAAAATTAAAAATATGAAGTTTGGGAAACATACATACCATTATACAAACTCAATCACTGACTCAGAGAATCACATATTCAAAGTGAGAAAATAAAATAAAAAACAAGAATCCATTGAAATGTTGACCCATACCTCATACCTTGATCTATGTTCATTCCCAAGATACATCACATGATCAATCATTATCCTTATCCCATCTTGTTCCTGCAACTAAGTGAGATTCTACTCGAGTACCTAAGCATAATGATTTTCCAAAAAGGGTGTGATTATAAAACATAGTAGGGAACCACAAAATCAATCACATACATACCAAATATACAATTATATGTTCATGTGACATGCACTACGTAAGTAAGTAACTTCTAATGATTAATATTAACAAACCAATTCCGGTCCTCTGGTCTATGACCTCATTTGATAAAGCGTAATTCTGCTAGTGATGAAGTGTCTTTAAGCATGTTGTCATGAAAATGAAAAACTATAATAACCATATTTTCTTTCAACATGATATACAGATAAAGAAATAGGATCTATTATTACCCCAATATATAGTATATGTACCTAGATAATTCTCCATCATGGTATAAATATTTATAAAATACTCAATATTAGTACACACTGTTTTATGGTAGTTGAGCCTCAATTGTTTGGACGGCTGGACCATGCCCACCAAAGGCCCCACAAGACCATGAAATCATGAAAACAGTAAAAAAATCATCCCATAATCTGAACCAATAATACTATATTGATATACATTGAAACCTCACCATTAGTATCCATGTCCTCCCCATTTAGAAGTTTCATATCCTCTCTGTTGGGAGTTTATATTACCACCCATAATGGGGTTTTACATTAGTAAAAAGACAACCCATTTACATTTTCCAATTCATTATAACATGAATAATCAACTAAAATTTTAGAAAAATAATACACCATGGGGAAACCCAATCCCATGTCCCCTAAAAAATAATAAAAACATCTCACCAGGGCCACCAACTCATTAAGGTACCCCCGAGATTCCACTATGTATCATCATAGCCAAGAAACCTCTCAATGTTCCCTTAAACTCAAGGAAGAATATTCAGACAAGTCTGAAACCTATTGGGTATCACATCCATTAAAAATGACAAAATTTAATCATGGTTTCATTTTCTTCATTGCCAAGTCTTATTAGGGTGATAGACTCATGCCTATTTGCTTTCCAAGAAACTCTAGGTCAGATTGACCACACAATCTATCAATTTTTCATGCCAATGTTTAATCACCTAGGCCATTATTACTCCATATAAAAAAACATCAACTATCTTAGTATCCAAATGGATTAATGAAATATCTTAGGAATCACATGGAAAACCCCAAGGTTATCCACCCAGATCATATCCAACTCCTACGTGGAGGTTTCTAAGAGATCATATTACTAGGGATATTATATTCATTAATTTAATTATTGTCACATTACATATACAATGAGAGTTCATATTTATTAATAAATGTGTTTATAAGTGAGATATCAAACATAAATAGGTGATACATTGGTTAGTTCCCATGTAACCATTTCTATTGTCACTTACTTAGTCTAGGATATTCATTATAGGAATGAAAAGTTGTCCAATTTGAAAATAGTTATTTTTAATATAATAAATTTCAACTCCCTTAGTGGTGATATAATCGGTCACATGAACCATAAAAAGGGTATAAATCCAAAATTTAGATTCTAAGGAATAACTTCCTATTTCAAATAGTTTTCACCCACATTAATCTATATCCCAACAATAGCTACCCAGAACTGTCTACGAACAACCAACTGTATCCCACACCCACATGACCATAGTTCAAGACACACTACCTAATTAATTAATCATAATCAAATAATATTTAATTAATAAATTAAAATTATTTTAATAATTACCTAAAATGGAAAAAATTAATATCAACAACAATGTGCCCAACCTGAAAGCTACAAAACTAGTGCTCCGGGATGGGTCACCAGATGACCTCAAGTACACCTCCCCATAAGCCAGAGTTTGCAGACTAACAGTAAGGGTCTAACAAGACATGTGGGGAGACTATTCCAACTTTACCAGAGTAATATATAAGAGAAAAAATTTAAATATCAAAGATAAAATTAAATTACTAATTAACATGCATAACCAAACAACTTCCCAAATTGGGTACAAACCACAAACTAAAAAAATTATGCAATGCCATTCTAGTAGTGTCACAAGTGTAGGAAACAAAAAAAGAAAATAAATGAAAACCCAAAATGGTCTCAACTCCAATTATAGAACCATATCCATGTACCTTCTATGCCTGACTCAACTCCTGAACACGAGGCCTCATCCATTAAACTGACTTGTATGTATGAAATCTACTCGGGTACCCAATGAAGGCCCGAGCAAGGTGTGAGTAAAACTCAATAGGCCACTACCAATGGTGTCTAAAAAATATCCAGTCTAAACAAATAATACATGTAAAGATTAAATAAATGAAAAGTAAAAAATACCACTTATGTTTTATTGATTAAAAATATTTACTTTAACCATTTCAAGTCAGAGTACCATTTTCATCATTTTCATCATCTTCATTACAAACTTCTTTATCGACATGCATTCCATGGGTTATTCATTTACATCATTCAAAAAAGGGGTTTAAAACATTAATCAATATGCATAAGTGAAAAAGTCAATTCTCAATATCACTAGGGAAAAGCACATCATAACAAAGACATTATCCTCACCTCAATGCTTTAGTCAATGTGTAATGAAACCGTTAGTGGAATAGAGATATGACCCTTCCCTAACCCATGCATTGTGTGGTGGAATCTAGAGCCTTAGTCTAACTTGACATGTGGGTAGGGAACCTCATTCGATACCCCACACTATGATGCCCTATAAAAATTATGATTTATCAATTCACCACACATATACCATATCAGAACCAACACAACCAATACAAATAGAAATCATAATCCACGAAAAAATAGGGGAATAATATATTATTCCATAACCCATTAAAACATAACTATTTACATTACATTTCCATTTAGAATAATTCCCATTTATTAATCCTAAATTCATTAATCATATTCACTAATTCTCTTACATTAAACAATTTAACAAATTCAACCATCTCTATATGTTAACTCACTTAACCCATTCTTCATTTTCATTGTATTAACCCCCTTATACATTTTATGTAAAAACCACGGTCATTTGGAATATTCACATTAATATATTTCTTACCCATTTTCATGTCAAACCAACAAACCCTTAGTCCATATTACATATATAGACAAAACCACCAATATTTCATTTTCCACTCATCTAAAAATTTTAGCATGTTCAATAGGGGTTTTATGTTATTTCGCATCAACCTTGCACTTACGTTATCAATTCCTATGATTGTAATGGTTGGTGCACCATATGGGTGGCCCAAATTGATCCAGAAACCTCAAAAAATCCCACGAGAATCATAAGGGTTTAAATTAATTATATAAAATATAATTATTCCAAAAATTACCTGATGAAAAAAAAGAGATAACCAAGAACGTAACCAAGCATGCACATATCCATACAATGACTCTTAGAAATAACTTGTAGACCACTTATATTGATTCTGATGAAAAACACACTCCCAACCCTACCCTTGGATCTAGATTCAAGTACCCCCCTTAAATTCTCAACTAAGATTCCATATGAAATAGAAGAATTTAGGGCTTAAGAATAAGATTTCACAGGTCACAAGATTGAATCCAGATATGAAAATTAGTGAGGGGATTAGACTTACCCAGAGCATCAATACAGAACCAATGGCACTTCAAATGGCCTAGAAATGTGGTAAAATGATCATTGGGAGATCTTGAGGGTTTTTGTTTTCATCACCCAGGACAGAGGTAGGAGAAATGGAAGTAACATTCGGTGGAATATACAAATACCTAGATGTAAAACTTGTAATTTTATTCAAATTTTAATGGGGCACATTGTTTTCTCACACGGTTTCCCAAACCATGCGCACTCGACTATCTAATGGGGGTGGTATTGTGTGATTACATGGGGATATCTTCATATTTTGACAAACCGTGCATGAACAGTGGGGAATGCAACTATCCCAAACCACACGGTTTGCCTCTACCCTCACACGATTTGTACTAACCATAGACAAACCATGAAACATGCACATAATGGACATTTTTTTTTCTCATCCCCAGAACCCTTGGAACTATAAGGCCCCAGCCTTAAACATCTCTTAATATCGAATTAAATGAATAATTCACATTGAGGACCTTTTCAGGTTTAGAGTTTTAGAGAATTAGAACATAACTACTACATCTCAAAAGATTACAAAGTAGACACTTCTACTAAGTTTCCATAGAATAAAAAAACTCTTAAAAAGAAACATGTCTAGTTCCAAGTTTTATATAGCATGACTTTCCCTTGATCCCATCCTTGACCCTATTCCATATTAGGTCCTGTGAAAAACATTTCATAAATACTTGGGGTGAGCATAAAGAGCTCAATAAGGGATACACAAATAATGAAAACTGTTAGTTTATCAAAACAAAAAGTAAACCATGTATACTTTATCAAAGTAATACTTTTCACCTTTATGAAGTAGTAAAAACTCTTCACTGAATAAAAGATCATTACTTACCCTTTTGTAACCAAAAGATTACCATAAAACCCATAAAAAGATCACATAACATATAAAGGTAACTTGGGACATAAGCATACTTAAGTGGAATAACCATACGGCCGACTTCCACACATATCACTTAATGGAATAGCCATACGGCCAACTTCCATACATACTTAATGGAATAGCCATACAACCGAATTCCATACCCAATGCATTGGAGGTTATAATGTAAACACCCGTCCTGGTATTCACGGCACCATCCGTCATATGGTTTATCACGTAACCACCCGTCAAATGTACAAGTACCATTATAAAAATCATAAGACATAAAACAAATATAATTGAAAGGAAACATTTCCACACTTTGATCACAATATATCAGTTAAATATATTGACATAACAAATCCATTATAAAACCATTTTCAATACCAAAATACATAAAAGAGTATATGGTATTTATTCCATTTTAAAAAACATTACGGCTTGTTCAGGAAGCCAAAGACTAAATAATACTCGCGGCAGCGGAAAAGGTCGTTGTCACCACGTACGTTAAAAGAAACATTCCTTTTTTGTCGTTTTGTGAAATGCTTCATATAAAAAGATTACTTTTGTATAAAAGTAAAAGTCAAAGGGGTTTATACACCGTATAAAAGAAAGTTGTGTATAAAACGAAATATGCCTCAATGAAAGGAGATTGAGACGAAGTCCCTTACCTCGGGTCCGACTTGACTCGATCGTTCTTTAACGTCCTGAATAATAAACTTTAGTTAATTTCTATTTTCTGAAGAACTTTTTTTCAAGTTCATTATTCCTTTTATATCACTTATTTCCATTCTATAAACATTATGTAATCATTTATGTTAATAATGTTTGTTTTGTTGATATTTGGTTCTTAAGTCGAAAGTGGACTTCTTACAATTACATGTTCTTCATGTGGTCAAAGGTTCTTTATATCCAGAATGAAATTACTGATTTGGATATCATATATATCATATATATCCAGCATATACATGTATTTATAATATTACATAATCATTTAGAGGTAAGAAATGAAATGCATCATTCATGGAGACGGTAAGCCGTATGTACGCATGATCGCTACTTTCATTTCTTTGTCATATTAATGGAATTAAAACTAAATGAGAGGTATGTATATCTTAATTCAAGAATTATATTCATAATTTATATGTATAATTCATCATATATATCCATTATATACATGTACTTATTATAGTACATTACATTTGGGGATAAGAAATGAAATGCACTGTTCATGGAGACGGTAAGCCGTACGTACGCATGAACGCTAATTTCATTTCTATCTCATACTTTAATGGAAAGAAATAATAATGATATAGAGGTATATTATAATTCCAGTATAGCATCATATATAATAACTTTAAATCTATCCTTTATACGTCCCACATATGGCATTAACGAATCACATCACTTTGAGGGGGCGGTAGTCCGCACTTCTTAAAATGAAATTATCGTGTTTACCCACAATGGAAACCATAAAGGTATACATCAAATGAAAAATAAAGAAGAAAAAGGAAAACATAAACATAATATATATCATATATAAAGAGAGTGACATCTTAATGGCCACCATTATAGGTGTTTAAAAGAAGATTGAACAATCATCGTTTCATGAGGCAGAAATTCGCCAACCACAGAAACAGTATGTTCTTTAACCATTAGATGTATATGTGTGTAAGTGTAGCACAAAAGCTTCTTATAAAAACATCCTAGTATATTTAAGATACTGGAGTTTTTACAAAAGAAATGAATAAAAAGTGTTTAGGGGTTGGAGAGGAAAAATAAAACAAAAGACCATAAGTGAATACATTACCTTAAAATCGGGTAACTCTTTTAGATTTGTGCTCAAAGGCTTCCTTGGGAAGACTTATGCCCAAATTGAGGCTTCAAGGAGTAAGAGAGGGATGTGTAGAGACAAAATGGGCAGGGTTTGGCCGAACCAAAGGCTTTGGAAGTGAGGGTAAAGAGGTATAGGTGGGGGCCTTTTATAAGAGGAGAGGAGGGGCACTCTTGGAATGTAAGGATATGTTAATTTATTTTAGAATGCGTTTCGGATTTTAATGGTCCCAAATTGATGTGTTTAGAGGATAAGGTGATAAGGGTTCGAAATCCACCCATACAATAGGATTTGGATATGTGTAGTTCATATATTTTACATTATCATTTCATTTTAATTAAATCCTTTATTAATGAGGTAATCGCTGCATCATCATGATGTCATAAATAATTCAATCAATTTAATGTCTAAAAATTATAAAAAAACCATCATGATGTAGGAAATCTTTCTATCCTTCTAATGAATATTTATAGCCCAAAAGATCATTTATGTAGACAAAATTAAAAATATTTTACTTAGGTGATATATTCTTTGTCACATTTAACATTCTTTAAAAATAAAAAGATAAAAAGTCACTTTCTCACAAAAGTGATTCCATGGGCCCCCCCAAGTTTGGAACAAGGCATCCCATGGTCGACCATGAGACAACTGGTAGCCTTAGGACACATGTTGTGGTCTTTTTGTATTATTATGATATCATTTTATTATCTTTAACTACCTGATTACTCATTAATCAAGATAATTAAAGATAATTACCATCGTTACTATTCATAATGTCCAAAAATAAAAGAGTCTTAATTACCTAATTTATACCTTCTGATTCCAAATATGTAATACATTTTACCAAATTCCAAACACATAAATTGCAATAATTGATTTAAAAATAATTCCCGTTGTCAAAACAAATAGCGGGGTTTTTTAAACAATATCTATGAAAAGTTTGGCATTAGTTTATGACCAATTCCAAAGTGAAATTAATCATAATGAACACCATTTGATTAAATGGTAAAAATATATTCATATTACACTTTAGGTCTAATTAAAAAGATAATCTAACCATATAATTAATTTAAATGAAAAAGCAGTTTTGATGTAAAATGCAGTATTTTTCACTATTCATTAAAAAAATGAACATTGTCAGAAAAATACAAAAAATTTATCCAATGTAAATTTCAATGTCAAAACATAATGAATTTGTTTATTTTGACAAATATAGTTTATAAAATTGTCAAAAGTTTTATTTAAAAAGGGTTTTCCTTCAAAAGGCAGTAAAACAATCTTTTAAGAATATTAGTGTATTCCATGCAAAAGATTGTATTTATTTTCATTTTAAGCCTCTAAAACACTATCTTAATCATTAATAGACATAGATAAAAATATCTATTATTCATTACTTACTTGGTATGTTATAGTAACATCCTAAGATTCATCATAATCTCATGAAACAATTAATTTAATAGAAGAAATATATTGAAAACAAAATTTAAAAAAGGACATGTTTCTATGAATATCATGATATTATATCAACAAAACATCCACTGTCTTTACAACCAAACCAAATTGAAAGATTTATGAGAGGTTAAAAAAGAATCCAAATACTAGCCCATTCCAGGCCATATAATTTAATAATGTAACGATACTTAATTTAATTTTAATTTATGAAAAAATATAAGATAAATACATAATATAAATTTCTAAAATAATTGTGCATTGATAGGAAGGTGTATTTATTGGATTCCCTTATCAAAATAATAATAATAATCCCTTAATTATACGAAAATTATACCTTGATATTTTGCAACCAGTATCGAATCCATAATAATTGAAATAAGATGATTTGAATGAAAAAATGGAGAGATCAGGGGAGGAAAAAAAATGAGAGAAATTGGATTAAACATTAAGAAATATCACCCTAAATCACCCAAAATGGATGATTAATATAGGAGGAATAAGGGAGAGGGTCATATGGCCCATATGAGTGTGAGGAGAGGAGAAAGGGGTGGTACCATTTTAATTATTTCTGGTTTTAAATGTTAAAAATACACCAGTAAAAAGACTCACAATTTTACTACATTGTTTATTGAACTACATGCCAAACATGTTGTAGTCACTATCCATGATGACCCCTCTTGCACAGTTGATCAACTTATTCTATGAATGTGAAACTTTTCTCTTCCTTGGTCTATTATATTTATCATGTTTTGACTATAACTATGTCCAAATTTCACACCCTGTGCTATTTTATACCAATCTCAAATGGTTTAATTTTATAGTTCAATATTTTATACCATAATCATTAGAAAAAAATTGAAAATAAATTTTTTTATATATAAATTGAATTGAAATCATTCTTCCATTTACGATTCTGTATGATTTATTTTAATCTAAACACACAAAACCATTCACCATAAATATAAACATACAAAAACGTTAGAAACCTTACCCATATGTGTAAAGACTCTCTAAAGTACTTAATGCACGACTTGGTCCTAAAACCATATAATAAAATTATCTCAGGATAAAAAAAATCTCATATTATCTATCCAAATCCCAATTTAAAAAATTAAAAATTCACCAACTCAAAATAAAATTTTCTCTAAAAACCAAGACTTAAAATGTGATGGTGTTTTACACCTTATTTATTCAAAATATTTTTCTATTTTTATAGTATTGAAATATTTTAAATTCATTCCACAATATCCCACATTAAGATGAACTCCACTTAATTTTCGTAATTTATAACATCAATTTTTCATTCATTATTGATGATTTATTATTGTTTAAAATTTATAATAAGGAATTTTTTACCAACTTTATTGAAAGTTACATCTTTCACATCATATTCACTACTATTATTGTCATAAAATTAAATTAAAATACATCTTATCGTGTTTAAAAAAACTATTAATTTTACCATTTAAGGAAAAAAAATTAATTTTTAATTTACAGATTTATTCTTTAAAAATTTATTGAAATTCCATCATCATATTCACAGTCTTCATCATCCTTCAGTCATAGAAAACTTTCTACTAAGTAGCTGATATCCCCACATTTGAAACAATTATGTGATATATTTCCCCAATACTTTCATATACCTCTTATTACACTTCTTAAAAACAATAACATGAGTATGTAGAAATTCATTTCATTATCATTATCATTATAATAATCATGTTATTTTATATCAAATTTTTTTTCAGTATTGTCTTTCATCACATAATTAAAGCATATTTTCTATACTAGTCATGATCTAATTCTTGAAATAAATCCCTTTCATCATTTTATAAGAAATTAATATTCTATATAGATAATCTGATGGAATTGTGTGGGTATCATGATATTTATTCACATAGACTTTTTGATTAAATTGTTCTAGTAAGATATGTAGTATCTTCTAAAAAACTAGAGTATCCTTTAGACCTAAAATTAGTAATGGTGTTCAAAATTTCATTGACATGGGTAAAGAAATAATCCACAATTTCATCATTATTCATGATTATATCTTTATAATTTAATTGATATACCTATATCTTTGATTTATTTACCTTTTCATTTCTTTAATATATATTTTATAATAATTAAAAAATTCTTTTTACTATATTGATCCCTTTTGTTTTAGAAATTTCAATTCAAAAATAGATTTAAATAAATCTTTTCATGAATGAAAATGATTTTTAAAATTCATTATATCGCATATCATCATAGTAGAAACATATAAAAAAGAAAAAAAATCTTTTTGTAGAAGCCTCCAATATACCCAGACTGATTTAAAAAAATATGAAAGTATCTATTCTTTCAAAATATAATAGTGCCTCCTATAAAAAGTGGTTATCCACTTAGAGTTCATTTATTTAGTGTTTACAATGACCTGATCTAAAATTTACGTGATAAAACTTTAAAAATGGTGGATATTTTAAAAAAACACTAATTGTGTGATGTAATTCATAGAAAACTGAGCTATGATAACACTTAAAAAGTATCCACAACATCTGTAATAATTATATGGGGAAGGTTGAATAAGTGAATTCATTTATTTTTTTCCATTAATTTCTTTAAAACTGTTAGATTTAATTGATAAATGGATTTACATTGATACCAATACAGAAAAATAGATTTTACAAGGTTCACTAAATAAAACGAAAAACTATAACCTTATAATGATTTTGAAAAACAATGTCTACACATTATAATAAAATCACCATGTGGATTAAAATTGATTAGGGATTATCCATGATTTTTTATACAATGTGTCTCCAATCTTATGTACTGTTCTCTTATTCAAACAATTATATATAATTTTAATTTTAACGAGTCTTCCTAAATTATAAACCTCCACCATGTTGCTGTTCTTCTTTATATTCCATTGTTTTCTTTGATTATTTGTGCCACTAACGTTACTCACATATATTCTCTATTCCAATTTAAAAAATTGAAAAAGTAAAATAGTTTTAGGAGATAATTTCCTCTTGAATTTGTCATTCTTATTTTAAATCCATTAATTATTTCATGACCTTACAACTACCCTTGGATATAATAGAGGGAATTTTTTTTTTATTTTTATTAACCGTTGAAGCCTAAACTAGACATGTAGAAATTACTATAATTCATATTTTTTTAATTAATCATAGTGTAATACATACATTTATAGCACAACATATTAATTTTTCTATAACCACTCAAAAACTACTTCTTTCATTGATACATGAATACCTACACTACCACAAGAACACCTAAACATTCAATTTATGAGATGAAGAAAATAATGACATAAAATTCATATTGTTATGAAATTTTGAAGGTTACTCTTACAAATTTTTGATTTTACTACTATTGAGGTCCCCTTTCAATGATATTTATTACTTATTTTTTAAATCAACATTAAATGCATTAGTTTATAATAATATAGGTTAAATAAACTATGAAATGATATGGATTATGGTGTAACTACCTTCTTCTCAAAACATTATCTTTCAAATTATTATACATAAACTCTTCATCTTGGTGAATTAAAAAATAAAATTTATGAGTCCAAGTTCATCTAATTATTCTTCTCAAAATAGTGAAAACACAAAGAATCTCAACTTATCATTGTAGCATAACTTACATGTCATAAGTATGAAATGAGAATATCTTCCTATTAAATCATCTATCATGATGTGAAACCTTAAATTGGGGAATTATTTACTCTTAATTAAGTATAATTTACTCATATATAGAATGAGTATAATCTTATGCATCTCATTTATATTCTTACCAGTAATTTATTATAGAAATATTACCTACATTATAATGTGATTTCATCTATAATACACTAATTACTCTAAACTAATTCCAAACACCTATAGACATCAGAAAAACTATCACATTACATGGAAAGATATTATTTATATATATATGAACATTATTTATATATCAATAAAAAAATCCTGTAAAAGAACCATATCAACTTCATCTCATTTCTTATTTTCTCGCCTTGGAAAAACATTTCAATGAGAGAGAACCATTCAACACCTCATGGGAACAACATAACTCTTAGAAAACTATTATTCAAATCATGGGTGATGGGAATTAGGTAATTAATAGGGAGACGATAATGGGGAATTCAGGTAGTGAAACAACTGATAGACAAGGATATGCGATACATGGGCGATAGAGTCAGGATTGTGTCACATGGGAGGATTTTTTACAAAACTTTATTATATTTCTAATTCAAAAAAACACTATATTTAAATATTTGTTGTGGTGTATTTAAAACCAAAATTAAATTAATCATTTAGAGAAATTTTTTAAGAGAACTAGTGAAAAATGTTGAAGCTCTAGTTGAAATAACATTTAGTATAGGTTTCTGAAATGATATCTAAAAAATAAATGCTATATATATATAAATATTTTTAATTAAATTAAACCATTTGAGTTCCTTCACTCTAAGGTTTCTATCCCTCCATGTTAATTATTTTGTTATATATCTTAATGATGAACTTATATATTAATTCAATTTTCTTTAATTTTTCACAGATTGTTACCTCTTATTCTATATTTTCTTATTTTATTGATATTATGATATATGATATGATATTATTATTAGATCTATTTTTATCACTATGGTTTATTCTTATTATTAATATTAATTTATTTATGATCATTATATCATATTATTTTCATGTGGGACACATTATTCTGAATCGATTATCATGTTATTAGAGGATTTGGATGTATATAGCCCCCAATTGATTAGGTAATTATTTTATATCCAGATATACAATGTATAATAAATATGAATTTATCCAATATTTTATATGTTAAATTGATTTTTCAATAAACCATGGTAATAATTATGATGATAAATTATTATTACCTTACACAATTCTGATAATTTTTATATTATTATGTTGTGATCCCATGTTTATGTTATGCTGATAACCATTATTTTCCATTATAAACTCATATGGAATTTATTTCTCCAATTCCTTGGTATTTTTGTCATCTTACTATGATTTTTATCTCAACATTACTTTTATTAAATTCACATATTCTCATATGTGGTTAAAATATTATGATTTATTTATAGTAAGAATATTATTATTATGTTGAATGATATTTTATGGCCCTTATTGTATTATTGTTTTAATATGTACCAAAATTTCCAAGAATCTAAACCTAAAAATTTTAAGATGTATAATATTATGTATATTTATTTATAAATGATATAAAAATTATGATTTGATATATTGTTCCCTAAACATGGTATTAAAGAAGGATTTAGATAATTTCGGAAATAAGTCAAAGAGTAAATGTAATCTAGCCTAAATTAACATATTGAAAAATATAAAGTGAATTATATTTAAGTTTTAATGCATAATTTTTTATTCATTCTCAATTGAATTATGTTTTTTTATAAAATTATTTATATATAATAATAAATGTAGTAATCTAGGAGGAACTAATCCAATAACCTATGTGTGGAAAAATTCAATGGTTCATTGTCCTGGTTTAGGGAAAATAAACTAAACTGTGTAAAGAAACCAAAATACCCAAAGAATGATTGATAAGAATTTGTGTCTTTCATGTGGAAATAACCACATTATTTTAAAATATATTTATATATACTTATTATAAAATCATGGTCCAACACAATAGATAAAATCATATTGGTGGTTTATTATTCTTGGAATAATTATGTTATTACGGTTGTCTACCATTTAAAATGATAATCATATCAATGGTTTACACTGATCAAGGAAACAAATATAGGGGGTAAATTTGAATTAATTTAGTATAAAGTGTTATGGAAAAAATTATTAATAAATATTTTCCTAACAATCACTATACTAAAATTTAAAGAGAATATATAAATCTAAAAACTCACAATGAATATATCGGGGAATATAAAGTGAATTTCACCAAACCAATAAGGTAGTCCTATAGTTTTTTTATCAATGTTAATAGAATAATTGATAAATTAATTATATTTTTTAATACACATATCATTTAAGTAATCTCAACATTAGTGTTTATCAATAACTTATAATATGTGCTATTAAAGAAAATATAGATTTTTGATAGTTTTCTCATTAAAGGATATATGAATATAATAATGGATTTTAAAGTTAAAGGACAAATTGATAAGGGATATAGAGGAATGAATTCCAAATTTGGAGGAACCCAAGCATATGCCGGTGGTCCCACACCCTCCCCCTCTCAGGGGGGGAGATGAAGGGTGTTTGTCCCATGGGTTATTCAGAGATTCTACCCTGATTCATCTTTTCAATATTTGATTATACTTACTCACACTGTTTCCAGTGATTTTTATTTTTGTAAAGGTTCCAGGTTTTCCCCCGGCTCCCCTTAACTTCAACTTTTTTATTTTTATGTTTTCTGTTGACACAAACCTTTTGGACCTAACACTGGGGAATCCTTTCATTCATCTAAATCCATTGGTGGATTATTTTTATATATTATTCTTAGAATAATGGGATTTTCAAGATGAAGATACTGCCGGTCTACACGATCGTCACAATATAATGGTTTTATTTTTAATATAAGAGGACTTAATACATGCTTGGTACCATGAACCACACCGATTTAATAGAAGAAAATTCCATATTCTTCGATGGTCATATCATCAACATATGAAGAAGGATACTCTTTTAAGGGTTATTTGGGTAAGATTCCTAAAACTCCCATTACCTATTCAAAATCCATCAATAATGTGTTTTCTTGGGAACCTGGTCAGCCGGTACCAATGTTCCAAAAACAGAACGAAAGTGGTTTTCTAGGTGATGTTTCCTCACTTTTGTGTTGAAGTTGATGTATCCAAGACATAGTTGGATTGGGTGTGGATTACAGCTAGAGAGGAGTTTAGGTATAAAAAAGTGATTGTCTATGAATACTAGATGGATGTCCCTCTCACCAAAATAAGTATGGTTCATATCACCCTAGAGTGCTATGATATAAAGGATTCCTATGAGGGGTTCCCTGTTTATATGATCCATAACATGGTTTCTATAGAAACTTCCAATAATCAGGTGACGGTTTAGACATGTGAGGGTATTCAACAGTTGGGTGCTATATTTCAAAAAGAGGCATGACCCGAGGAGGTTAATCCAAATATCACTAACATATTCAATCTCTTGAGGTAGGATCTAGGTGTATCCAAATCAAATGCATCATCATCTTCCAGGGCTTTTTGAATAGTGCGAGGTGTTGAATATATCTTATATCCAAGATTCTATCCAGAGGCTAGTAGAATCTTGTCATTTCCTCAAGCCCATCTTGTGGAAGTGCAACCAGTAAATGGCCCTGATCATATAGTTCTGGATCAATATGATTCTACTACAGATCTGGTACTTCGAAGAATCATAAGCAATAGATCATGTTAGGACCTAGGGATGGATAATTGGCTCTAGGAATAGACCTATGTAGTTTCTAGTGTGATTACAAAGGTACATGTTTCTCATGGTCTTAATGCAGTTCTTCCATTGAGTCTCGGGTGACATGTTGAGTCCCCTAGGTTTATTAAACTCCAAAACTATTTCTCATCCCTGAATAATAATGTAAATAAGAATTCATACCCTAAGGGATGAAAAACATACATTCCATGATGGAAATGGAAGTAGGTCAAGTCACGATCTTATGAGGATTTCAAGTTAAGTTACAAAGAATCTAATACCTATTAGACACCAGATTATGAGTCGAACCTCCAAGAGGACATGGCGGTTGGGTCTGGATTGAGGAAGGGAAAGAAATTCATGTTTGAATCTAATAATTTTTCTATTCTGGGGGGGGGGGTCCAAGATCTCAAAATGTTTTTCAAAATATTCCTAAAAAATTGTTACTAGATCTTTAGGTAAGACAAAGAAAAATGAGAGTCAGACTGGATCAAGGGAACCATTTAGTGAAGAAGGTGATTTAGAACTATCTGGTATGTTAGGAAATATAGATCTTAACAAGGAAATTATAGCACATAAAGGAGAAAAAGTGTGTAGAATTTAGAACCACTAGACGATGGAGCCTTAGAAAAAATGGAAGGTAAGGTTGAAGAAACAAATGCAGATTGTTTAGAGCTCGTTATGTACTCAATAGAGGAAATTTTATAAAAATATTTTAATATAAATGATTCAAAGGATGTTGTCAGAAGAATATATAAGAGATCGATTAGAGTGGACACGAATTAAGTGTAAGGGTGTGGATGAAAAACAGGACTACATTGTGGTGTGTGGTCTTAAAGAAAGGTAGATCAACATTGAGGAATATATCCAGGCCTGGGAAAAGTTTGCTGGCCATTTAGATGTTCTTCTGGAGAATGACCTCGATTTTCAAGTATCCTCTCTTAATTGGGGGCTTTATAGGGTACTTGGATATAACATTCCTAGTATTACTTTTAATGATTTTTGGGGTCGTTTTGTGGGTATCTCATTGTCTTTGGATATTTTTTGGTTTCCCAATTGTTCCTCAAAAGTGTATTTTTAATAAAAATTTAATTTTAAGTAATTCCCAATTTCCCACAAGTGAAATATATGGGATGAATTTCCCAAGGAAGTGTCTCAAGAAAACTAGGATGTGGAATTGGTATGAAATATGAAGTCCCAAATAATGATATTGTAGAATGTATATAAATTTTCCACTCAATACATTAGTGAAAATAATTTCTCCTTTAATTTCACTACCCAATATTTAATGACTAATTTATAAATAAATTTTTAATTATACAATATAGTGAACCAAACCAAGTTTCCTAAATTTTAATTTATTCCATCAACCACTAAGTCCTCTGGAATAAGGCATGTCTTATTCCATCCCCAATATTGAAGCTGAGAAACAAAGTGATGTGGTGAAATTCACACTCTTTAGTTAATAAATAATAATGAATGTTTTATTTGAATATATTTTAAGGAATAATATAATATCTTGTATTCTTTTATAAAATATTGAGTCAACTCATTGGCATAATGAACTGGAGATATATATGAATTCTCTTAGCATAAAAAATATTTTATTCCATGTATATGAATCATCCTCAATTAATTTTTTTGGAATACTTTTAAGAAATTATAATAATTAATTATTTGGTTGTATTATATAATATACTGTTCATTAATTATATCTGTTTATAGATATCTCATGTAAATTTTATTAGAAGGAAGCCCCATTCCAATTATAAAAAACACCCAATGTTTTTATATAAATGTAATGAGAATTATGAATCGCCTTTAGTAACTCTTTAATAGCTATGGGTATTGATACCCTTTTAAAGGGTAAATATTAATAAAATGGTTAATATAAAGGAAAAGATCAACCATGAAGAGATACATATTTTTTTGGAAATATACTACTGTATTACAAAAATATTTTTTATTTTTATCCTAGATCATGTGGTATAGTTAAAAACATAAATCAAACGTAGTTTAATAAATATACCAAAGATATCCTCTATAATACATATAATAATACTATATCATATAAAACATTATCAAAAATTGTATTTGGGTTATGGTTTTATTCAACCCAATGGTTCAAATAAGGGTAAACATTTTCTATTTATCAATAAGATATATTTGTAAATGTAAAATTACATTGATTTACATGAGATCATAAAATAAATATAAATAACATGTATAATCAAAAACAGATTGATGGAATGTTAAATGAAATTAATAGATTTCAAAAATAATCAGAAGTGGATCCTTATTTTGGATATGATTATAAAAAGGTAAATTTTGGTAGAATAAGACATCAAGAGGGGTTATGGTTAATTTTTAACATTAAAAGAAATAAATTATAATTAAATTTGAATTAATATAATTCCATAAAATACTCATTAACTATGCATATTGACCTAAATAATCACTTATTATGAGTTAACATTCAATAAGTTGATATATTAGTTGGTTTTATAAGCACTCATATTTAATTAGTAAATATCATCACAATACCCCTCACTCAATTACATAATTATTATATTTAGGGTGAGTTAGGTACGTCTAGAATGTATCATTCACTCTTATGAAATTTTACATGAAGATTATATCACAATATATATTTTAAAAAATCGGTATCTTTTTATGCATGTTGAATGATTCTTATATGTTATAAATAATTATATTTTGAATTTATTTTAAGAATCTACATATTAATTTTACTTTTAATTAAATTTAAAATCATTTATTATGTACTATTCAATGTGACTTACTAATATTTATTTAGTCACTTATTCATTTTTATATCAGGTAATTTATTTTTTATTAATTATAATTATACTAGTATTGTTGAATATATGGTTTTATATTCTATATTTTTTATTTTAATATTTTTAAAATATTTTAACTTATTTTTTGATTATTTTTTCATATCTTTTTGATTGTTTGAAGCATTTATTCTTCTAATTTTAGTTAATTTTATTTATGTTTCCTCTTAATGTAATATAAAACCACAATAATTTTTGTTCATAAACATTTGAGTTTTGTTGAAGGATATAATAGATATTTTATGTTCCATTATAATTTTAGTATGCAACATCAAAGATTTAATTATAGGCCTTGATGTTTATTAAGATAAATATCCCCTATTTTTTATTTTATTTCCCTCAGTCTCACCCACTTATCCAAACACACTTTAGAATCCCTCTTATAATCCTATTACTTTATACTCATTTTCTGGAAATACTCTACAAAAAACATGTACAGTTGGATTTCCTCAATTTAAATTCATTATACATGAGAAATTTTGTAAATAATTTCTATAAATCCCAATGATATTTTTTCAATCCATAAAAAACATCAGTTAAATTAAATATATGATTTTGAAATTATGAATCATTAAAAAGAAAAATATTCTTAATTTTTTTTAAAATAAAACCATTTATGAAATCACTTTTTATATATATTTTAAAACACCATAAATTTAATTAAGAGAAATAGAAACAATATTTTAATGGATTGAAGTCATCAAATGGATGTAATGGTTTCACTATAATAAATATCTTTTTCTTAATTAAATTTTTTCAACAATTAAATCATTATTATTTGATATATTAGTAGGAAAAAATTTAATGATCATAACTAATCTGAAAAGTTTTCTTAAAAAATTTATATTTAAATGGCTATCTCTTATTTCATCACATATAACCAATTATCATCATTAACAATATATTTAATACTTTAGGGATCTAGGTGTGACACAAAATGTAATGATTGAGGATTTAAATATAGTTTCTCCTTAAAAATATGATTTATGAAATATGATGTTTTACTCTCAAAAAAAATTTAAAACAAAAAAACATGATTTATTTTGAATATTTAATATAATCGTTAAAAAATAGCCGTTAAATTAGCTAGTATAATTTTATTTATTGAAAAAATAACAAATATATTACGAGGAAATAGAATTTAGAAGTAGAATTCTTTTATGCGACACCCAATGTTCTAATCTCAAAAGTGAGGTATCTTTACTATGGTTTTACCTATGTTAATCCAAAATCATAACTTGAACAACCTTGATTTGAGATAAATAACTTGAGTGAAAATAGTAACATTGTAGAACTAGTTGCAAAATAAATGAAAGAGAATTCACCACCCATGACTACCATTATGAGGTAGCTTACCCTTATATATTTTATGAAGGACATAATGGGTTTTCTTCATAGAAATTAGTTTGATAACAATATGTAGTTTTGATCTATATAATCAAATGCACATATCAATATAAAATCAATTTTATGAATAAAACCTTATTTTATTATCCTTTATTAAAATGATCAAATAGGAAAATGAGATATGAATATACATAAAAATAACATTTCAAACATTAAATATATATTCATTGAAAATAAATATTAATAAATAATAGTAATGAATTTTTAAAAGCAATTAATCAAATTAATCGATTTTCCATTATATTTTAGATTGTTATATAAATAATGAACTCTCAAATATTATAAATTTAATTTAAAAAAACATAATTTTTGGATTTATCATGTTCAAATTAGATTATTATGTTTTTTTGGAATATTTTCTAATATAATTTATTTTCATGTGAATTTTTAAAAACACCATTTTCTGAAAACACAAATATTTTTGAAATATGAATTGGTTTTATAAATATCATAAAACATAGGATAATTTTTTATTGGAAAATATTGGCCCTTTAAGAAATATTATATATATTAAAATAATATTTTTTAAATGAAAACCTATATTTGATATTTTAAAACATAGACAATATTTTTAAATGATTGATTTAATTACATTATACATTAGTATTTTAAAATTAGTTTATATCAATTGAATCAACTAAAATAGATTATAATTTTATTATAAGTGGATATAAATTATCTAATATTGGTGACTTTTTTTAGTCATAAAGATTATGTTACCTTGGGTATGTATTAGTTAGCTCGGCAAAACAATTTTTTTTAAAAAATAAATACTTTTTATAAATAATTTCTATTTTAAAAATTAAATGAATAAATTTAAATTAAACTAATAATATGATTGTTAAACAAAATAAATAATAATTAAAAAGTCATTTAATGGGAAATAAATGCTAATTAATAATAATAACCTTTAATGATAAAAAGAACATTAAAAATGAATAGTTTTTTTAACACATTATATGTTTGATTTCAAAGTAAATTTTATCCTATTTAGAAATTTAATTATCCTAAATTGGGATAAAATTTAGATTCATCATTTCCATATTTGGTAATAAGGTTATATTTATGTTTTTATTAATAAAATAGTTGATGTGATTGATATTAAATTATGAGTAATTAGTGTTTAAATGAATAATCTAAGGTGAATCGATTTTTCCAAAATCAACATGAACATTTGAACTTATAGGAATCCATTATTAGGTTTTAAATTATTAACAACATGTATTATCATTCTCCCCTCACCAAAATTACCTAACAATCACGCCTTTCCATTCTTACCCATCACTTAAAATTCTTTTCCATTAAAGAGTCCATCTTTCTCAGTGATAAAAGGATGACCAATTAATACTTTTCAACACTCCAATCATATTTAAAAATATCATTGAAACTATACCCAAATATAGAGTCCTTAAAGTCATTTTTTCTCCAAAAATCCACCGGTCACCAAATATTAACCTAAATCCCTCATGTATAAGTCCCCCCATTAAGAGGAAGCTTAGGGTCTCAACATAGATGTAACATCATTCATAACATTTAATTGTGCCTCATTATTTTATAATCCAAACATAAAAATAATATAATAAAAACATAAGAATCATTAGTGTGATGATATTTTACAATAATAATTATATAGGCACTATAATTTTATTTCATCTATTATGAAAAAAAATCATCATTAGTGTGTGTGCGTAGATTACTATATCCAAGAATTGACGCATTCAATTTGTCATCAAAACTAGTCATAGATATGTTAATGAACTTTATGGTTAATAAATATTTTTTATTTAATTTATTTATGATTATGAAATTACCATTTAATATCTACCTCCACCCATCTCATTCATTGAGTAAGAAAAATTCTAATCGTGTATTGTGCGGACTACCACCTTGATGAAGAATCATTTTTATTCTTCTAGTTTTTTTTTCTATTTATCAAAAACAAATTGTAATATTATTAAAAATTATCAAAAAATTAAAAAAAATTCACTTTTTTATAATTATATTATGTTAAATTAAATACATCTTTAACCATACTCACCAATCGAGTTAAACCATTTTCAATATTGGGTTGGTTTGACCACCTACATGAATAATGGTATGAGATTTTGTAATGGTTGATTACAAAAACTGAATTTATCATATAATATTACATTAATATATAAAAAATGTTTTTATTTATTTATTATAGAATAGATAAAACAATATTTAACTCATTATTTAAGAAAACACAATTCGTAAGTAGATAGTCACTGAAGAATGTTCTTTGCCGATTTTGTCTTATAGGATGAAGACTAAAGTACTTCTGAAAAGAAATTTAAACATCATAAATCATTAAAATTCATAAATTATAGAAAAATTATGGAAAAATTATTGATTAAATCTTGATGAATAATGAACACTAAGACAACTCCTAGGAAGCTACTATAAACTGTCAAACTATAAACATTCGATGTTGGAAAATAGGCAAAAAGAAACTAATATAAATATAAATAATGATTATAAATAAAAATTATAAATATTTAATATAATTAATACTGTTTTAAAAAAGTATAATTGTAATATTTTATACAGGATTTAGAGCATATTTGACTACGCCAGGAAAATCGATAAGGGTTTCTTTGCCTTAAATTTGAATCCATTAAGACATGTTCATGTTATATAACATGATTCATTTTCAATGGTGTATATACAAAACCAATTTAATTTTTTATAGTTATTTAACTATTTTTTATGGTTTATAACATTTTTATATGTTCCTTATCTATTGGTGTTTTGATTCAAATAGAAAAACATTAGAAGGGTATACATCAGCTCAGTTTCAGATTCATTAGTTCATAGAATTTATTTTATAAAATTTATTTTAAATCATTAATTAATACCATATTTTCACCATTTTATTTGGTATTTAATTTTTTATTTGGGTAAATTAATTCTCATATAAAAATTAAAAATATTTGATAATGTATTTTCTAAAATAAAAGTGTGTTTTTGGTAAGAATAAAACTCCCCTTCATACCAGTCAATTATTTCTTCCATATTGAAAATTTCTTTCCCAGGAATGTTATCCTATCATTTTTGAAATATAATTAGGTTTCTTTTTATTTTTTCTCATAATTATTTTGACAATTTTTTAAATGTTATTTTTAATACTCTTTTCACAATTTAGGGTAAATGTATTGCAAAATATTAAAGAAAATGATATTACTTACTTTCAAAATCAAATGTTTTATCATGAAATAGACATTTTTATCTACTCTATAAAGTATCAAGGATATTAAATTTTAAATAATTCTATTATTTTTTCCAAAATTATTAAATTTCCCTCTGATTTTTTATTGAATATAATTTTTTCTTCATCTTTTTTAGCTATGTTTGAATGGTTTTGTAAAATCATTTTTATGTTAAGTATTTATTCTTCCAATATTGTTTATCTGTCATGAAGTGATGTTTTTATAACCTATATATTTTATAATGACATGATTCCTTTGGAAAATAATATTTTATTTTTATGTTATTTTTTTGGAAGGTTAATAAAACCTATTATTTTTCCATGGGTTTATAAAGATATAATCATGATTGATTTTAAGTGGTTGGAATATGTATGTATAATGAGGGGTGGGGTAATATATCACCCTAAAATGAATTATTTTTTGTTTATATCTCATTATATTTCTAGGTGTAAACCTAAAGACTTTGTTCAAATAGGCAAGGGGATGAGTGGTTTTCTAAAACAAGGGTTTCTATACTTATGGTTGTGCTACAATTTCACATTGTTAATAAATTTATGAAACATTACCATAATTTTATGATGTTATTTTAATTTTAAAATATTAAATTAATTTCATTGAAATTATTTTTTCCATGTCCAATACTTATTATGAATTTATTTTTCACTATTATATTGTACCCACTTGTTTTTTATTAATCAAATGTGTTTTGAGACATGTTATATCTTATATTCTTCCATAACGATCTTTTAGAGATCTTCTGTTGATCTATTGTTTTCAATGATTACCATACATGGGTCATGGAAATTTAGTAATACATTTATTTCATCCACTTATTCTATATAATGTTTATAATATAATACCGTAGGTTATGTATTTTACATTATTGATAATTTGTGATCACCCATTCTTATATTTCTATTCCATAGGTTTTGAAGATGACTATATCATTTTAGGTATATATAAAAGTGTATAAAAGAGTACGGTTATAGATAAATGATCTCAAGTTTTGTAAAATAATATGTTTATGTAGATAATCTCGAAGTCACTAAAACTTTTGGTTCTTTGGTTATGAATCTATTTGTGAGATGTATTTTTTTAAACATGATATTGATGTATTATTTTAGTCATGTTTAGATTTGATTTATATAGTTGGTATCAACGAAAGCTTGAGTTATTTTTGGATATTAGTCAAGATATTTTTTGGGTTAGATTATATATTCATAGTGAAAAAACTAGAGACGAGTCTATATATAGTTTGACATCTTAAAATATTGGTAATTTTTTAATTAAAAGCTTTTCCCAATAATTAAATTCCTCTATAGATACTATAAGTGGATAAAGTTGTGTCAAATTTTCACCTAGGGGAAATCACAATGAAATTGGTTGGTTTAGAATTGAATTTGTCACCACTATGATGAATTATGGGTGGGACTGAAACTATACCCTTGTTTTGATGCTCCCACTGGATATGCACTAGTTAATCACATTCTCATTACCAACCACTATAAAGTATGAATTTTTTAGTTTGATGGATTATGTTGAGGAATATAATATAACCCAATATAAATCATCATAATTCTGATAAATATTAACATAGGTCAAATTAAAAGAACTACAGGGAAACATGATAATGTAAAAGAGAAATATATTTTATTATAAAATTTCTTTAATTTTATTAAAATTACCCCATATTTTAAATGGGTTTTCAGTCATGTCAACCCATATTTTTAGTAATGGATAGAACTAGAAGGAACTATTTTAACCTTGTGTATGAAGTATGATGGGATGACTACCTCAATTATAAAACAAATAGAATGGGAGATATATTGAGAAATTTAGTTATTATTTCAGCCCAACTACTGTAAAACAATATTAACAATGTTACCATAGCTAAAATACTAAGTGCACAAAACAATATAAGGTTAGAGTCTCAAGAAAATTAAGGCAATGAAGATGATGAAATAATGGTTATTCAAACACATATATGTGAATAATGTTTAAATAAGCCTCAATGTAATAGCTTTAAATGGAATAACAGATTCTTTATAAGTGGTTAATGAAGCCAGGAAGTATCAAATTGCATTGGTAAAATGAAGGGTTCAATTAACCTGATGAAATAAGATATAACTCATCCAAGGATGAAACTAACAGTCCAATTTCATATCTATGGAAAACTCAGGCATTATAAAAACCAATTACCTAATCCAATGATTTCTAAGGATAGTAGGAATCCACAATGTCATAAACCCCGAGATCAAGGATGAACCGATACAATGAATATCCATGAATAGGATAGTGGTAATTAGGTGTTCATTTATCCTCCACCCTAAATTAGTGTATTTATTTGAGTTATATCAACCCTATTGTATATCAGATGTTTTCCAAGAGAGTCAAGTAACCACCATAGTTGATTTTTATTCTAAGGAATACTTTTAGTAGTACCATTATTAGTCATGAGTAAATAAATATTGTAAAACTCATACTATCATCCTAAAAAAATATGATTTCATTTTTTAAATATAATGGTTATCATCACTTTGAATCTAAACTAATTTCTATAATATCGAAGTCGAAATTATAAATCAATTATGCCAATCTATAAATGCAAGTACAATTATGAATTTTATATGGAGAAAAGAAAATATTTCAAATGAGTTTTAATACCCATGTATGATAAACATTTTCCTGATGTGGTTAATGAAAATAACCCTTTTATAGTCTTCCCTATGATATTTAGTAATACATTTTGAGGTATATCAATCTTTTCACCACCATTAGAAGTTACCCCATATAAACGGTCAATTAAATTCAAGGAAAAAATAATTTATATAGGGTAGAATATAATTAAACAATATTTCACTGTATTTTACCCTTTAATTAATGATATATTAAATACAATTTTTCACACACTATACAAAATTAAAATATAATAAAAACCTTGATATATTTGAAAATAAAAAATGGCCATTAAAACATAGGCATTAAATGTGCTGATATAAATTGAAGTAATAGTATGGATAAATAAATAATGTAAGAGTAAATGGAATATGGAAGTGGAAGTCTTCCATATGAATTCCATTTATTTGAGCTTAGAAAGGGAGGTAACTTCACTAGGGTTTTCCATGAACTGAGCCCATGATAACTTGATAAACTATGAATTGAGATAAATCACTTGTGAGAAAAGAATAATCTTATTGAACTTGATGAAAAATCCATGCTAGTGGAATCACCACATAGGAATACCAAATTTTTTTATCGTACCCTTATATATTATGAGGAGTTTATAAGGGTTTTTTTCAGTGTAAATTTTTATTATATTAATATGTATTTTTTATCTATAGAATCAAATGAGAATATTAATATAAAATATAGTTTAATCTTAAAACCTACTGTTTTCCATCCTATATTAAAATAATCATATATCACATTTATATAAGAATATACATAAAAAAAATTACCATACATTTGATATATATATATACCTTAACAATAAATAATAATAAAGAATTATTATTAATTTAAAGAAACTATTAATCAATATATACAGTTTCCCATTATATTTTAGAAGTTTATCTTAACAATGAAATATAAAATGCTAGAAATTTAATTTTATAAATATAAAATCACATTTAAATTTATCAAGGTTTGATTATATTAAAAAGACTTTTTAAATTTTTTTTTCAAATAATTCATATTTTGATGAATAGTGAAAATACTATTTTCTAAAAATACAGTGTATTTGGTAACATCACTAAAATATAATAATAATTTAAAACTCTAGAAAAAAATTGTGTTTACTAAATATATACATTTTAGGTAACATTATATATTTTAATTATAATTTTTTATTAGAAATTCTAAAAAATAAGCAATAGTTTCTCAAGAAATATTTTAAATACATTACACATCATTTTTTTAATTTATTTATGAATTGAGTCAAATGAACTGGATTTTAATCTTATTATATAATGATTCAAGTTATCTAATATTTTAAACTTCATTTTTAGCCAAGAAGATTAAGTTACCCTGGGTAAATATTAATTACACTAGAATAATGAATATTTTATAAGGAATAATGCTTTTTAATATAATCTATATGTTTAGAAATAAATAAATCAATATTAAAATAAATATATTAAAATAATTTAAAAATATATAAAAAATAATTAACACTTATTTAATTAGTAACCAATATTAAATAATACTAACGTTTCTTAATGATTAATATGCCATTTTTATAAAAAAAGAATTTTTTTAACACACTATATATATTGTTTTAAAAGTAAGTTTTATCAAATCAAGAAATTAAAATAAGTTAAATGAATTGAGAATTCATATTCATAACATCAAAATGTTTTAGCAATGTTCAAATTATTATAATATAGTAAAATATTTTATTTGTTTAATATTTAATTAAGAGTAATAATTGTTAAAATAGAAAATCTTAGGTGGATCCTTTTTTATGAAATTAAATGAACTTTAGACCTTAAAAAAATAATTTTTAGTGCTAAACTTTAGTAATAAATTCATTTCCAAGCATAACTTACTGAACTGACCAAAATTTCATGTCTCTCCATTCTGACCCCTTACTATTATTTTCAATTGAAAACCCCTCATCCTCACTTATAAAAGGGGGATCACTTCCACCCTTTCAACACTCAACTACTACTTTAAAATTTCCTTTATTTATAACCCAAATATCCCCTCCTTTAAGTCCTTAGGACTCCCTAATTCCCTATATCTCTAGAAATTATCCTAATGCACACAAATCTATGTCCTTCATCAAGAGTAATATCATAGTCACTACGTAGGTATCACATCTTTCTTAAAATACCTTTCTTATTATTTGAATTATAAAAAAAACATAAACATAGTATAATAACAACCCCAAAATCATTAATGTGTTTAGATGTTACTATAATAATGATAAAAACATTCATTATTCTCTTCCATCTACTATTAAAAACTATAATTATTAATAATTCATGTGTAAATATTACCACCTCTATAAGGCATCAATTCCAGTTTTTCACCACCACATTTTATGTCTTGTATTAATAAAGGTATTCATGAATAAATTTTATTTAAATAATGTATTTATGATTTTTAAATGATTAGGAAATTTCTAGCTTCACATTTTTCATTTGTTGTGTAATGGGACCATTATTCCTGAGTTTTGTGGACTATCGCCTCCATAAAGAATCATTTTTTAACACATCTTATAAATTTTCATTATTTATCCCAAAAAATTAAAATATAGTAACCCATCGTAAAAAATAAAAATTACATCATTATGATTTTTCACAATTATATTACATAAAAAAACTCACTAGCCATACTCACCAATTGATTTAAAGAGTGCTCATGTTCTTATTAGTTTGATATACTAATTTAATAAAGATATAAAATTATTTCATGTTTGATTATGAAAAAAATTATTTCTAATTATAAATGAAAAACACATTACTGGTTTTCTTACCTCAAATTTGTACACATGGGACATGTTCATCCTATTTATCTGGTTTAACTTTTTACAATATAAATACAACTTCATTTTTATTTTGTATTATTATGTTATTTTATTTTATTATTACAAATTATTTGAAATGTTAATTACCTCATAGAGTTTTTATTCAAAAGAAACAAATATTGTAAGGGGTTTCATCAATTTAGTTCATGATTCATTAGGTTATAGCCTTTATTAACTGAATATACTTCTCTAACATTCTTAAATATAACTTTTAACCCATTTAATTTGTTATTTTTTTTATTCTCTTGTGAAATTACATATCCTAATCAATATCTAATTCTAAGATATCTTTTTTTTTTCCAAAATAATGTTTCATTTTTGGTAATTAAAACACATATTTATAAAATTGATTTTTTATGTATATATTTTCCTTTCATCCAATATTATATTCTAATTGGGGAAAGATAATAAGGTCATTTCTTTTATTATCATAGATATATTTATAAAATTTCAAAACAACTTTTTAATAATATTTTTACGATTTTGGTTATGGTATTTAAAAATATTAAAGAAATGGGGTTTCTATGGTTTCCAAATATATTGGTGAATCATTCACTCATTTTTTTGATAACCTCTATATGATTTCAAGTATATTTTATTGGAATAGTTATAATACTTTTTTCAAAATATTTATCTTTCCCTTATTGAAAATGTCTTTCAACGTAGTTTTAACTTCACCTTATATAAAAATGTATAAATTGTTTTTTGAATGTTTTTTGCATTTTGACTTATATTTTTCCTCAAAGGGTTATCTCTCATGAAGTGATGTTTTTCTAGTCCTATATATTGTATTATTATATCATTAATTTAAAAAGTTATATTTTTTATAACATTTTTTGATTATGTTATGTGATGATTCTGGAATTTTTATGAAACACATTCTATTTCATGGGTTCTATAAGATATATTAATTATTGATTTTAAAAGGAGTTATATTATGGATGATTACGTGGGGAGGGGGTCTTATATCACCATATAATGAACTGGTTCATGTATATATCTTTTGAGATAGTAAATAAAGAACATAATTAATTTGTTCACATAGCCATGGACATACCAGGTTTTATCACAATGTTTTTCCTATGAAAATGGTTGTGCCACCTTTTAATTATATTCATAATGTTGTTACACATTCGAAAGTAATTTATAAAGTTATTTTAATTTCATAAGATGGATTTATTTCAATGAAATTATTTGTTTTCATGTTCATGCCTTGTTTTAAATATTCTTCACTTTTATATCATGCTCACAGACATCCAAAAGAATAATTATTTTATTAAAAGAAATAGATAGAAGAGCCGACACAGATATAGTTACAGGGGTCTGAAGTAGTGTAACTAGAGGGAATCATCCCATAAAAATTTAGCACCCTCAGGGGGAAATAACCCAAGAGCGGTAAATAAAATATGGATATCCTCTTGAAATGTAGAAGAAGTACGAAATTTATCCACCATATTACCCTCTCTCCTAGTATGAAGTATAAATATTTGGTTGTTCAATAGCCAGTTTCTTATTCTTATGAAGTATTAAATAGACCAAAGGGTAGGACCCTTAACAAATAGTGTATTAAAAAAAGTGATTGGATCGGTCTCTACCTCCCTGATAAAAACGTTCCTCTAGACACCTAGGAGAAGTCCCGAGAGGATGGTAAGGGATTCCGCCTAAAGTGAGTCACCATTTTCAAGGAAATATGAGAAGGTCACAATAAATGAACCATTGGAGTCTCTAATAACCCCGCAACCACACATGGATCCAAAGGAGAAGTATCCATATGTGATATATTTTCTCCCCAAGAGGGGGGGGGGGGGTGGGAATCCATTTGATCCATTTTCCACGAACAAGGGAACTAATAAAAAGAAAGGAGAGCCTTGGATGTATGGATGAGATAGAGGGACCATCCAGCAGATCCTTACTCGAATTGAAAAAATCCAGAACCAAAGACCTAATTTTAATGATGAAACCAGAAATATATCTTAGTGCATGCTGATTCTACCACTCATTTAATGATGACCGGAGGATCAAACAAATATAAATTTTGATAAAAAAATATTCCCTTCTTTTAAGGAACGGAACTCCCAACACCTTGGAAACATTGGGGAAAAAAAGACTCAGTTGGGTCCACCTATCGAAACCAGTAAGTGAACTACCCAAAAGCTACCCAAACCTCACTCACCTAGTTGTTGTTGAAGAATTGATGGATCATAGACTCAAATATTAGTGCCCTGCACCATAAGAATTTAAAATCAAGTATATTTCATATCCATTGAATGTTATCATCTATTAGAAGTTCATTATTCTGAACTCAACATTGTTTGAAAAGGAACTTCATATATAGACCTTTTCACCATAATGATTCCCCCCACAATTCCTAGACATCATAAACATATTGGAAATTATAAAAATACCGTATTTTATAATTATTAATATGAGTTTAGATCCATTTCATATATTTTATGTTTTCTGAATGATCTTTTTATGATATTATATTTCTACATTATTTTTTATTATTCCCATACATGGTATTATGATCTTTTGTTAAGATATCATTGTCATACTATTATTATCCTTCATTTTTATGATCTAATACCATATGAATTTTTTTCCCTTAATAAGAATTTGGGATCACCATTTTCAAAAAAATTTATACAGCATATTATGAATAATATTATTTCTTTTGAGGTACCTAAAAAAGGGTCTATAGAATCATGATTGTGGAGAAATGTTTACAAATTTTAAAAAATAAGATTTTTATGTTGCTAGTATCTAAGTCATTAAACCCTTTGTTCAATGGGTTATGTTACTATTTAGGAGATGTATTATTTTAATTGTGTGATTATTATATTATTTAAGTCATGTTTATCTTGGATATATTTTCAAAATGTCATTTTTTGACGTCATTTAAAAACAATATTCTAGTATGAGTAATTGCTTAAAAATCACCAATAAAATTTACATTGGTATTTTCCTTATATTAACCCAATGAATTTTTAAAAAGAAATAAATGGTGTTTTTGTTAATATTAAACATACTTAGGCATGGATTCAATAAAAATTGTTATATTTTATAGGTATTACTAAACATAATTAAATTTGATTCTAGTTTTATAATAATTATTAATAAATTATATGTTAATAGATTATTTTATTACATTTATACAGTCTTTGTAGTTATATTAGGATTTACACAAGTTATATTACCTAATAAAAATACCTACATCTGATATGGATCAAATTTACAATGTTCTTATATGGTTTTAAGAATTTTTCACATATATCCAAACTTCATAAAATAAGAAAATTTATGTTTCTAACATTTCTATTATTTATAGGGGTATTCTTAATGATGGAATTTATGAGAAAATACTTAAATTTATAGAAATTTATATATACCGTGATTACACAAATGTAATAAGGAAATTAAAATTTAATTATGATATTTATTGAAATATATTTTAGAGTTCAATTTCATATTTTAAAAAACATATATTATTGATGAGTTATAGTAGTGGAAAAAGAATGATTATACCCTTGTGATTTATATTGTTCATTAATGAATTTATTTCTAAGAACATCCCCTGATGAATTATATTGGTTATAATGTTGTACCCTTTTTAATTTTTATATTTCTTGTTAAATATAATAAAATATTTTGTAGTCACATTTTATGTGATAAGAAACAAATCCATGTAAATATTGTAGAATCATCAAATCATTAAAAAGTTTTACATTTACCTCATATACTAAAAAGATGGGCTGGATAAGATAAATGAATGTATACAAGATTAATTTTTTTTAGTGTTGACACTTCCTTTTTTATTTGAATCAATATCTGTCTTATTTACCAAGATTATAGGACTCACACACAATGTCCTTTTGGAAATTCTGTTGAAGAAAATTATATACTAGGTGGGTTTTGTTGGGTATTATAAGTATGTGTGTGTGCTATAGTTAAAAATACATATATTAAATAGAAAAGCCTCATTATCTTATAACTAAATCATTTATCATATTAGAAAATTAGTTAAGTTTAATCAATGAAAGATAAATTTTAAAAATAAAATTTCAAAAATGTTTTCCTTTAATATCAAATAATATTTAAACATTAATCTCAAAGTCAACCTTATATCAATTATGAAATAATTTAATAGTACATAATATTTTGTTTTAAGTTATATGGAAATAAAATATAATTAATAAAATGAAAATTATTAAAACATATGGTACCTATAAAAATAATCTAACACCTTGAATTATCACAAAATGTCACATGAGCATTGTAAATTTTTGGTATACTACTGGACTCAGAATAGTCACAACACGAATTCTTGTATCATACATAATTAATATTATATATAAATACATTTTATTTTCACAAGATAATTTTCCTATAAAATGATAAATATAATAAATATTTTGGTACTCAAACAAATTCAGGTCCACTAATGAGAGCATGAAGAGATTTCCAATGAAATATTTTCTTTTTATGAGGGTATCTCATAAGAAATTTATAAGATAAATGATATATTTTAGGTAAAATAAAATTATTATTTATAATTAATTTCATAAATAAAATACCATGTATTGAATAAATAATTATAAACATTATATTGTGATTTTCCTATTACAAATGTTACTGTTTTTGAGGAATTGGTTTGTCTAGTGAAACCAATCATAAATTTATTATTTCCCTTGAATCAAGAGCCCAAAATTTCATTTAAATATTCTTCAATATGGATAACGTTTAATAGATAAACATAAATATCTCTTATAGTATAATGATATTTATTTTCATTTGGTTGATCATTTAATCTAATGGTTTATTCATCCTTTTTTAGATAATTAATACTTATCAATACTAAATTTTACATAGTTATTTTTTTTACTTTAATGTTTATTATATATTAAAAAAATAAATCCTCAATTTCATATCTAGAAGTTATAATAGCATAATTTAAATAAAATCAAAATAGCATGATGTTATAAAATTGACATTTTCCATTACCAAAAATTCTTACATGAAATATTTTTTGCTACTGCCACTAGATACATTTGATGAGGGGGAGAGATATCATGTACAAAGAGTTATAAATTTGAAGTATTTTGTTCATTTATTAGTCTTATTCTTCTTATTCATATTTTTCTTAACAATATGAAAATATCATTTTATTTTTACCTTTATATAGAATCATGTAGAGTTATTTCATCCTATAGAACTTATTCATCATTTTTGGATCAATTAAATTTTAAATTCTTCATCATAAAATTTTACAACACTTTTTTCGAATTGTGTAATTTATATATCATTTTTGTAATATATTAGATTATTATTTTTTAATTAAATTTTATTTTCATCTTTGACAACTTTGGATTTATTAAATTTTTTTATTTTTCATTCTAATATCATTGGTATTGGGAGACTTAATGAGTCTTTAAAATACTATGTTCATAATTAAATTCCCTTTAGAGATTTTAATCACTCTGGGTGAAACAAAACATAAAAAGAAGAAAAGTGATTTACGTAAAATTATATATGTAGAGGGTTTTTTATAAAGTGGTTTCTTATAAATAAAATTTTAGTAAAGTTTAAAAAAAATTTATTAAAAAATTCATTAAAATATGTGATGATACATTAAAATACTTTACTACACATATCAAGATTAGTTTTTTTTGATTTTATTTTTAACTTTGTCTACTACCTTAAGTAGTTTCTGTACCTCATGGTTAATTTTACATGTATAAACATGATTAAATTTATTACTATGTATTCTACAAGGAATATAAATCCAAGATTTTCCATCAATATCAAAATTTATTATATCATTAAGTGTCCATTTATCCCTTTGTTAACTTAGTGGGTGTATAACCACCCTTGATAATTTTCCAAATGATATATCCAATGTATCTTGGAAAATTAGACATGTGTGTTTTCTTATAAAAATTGTCAATTACATAAAATAATAGTACAAAAACCATTAAATTTCCCTAAATATCACCTTGGGTGTTAGGGGAAATGTTATATTTTATAAAAATTAAATGAAAAAAATCAATTCTTAAAAATAAAGTACATATTTGATACCTATTATTCGTGCATTAGGATAGAAGTGTGAATGAGGGATTGAATTTTTATAATTTTAATAAATATTTTAAAACTAAATCAATATTTAACAAAATAAATAAGAGGAATTAAAATAGAATAAGACTTGTTAAATATGTTTAGAAAAAACTTTATTGTACAAGTATCATTGTCTTTTATACTCAATTCCATGAGTGTTCATTAAATCAATTTTCATTAATGGTATCTACGCAATAAACAAATAATAGTGTTACAAAATATTTTTAGTGGTTGTAGAAAGAAAATAAAATTTCTCACTTTAGTGGTACATATCACCCATGAAATACATGTGTAAGTAAAATGATTTGAAGTAATTAAATTCTAGTATCATACAATCCAACAAATCTAAAAAATAAGAATTATGGAATGGGATGATGAATTACATGAAGTGGTCCACTCTTGCCCTGTAGAATCCCATATAATTCCTGACTTTGTTTATCTTTTTTAATTAAAAAATATTGGGACTGACTAATCCTGGATCTCAGTTCTTCTTAGTAAGAATTACGGAATGGGATAATGTGATAAATTATGGGGACTAGAAATTTATTCAAGAGAGTATATAATGGTCTCAATGTGTGTAATCGTGGTATCCGACTTACATAATTATTTTATAGAGGATTATTTATGTCCTATCAACTTTATTTTGATGAATTTATCTCATATTTTTTTGAATAGAGTTATATATAGAAATAAATTATTATTGGGATACTCAAATAAAAAAATTTGACTTTTTGGAATAACCTACAGGAAGCCAGTTAGGTGTCCACCAATGTTTTTATGGAAACACCTATGAATAATGGTTCTATTGAGGATCCACAAGAGTTTTTTTTCATTTAAATAGAGTTCCAATTTTTGTGGTAGTATCCATGACCATATCCATCATATTTTTAATCGAGTTCCAATATCCTTTTAGTGTAAGGGTTATAGTTTTCCATTTATTTTTATTCCATGGAAGACTTTTTAGAATTCATGAAGTCTATAATCACCTATTTTTTGTTTAATATATCTATTTCATACTACAACACTAATGCTAAAATATTAGGATATTAAGAAAACATTTTTTTCTTTAAAATAGAATATAGTATATGAGATTAATTAATATTACTAAAAATAAATGATATTCATAAAGCACCCTTCCACATAATATATAGCTCTATGAGTTTATAGTGATATCATTTGTACTAAAAATCACCCCATAAATATTCATGAAATGATTGAATATAGTCTTTATATATTACCATGATAATTATTTTAGGAATTTATTAAATATATCATGTACACTAAAAAATAATGGAAAAGATAATGAATATTTATGTAATATGTTGAAGACTAGAAAAAAAAAATTTTCCCAAAATTTTAGATCGAAAAACATTTGGATGTAATAGGTAAACTCTTGGAGAATTTTATCAGTAACATGTTATTACTTGATGTTCAAAACCACCCTTCATTAGGTGACATTTTCTATTTTCTATTCTTTAATAATATGGTGTTACCATGTGATATTGAACTTAAATTTTTTGATTGGGGGTGGGGGAATCCCATGGGTTTATTCGCTTTGGATTGACCCTAAATGGAAGGGAAATTTGAATAATTTTTCCTTATTTGATTTGGTTTTGGATGGATTTTAGTGAATTGACTTTAGAAATCATAAAGGGGGGGGGGGGGTCTTGTTCAAAAAATTAATATATGCAATATAATACATATCAGTAAAAGATATAAGTAAATCATGGAAAAAAATAAGATCTATAATCACTCAATCATTATAAGGAAGGATATTCCAATTGGAGGAACACCATTAAAGGTTGAAGATCTGGTAAGACATATTTTGACTACTTTTGGTTTCAAAAAAATTTAAATGAAATCCAATGGGAAATATTATTATCATGCCTTATTCTATTATATAGATCTAAAAATGTGGTTGTGAGGTATTTGATAAATTCGATTAAATCTATTCATGATCCTATTATAAGAATAGAACAATCAATTTAATCACTATGCATTTACAATATAAATAAATGTTCCCAAACCCAAAATAACATTATAGTTCTAGAATAAATAATAATGATATATAGTGAATATTCATATAATAATATAAAAAATTTATATATTAAATTATTAGGTCACCTCAATTTGTATCATATCATGGTTTAGTTATTTTTTGAATCCAGGTTAAGGAATATTTTGTGATATCCCATAGGATTAGCCTAGTATTAGAGTAAAAGTCTATGTTATGGTAAAGATAAGACTGCAATTTTTCTAGAAAATACATCAAAACCTAGATACCTTAAAGTTGATGTTACTATGGTAAATATTCACTTTGGTGTAAGAAAGTTGAATGAAGTAGATGGGGTATTAACCCTACTCTCACCAAAGCATGATGAGTTGACCTAAGACTGCACACCATGTTGGAGACTCTTGAGAATATTATTAGGATATTTAAAACATTCCTTATGAACCATTATTAGGGATTAAAATTGATGATATACATGGATGACCTTGGTTAAATCTAAGGTGACTTAGATTTAAATGATGGAGTATTGATTTATATATACTATGAATTATTTTTCATGGTTGATCACTCTAATTAAGGATACCTGATGATCATGATCACCATTTTGGTTTTAGTAAGGGATTTAATATATAATGATAATGTTTAGGTGGTTATAGGTATGCCCACATATTACAGTTCCCTATTTGAGTGAAGTTATATGAACTTTTTTATATCATGATTTTTTTATGGGGATTTTGTTTAATCTCCTCAATGATTAGATGTTGAGTTATTAGTGAAAACTATAAATGGTTTGATGAATTATTCTCATTTATATGATTATAGATCAATTAATATTAGTGGGAATGTGATTCCTATAGATATTGTTATTTCCCCTAGTATAATTTCATTCTATTTTTGGTATGGATTGTATTTATTTATATAAAAACCATAGAAATTTACATGGAATGGAATTCACATTTGATACTCTAAACCAACCTATGTTCATCTATTGGTGAAAATAAAAATATGAATTTATAATATAAATTATGTCCATTTTATAGTTATTCATTAATATTCAAATCGGGTATTTATCTCATATTGGGGGTGATAAACTCGAAATTAAATATATTCCTATTTTAACTATGTTTTTTATTATCTTTGAAGAATATTTTACTTGTTATCCTACTAATTATGAGGTTCCGTTTCCAATATAAATCATACCTGGTGCTATACCTATTTTAGAGACTCCATATAGAATTTCCCCAATTGAGTAGTAGGCATTAAATAATAAACTCCCTAAGAATCTTGATAAGGTATTCAATCACTCATGTGTGTCACCATGGGATGAAAATAATCATTTTGTTAAAAAGAAATTTGGACCAATGAATATTTTAATTAATTATTATAAACTTAACAAGATAATAATCATGAATAAGTACCATATTCCTTATATTGATGATTTATTTGATCAATTACATTGTGTCCAATATTTTAACTTGAATGATTTTTAATACATATATTATTAGCTTAGGGTCCTACATGAATGCATACTTAAGACACCATTTCATATGAGGAATAGAAACTATGAATTTATATTGATTCAATTTGTTATTATTAATTCCACTGCTATCATTATGGAGTTAATTAATAAAGTATTTAGTAATTAATTTGATCAGTTTGTGGTAGTATTTAGAAATAATATAATTATATTTTCCAAGCATAAGTAAGAGAAGGAAAAATATTTGACTATTGTGTTAAAAAAACCCCAGGAAGGATCTATATCCTAAATTTAGAATGTGTGTTTTTTGGTTATAACATGTTACATTCTTGGGGTATATAATATCAATCATAAGTATATCACTTGATCCTTTAGATATGGAACTTATCGAGAAATAACCTAGTCCAACCCCCATAACTAATAAGAATAGTTTTATTAGGTTGGATATATTCCTATAGTTCTTTTTGGGGGATTAATCATGGATATATAACCCAACAACCACATTGACTCAAATGAGAGAATTGTTCCTTCAGATAGAGGAATGTAACGATGATTTCAAGGATAAAAAAATATGGTTTCCTATTGTACCTATTTCCACACTAACTAATAATTTAGAAGGGTTTTTTTACAAATAATGATACTTAAATGAAGTTAACAGGATTTATTATTATGAAAAATGATATTTTTATAGCCTCTGATTTAAGCCAATTTTTTTTATGTGAAAAATTACAAGATTATCGATATAAAGTTAGATGTAGTATTTTTTCATTAATTATTCAGAGGAACTGTCTTTAAAGAAAATAATATATAATAAAAATACAATTTTAATGTATATATTCACCAAGAAAGAGTTTAATATGCTCTTTTGAAGCTATTTGAAATTAATTAATGATTTTGACTACATATAACAACAAAACCCTCTAAAATATAATAAGGTGGTAGACACTCTATGTCGAAAGGATAATTATATATTATCTTTATTGTGGATAAAAAAAGATTCCATATTTATGGATTAGGAAGAGATAGAAATTGAAATATTAAAATAATGGGGTTGATATTATCTTTCTGAAATGATTATACAATCATATATCAATGTGAATTTTATAGATTCAGAGAGGGAATATGTAGAGTTATAAGAGAGAGTAATAAATATTCCTAATTTCAACCATAATTATAATGGAATGATAAGGTTCATTAATTTAGTATGTGACTTTTCCATACCATATATGATGAAGGTGTTCTTGGGTGAATATCGTAGTTCATTATTATCTATTCATCCTAGAAGTTCAAAGATTTAAAGAGATATGAAGAAGTTTTTATGGAGGAACCACATGAAAATAGATATTTTAGAGTATATATCTTGGATCATGGAATGTTAGAATGTTAAGGATAAGACATATAATTATATAGTTATTTTACAACCAATGAAAATAATAAATTTAAATGGGAAAATATCACCATGGATTTCATCATCAGACTCCCCAAAACATCTAAAGTTGGTAGTTTTATTTAGGCCACATTCGATCACCATATGAATCCAAAACCCTAAATTAATACAAGAAAATATTTCTCTCTTTATTAGGATTATATTATATAAATTATGGATTTATAAAGGTTTCATAGATTTCCACATAATATCTTATCACATCAAGAAATGAAGATTAACATGAAATTAAAGAGAAGTGTTCAGTAAGATTTCGATACAGAGTTGTGTTTTGATACAACCTATCATCTTTAGATATATTTTCAGTATAATAGGACCATTAATAATCAAGATGATATGCTATGATTTCAATATTTTGATTTTAATTTTTGTTAGTACCAACACCTTCCCCTCTTCAAATTCTATTATAACAATAGATTTCACTCAAGTATTCAGATAAATCTTTATGAATCCTTACATGGATAGAAGTGAGGAACTCCAACATGCTAGGATGAAGTTAGAGAGGTAAGGATATTGGGACCTAATGAAGTTGAGTAAATGATAAATAATGTTACATACATTTAGAAACACCTGACGAAATCTCAAAGTGGAATATAATTTGTACCAAAAACATTAGAAAGATCTATAATTCAAAGTTAGTGAGAAGGCATTGTTAAGGATTTCTCCCTATAAGATGCCTATAATATTAATAATAAAGGTATATATGACCACTATGTATTGGTCTCTTAAATATTATTGATCAATTAGGTATGGTATCTTATCGCATTGTTCTTCCACTGAACATCTCTCAAGTTCACAATGTGTTCATATATATCTCCTAAGGAAGTACATTACTAGTCTTTATCACGTATTGAACTCATAGGTTTTACCACTGGGGAATGATATTTCATATGAAGATATTATTTTACAAAACTTGGATTGTTGAGATAATGTGATACATAATAATACTACTCACATGTTTATAGTTCTCTAGAAGAATAATTTTTTTATGAAGCTAGATGGGAACCTAAGGATGTGATAAAACAGAGATATTCTCATTTTTTATTAGAATGACATAATATTGTGTTAAAAATTCATTTTAAAGGTGGTAGAATGCAACACCCAAATATTTTATAATTATTTCAATTGAAATAAATCTTAAATTATTTAATTTCTTACTTTACACATAGCTTCTGAAAATTATATTTTTATTTAAAAATCACTTTTGAGGAGAAGGTGGGAAACCATAATGACATTAAAGAAATAAGGCATAACCATGCATCCATGACCAAGATCATCAAGACCATATAAAATCCAATTTAAAAGCAAGGAAGTGCTCCAACTAAGAAACAAAAACAGTACGATCAGTGTCCACCTTCCCATCGCTGCTTGGCTAGCTATCCCGTGTAAGAATACAGGGGCCCGATACCGATGGAAAATTCCATACCATCTCAAAACATCCAATTAGGGATAGAGATGATGAGGAGAACACTCCATGATATGAAAATATGTTGTACAATTCCCTTGAAAATAAATTGGATGTACTATCTCATATGGACCAAGTATATAATGCCACAAGATAACACACGAAATTTAAACCACAAAATACTCCCCAATGCATAGAAAAATAAACCAAAACAACCTCCCTCAAATCCAAAGAAATCAAAATCCGCTTCCACCATCAACACCTGATTGTAGAATACCTTAGAACCATGACCTACCAAGACCAAACCGATCACTTCCAGCAAATCGCCATCATCATCCCTCTATCTGAAATCAGAAAAATTTACAATGGAAAATCAACCAAGAACCAGACAACACACAAGATTTGTTGATCATCGATTTAGCAAATGAAATAACCAAAACCAATGCATGGACTTCATAGAGAAATCAGTATATCCCAAACATGTCAACTCATCACCGTATCCAAATCTCACTAGAGGAGCCTCGCTGATTCCATCACGAACACACGAACCACCAAAATCAACCAAATCCAAAAATTAATGAGAATAAAAATGAAAACAGATCATCAACAATATGACAAAAAGAAGTCCGAACACAACTATGTCCCATCTCTGCCAACCATGATGCTCATAGAGACCACGAAAAACCGCCCTACACAACCACCAGAGTCAAGGTGGTATCCCAAAGGTCACTGAAGCTGAAATCTGACTATGAAGATTCACCGTGCCGCCGATATAGTCCTATCCAATGAAGAGGTAATATAGAGGAAAAAGGCCATCCACGGTTCAAAGAAGTCGAGATAGCCAAGCCCAAGAACAACGCCACAATGACAGGGGACTGCCACAACGATCTCACCGAGAACGAGGAGGATCACCACAACAGTCCGAGGTGGATGGAGGCGACAACAATGAGATGGAAACCCTAGAGCGGGGTTCCCCTTACGGGCTCATAGCATATGACCTTATACATAACAATATGTTTAAATGAACCTTCATATACTATTGAATTATGAATATTTTAATTTGATAGTTAAAACATATTTATTAAACTGGAAGTATGGATAAGAATAATAACATTATGGAAAATTTTTATAATGGTATAATATAATGAATATGTACTTATTCGTTCCTTATAAGTAATTACTCAATTTTAAGTAAAGTTATTTTTTCTTCAAAAATATATTTTCTTAAAAAATGGTTTTGATTGTATTTTTTGGGTGGATATTATAATTAATTTATACAGATTTTAGTAATATTAATTTATAAAAGTATATCAGTTTTAATATTACAATATCAATATTTTCTTAAAGTATTTTTTTTTGGATTTTTCAAGAAAGATTAATTTTTAATGAATAGTGGTAAAATACTGATTATAAACAAAATTGTAGTTTCCATTCAAGTATTGAGAAAGTTATATTTCTTGAATTTAATTTAAAATTTTATTATCTCCATTATATTAAAAATAATCTAATAATATTCATTATAGTCAACATTATGTGGAATGTTTTTATAAAAACATTTTGTTACATAAAAGTGCATTTTTATTAAAAAAATATTTTTATCACATTTTGTGGTAATATTTTAAAAGTAATTTCTAACACTTATAGTAATTTAATTTTATAAAATATATTATATATTTTTAATCAAAATTTAAATATTTTTTAGTGATTCCACATCTATTCTTGGTCATGATTAACACGAAAAATACTAAAAGTTTCATACCGTGATTAAGGTTAAAATTGGATTACCAGGGGGAGGGGTTAAACTAAGATATAATTGTAATATTTTCTCATTAAAAATTTTAAATCCAGTTTTATAGTAATATTTAGATGCTATCTCAAATAATATTTTAATATGAGTCAATTGGAAACACTTTTTTGAGTATGGGATAGATATATTTTAATATTTTTAAAATTTCCAAATGTGTCCTCACCCTTCTTATAAAAGGACACCACCACTCATATTTTCCCCATAAAATGTTACTATTATCTTAAAAAAAGATACCAAAATGGTTTATTAAAATCCCTCCCCATTTTATATATGTCTCGGTCTGATAGAAGCACCATCCTTTCAAGGATTAAGGTATAGTTCAAAATAATTTTCCCAATAAAGAGCCATGTCTCTTAACTGAGTAATTTTGATTTTATTTCCTCTTCCACATTATCTAAACCTTTTGTATCAATCATAACATGATTAATATTTTATCATAAATATAGTATGATTTTAATATGATGGTTTCCCTACCATTTTACACGTTCTTTTCAACAAATGGGAAATGAGTGTGTTGCTCGTGCATATATGTAGACTATCATATCCACGTAGCAATATGACTAATTTAACATCACCATATTTAAAATTTGGTAATAATGATGGATATATATATATATGTAATCTATATTATTATTGTTATTATATAATTGAAAAATGTTATTTATCTCTCTTTCCTTATTTTTATAAGAAAATTAAAACGACATTCATGCGTATGTATGGACTACCGTCTCCATGAATAGTGTAATTTATTTTTCTATCTCTAACTTTTATGGATGGTTATAAATATTAATATAATTAATATATATTATATTTATATCATTATTAAAATTAATGGAGATGATTGAACCAAGATCAATGCATAAGGACCGAAACTGTCAAACAGAAACTTTCATGAGAAAAAAAGTAAAAACTCAGAAAAGATGATTTTAATAAGATGTTATTAATAAATAGGTGATGAAATGTTATATGTGAAAAATATATGATATTATAATTATACACACGATTCTATAATAAAATTAAATTAAATTAAAATATATGATATAGGAGGTCAAATCACTTACTATGTATGTTAGAAATGAGGTAATTTTTTTATGTTTCAATATACTTTTAACCGAGATTGTTTATAATTAAATATTAGATGATAAAATTATAAAATATATCTCTCAAAAAAATCATTATTTTTCTTCTCATACAGATATTTCTAGAGAATAAATTGTTTATGTTCATTTTCTACTCTTTAAGTACACCAGTGGCTGAAAAAATATTTTTAATGAAACTCAAATGATTTTCATCTATATATAAATGTATTATAATGTGTTATAAAGTTATTATTTAAAAATATAAAATAATTATTAAAATTCATTTTTACCCCTATTAGTTTTCTTAAAATGTTTAAAAAATATCCTATTTCGATTTTTAGAACGAGGTACTTTTTACCAAAGGTGTAATTAAAATATTTGTCTTAATGATCATGACATGAAAGTAATTTACATCCATAATAAACAATCTATGTTCGGAATATTACTTTTGAATATTCCATATTTTTGAAAGAAAAAATTTTCCTTAATAATTTATAAACTATTTGATAAGTTATTTTTAAATGAAATTGGAATTTTCCTCAATATAATGTTCGAGTGATATTTTAAAGGTATTTTTATCAAGGAAAATTTCCTTTGATGTTACATATGATTCACTTGGTATATGATCTAATCACACGGTCATTATTTTATCTCTACATAGAATTGGATTTTGATGATTAATTATGATTTAATCCTATTAACTTTTCTACTTGTTAGGCCATGATGAAATGATAATTTTTTTCATGATCTAATGGAATAAATATTAATGGATTATTATTTTATAGTGGGCATGCTTGTTATATCCCTCTAATTCATTGGGTAACTATTAATGTTTTATGATATCAAAGAGTACATGGGAGGTTATCTAAATCCCAAAATAGGGTATATATGATTTTATCCCAATCCCAAAAGAGGGTATACCCAAAACCAAAAAAGGGTACACATGAGGTTATCCCAAGCCAAAAAGATGGTATATGGGAGGTCATACCAAGTTCGAACTAGGTACATGAGTACCTTGACAATGCATAACACATGATTAATGTCTTTTTGTGTAGCCTTAACATAAGTATCCTATGATTATTATAATGAAAAACATTAGGCCACATTTTTATGATATGATCTTATGAAAATGTTATTCCCTAATGGATTTTGATCTTTGGTTCCTTTTGAATTCATGTCTTATAAAATAACAAGATTTATTCCATGACTCATTATTATGATCTATAATTTTCTAGGTATAGTTTTTAAATGTTATTTTCATTTTCCCATACACTTATTATTTATTTATCATTATGTTATCATTGACATATCTCATTTTTACCCATGTAGATCATCTAAGATTACCGTTTATTTTATTTTCTTTTCCCACGAATATGAGTAATGGTTTTAAGTGTGATATTTCAAATAAGGGTTATTATTATGATGAACAAAATGGGATATGATGTTTTCTTTTTTGTACTAGTTTTTTATGCAATAATGTTTACAAATACACAAAAACATTATAATCTTGTCATATATTCTAATGTTATATAAATAATATTCATCTAGTAAGATATAATGTTATTATATGATATTATAACATCTCATTAGTTAGTATTATATAAATATTTATTTATTTTTGAGATGTAGGGAAAAGATACTTTATTGATAACACATAAGATATTCATATTTATATAAGAAAATCCAATGTTATGGTAATGAAATAAGTGCAGGTTACCTATTAATACATCACTTTTTGGGTACTTTCAAGTGGAAGAAGTTGTGGCATATATGAAAATATAGGTAACAATTATAAATGGAATATATTTTGTATTAAATTTATCATCACTGGTTATTAATGAGTTATACTAATACTTTACACCTAGCTATATACACCCAAGAGATATTATTGGGTTAATTAATATTTTATTTATAAACAATTATAAAGGATTTAAATAGCTGATTACACTCTATGACCTAGGTAAAGTCTAATATTTCCTTGATTGAAAAGTATGTATCATTATTTTGAAATCCTATGAATTATTTTTTATGATTGATCACTCTGATAAAAGATGATGGATGGTTATGATAACAATTTTAGTATTAGTGATGGATTGAAGAAGGAATAATAAATTGAAGGTGGTTATTGGTATTATAAAATTTTCAGTAACATACTTTAGATTTGTTTTATCAATTCATATATATCATGAAATGAATCAAAGAATGTTAATTCCAATCATCAAAGATTATATATAGAGTAAGTTGTGAAAATGCTTATGGTATGATGATCATTTCTCAAATATATGAATCTTCCCTGATTGATTTTTTTTGGGAATGTGCTTCCAATAATTCTTCTTATTCTACCTATGGTTGATTTTTTTGTTATACTTTTCATGGATTTTATTTCACTATATAAAGACTATATCAATTACTAAGGAAGGAAAGTCAAATTTTAAATTCTAAACTAACATATGATTGTCTATCCATGTATGGATAAATATGAGTTTCCAATGAAAACTAAATCCATTTTATTAGTCTTGAGTTCCATTCAATGAGGGTATTTATCTCAAATGTTTGGGATGAAACTCAACATTGAAGATATGTCTATTTTTTGAGAGTTTTTATATATCATTGGAAGATTTTAATAGTCTTACACCAAAGCCCAAAGTTAAGTTTTCAACCGAACTCATACATGGTGTTGCACCTATTTTAAAATCTCTATATATAATATACCTGATTGAGTTGCTAGAATTGAAGAATAAAACCCAAGTAATTATTTATAATGGATTTGTTCAACTAAGTTCATAACTATGGGTGGACCTGTTTATTTTATTATGAATAAAGATGGGTTATTCATATTATATATTTATTATCAAAAATAAAATAAGATTATAATAAATAATAAGTTTCCTCTCTTCCATATTGATGATTTGTTCAATAAATTACATGGATTTAAATATTTTTCTATGGTTAATCTTCTATCTGGATGTTATAAATTGATGGTAAAAAGGGAATAAATACCTTGGAGATCCTTCCATAAAAGGTATAGGCACTATGAATTTATTGTTATTCCATTTTTTCTTACTAATTCCCCGAATACCCTCATGGATTTAATGAATATTTTATTTAGAGAAAAAATTGAATAGATTTTGGTAGTATTTTTAGTGATATTCTTATATATATGAAGAGAAAAAGGATCAGAAAAAAAATTGAGGGTTCTTCTACAGTCACTATGATAGGATAAGTTGTATTCAAAATTTAGAAAATTTTAATTTAGGTTACAAAAAGTTTTATTCTTGGGTTATATAATCTCAAGCGAAGATAAAACAATAGATCCTTCAAAGTTATAATCTATTGAGAAATTGTTTATAATAAACCTGGTAACTGAGATAAATTGTTTTTGTGGGTTGGGTGTACATTATCATCATTTTTTGGGATCTTTCATAAAGAAATAATCTAATAGAAAAACTGAATTGGAAGTGAACAAACTTCATTTGGAAAGATAAATGTGAGGAAAATTTCACGAAGTTGAAAAGAAGGTATGTTAATACACTTATTGTCACCCTACCCTATAGTGGATAAGGTTTTGTGATATATAGTGATGAATCAAATAATTGAATGTTTTGTGTTCTTATGTAAAATTATTTGGTGATAGATTATCCCTAATTCTAGTATAAGAATCATGAGGAAAATTAACCGAATCCTGATTTGGAGTTACCTACATTATTTTTTTTCATTAATGGTATGGTGGAATTATCTTTACAGATAAATGTGTAACATATATTATTATCATAAAATTATAAAGAATAAATTTAATCAAAAAGAGTTGAATATTTTTTAGAGAAGTTGGTTTGAGTAGATTAATGATTAGGATTTCTCTATACATTACCACCCTAGGAAGGAAAACAAGGTGGCTGATTCTATGAGTTGAAATGATCATGTTAGATTCTCTATGAGGAGGATCAAAAGATATAAAATATTTATTGATTTTTAAATTACAGAATATGAAATCATGAAGGAAGGGGAAAAATATTATATTTCTCAAATGAGTGTTAAACCATTTATCCATGTGATGTTTGAAGAGGTACGAGAGGAAGATGTAGAGCATTAAAATAAATTTAAATGTATTCCCAATTTAAACATTGATTATGATGGTATAATAATTGTTAAGAACTAATAATGTGTCACATCAATACCAGACATGATGATTGAGATACAAGATGAATCTCATAGTTTATCATTATTTATTCATCCCAAAAGTACGAATATTTATAGAGATATAAAAGGAATTTTTTGATGGGATAAGATGAAAAGGAATATTAAAGACTATATATATAGGTTCTTGGTATGTCAACAAGATAATATTGAGATAATGGACTCTAATGTGTTGTTAAAACCATTACCCATACCAAAATGTAAGTGGGAAATCAACCCCATGGATAAATTCATGAGACTCTTAAATCAGCTAAAGTCCATAATGTTATTTAAGTTATAATAGATCACCTTAAAAATTCATCACAATTCATTGTAATCAAATAATAATTTTATCTTGATCAATTTGGTAGTATGTTAATTAAGAAATTGGTAAGGTTTCATGGAGTATTTAATTCTATTGTCTCTGATCATGATCTGAGTATTACATCAATGTTCAGGGGAATTCATTATAAATATCTAGATACAAAATATTTTTTTTACTAATGATAATATTGAAATGGATTTTTAGTCTAATAATACCATTAAAACCTAGAGGATATGTTGAGATACTATTCATTGTATTTCGAAGGTGGTCGAGATAAATACCTCCTCCTATTGAAATTCCCATATAATAATATCTTTCACACGGGCATTTAGAGTGATCATTATGAATCCCTCTATAGATAGAATTTTAGAAATCCAATGTGCTAGGAAAAAGTTGGAAAAAGAAAAATAATTAAAACTAAGATAACTAAGGAAATGATAAAAAAGGTGTGATCTATTTAAAATCACATTTAGGAAACATAGAGTTGATAAAAGAGTTATACTAAAAATCATCGTTGAGTTTTTTGAAATATTATTTTGGTGAGAATTTATTGCCCTATATTTCCCCATAGAAGAATGTTATGAGATCCAAAAAGAAATAAAATATAAGACATATCTATATTGGACCCATATATATTCTTGATAGAGTATTGATGGAAGTTTATCATTTAGTGCTTCAAAAAACCTCTCTCAAGATCACAATGTGTTCCATATATCTCTTACAAGGAAGTACATAACTGATATGTCAAAGGTACTAAAATCATTTGTTTTATCACTATAGAATGATATTTACTATTAAGAAAAATTGATATAAATCTTGTATCATAGAGAAAAAGTGCTATAGTTAAAGATTAATTACATGGTTACAATTTTTCGGAGGAATCATGAATTTGAGGAAGCTACAAGAGAACCTGAGGATGTGATGAAACATATATATCCACATTTTTATGATAGAGTGATGTAATTTAATAGAAAAAATTAATTTTAAGGGGATATAATTTAACACCCCTTCATTTATATGAATTTCCTTTGAAAAAAATTGGATAATTATATATCTTTTTTTACACACAATAATAATTTTAAACAAAAGACAGTATACTATTGAAGTATGATTATTTAAATGTGACCACTATAATATAGAAATTAAATTAGTAGTATAAATAATGACCATGATATCATTAAAATAATATAAAAATGGTATTATGATTATAATTTATTGATAAATGCATAATAAATAAGTAATCACTTTCCATTAATGTCCTATTATGCTTAAAAAATATGTTTTCTTCAAAAAAAGGATTTTATTGCAATTTGTGCACACATATTATAATTTATTTACGAAAATTTTAGAAAATATATTTTATAAAGATGATATATTTTTTAAAATTATTATATAAAAATTACAGTGAGGTGAAATTTCGATATATTTCTTAAAGTATGATTTTTTACTGAATATTGAAAAATAGAGATTTTGATGGAAATTGTATTTTCGATTCTTGTATTGAAAAAATAATTTTTTGTTTTGAATTTATTTTAAAATTTAAATAGATAATTTTTATTAAAAATATTTAATAAATAGCACTAGAATATCCATTATGCTTAATTTTTGAATAAAAACATTTTTATACATAACAATTATTTTTTCTAGAACACAAATTTTCATTGCATTATTAGTATTGTTTTAAAAATAATTTCTATGACTTATAAAAATTTAATTTGATAAATTAGATTCAATATTTGAAATATTATTTTCCCAATTTTTTAATGATGGAACATTAATTTTTTTTTATCATAGTTAATAATAAATTTTTTTAATTTAGTTACCATGGTTATGGTTAAAATGAGTTTACTGGGGGGTTGGTTAAACTAAGAGAGAATGGAAATATTATAACACAAACTTTTTAAAACAAATTGGATAGATAAAGTTAGACCCTATCTATTATAAAATTTAACTATGACTATGTTTGAATAAGTTTTATCTGGTAATACATTAATATACATTTATTTTATGAAAAATTCTATGTGTCCCACTCCTACCTTTATAAAAGGACACCACCTATCCTCTATTATCAACAATTTTAGAGCTTCTTATATTTGAAAATATCATAAATATACCTTATAAAATTCCAAAAACATTTCCCATAGGTTCTATTTTTATCATAATACAATCCATTTAGGGTATTAGGTGTAATCCTAATGACGCTTCTCAATGAAGAGGTACAACTCTGAATCGTGTAATTTCAATTTTTTTATCAATACTCCTTATCTGAACATTAAATTATCCATAATAAAGATATTATTATAGTATCATAAATATAAATAGATGTTATTATGATGACAGAACAATAGTTTTCCACCTTCTTTCTATCAAATAGAAAATTTAAGTATCCTTTGTACTTAATTTTAGACAACCTCCACAACCAAGTTATACGATTGATTTTCCTTGTCCAAGTTTAATTATTGGTTATAATTATTGATTAATAAATATACATGATAATGATAATTTAATTTTTATTATTTAACAATGAAATTATATTTATCTTTCTTTCCTTATTTTCATTAGAAAATGAAAACATTGTTCATTCATATGTACATACTACTATCTCCATGAATGATGCAATTCATTTTATTATCTATATATTTTAAGGATGATTAAAATTATTTTTATAATGGATATAATTTATATTTTTTTAATGATTTTATTTTTTGGATATGTTGTAATAATGATCAAAGTAAAATGACTATAACTACCGAATCAAATCTTTCACGAGAAACGAAAAAAACTAGAAATGACAAATTTAATAGAGAAATCCCAATAAATGGGTGTTGAAATTTTATAAGTGGATCACATATGTTATTAAAATAATGTATATTCTTCCAGTATAGAATTATAACAAATTAATATTTCTAATATATGATGATAGAGTTTTTATGAATCTTGTTATACTTTAGGTAAGGGGTTTTATGTTTCAATCTCTATTTTTCAAAGACTATTTATGATAATATTTTAGACGATGAAATTAAATGAAATATATCTCATAAATATAATTTATTCTATTCTAATCTAGTTATTTATTTTTAATATATGTTTTTTTTTCAATTTCATATCTTTAATTATAGAATATACTGAGAGAATGATTTCAAGAAAAAATGATTTTATTTATCTCTTAAATAGTTACTCATTTTTCTTCTATATCCATTCTACTAAAATGTTTTCAAGAATGTTTTTAGTAATATAAAATTATGGTTTAATTCTTTTTAATAATTTTTTACTTTTTTATAAATTTTTTTTAAAAAAATTCTTCTCAATTTAGGAAAAGTAACTCTTTAACGTAGGTGTGAACAAAATTATCATTTTAAAGATTATAGAATGAAAAATATTTTCCATCACCTTGAACATTCAATTTTTTGTATAATAATTTAAATGTTTAATTATTATTTTTATTAACATTATTTCCTTAAAATTTTGAATATTTTTAGATAAATTATATCCAAATTAAAATGGTACTTCCCTTAAGAAAATATTCTAGTTATCTTTTAAAGGCATTTTCATCAATGAAAATATCTATTGACGTTGCTTATGTTTCATGAAATGACTCAGAACTCTATCAATTAAATTTCCCTTCTTACTTTTATTTTATATTGTATAGATAATATAAAATCACATATTTAACACAATACAAACTAAATAAATGAAGAATGAATGAAATAAGAGGTATTTATAGAAGTTAAGAAACCTATAACGATGAAATAATAACATACCCTTATAAATTATAGGGTGAACCTTATGAATAGTAAATTAAAAAATAGAATAGTAACCTCACCAAATAAAGTATAAATAAAATTTGGTCATCTAACAAGTTAAAATATAATATAATTATATCATATTTTACGTAAATGAATGTTTTAAAAAATTAATATTTAAGTGTGGGTATTTTTATAAGTCATAAATATTTAATTACAATTTTATAGTTAATGAAATTATTTTAAAGAAAACTCATTTTTATAAAATGGATTAATAAATATCTTTCTTGTTGTCTTAATATGTTAATATAATTTTATGAGACCCCAGTTAAATTTTAAAACTTTTATTAAATCAGTTTTAAATTTAAAATATGTATTTTTTGTATAAATAAGGATTTTTAGAAAAATTAAAATTTTACTATTTTGAAGATTATTTTCATAAAATGGAGTCCATTTTTGAATAATAATTGTCGAAAAAATGGTTATGGTGAATTTTTGAGATTTTTATAAAATACTTGAATTTTGGGTGAATAGAAAAATACTATAATTTACGAAAAATGATAAACACATGATTTGTTGAGTCATGGATGATGTTTTGATATTGTAAGCATAATTGGTTCAAAAAAACATGAAATTATCTCTATTTTTGGTCACATTAATAAACATTATTGCTTTTCTTGATAAAAATAATAAAATAATGAATAAGATATTTAAAAATTACTCTTCTCCTTCACTATAAAAACCACCCTCACCCCTCTTCTATTCATTCCTATTACCCTTGAATCATGTAAATGTTCTTCCCAAATACTATTCCCTAGCCTCTTTACACGTCTTGGAGGTATTTCTCTTTCAAAAATAACAAATCCCATTCCTTAAAGGATGTTATCAAGGGGGGATATTTCAAGAGGTAAATCCTCTTCCTATTTTATTTAATTTCATTTCAATTTACTTTATTTTCTTATCTTCTTCTCACTTAATATGTCAAAATGATCATGATAAATCCAGTATCATCTATATAATGTAATGATGTCATGAAAATTTAATATCCTCACTCAAACTATTATCTATCTCTTTTATTAAAGAAAATGAAATCTTCACCCGAGAGGTGCTGATTTATAACCTTCATAGACAACAAACCTTCGTTTTTCAATTTATCTTTCAATTAAGGTGATAAAACAAATTTATAGTCGAACCAGATTATAAAATATGTATTATTTCTTATTTAATGTTCTTAAACTAGTATATATACATAATACTAATTCATACAACAAAAATAGTCTGAGATGATCAAAATACCGCTGTAATAATATAAACAATTATCACCAATGTTTTATCTAATAAATCATCTTTTTACCATATATTAAAATGAATTATATAACCATTAATTTTTTATATATTAATTAGTATAATATAAATTCAATTTGGATAATTAAATCCATTTTATAATAACATCCATACTCATGTACATGTATACTGATTGTGAAAACGAACGAAACAAATACTCCTTAAAGATAAATTTATATCTTATAACTCATAAAAGGATATAAATGAACATAATAAAATTATAATATATAAAATTCTTGTATATAAGGTTATTAAATAATTAATTAATGGATTTAATTTTATTAACCAGGACATTAAGGTCAATTTTAGAACTCATTCAGACATAAGGTAAGGGATCCTACCTTAACCTTCATTTTTTCTTTCAGATTATTCATTCACTATCCTTACCCTAATATAATTCTTACATAATTTTTTGTAATTACTATATATACTATTTATATTTTCTAAACTCTTATATACAGATCATTTCATCTTTCTTAATGGTGAATAGATGATTTATAAGGTTCCCTTATCAAATAAGGAAACATGATTAAAGGTAACATATCAATTTCTTAGTATTTTTTGAGTACCATACATAATATGTTTTAAGACTCCATTATTTTTATTGACCAATAATTATTTCATTAAAAACAAAATTTTTTCATTTTGGGGTTTATAAAAAATACCATGAAACATAAAATCGATTTTTTTAAAAGAAATATTTTTTGCAATGTAAAAGTTTATTTCTCTCAAGAATTTATCAATGATTTAATTTGATTATTTGTACCTATTTCAACACATATAATGATTTATTAAGATTGAGCTATTATTTTTAACATCCACCATATTTAATTAAATGGGTTGTGATCAGTTTTACTGTGGATGTGTTATTTTGATACCATTCACTATATTACTCAGAATGGTTAATGATTATGTTTACAGATTAAAGAAAGTTATTTAAATTACATATGTATATGTTGTTTGTGTTTAACCCCATTCATATGAGGAATTCATTATAATCATTAAGTGATGGGTGAGGCCCCCAATATTCCCTAGATGCATCGGTAGGTCTCATGAGATAAAAAAAATGTGGACCTGGCCGAGGCCTTTCCCATTATTAGATGTAGTTTTGGCCAAGTCCTTATTAATAATTTTTAGTTGTATTTAAAGAGCCTTATATATATATGATATATATGTCCCAATTTATGTATTCTCTCATCACTAACTAGTGATTAATATTCTATGTGACTATTTAACTAGATAATATCCATCATTATGTTTTATTATGGAACTATTTAATCAGCTTTTATTCATGCCATATTATGCCCATGTTTATTTTTTAAAGGAATGTGGTTCTATTTATTCATGATGCCTTATGTTTATTTTTATGATACCTCCCACAATATCTATTACTCATACTTAGAAACTGATCGCACTCCCTATTATGTTTTATTTTTCATAGGAAGTGAATATGTATATTATGAATGACTTGTAGGGATAATCTTGGAGTTATGGATGTTTTAAAAAATTTTATATATTTTATTTCCATTCATGTTGTAATGTTGAAATTATTTATGTATCTTTTTCTACAAATCTACTAATCTATATGGTCATTCGGGACACGTCTTCCATGATTATATGCCAATGTAATAAAATGAGACACCTGCTCTGGGCAATTGAGGTCTAGGTCTTTATAGTTTGTATTAGACGAATTTTAGTAGAAAACTCAGAAACTAGATTTAGAAAACATAGATTAGGGAACAAAACCATAAGATATAAATTAATGATAATATTACAATAACATCCTAGAATTTTGGTAAGGAAGATATTATGTGGATGTTACTTTCAATATATCCCATTTTGGATACTTCAAGTGGACATGCTTCTGGAACATATATACCTATGGGTAACAACATCAACAAGGTGTCCCAAGCCTAACTCGAGGTAACTTGGGTCCCAAAAAACAAGCCTTACTGCACATATGGTTTTAAGAAAACAAGGGATAATCTTACGATAATTAAAATTTTCTTTACATAACATTTTCAAGGATTTAAATGTATTTTATGCACAAAAAAACATGCTTATTATTATGGGATTAACTATGAATATGATTTCAGTTTAAGTTATGTTGAAATTATATATTATGATTTATATCCTAATTTAGTGCATGCCATTATTTTGAAATGGAACATTTTATATGGAATGGAAACCACATGCACATACGTATCCCTTGTAGGGATTTCTCTCCTATAAAAGATAATGATAGTGGTATTAGAGAAATGACTGGTAATGAGAAACTTATAACTATACTATGAAAGTCAACTCATGTTATGAACAAAAACCTTACCTGTATGGAGTATCCTAATCCACAAGATGGAGGAGCAATGTTTTACCTATTTATAAGACAACAAACTCCATAATTCAATGAGACTAAAATCCCATTTATAGCAGATTAATGGATAAGTTCTTTAGATAAGATATTTTTTTCCTCTGGTGTAATGAATGGAGAATGTTATCATGGAAGTTTATCACCTCTCTAGATATAAGGATCATTGGGGGTCATTAATTCAAAACACAAAGTAGGAGGAAGATATTGAAAATATGGAATGGAGGTATTTTAAGGAAACTTTCCAAGAAAAATATTTTACTCATGAATAATGAGTGGATATAGAGAGGAAATTCATGAGTCTCAAATAGAAAGAGGATAAAAATGTTTCAAAGCTTGTGGAATACATTACAAGGTTAAAAATACATGCCACAAACTATATACATAATACAAGGATCGCGATTGATTGATTATTTAATAGTTTAAAACCATTCCTCTGAAGGGCACTAGTCTCCCAAAGTATCTCATCATACAAATATATTATCTCATGTTATGTCAAGAAAGAGAGATAATTCTCCATGTCTTATGACTTTAAGAGAAAACAAGAGAATAAGTGGGTGATAGAGGATAGATTGGATAAAGGGAAGAGTAAAAAGGGGAAATTTTACAACATGAAATACTTGTGGAAGTAAACACATTGGTTCCTGCTTAAAAGGAAAAAGGAGTGTGCTACAAGTGTGCACAAAAATTCTATAATGTTGGTGATTGAAATGTAAAAAACAAAGATATGAATGTTCAATGCTATAATTGTAGGGATATAGGATACTATTTTAATGATTTTCCAAATCATCAAGGAAACATACCACAGAAAAGAAAAAGGGAGAAAGACCAAGCTTATAAGGTCATAAATACTGAGGTTGAAGTTCCTAATGATATGGTGGAAGGCACTTTAATTATTTCCTTAAACTTAACCAATGATTTAATTGATTCTCGATCATTTCATTATTTTATATCATCCCATTTTCAAAAAAAAGTTGATATTTACAATTTGATTTAACAAAGGAGTTTTCAGTAAAAACTTTTAGGGTATGTATCACTGCAACAAAGAGGTTTCGATCATTCCCTCCTTATGATAAATAAACATGATTTAATCAATGACCTTATCATCATACCCATGAATGAATTTGATATAATTCTCAGTATGAATTTTCTATAAACTTATGAGCAGAAGATCTATTACAGGAATAAGGAAGTCAATTTTTTTGAGAATGATGCAGAGTCCCTTATATTTAGATCATAAACCTCACCATATGATTCTTATCTAGATCTACACCTAATAGATATATTGAATTAAATTATTGGGGATAAAGAGAATGAAATATCTTTGGGAGAGGAATGAAATATCCAAATCAATTATGTACCTATTGTGAAATAATATGTTGATTTACTTCAATAGGATTTACCTACACATCCTCTAGAAAGGGTAGTTGAGTTTTTATTGATTTATTTCCTGGTGGGAGACATATATCTAAAAATCCTTATAGAGTGGACACAATGGAATTAATGGAGCTGAAGAAACAACTAGTGGAATTGAGTGATAAAGGATTTATCCACCATAGTGGATCTCTATGGGGAGCCCCTATTCTCTTTTTTAAGAAGAAAGATGGTTCCATAAGGATGTGTATTGACTATAGGAAAATCAATGCTATTAAGATAAAGAACAAGTATCCTATTCCCTCCATTGATGATTTATTAGATCAACTTCATGGAGCCCAATATTGTTTGAATATTGACCTTTGATCTGGATGTCCTCAGTCACGTGTTAGAAAAAAAGATATTCTAATGAAAACATTTTGATCCAGGAATAGGAATTACGAGTTTACAGTAATTCCTTTTGGACCGACTAATACACCCTCTTTTTTCATGGATCTAATGATTGGAGTTTTCATGGAATATCTTGATGAGTTTGTTGTTTTATTTGTTGATGAAATCTTGGTGTAATCCAAAATCTAGGAAGTTCATGAGAATTATTTTATTATTATTTTTAAGACTCTTAGAAGAAACAACATATATGGGATGTTTAGAAAGTGTGAATTATGTCTTCAAGAAGTTTCTTTTCTTGGACATATTATCTCTAAGGGTGAAATCTTAGTTAAACCTACAAAGAAAAAGGCAGTTCAGGAATGGCCTACACTAATGAACATAACTAAGGTACATATTTTTGTTAATTTAGTATATTATTATTGGTGTTTCATTTATAACTTCACCCAATTAGCATATATATTAACCAAGATTACTCGTAAAGGGGTTAAGTTCGTATGAACAATATAATGTGAAGAATGTTTTTGAAGAATTGAATAAGAGGGTAGTAAATTATCTAATTTTGACTCAACCATTAGAAATTTATTGGGTTATAATTTATATTTATGAATCAAAGAAAGGAATTGGTTGTGTCCTTATGTATAATGATAACTTAATTTCCTATGCCTCAAGGTAGTTAAAAAATCATGGATAGAACTATCTAACTGATGATCTTGCGTTAGTAGCTATAATCATTTTTTGAAGATATGAATACATAGTCTCTATGGTGAAAGATGTGAGATATATATGGATCCTAAGAGATTGAAATATATATTCTTTCAGAAAGAACACGACATAAGAAAACGATGATGGATCTAGATACTCAAGGATTATGATTTTTCAATAAACTACCACCCAAGGAAATAATATAGGGAAACATATTCATTGTGCAGGAAGGATAATAGGGTTATGAACAAAATGAGGATTGATAAATATCCTATGTACATGGATTTAGAAAATATGGATATGGGAATTATCAAGGAAGTTGAAACATCATTAATTTTTCAATTGGTTCCCATCCATATTTATTATAAATAATTAAAAGTTATTTGTATGATGATAATAATATTTAAAAGAGAATTAAATTTTTGAATTATGAGAAGTTGGAAGAATTTGTGTATGAAGATGGAATGATGAAATTTGGGAGGAGGCTATCGTTTCCATCTTCACAAAATCTAAAAGAGAGTAGTTGTATAATTCCTATAGTTCAAATTTATCTATATAACCTAGCATCTCTATGATGTGTAGAGATTTTATGGAACATTTTTGTTGGGATAATATGGTGTGTTAAATTTCTAATTAAGTATCAATATGTTTAGTTTTTCAACAAGTGAAGGCAGAAGGACAACATCCAAGAGGAGTCAGGTAACCTATACGTATTCCTATATAGAAATGGGATGATAACACTATGGAAATTATCCCTGTATTACCCCAAACTCCAAGAAATAATGATGTAATATAGGTAATTGTTGATTGACACACCAAATTTTCACATTTCCTCACTATAAAAGAATATTTTCCACAAGAGAAACTTACACGACTCAATATTAATGATGTTTTAAGACTTCATGGAGCACCTCGATCAGTCGTTTTTTATTTTAATACATTATTTAACTTGAAATTATAGAAACTGTTTAAAAAATATTTGGATACTGAAATTAATTTTAGTACTTCTTATCACCCTTAAAGTGATGAGAAATTTTAAAGGATGATAGAATCTTTAGAAGAATTATTGAGATCATGCTCGATTGATTTTCAAGGTATGTGGGATCATTATTTACCTTTGGTGAAGTTTTAATAGAATAATAGTTTCCATTCTATTATTCATTTGGAACCATATAGAGCATTGTATGGAAAAAGATATCATACACTAACATGTTAAAATGATGTTGGTGAAATGAAGCTTGTGGGCCCAGATCTTATAGAGGAAACAACAATGAAGGTAAATAATATTCAAACCCGTATTAAAGTATATCAAATAAAGGGAAAGGGATATTATGATAATATAAGGAAGAATTTAGAATTTCAAGTGGGAGATCATGTTTTCTTGAATGTATATCTAGAGAAGGGTGTAATAAGATTTTTGAAGCAAGGAAAACTAAACCGCAGGTACATTTTTCCTTTTGAAATTATAGAGATAATTGGAGAAATAGATTATAATTTGGAAAGGCCTCATAACCTTTCTAAAGTACCTAATGTGTTCCACATCTTCTAATTAAGGAAATACATACCAGACCCATCACATGTACTCCCTTATGATGGAATAGTTATGGAACCGGATTTATCTTACTATGAAGAGCCTATCCTGATTCTGGATACAAAGGAACATGTGTCAAGAAATTAAATGACTCTATTGGTAAATATGATTTGGATGAATCATAAAATTGAAGAGGTGATGTGGAAGCCAAATGAACATATGATGACGAACTACCCAAATCTTTTTATGAGTTAAAAATCGGGAAATTTTGAGGATGAAATGTTCATAGGAGTGGGGAATATAACAGCCCGGAACTCTATCAATGAAATTTCTCTTCTTATGTTTATTTTATATAATATAGATCATATAAAATAACTTATTCAAAAGAAAACAAAATTCATAAATGATTCATGAATGAAATAAGTTGTATTTCTAAAATTTAAGGAACTTATAATGATGAAATAGGAACACGCCCTTTGTAATAGTAATGTGACCCTTATGAATAGTAAAGCGTCCAATAGAATAGGAACATTACCCAAGAAAGTATAAGTCAAATTTGACAATATTATGAATGAAATTATTATATAATTATATCATTCTACAAGTAAATAAATATTCTGAAAAATTAATATTTAAGTGTGGGTATTTTAATAAGTCATAAATATTTAATTACAATTTTATAAATAAAAAACTACTTAAAGTTAAATTCATTTTCATTAAATGGATTGAAAAATCAATATTATTTTCTCTTAATATTTTATTATATTTTTATAAGACCTCAATTAATTTTATTAGGGTGTTATGAAATCAGTTTTAAATTTAAAATAAGTAATTTTCGAGTAAATTAAAATTTTAATTAAAAAATAAATTTCTATTATTTATAAAGATATTTTCATAAAATGGAGTTAATTTTTGAATTCCAAATTTCAAAAAAAATTTAGGGTGAATTTTTGATATTTTTCTACATTACTTGAATTTTATGTGAATAGTAAAATACAATAATATATGATAAATGTTAAATAAATGATGTATTGAGTCGTGGATTATGTTTTTATGATGTAATAACCATTGGTTTTAACTAGTATAAATTTATTACTATTTTTTGTCACAAGAATCAACACTACTTTTAATCTTGAGAAAAATATTAAAATAATGAATAAGATATTAAAAAATTACTTCTCTTCTACACTATAAAAACCACCTCACCCCTCTTATATTAAATTCTCTATGTCTTGAAACCTATCAGAGTTATAACAAAATATTCTTCACTAGTATCTCCCCATTTCTAGGATCTATTGTTATTTCCATAAGACCAAAATACCTTACCTTAATGTGGTTCTCAAGGAGGATATTTCAAGAGGTAAATCTTATTCCTATTTCAATTAATTTCATTTCTATTTATTTTTTTCTTATATACTTTTCACCTCCTCTATAAAAACAATAATGATAACTCTATTATCATCTACATACTATAATTATATCATTTTAATGGAATATACTTCCTTAAATGACTATATCTCTCTTTTATTTTAAATATGAAATCTTCGTCTCGAAGGTGCTGATTTACAACTTTCATAGACGACGAACCTTTATTCCTCAATTTATATTTCAAGGATGGTCATTAAAAAATTTTTATGGCTTTTTTCAGATTATAAAGTATTTATTATGTCTTATGATATTTTATTTATTTAGTATATATACATAATACTATTTCAAATGAAAAAACAAGTCCGAGATGATCAAAATACCACCGTAATAATCTAAATAATTTTGACCAATGTTTTATCTTATAAATCATCTTTAAACCATATAACCAAAATAATTATATAATAATTTAATATTCTAGGCGTTCATTAGTATCATATAAGTTATATTCTGGAGAATTATATCCATTTCACAGGAACTTACATACTCATATATAAGTATACCGATCGTGAAAATCTAGGAAACAAACGCACTCGAGTGACAAATTTGTATATTATAACTAATCAACATGAAAATATATGAACTCAATAAAATTATAAGAAATCAAATAAATTTAGAGATGGTTATAGATTAATTAATTAATAGATTTAATTTGATTATCCATGATTTTAAGGTCAAGTGTTGAACTAAAAACACATGCCTTTATAAAAATAAACATTATCATAATATGGTAGGAATAAAATATGATTAAATTATGCCATAATAAAACAAAACCATAGATATTAATCTATTTGAATAATCACATGGACAATAAATTACTAGTTTATAATGAAAAAATAAATAATGTGGGATATCTGAATTTTATCTTCAAGTCCTTTTCCAAGACAACTAAAAATGATTAAGGCCTCAGCCAAAACCATATCTGAAAATGGGCAGGGCCTCGGCCAAGTCCATATATGATTCATCTCATGAGACCTACCAATGCATCGAGGTTATATAGAGGGCCTCACACATCACTTTATAAGTCCAATACATTATTCATATTAATGGGGTTAAACATAAACAACATATACGTACAAAATGTAAATTACTTTCCTTAATCTATAAACAGAATCACTAACCATTCTAAGTAATAAGCTGAGTGGTATCAAAATAAAACATCCACAGTAAAACTGATCACAAACCATTTAATACAATAAGTTGGATGTGAAAAAAATTGATTAAACTCAGTAAGAAATAAAATTCAATATATGTGTTGAAGTAGATAAAAATAATCTAAAAAAATCATCATCGAATTCTTATGAGAAAAACACTTTTACTTTAAAAAAATGTGTTCTTTTGGAATTTATTTTTAATTTTCATGACTGTTTGTATAAGTTAATAGATGAAAAAAATATAGTTTATCAAGACAAAATTAGTCGTTTTATATAAATAAAGGTGTCTTAAAACATATTATATGTGCTACATGAAAATTGGGTAGGAAATTGAGATGTTACCTTTAATCAGGCTTGCTTATATAAGAAAGGATCCATATAAAACATGTATTTACCATAAATAATGAGGAAGTAATTGAAATATATGAGTTTTTAATGTAGGGATAATCTTAATCTTGTGGATGTTTTTAATGGAATTTATATATTTTATTTCCTTTAATGTTGTAATGTTGAAAGTATTTATGTATCATGTTGTCAAAATATAATAAACAAATTTTTCACTTAGGGATATATTTTCCTTTCTTGTATTCCAATTCAATGAAATATGGCACTAACTTGAGGAAAATGGGGTCTGGGTCTTGACACTTCACTAAAGATATGATCTAATGATACCATCAAAATTGTTTTTTAGATTATTTATGATTTTGATGATAAAATAATGATGAATCCCATTATATTTTACATTTATTATTTTATGATGGAATGATAAATGTTTTCATTATTTTTAGCATAAATATGAATGGATTATGATTATGTTATGGGTAGGATCATTAAATCCCTCAAATGCATTGGTTAAAGATTATTGATTTATGTGATCAAAGGGTACTTGAGAGGTTATCCAATGCCCAAAAGAGGGTACATGAGAGGTTATTATAAGCCCCAAATAAGGTACATAAGTGGTTATTATTATCCAAAAAGAGGGTACACAATTGTTTATCCTAATCCCCAAAGAGGGTACACTATGGTCATCCCAATCCGGTTGTAGGTATACAAGTGTCTATCCCAATTTAATTAGGTGACGAATTCATTTGTGGGTATCCTTGAAATAATATTTATAGGATTTTGATTATTCTAAAATTTATGCCACACTTTAATGATATGAACTTATGTTAATGTTTTTCTCTATTGGATCATATTATTTGTTTATTTTATGATTAATTTCTTGTGAACTACCAAGATTTATTACATGAATCATGATTATAGTGAATGATTTTCTGTGTATTGTTTTTCAATTTCTAAGCTCATATTCCAACACCCTTTTTCTCACATTATACACAAATGATCATTTTTATCTCCCTTGTTTACACTTATCAAGAATATGAGATATCCATTTTTTATGTTTATTTTTACCAATGATATGTGGAATGGTTTTTTGTACGATGCATCTAATAAGGTTACTAGTTGTGAAGATGTTAATGTGATATGATTTAGATCATTTAGGTACCAATTTCTTATGTATATAAGATTCTAAAGACACTAAGACTTTATGTTTGTGGAATATATTTTAATAATATATAGTGATTATTCATTTAATAAGATATGGTATTTATATATGAAATTATTTGGTGGCCTCAATCATGGCAGCACATGACTAATTCCAACACATTTAACAATATTATTCCTCCTATAAAAAAATTCCAAAGGCACCCCAACCAAAACCAAATATCTAATAACACCTCTCATGAATTGGTATAAAACCTAATAATTTACCCATGTCACCCACCTATAAGATATTTAAAAATATTCAGATAACCTATAAATTCAGTTACCCTCATCTAACATATCTCACTCACTCACCAAAATCCTTAGTCACGTATTAAATATCCCAAAGTTATCTAAACATTCTCATAATAAAACTCAGATGGGTCTATAAAATGGAAAATATTTACTAATCCCCCACACTAGGTTATCACATAATATTCTCTAGAATCACATTCCAAAATCACCACCCACTCATAGGGAACCCACATACTCTAACTTCTAGATACCAGAATGATCCCTGGAGAAGCTGGTTATATGCACAAGAATACACATAAAACCAAAATCTCTCTATGATAATTTGTATCCAATGAATCGTACTACCTTTATAATTTATATATAATTCAATTCAATGCTATATGAAAAAATTATATATAGTTTGTTACTGAAACATTAAATAACCAAACATAATTAAAAATGAACTAAAAGGGGCTTATTATAATATAATTCCTTAACCATTTCAGTATAGAATTTTCAATGCACATCCCATGGATGTGGTACTGTATCTTTATCCTCATCATCAATTATCTCTCTATGGATCAACATGAACACTCATAAGAAGAAATTATATACATATGCGAGTATAGTAAGTTATAATTCTACCAATACATTATACGATAAGGCACCATATGAAATGTTGATGAAACTCTAATTCTATTAACATCCCATTAGTAAAAAGACCATAAACTAGATAGATTAGATGTCATGAGAATCCTATTTATATGATATTATTCATGAGATGAACATTTCCTCTATGGAACACGTGACAAAATATAATAACTAACTTCTTTCCCATAGTTTGAGAGCCAAAATACAAGAATTCAACTCCAACCTCAAGCTTCATGTGCATCATAAGAGGTTAAAATCATTTTAACTGTTACATCACATACATAGAACATCAATCCCATCCTTGGTAACCTAAACATCCTACAGGATTAGGTGTATATATTAAATATATCTAATATCCATCATAGGATTTGATAAATTATTATAAATTGTAAAAAGGAAAAAAAATACATGACACCAATTTTTAAAGCCACTCCTTCACAAACCAATGATTGGTTCTTAGAGTGATGATCAGTACTATATCCTTAACACAACTCCTCTTAGCCACAAGATACTAACTAGTAGTGGGGGACTTGGGTGATACTATAAGGAGACCATACTCTCGGTATCAGAGTGTGAAATAATATATAAAATAACAAAACATAATATAAAATCCAAATGCATGAGTCTATAAATATAAGTACATCCCCAAAATTAAAAATATGAAGTTTGGGAAACATACATACCATTATACAAACTCAATCACTGACTCAGAGAATCACATATTCAAAGTGAGAAAATAAAATAAAAAACAAGAATCCATTGAAATGTTGACCCATACATCATACATTGATCTATGTTCATTCCCAAGATACATCACATGATCAATCATTATCCTTATCCCAACTTGTTCCTGCAACTAAGTGAGATTCTACTCGAGTACCTAAGCATAATGATTTTCCAAAAAGGGTGTGATTATAAAACATAGTAGGGAACCACAAAATCAATCACATACATACCAAATATACAATTATATGTTCATGGGACATGCACTATGTAAGTAAGTAACTTCTAATGATTAATATTAACAAACCAATTCCGGTCCTCTGGTCTATGACCTCATTTGATAAAGCGTAATTCTGCTAGTGATGAAGTGTCTTTAAGCATGTTGTCATGAAAATGAAAACCTATAATAACCATAGTTTCTTTCAACATGATATATAGATAAAGAAATAGGATCTATTATTACCCCAATATATAGTATATGTACCTAGATAATTCTCTATCATGGTATAAATATTTATAAAATACTCAATATTAGTACACAATGTTTTATGGTAGTTGAGCCTCAATTGTTTGGACGGCTGGACCATGCCCACCAAAGGCCCCACAAGACCATGAAATCATGAAAACAGTAAAAAAATCATCCCATAATCTGAACCAATAATACTATATTGATATACATTGAAACCTCACCATTAGTATCCATGTCCTCCCCATTTAGAAGTTTCATATCCTCTCTGTTGGGAGTTTATATTACCACCCATAATGGGATTTTACATTAGTAAAAAGACAACCCATTTACATTTTCCATTTCATTATAACATGAATAATCAACTAAAATTTTAGAAAAACAATACACCATGGGGAAACCCAATCCCATGTCCCCTAAAAAATAATAAAAACATCTCACCAGGGCCACCAACTCATTAAGGTACCCCCGAGATTCCACTATGTATCATCATAGCCAAGAAACCTCTCAATGTTCCCTTAAACTCAAGGAAGAATATTCAGACAAGTCTGAAACCTATTGGGTATCACATCCATTAAAAATGACAAAATTTAATCATGGTTTCATTTTCTTCATTTCCAAGTCTTATTAGGGTGATAGACTCATGCCTATTTGCTTTCCAAGAAACTCTAGGTCAGATTGACCACACAATCTATCAATTTTTCATGCCAATGTTTAATCACCTAGGCCATTATTACTCCATATGAAAAAACATCAACTATCTTAGAATCCAAATGGATTAATGAAATATCTTTGGAATCACATGGAAAACCCCAAGGTTATCCACCCAGATCATATCCAACTCCTACGTGGAGGTTTCTAAGAGATCATATTACTAGGGATATTATATTCATTAATTTAATTATTGTCACATTACATATACAATGAGAGTTCATATTTATTAATAAATGTGTTTATAAGTGAGATATCAACCATAAATAGGTGATACATTGGTTAGTTTTCACCCACATTAATCTATATCCCAACAATAGCTACCCAGAACTGTCTACGAACAACCAACTGTATCCCACACCCACATGACCATAGTTCAAGACACACTACCTAATTAATTAATCATAATCAAATAATATTTAATTAATAAATTAAAATTATTTTAATAATTACCTAAAATGGAAAAAATTAATATCAACAACAATGTGCCCAACCTGAAAGCTACAAAACTAGTGCTCCGGGATGGGTCACCAGATGACCTCAAGTACACCTCCCCATAAGCCCGAGTTTGCAGACTAACAGTAAGGGTCTAAAAATACATGTGGGGAGACTATTCCAACTTTACCAGAGTAATACATAAGAGAAAAAAATTTAAATATCAAGGATAAAATTAAATTACTAATTAACATGCATAACCAAACAACTTCCCAAATTGGGTACAAACCACAAACTAAAAAAATTATGCAATGCCATTCTAGTAGTGTCACAAGTGTAGGAAACAAAAAAAGAAAATAAATGAAAACCCAAAATGGTCTCAACTCCAATTATAGAACCATATCCATGTACCTTCTATGCCTGACTCAACTCCTGAACACGAGGCCTCATCCATTAAACTGACTTGTATGTATGAAATCTACTCGGGTACCCAATGAAGGCCCGAGCAAGGTGTGTGTAAAACTCAATAGGCCACCACCAATGGTGTCTAAAAAATATCCAGTCTAAACAAATAATACATGTAAAGATTAAATAAATGAAAAGTAAAAAATACCACTTATGTTTTATTGATTAAAAATATTTACTTTAACCATTTCAAGTTAGAGTACCATTTTTATCATTTTCATCATCTTCATTACAAACTTCTTTATCGAAATGCATTCCATGGGTTATTCATTTACATCATTCAAAAAAGGGGTTTAAAACATTAATCAATATGCATAAGTGAAAAAGTCAATTCTCAATATCACTATGGAAAAGCACATCATAACAAAGACATTATCCTCACCTCAATGCTTTAGTCAATGTGTAATGAAACCGTTAGTGGAATAGAGATATGAACCTTCCCTAACCCATGCATTGTGTGGTGGAATCTAGAGCCTTAGTCTAACTTGAAATGTGGGTAGGGAACCTCATTCGATACCCCACACTATGAAGCCATATAAAAATTATGATTTATCAATTCACCACACATATACCATATCAGAACCAACACAACCAATACAAATAGAAATCATAATCCACGAAAAAATAGGAGAATAATATATTATTCCATAACCCATTAAAACATAACTATTTACATTACATTTCCATTTAGAATAATTCCCATTTATTAATCCTAAATTCATTAATCATATTCACTAATTCTCTTACATTAAACAATTTAACAAATTCAACCATCTCCATATGTTAACTCACTTATCCCATTCTTCATTTTCATTGTATTAACCCCCTTATACATTTTATGTAAAAACCACAGTCATTTGGAATATTCACACTAATATATTTCTTACCCATTTTCATGTCAAACCAACAAACCCTTAGTCCATATTACATATATAGACAAAACCACCAATATTTCATTTTCCACTCATCTAAAAATTTTAGCATGTTCAATAGGGGTTTTATGTTATTTCGCATCAACCTTGCACTTACGTTATCAATTCCTATGATTGTAATGGTTGGTGCACCATATGGGTGGCCAAAATTGATCCAGAAACCTCAAAAAATCCCACGATAATCATAAGGGTTTAAATTAATTATATAAAATATAATTATTCCAAACATTACCTGATAAAAAAAAAAGAGATAACCAAGAACGTAACCAAGCATGCACATATCCATACAATGACTCTTAGAAATAACTTGTAGACCACTTATATTGATTCTGATGAAAAACACACTCCCAACCCTACCCTTGGATCTAGATTCAAGTACCCCCCTTAAATTCTCAACTAAGATTCCATATGAAATAGATGAATTTAGGGCTTCAGAATAAGATTTCACAGGTCACAAGATTGAATCCAGAAATGAAAATTAGTGAGGGGATTAGACTTACCCAGAGCATCAATACAGAACCAATGGCACTTCAAATGGCCTAGAAATGTGGTAAAATGATCATTGGGAGATCTTGAAGGTTTTTGTTTTCATCACCCAGGATAGAGGTAGGTGAAATGGAAGTAACATTCGGTGGAATATACAAATACCTAGATGTATAACTTGTAATTTTATTCAAATTTTAATGGGGCACATAGTTTTCTCACACGGTTTCCCAAACCATGCGCACTCGACTATCTAATGGGGGTGGTATTGTGTGATTACATGGGGATATCTTCATATTTTGACAAACCGTGCATGAACAGTGGAAAATGCAACTATACCAAACCACACGGTTTGCCTCTACCCTCACACGATTTGTACTAACCATAGACAAACCATGAAACATGCACATAATGGACATTTTTTTTCTCATCCCCAGAACCCTTGGAACTATAAGGCCCCAGCCTTAAACATCTCTTAATATCGAATTAAATGAATAATTCACATTGAGGACCTTTTTAGGTTTAGAGTTTTAGAGAATTAGAACATAACTACTACATCTCAAAAGATTACAAAGTAGACACTTCTACTAAGTTTCCATAGAATAAAAAAACTCTTAAAAAGAAACATGTCTAGTTCCAAGTTTTATATAGCATGACTTTCCCTTGATCCCATCCTTGACCCTATTCCATATTAGGTCCTGTGAAAAACATTTCATAAATACTTGGGGTGAGCATAAAGAGCTCAATAAGGGATACACAAATAATGAAAACTGTTAGTTTATCAAAACAAAAAGTAAACCATGTATACTTTATCAAAGTAATACTTTTCACCTTTATGAAGTAGTAAAAACTCTTCACTAAATAAAAGATCATTACTTACCCTTTTGTAACCAAAAGATTACCATAAAACCCATAAAAAGATCACATAACATATAAAGGTAACTTGGGACATAAGCATACTTAAGTGGAATAACCATACAGCCGACTTCCACACATATCACTTAATGGAATAGCCATACGACCAACTTCCATACATACTTAATGGAATAGCCATACAACCGACTTCCATACCCAATGCATTGGAGGTTATAATGTAAACACCCATCCTGGTATTCACGACACCATCCGTCATATGGTTTATCACGTAACCACCCGTCAAATGTACAAGTACCATTATAAAAATCATAAGACATAAAACAAATATAATGGAAAGGAAACATTTCCACACTTTGATCACAATTTATCAGTTAAATATATTTACATAACAAATCCATTATAAAACCATTTTCAATACCAAAATACATAAAAGAGTATATGGTATTTATTTTATTTTAAAAAACATTACAGCTTGTTCAGGAAGCCAAAGACTAAATAATAATCGCGACAGCGGAAAAGGTCGTTGTCACCACGTACGTTAAAAGAAACATTCCTTTTTTGTCATTTTGTGAAACGCTTTGTATAAAAATATTACTTTTGTATAAAAGTAAAAGTCAAAGGGGTTTATACACCGTATAAAAGAAAGTTGTGTATAAAACGAAATATGCCTCAATGAAAGGAGATTGAGACGAAGTCCCTTACCTCGGGTCCGACTTGACTCGATCGTTCTTTAACGTCCTGAATAATAAACTTCAGTTAATTTCTATTTTCTGAAGAAATTTTTTTCAAGTTCATTATTCCTTTTATATCACTTATTTCCATGCTATAAACATTATGTAATCATTTATGTTAATAATGTTTGTTTTGTTGATATTTGGTTCTTAAGTCGAAAGTGGACTTCTTACAATTACATGTTCTTCATGTGGTCAAAGGTTCTTTATATCCAGAATGAAATTACTGATTTGGATATCATATATATCATATATATCCAGCATATACATGTATTTATAATATTACATAATCATTTAGAGGTAAGAAATGAAATGCATCATTCATGGAGACGGTAAGCCGTATGTACGCATGATCGCTACTTTCATTTCTTTGTCATATTGATGGAATTAAAACTAAATGAGAGGTATGTATATCTTAATTCAAGAATTATATTCATCATTTATATGTATAATTCATCATATATATCCATTATATACATGTACTTATTATAGTACATTACATTTGGGGATAAGAAATGAAATGCACTGTTCATGGAGACGGTAAGCCGTACGTACGCATGAACGCTACTTTCATTTCTATCTCATACTTTAATGGAAAGAAATAATAATGATATAGAGGTATATTATAATTCCAGTATATCATCATATATAATAACTTTAAATCTATCCTTTATACGTCCCACATATGGCATTAACGAATCACATCACTTTGAGGGGGCGGTAGTCCGCACTTCTTAAAATGAAATTATCGTGTTTACCCACAATGGAAACCATAAGGGTATACATCAAATGAAAAATAAAGAAGAAAAAGGAAAACATAAACATAATATATATCATATATAAAGAGAGTGACATCTTAATGGCCACCATTATAGGTGTTTAAAAGAAGATTGAACAATCATCGTTTCATGAGGCAGAAATTCGCCAACCACAGAAACAGTATGTTCTTTAACCATTAGATGTATATGTGTGTAAGTGTAGCACAAAAGCGTCTTATAAAAACATCCTAGTATATTTAAGATACTGGAGTTTTTACAAAAGAAATGAATAAAAATTGTTTAGGGGTTGGAGAGGAAAAATAAAACAAAAGACCATAAGTGAATACATTACCTTAAAATCGGGTAACTCTTTTAGATTTGTGCTCAAAGGCTTCCTTGGGAAGACTTCTGCCCAAATTGAGGCTTCAAGGAGTAAGAGAGGGATGTGTAGAGACAAAATGGGCAGGGGTTGGCCGAGCCAAAAGCTTTGGAAGTGAGGGTAAAGAGGTAGAGGTGGGGGCCTTTTATAAGAGGAGAGGAGGGGCACTCTTGGAAAGTAAGGATATGTTAATTTATTTTAGAATGCGTTTCGGATTTTAATGGTCCCAAATTGATGTGTTTAGAGGATAAGGTGATAAGGGTTCGAAATCCACCCATCCAATAGGTTTTGGATATGTGTAGTTCATATATTTTACATTATCATTTAATTTTAATTAAATCTTTTATTAATGAGGTAATCGCTGCATCATCATGATGTCATAAATAATTTAATCAATTTAATGTCTAAAAATTATAAAAAAACTATCATGATGTAGGAAATCTTTCTATCCTTCTAATGAATATTTATAGCCCAAAAGATCATTTATGTATACAAAATTAAAAATATTTTACTTAGGTGATATATTCTTTGTCACATTTAACATTCTTTAAAAATAAAAAGATAAAAAGTCACTTTCTCACAAAAGTGATTCCATGGGGCCCCCCAAGTTTGGAACAAGGCATCCCATGGTCGGACATGAGACAACCGGTAGCCTTAGGACACATGTTGTGGTCTTTTTGTATTATTATGATATCATTTTATTATCTTTAACTACCTGATTACTCATTAATCAAGATAATTAAAGATAATTACCATCGTTACTATTCATAATGTCAAAAAATAAAAGAGTCTTAATTACCTAATTTACAACTTCTGATTCCAAATATGTAATACATTTTACCAAATTCCAAACACATAAATTGCAATAATTGATTTAAAAATAATTCCCGTTGTCAAAACAAATAGCGGGGTTTTTTAAACAATATCTATGAAAAGCTTGGCATTAGTTTATGACCAATTCCAAAGTGAAATTAATCATAATGACCACCATTTGATTAAATGGTAAAAATATATTCAGATTACACTTTAGGGCCAATTAAAAAGATAATCTGACCATATAATTAATTTAAATGAAAAAGCAGTTTTGATGTAAAATGCAGTATTTTTCACTATTCATAAAAAAAATGAACATTGTCAGAAAAATACAAAAAATTTATCCAATGTAAATTTCAATGTCAAAACATAATGAATTTGTTTATTTTGACAAATATAGTTTATAAAATTTTCAAAAGTTTTATTTAAAAAGGGTTTTTCCTTCAAAAGGCAGTAAAACAATCTTTTAAGAATATTAGTGTATTCCATGCAAAAGATTGTATTTATTTTCATTTTAAGCCTCTAAAACACTATATTAATCATTAATAGACATAGATAAAAATATCTATTATTCATTACTTACTTGGTATGTTACAGGAACATCCTAAGATTCATCATAATCTCATGAAACAATTAATTTAATAGAAGAAATATATTGAAAACAAAATTTAAAAAAGGACATGTTTCTATGAATATCATGATATTATATCAACACAACATCCACTGTCTTTACAACCAAACCAAATTGAAAGATTTATGAGAGGTTAAAAAAGAATCCAAATACTAGCCCATTCCAGGCCATATAATTTAATAATGTAACGATACTTAATTTAATTTTAATTTATGAAAAAATATAAGATAAATACATAATATAAATTTCTAAAATAATTGTGCATTGATAGGAAGGTGTATTTATTGGATTCCATTATCAAAATAATAATAATAATCCCTTAATTATACGAAAATTATACCTTGATATTTTGCAACCAGTATCAAATCCATAACAATTGAAATAAGATGATTTGAATGAAAAATGGAGAGATCAGGGGAGGAAAACAAATGAGAGAAATTGGATTAAACATTAAGAAATATCACCCTAAATCACCCAAAATGGATGATTAATATAGGAGGAATAAGGGAGAGGGTCATATGGCCCATATGAGTGTGAGGAGAGGAGAAAGGGGTGGTACCATTTTAATTATTTCTGGTTTTAAATGTTAAAAATACACCAGTAAAAAGACTCACAGTTTTACTACATTGTTTATTGAACTACATGCCAAACATGTTGTAGTCACTATTCATGATGACCCCTCTTGCACAGTTGATCAACTTATTCTATGAATGTGAAACTTTTCTCTTCCTTGGTCTATTATATTTATCATGTTTTGACTATAACTATGTCCAAATTTCACACCCTGTGCTATTTTATACCAATCTCAAATGGTTTAATTTTATAGTTCAATCTTTTATACCATAATCATTAGAAAAAAATTGAAAACAAATTTTTTATATATATAAATTGAATTGAAATCATTCTTCCATTTACGATTCTGTATGATTTATTTTAATCTAAACACACAAAACCATTCACCATAAATATAAACATACAAAAATGTTAGAAACCTTACCCATATGTGTAAAGACTCTCTAAAGTACTTAATGCACGACTTGGTCCTAAAACCATATAATAAAATTATCTCAGGATAAAAAAAATCTCATATTATCTATCCAAATCCCAATTTAAAAAATTAAAAATTCACCAACTCAAAATAAAATTTTCTCTAAAAACCAAGACTTAAAATGTGATGGTGTTTTACACCTTATTTATTCAAAATATTTTTCTATTTTTATAGTATTGAAATATTTTAAATTCATTCCACAATATCCCACTTTAAGATGAACTCCACTTAATTTTCGTAATTTATAACATCAATTTTTCATTCATTATTGAGGATTAATTATTGTTTAAAATTTATAATAAGGAATTTTTTACCAACTTTGTTGAAAGTTACATCTTTCACATCATATTCACTACTATTATTGTCATAAAATTAAATTAAAATACATCTTATCGTGTTTAAAAAAACTATTAATTATACCATTTAAAGAAAAAAAATTAATTTTTAATTTACAGATTTATTCTTTAAAAATTTATTGAAATTCCATCATCATATTCATAGTCTTCATCATCCTTCAGTCATAGAAAACTTTCTAATAAGTAGCTGATATCCCCACATTTGAAACAATTATGTGATATATTTCCCCAATACGTTCATATACCTCTTATTACACTTCTTAAAAACAATAACATGAGTATGTAAAAATTCATTTCATTATCATTATCATTATAATAGTCATGTTATTTTATATCAAATTCTTTTTCAGTATTGTCTTTCATCACATAATTAAAGCATATTTTCTATACTAGTCATGATCTAATTCTTGAAATAAATCCCTTTCATCATTTTATAAGAAATTAATATTCTATATAGATAATCTGATGGAATTGTGTGGGTATCATGATATTTATTCACATAGACTTTTTGATTAAATTGTTCTAGTAAGATATGTAGTATCTTCTAAAAAACTAGAGTATCCTTTAGACCTAAAATTAGTAATGGTGTTCAAAATTTCATTGACATGGGTAAAGAAATAATCCACAATTTCATCATTATTCATGATTATATCTTTATAATTTAATTGATATACCTATATCTTTGATTTATTTACCTTTTCATTTCTTTAATATATATTTTATAATAATTAAAAAATTCTTTTTACTATATTAATCCCTTTTGTTTTAGAAATTACAATTCAAAAATAGATTTAAATAAATCTTTTCATGAATGAAAATGATTTTTAAAATTCATTATATCGCATATCATCATAGTAGAAACATATAAAAAAGAAAAAAAATCTTTTTGTAGAAGCCTCCAATATACCCAGACTGATTTAAAAAAATATGAAAGTATCTATTCTTTCAAAATATAATAGTGCCTCCTATAAAAAGTGGTTATCCACTTAGAGTTCATTTATTTAGTGTTTACAATGACCTGATCTAAAATTTACGTGATAAAACTTTAAAAATGGTGGATATTTAAAAAAAAACACTAATTGTGTGATGTAATTCATAGAAAACTGAGCTATGATAAAACTTAAAAAGTATCCACAACGTCTGTAATAATTATATGGGGAAGGTTGAATAAGTGAATTCATTTATTTTTTTCCATTAATTTCTTTAAAACTGTTAGATTTAATTGATAAATGGATTTACATTGATACCAATACAGAAAAATAGATTTTAGAAGGTTCACTAAATAAAACGAAAAACTATAACCTTATAATGATTTTGGAAAACAATGTATACACATTATAATAAAATCACCTTGTGGATTAAAATTGATTAGGGATTATCCATGATTTTTTATACAATGTGTCTCCAATCTTATGTACTGTTCTCTTATTCAAACAATTATATATAATTTTAATTTTAAAGAGTCTTCCTAAATTATAAACCTCCACCATGTTGCTGTTCTTCTTTATATTCCATTGTTTTCTTTGATTATTTGTGCCACTAACGTTACTCACATATATTCTCTATTCCAATTTAAAAAATTTAAAAAGTAAAATAGTTTTAGGAGAGAATTTCCTCTTGAATTTGTCATTCTTATTTTAAATTCATTAATTATTTCATGACCTTACAACTACCCTTGGATATAATAGAGGGAATTTTTTTTGATTTTTATTAACCGTTGAAGCCTAAACTAGACATGTAGAAATTACTATAATTCATATTTTTTTAATTAATCATAGTGTAATACATACATTTATATCACAACATATTAATTTTTCTATAACCACTCAAAAACTACTTCTTTCATTGATACATGAATACCTACACTACCACAAGAACACCTAAACATTCAATTTATGTGATGAAGAAAATAATGACATACAATTCATATTGTTATGAAATTTTGAAGGTTACTCTTACAAATTTTTGATTTTACTACTATTGAGGTCCCCTTTCAATGATATTTATTACTTATTTTTTAAATCAACATTAAATGCATTAGTTTATAATAATATAGGTTAAATAAACTATGAAATGATATTGATTATGGTGTAACTACCTTCTTCTCAAAACATTATCTTTCAAATTATTATACTTAAACTCTTCATCTTGGTGAATTAAAAAATAAAATTTATGAGTCCAAGTTCATCTAATTATTCTTCTCAAAATAGTGAAAACACAAAGAATCTCAACTTATCATTGTAGCATAACTTCCATGTCATAAGTATGAAATGAGAATATCTTCCTATTAAATCATCTATCATGATGTGAAACCTTAAATTGGGGAATTATTTACTCTTAATTAAGTATAATTTACTCATATGTAGAATGAGTATAATCTTATGCATCTCATTTATATTCTTACCAGTAATTTATTATAGAAATATTACCTACATTATAATGTGATTTCATCTATAATACACTAATTACTCTAAACTAATTCCAAACACCTATAGACTTCAGAAAAACTATAACATTACATGGAAAGATATTATTTATATATATATGAACATGATTTATATATCAATAAAAAAATCCTGTAAAAGAACCATATCAACTTCATCTCATTTCTTATTTTCTCGCCTTGGAAAAACATTTCAATGAGAGAGAACCATTCAACACCTCATGGGAACAACATAACTCTTAGAAAACTATTATTCCAATCATGGGTGATGGGAATTAGGTAATTAATAGGGAGACGATAATGGGGAATTCAGGTAGTGAAACAACTGATAGACAAGGATATGCGATACATGGGCGATAGAGTCAGGATTGTGTCACATGGGAGGATTTTTTACAAAACTTTATTATATTTCTAATTCAAAATAACACTATATTTAAATATTTGTTGTGGTATATTTAAAACCAAAATTAAATTAATCATTTAGAGAAATTTTTTAAGAGAACTAGTGAAAAATGTTGAAGCTCTAGTTGAAATAACATTTAGTATAGGTTTCTGAAATGATATCTAAAAAATAAATGCTATATATATATAAATATTTTTAATTAAATTAAACCATTTGAGTTCCTTCACTCTAAGGTTTCTATCCCTCCATGTTAATTATTTTGTTATATATCTTAATGATGAACTTATATATTAATTCAATTTTCTTTAATTTTCCACAGATTGTTACCTCTTATTCTATATTTTCTTATTTTATTGATATTATGATATATGATATGATATTATTATTAGATCTATTTTTATCACTATGGTTTATTCTTATTATTAATATTAATTTATTTATGATCATTATATCATATTATTTTCATGTGGGACACATTATTCTGAATCGATTATCATGTTATTAGAGGATTTGGATGTATATGGCCCCCAATTGATTAGGTAATTCTTTTATATCCAGATATACAATGTATAATAAATATGAATTTATCCAATATTTTATATGTTAAATTGATTTTTCAATAAACCATGGTAATAATTATGATGATAAATTATTATTACCTTACACAATTCTGATAATTTTTATATTATTATGTTGTGATCCCATGTTTATGTTATGCTGATAACCATTATTTTCCATTATAAACTCATATGGAATTTATTTCTCCAATTCCTTGGTATTTTTGTCATCTTACTATGATTTTTAGCTCAACATTACTTTTATTAAATTCACATATTCTCATATGTGGTTAAAATATTATGATTTATTTACAGTAAGAATATTATTATTATGTTGAATGATATTTTATGGCCCTTATTGTATTATTGTTTTAATATGTACCAAAATTTCCAAGAATCTAAACCTAAAAATTTTAAGATGTATAATATTATGTATGTTTATTTATAAATTATATAAAAATTATGATTTTGATATATTGTTCCCTAAACATGGTATTAAAGAAGGATTTAGATAATTTCGGAAATAAGTCAAAGAGTAAATGTAATCTAGCCTAAATTAACATATTGAAAAATATAAAGTGAATTATATTTAAGTTTTAATGCATTATTTTTTATTCATTCTCAATTGAATTATGTTTTTTATAAAATTATTTATATATAATAATAAATGTAGTAATCTAGGAGGAACTAATCCAATAACCTATGTGTGGAACAATTCAATGGTTCATTGTCCTGGTTTAGGGAAAATAAACTAAACTGTGTAAAGAAACCAAAATACCCAAAGAATGATTGATGAGAATTTGTGTCTTTCATGCGGAAATAACCACATTATTTTAAAATATATTTATATATACTTATTATAAAATCATGGTCCAACACAATAGATAAAATCATATTGGTGGTTTATTATTCTTGGAATTATTATGTTATTACGGTTGTCTACCATTTAAAATGATAATCATATCAATGGTTTACACTGATCAAGGAAACAAATATAGGGGGTAAATTTGAATTAATTTAGTATAAAGAGTTATGGAAAAAATTATTAATAAATATTTTCCTAACAATCACTATACTAAAATTTAAAGAGAATATATAAATCTAAAAACTCACAATGAATATATCGGGGAATATAAAGTGAATTTCACCAAACCAATAAGGCAGTCCTATAGTTTTTTTATCAATGTTAATAGAATAATTGATAAATTAATTATATTTTTTAATACACATATCATTTAAGTAATCTCAACATTAGTGTTTATCAATAACTTATAATATGTGCTATTAAAGAAAATATAGATTTTTGATAGTTTTCTCATTAACAAGGATATATGAATATAATAATGGATTTTAAAGTTAAAGGACAAATTGATAAGGGATATAGAGGAATGAATTCCAAATTTGGAGGAACCCAAGCATATGCCGGTGGTCCCACACCCTCCCCCTCTCAGGGGGGAGATGAAGGGTGTTTATCCCATGGGTTATTCAGAGATTCTACCCTGATTCATCTTTTCAATATTTGATTATACTTACTCACACTGTTTCCAGTGATTTTTATTTTTGTAAAGGTTCCAGGTTTTCCCCCGGCTCCCCTTAACTTCAACTTTTTTATTTTTATGTTTTCTGTTGACACAAACCTTTTGGACCTAACACTGGAGAATCCTTTCATTCATCTAAATCCATTGGTGGATTATTTTTATATATTATTCTTAGAATAATGGGATTTTCAAGATGAAGATACTGCCGGTCTACACGATCGTCACAATATAATGGTTTTATTTTTAATATAAGAGGACTTAATACATGCTTGGTACCATGCACCACACCGATTTAATAGAAGAAAATTCCATATTCTTCGATGGTCATATCATCAACATATGAAGAAGGATACTCTTTTAAGGGTTATTTGGGTAAGATTCCTAAAACTCCCATTACCTATTCAAAATCCATCTATAATGTGTTTTCTTGGGAACCTGGTCAGCCGGTACCAATGTTCCAAAAACAGAACGAAAGTGGTTTTCTAGGTGATGTTTCCTCACTTTTGTGTTGAAGTTGATGTATCCAAGACATAGTTGGATTGGGTGTGGATTACAGCTAGAGAGAAGTTTAGGTATAAAAAATTGATTGTCTATGAATACTAGATGGATGTCCCTCTCACCAAAATAAGTATGGTTCATATCACCCTAGCGTGCTGTGATATAGAGGATTCCTATGAGGGGTTCCCTGTTTATATGATCCATAACATGGTTTCTATAGAAACTTCCAATAATCAGGTGACGGTTTAGACATGTGAGGGTATTCAACAGTTGGGTGCTATATTTCAAAAAGAGGCATGACCCGAGGAGGTTAATCCAAATATCACTAACATATTCAATCTCTTGAGGTAGGATCTAGGTGTATCCAAATCAAATGCATCATCCTCTTCCAGGGCTTTTTGAATAGTGCGAGGTGTTGAATATATCTTATATCCAAGATTCTATCCAGAGGCTAGTAGAATCTTGTCATTTCCTCAAGCCCATCTTGTGGAAGTGCAACCAGTAAATGGCCCTGATCATATAGTTCTGGATCAATATGATTCTACTACAGATCTGGGACTTCGAAGAATCATAAGCAATAGATCATGTTAGGACCTAGGGATGGATAATTGGCTCTAGGAATAGACCTATGTAGTTTCTAGTGTGATTACAAAGGTACATGTTTCTCATGGTCTTAATGCAGTTCTTCCATTGAGTCTCGGGTGACATGTTGAGTCCCCTAGGTTTATTAAACTCCAAAACTATTTCTCATCCCTGAATAATAATGTAAATAAGAATTCATACCCTAAGGGATGAAAAACATACATTCCAAGATGGAAATGGAAGTAGGTCAAGTCACGATCTTATGAGGATTTCAAGTTAAGTTACAAAGAATCTAATACCTATTAGACACCAGATTATGAGTCGAAACTCCAAGAGGACATAGCGGTTGGGTCTGGATTGAGGAAGGGAAAGAAATTCATGTTTGAATCTAATAATTTTTCTATTCTGGGGGGGGGGGGGTCCAAGATCTCAAAATGTTTTTCGAAATATTCCTAAAAAATTGTTACTAGATCTTTAGGTAAGACAAAGAAAAATGAGAGTCAGACTGGATCAAGGGAACCATTTAGTGAAGAAGGTGATTTAGAAATATCTGGTATGTTAGGAAATATAGATCTAAACAAGGAAATTATAGCACATAAAGGAGAAAAAGTGTGTAGAATTTAGAACCACTAGACGATGGAGCCTTAGAAAGAATGGAAGGTAAGGTTGAAGAAACAAATTCAGATTGTTTAGAGCACGTTATGTACTCAATAAAGGAAATTTTATAAAAATATTTTAATATAAATGATTCAAAGGATGTTGTCAGAAGAATATATAAGAGATCGATTAGAGTGGACACGAATTAAGTGTAAGGGTGTGGATGAAAAACAGGACTACATTCTGGTGTGTGGTCTTAAAGAAAGGTAGATCAACATTGAGGAATACATCCAGGCCTGGGAAAAGTTTGCTGGCCATTTAGATGTTCTTCTGGAGAATGACCTCGATTTTCAAGTATCCTCTCTTAATTGGGGGCTTTATAGGGTACTTGGATATAACATTCCTAGTATAACTTTTAATGATTTTTGGGGTCGTTTTGTGGGTATCTCATTGTCTTTGGATTTTCTTTGGTTTCCCAATTGTTCCTCAAAAGTGTTTTTTTAATAAAAATTTAATTTTAAGTAATTCCCAATTTCCCACAAGTGAAATATATGGGATGAATTTCCCAAGGAAGTGTCTCAAGAAAACTAGGATGTGGAATTGGTATGAAATATGAAGTCCCAAATAATGATATTGTAGAATGTATATAAATTTTCCACTCAATACATTAGTGAAAATAATTTCTCCTTTAATTTCACTACCCAATATTTAATGACTAATTTATAAATAAATTTTTAATTATACAATATAGTGAACCAAACCAAGTTTCCTAAATTTTAATTTATTCCATCAACCACTAAGTCCTCTGGAATAAGGCATGTCTTATTCCATCCCCAATATTGAAGCTGAGAAACAAAGTGATGTGGTGAAATTCACACTCTTTAGTTAATAAATAATAATGAATGTTTTATTTGAATATATTTTAAGGAATAATATAATATCTTGTATTCTTTCATAAAATATTGAGTCAACTGATTGGCATAATGAACTGGAGATATATATGAATTCTCTTAGTATAAGAAATATTTTATTCCATGTATATGAATCATCCTCAATTAATTTTTTTTGAATACTTTTAAGAAATTATAATAATTAATTATTTGGTTGTATTATATAATATACTGTTCATTAATTATATTTGTTTATATATATCTCATGTAAATTTTATTAGAAGGAAGCCCCATTCCAATTATAAAAAACACCCAATGTTTTTATATAAATGTAATGAGAATTATGAATCGCCTTTAGTAACTCTTTAATAGCTATGGGTATTGATACCCTTTTAAAGGGTAAATATTAATAAAATGGTTAATATAAAGGAAAAGATCAACCATGAAGAGATACATATTTTTTTGGAAATATACTACTGTATTACAAAAATATTTTTTATTTTTATCCTAGATCATGTGGTATAGTTAAAAACATAAATCAAACGTAGTTTAATAAATATACCAAAGATATCCTCTATAATACATATAATAATACTATATCATATAAAACATTATCAAAAATTGTATTTGGGTTATGGTTTTATTCAACCCAATGGTTCAAATAAGGGTAAACATTTTCTATTTATCAATAAGATATATTTGTAAATGTAAAATTACATTGATTTACATGAGATCATAAAATAAATATAAATAACATGTATAATCAAAAACAGATTGATGGAATGTTAAATGAAATTAATAGATTTCAAAAATAATCAGAAGTGGATCCTTATTTTGGATATGATTATAAAAAGGTAAATTTTGGTAGAATAAGACATCAAGAGGGGTTATGGTTAATTTTTAACATTAAAAGAAATAAATTATAATTAAATTTGAATTAATATAATTCCATAAAATACTCATTAACTATGCATATTGACCTAAATAATCACTTATTATGAGTTAACATTCAATAAGTTGATATATTAGTTGGTTTTATAAGCACTCATATTTAATTAGTAAATATCATCACAATACCCCTCACTCAATTACATAATTATTATATTTAGGGTGAGTTAGGTACGTCTAGAATGTATCATTCACTCTTATGCAATTTTACATGAAGATTATATCACAATATATATTTTAAAAAATTGGTATCTTTTTATGCATGTTGAATGATTCTTATATGTTATAAATAATTATATTTTGAATTTATTTTAAGAATCTACATATTTATTTTACTTTTAATTAAATTTAAAATCATTTATTATGTACTATTCAATGTGACTTACTAATATTTATTTAGTCACTTATTCATTTTTATATCAGGTAATTTATTTTTTATTAATTATAATTATACTAGTATTGTTGAATATATGGTTTTATATTCTATATTTTTTGTTTTAATATTTTTAAAATATTTTAACTTATTTTTTGATTATTTTTTCATATCTTTTTGATTGTTTGAAGCATTTATTCTTCTAATTTTAGTTAATTTTATTTATGTTTCCTCTTAATGTAATATAAAACCACAATAATTTTTGTTCATAAACATTTGAGTTTTGTTGAAGGATATAATAGATATTTTATGTTCCATTATAATTTTAGTATGCAACATCAAAGATTTAATTATAGGCCTTGATGTTTATTAAGATAAATATCCCCTATTTTTTATTTTATTTCCCTCAGTCTCACCCACTTATCCAAACACACTTTAGAATACCTCTTATAATCCTATTACTTTATACTCATTTTCTGGAAATACTCTACAAAAAACATGTACAGTTGGATTTCCTCAATTTAAATTCATTATCCATGAGAAATTTTGTAAATAATTTCTATAAATCCCAATGATATTTTTTCAATCCATAAAAAACATCAGTTAAATTAAATATATGATTTTGAAATTATGAATCATTAAAAAGAAAAATATTCTTAATTTTTTTTTAAAATAAAACCATTTATGAAATCACTTTTTATATATATTTTAAAACACCAAATATTTAATTAAGAGAAATAGAAACAATATTTTAATGGATTGAAGTCATCAAATGGATGTAATGGTTTCACTATAATAAATATCTTTTTCTTAATTAAATTTTTTCAACAATTCAATCATTATTATTTGATATATTAGTAGGAAAAAATTTAATGATCATAACTAATCTGAAAAGTTTTCTTAAAAAATTTATATTTAAATGGCTATCTCTTATTTCATCACATATAACCAATTATCATCATTAACAATATATTTAATACTTTAGGGATCTAGGTGTGACACAAAATGTAATGATTGAGGATTTAAATATAGTTTCTCTTTAAAAATATGATTTATGAAATATGATGTTTTACTCTCAAATAAAATTTAAAACAAAAAAACATGATTTATTTTGAATATTTAATATAATCGTTAAAAAATAGCCGTTAAATTAGCTAGTATAATTTTATTTATTGAAAAAATAACAAATATATTACGAGGAAATAGAATTTAGAAGTAGAATTCTTTTATGCGACACCCAATGTTCTAATCTCAAAAGTGAGGTATCTTTACTATGGTTTTACCTATGTTAATCCAAAATCAAAACTTGAACAACCTTGATTTGAGATAAATAACTTGAGTGAAAATTGTAACATTATAGAACTAGTTGCAAAATAAATGAAAGAGAATTCACCACCCATGACTACCATTATGAGGTAGCTTACCCTTATATATTTTATGAAGGACATAATGGGTTTTCTTCATAGAAATTAGTTTGATAACAATATGTAGTTTTGATCTATATAATCAAATGCACATATCAATATAAAATAAATTTTATGATTAAAACCTTATTTTATTATCCTTTATTAAAATGATCATATAGGAAAATGAGATATGAATATACATAAAAATAACATTTCAACCATTAAATATATATTCATTGAAAATAAATATTAATAAATAATAGTAATGAATTTTTAAAAGCAATTAATCAAATTAATCGATTTTCCATTATATTTTAGATTGTTATATAAATAATGAACTCTCAAATATTATAAATTTAATTTAAAAAAACATAATTTTTGGATTTATCATGTTCAAATTAGATTATTATGTTTTTTTGGAATATTTTCTAATATAATTTATTTTCATGTGAATTTTTAAAATCACCATTTTCTGAAAACACAAATACTTTTGAAATATGAATTGGTTTTATAAATATCATAAAACATAGGATAATTTTTTATTGGAAAATATTGTCCCTTTAAGAAATATTATATATATTAAAATAATATTTTTTAAATGAAAACCTATATTTGATATTTTAAAACATAGACAATATTTTTAAATGGTTGATTTAATTACATTATACATTAGTATTTTAAAATTAGTTTATATCAATTGAATCAACTAAAATAGATTATAATTTTATTATAAGTGGATATAAATTATCTAATATTGGTGACTTTTTTTAGTCATAAAGATTATGTTACCTTGGGTATGTATTAGTTAGCTCGGCAAAATAAATTTTTTTTAAAAATAAATACTTTTTATAAATAATTTCTATTTTAAAAATTAAATGAATAAATTTAAATTAAACTAATAATATGATTGTTAAACAAAATAAATAATAATTAAAAAGTCATTTAATGGGAAATAAATGCTAATTAATAATAATAACCTTTAATGATAAAAAGAACATTAAAAATGAAGAGTTTTTTTAACACATTATATGTTTGATTTCAAAGTAAATTTTATCCTATTTAGAAATTTAATTATCATAAATTGGGCTAAAATTTAGATTCATCATTTCCATATTTGGTAATAAGGTTATATTTATGTTTTTATTAATAAAATAGTTGATGTGATTAATATTAAATTATGAGTAATTAGTGTTTAAATGAATAATCTAAGGTGAATCGATTTTTCCAAAATCAACATGAACATTTGAACTTATAGGAATCCATTATTAGGTTTTAAATTATTAACAACATGTATTATCATTCTCCCCTCACCAATATTACCTAACAATCACGCCTTTCCATTCTTACCCATCACTTAAAATTCTTTTCCATTAAAGAGTCCATCTTTCTCAGTGATAAAAGGATGACCAATTAATAATTTTCAACACTCCACTCATATTTACAAATATCATTGAAACTATACCCAAATATAAAGTCCTTAAAGTCATTTTGTCTCCAAAAATCCACCGGTCACCAAATATTAACCTAAATCCCTCATGTATAAGTCCCCCCATTAAGAGGAAGCTTAGGGTCTCAACATAGATGTAACATCATTCATAACATTTAATTGTGCCTCATTATTTTATAATCCAAACATAATAATAATATAATAAAAACATACGAATCATTAGTGTGATGATATTTTACAATAATAATTATATAGGCACTATAATTTTATTTCATCTATTATGAAAAAAATCATCATTAGTGTGTGTGCGTAGATTACTATATCCAAGAATTGACGCATTCAATTTGTCATCAAAACTAGTCATAGATATGTTAATGAACTTTATGGTTAATAAATATTTTTTATTTAATTTATTTATGATTATGAAATTATCATTTAATATCTACCTCCACCCATCTCATTCATTGAGTAAGAAAAATTCTAATCGTGTATTGTGCGGACTACCACCTTGATGAAGAATCATTTTTATTCTTCTAGTTTTTTTTCTATTTATCAAAAACAAATTGTAATATTATTAAAAATTATCAAAAAATTAAAAAAAATTCACTTTTTTATAATTATATTATGTTAAATTAAATACATCTTTAACCATACTCACCAATCGAGTTAAACCATTTTCAATATTGGGTTGGTTTGACCACCTACATGAATAATGGTATGAGATTTTGTAATGGTTGATTACAAAAACTGAATTTATCATATAATATTACATTAATATATAAAAAATGTTTTTATTTATTTATTATAGAATAGATAAAACAATATTTAACTCATTATTTAAGAAAACACAATTCGTAAGTAGATAGTCACTGAAGAATGTTCTTTGCCGATTTTGTCTTATAGGATGAAGACTAAAGTACTTCTGAAAAGAAATTTAAACATCATAAATCATTAAAATTCATAAATTATAGAAAAATTATGGAAAAATTATTGATTAAATCTTGATGAATAATGAACACTAAGACAACTCCTATGAAGCTACTATAAACTGTCAAACTATAAACATTCGATGTTGGAAAATAGGCAAAACGAAACTAATATAAATATAAATAATGATTATAAATAAAAATTATAAATATTTAATATAATTAATACTGTTTTAAAAAGTATAATTGTAATATTTTATACAGGATTTAGAGCATATTTGACTACGCCAGGAAAATCGATAAGGGTTTCTTTGCCTTAAATTTGAATCCATTAAGACATGTTCATGTTATATAACATGATTCATTTTCAATAGTGTATATACAAAACCAATTTAATTTTTTATAGTTATTTAACTATTTTTAATGGTTTATAACATTTTTATATGATCCTTATCTATTGGTGTTTTGGTTCAAATAGAAAAACATTAGAAGGGTATACATCAGCTTAGTTTCAGATTCATTAGTTCATAGAATTTATTTTATAAAATTTATTTTAAATCATTAATTAATACCATATTTTCACCATTTTATTTGGTATTTAATTTTTTATTTGGGTAAATTAATTCTCATATAAAAATTAAAAATATTTGATAATGTATTTTCAAAAATAAAAGTGTGTTTTTGGTAAGAATAAAACTCCCCTTCATACCAGTCAATTCTTTCTTCCATGTTGAAAATTTCTTTCCCAGGAATGTTATCCTATCATTTTTGAAATATAATTAGGTTTCTTTTTATTTTTTCTCATAATTATTTTGACAATTTTTTAAATGTTATTTTTAATACTCTTTTCACAATTTAGGGTAAATGTATTGCAAAATATTAAAGAAAATGATATTACTTACTTTCAAAATCAAATGTTTTATCATGAAATAGACCTTTTTATCTACTCTATAAAGTATCAAGGATATTAAATTTTAAATAATTCTATTATTTTTTCCAAAATTATTAAATTTCCCTCTGATTTTTTATTGAATATAATTTTTTCTTCATCTTTTTAGCTATGTTTGAATGGTTTTGTAAAATCATTTTTATGTTAAGTATTTATTCTTCCAATATTGTTTATCTGTCCTGAAGTGATGTTTTTATAACCTATATATTTTATAATGACATGATTCCTTTGGAAAATAATATTTTATTTTTATGTTATTTTTTTGGAAGGTTAATAAAACCTATTATTTTTCCATGGGTTTATAAAGATATAATCATGATTGATTTTAAGTGGTTGGAATATGTTTGTATAATGAGGGGTGGGGTAATATATCACCCTAAAATGAATTATTTTATGTTTATATCTCATTATATTTCTAGGTGTAAACCTAAAGACTTTGTTCAAATAGGCAAGGGGATGAGTGGTTTTCTAAAACAAGGGTTTCTATACTTATGGTTGTGCTACAATTTCACGTTGTTAATAAATTTATGAAACATTATCATAATTTTATGATGTTATTTTAATTTTAAAATATTAAATTAATTTCATTGAAATTATTTTTTCCATGTCCAATACTTATTATGAATGTATTTTTCACTATTATATTGTACCCACTTGTTTTTTATTAATCAAATGTGTTTTGAGACATGTTATATCTTATATTCTTCCATAATGATCTTTTAGAGATCTTCTGTTGATCTATTGTTTTCAATGATTACCATACATGGGTCATGGAAATTTAGTAATACATTTATTTCATCCACATATTCTATATAATGTTTATAATCTAATACCGTAGGTTATGTATTTTACATTATTGATAATTTGTGATCACCCATTCTTATATTTCTATTCCATAGGTTTTGAAGATGACTATATCATTTTAGGTATATATAAAAGTGTATAAAAGAGTACGGTTATAGATAAATGATCTCAAGTTTTGTAAAATAATATGTTTATGTAGATAATCTCGAAGTCACTAAAACTTTTGGTTCTTTGGTTATGAATCTATTTGTGAGATGTATTTTTTTAAACATGATATTGATGTATTATTTTAGTCATGTTTAGCTTTCATTTATATAGTTGGTATCAAAGAAAGCTTGAGTTATTTTTGGATATTAGTCAAGATATTTTTTGGGTTAGATTATATATTCATAGTGAAAAAACTAGAGACGAGTCTATATATAGTTTGACATCTTAAAATATTGGTAATTTTTTAATTAAAAGATTTTCCCAATAATTAAATTCCTCTATAGATACTATAAGTGGATAAAGTTGTGTCAAATTTTCACCTAGGGGAAATCACAATGAAATTGGTTGGTTTAGAATTGAATTTTTCACCACTATGATGAATTATGGGTGGGACTGAAACTATACCCTTGTTTTGATGCTCCCACTAGATAGGCACTAGTTAATCACATTCTCATTACCAACCACTATAAAGTATGAATTTTTTAGTTTGGTGGATTATGTTGAGGAATATAATATAACCCAATATAAATCATCACAATTCTGATAAATATTAACATAGGTCAAATTAAAAGAACTACAGGGAAACATGATAATGTAAAAGAGAAATATATTTTATTATAAAATTTCTTTAATTTTATTAAAATTACCCCATATTTTAAATGGGTTTTCAGTCATGTCAACCCATATTTTTAGTAATGGATAGAACTAGAAGGAACTATTTTAACCTTGTGTATGAAGGATGATGGGATGACTACCTCAATTATAAAACAAATAGAATGGGAGATATATTGAGAAATTTAGTTATTATTTCAGCCCAACTACTGTAAAACAATATTAACAATGTTACCATAGCTAAAATACTAAGTGCACAAAACAATATAAGGTTAGAGTCTCAAGAAAATTAAGGCAATGAAGATGATGAAATAATGGTTATTCAAACACATATATGTGAATAATGTTTAAAGAAGCCTCAATGTAATAGCTTTAAATGGAATAACAGATTCTTTATAAGTGGTTAATGAAGCCAGGAAGTATCAAATTGCATTGGTAAAATGAAGGGTTCAATTAACCTGATGAAATAAGATATAACTCATCCAAGGATGAAACTAACAGTCCAATTTCATATCTGTGGAAAACTCAGGCATTATAAAAACCAATTACCTAATCCAATGATTTCTAAGGATAGTAGGAATCCACAATGTCATAAACCCCGAGATCAAGGATGAACCGATACAATGAATATCCATGAATAGGATAGTGGTAATTAGGTGTTCATTTATCCTCCACCCTAAATTAGTGTATTTATTTGAGTTATATCAACCCTATTGTATATCAGATGTTTTCCAAGAGAGTCAAGTAACCACCATAGTTGATTTTTATTCTAAGGAATACTTTTAGTAGTACCATTATTAGTCATGAGTAAATAAATATTGTAAAACTCATACTATCATCCTAAAAAATATGATTTCATTTTTTAAATATAATGGTTATCATCACTTTGAATCTAAACTAATTTCTATAATATCGAAGTAGAAATTATAAATCAATTATGACAATCTATAAATGCAAGTACAATTATGAATTTTATATGGAGAAAAGAAAATATTTCAAATGAGTTTTAATACCCATGTATGATAAACATTTTCCTGATGTGGTTAATGAAAATAACCCTTTTATAGTCTTCCCTATGATATTTAGTAATACATTTTGAGGTATATCAATCTTTTCACCACCATTAGAAGTTACCCCATATAAATGATCAATTAAATTCAAGGAAAAAATAATTTATATAGGGTAGAATATAATTAAACAATATTTCACTGTATTTTACCCTTTAATTAATGATATATTAAATACAGTTTTTCACACACTATACAAAATTAAAATATAATAAAAACCTTGATATATTTGAAAATAAAAAATGGACATTAAAACATAGGCATTAAATGTGCTGATATAAATTGAAGTAATAGTATGGATAAATAAATAATGTAAGAGTAAATGGAATATGGAAGTGGAAGTCTTCCATATGAATTCCATTTATTTGTGCTTAGAAAGGGAGGTAACTTCACTAGGGTTTTCCATGAACTGAGCCCATGATAACTTGATAAACTATGAATTGAGATAAATCACTTGTGAGAAAAGAATAATCTTATTGAACTTGATGAAAAATCCATGCTAGTGGAATCACCACATAGGAATACCAAATTTTTTTATCGTACCCTTATATATTATGAGGAGTTTATAAGGGTTTTTTTTCAGTGAAAATTTTTATTATATTAATATGTATTTTTTATCTATAGAATCAAATGAGAATATTAATATAAAATATAGTTTAATCTTAAAACCTACTGTTTTCCATCCTATATTAAAATAAACATATATCACATTTATATAAGAATATACATAAAAAAAATTACCATACATTTGATATATATATATACCTTAACAATAAATAATAATAAAGAATTATTATAAATTTAAAGAAACTATTAATCAATATATACAGTTTCCCATTATATTTTAGAAGTTTATGTTAACAATGAAATATAAAATGCTAGAAATTTAATTTTATAAATATAAAATCACATTTAAATTTATCAAGGTTTGATTATATTAAAAAGACTTTTTTAATTTTTTTTTCAAATAATTCATATTTTGATGAATAGTGAAAATACTATTTTCTAAAAATACAGTGTATTTGGTAACATCACTAAAATATAATAATAATTTAAAACTCTAGAAAACAATTGTGTTTACTAAATATATATATTTTAGGTAACATTATATATTTTAATTATAATTTCTTATTAGAAATTCTAAAAAATAAGCAATAGTTTCTCAAGAAATATTTTAAATACATTACACATCATTTTTTTTAATTTATTTATGAATTGAGTCAAATGAATTGGATTTTAAACTTATTATATAATGATTCAAGTTATCTAATATTTTAAACTTCATTTTTAGCCAAGAAGATTAAGTTACCCTGGGTAAATATTAATTACACTAGAATAATGAATATTTTATAAGGAATAATGCTTTTTAATATAATCTATATGTTTAGAAATAAATAAATCAATATTAAAATAAATATATTAAAATAATTTAAAAATATATAAAAAATAATTAACACTTATTTAATTAGTAACCAATATTAAATAATACTAACGTTTCTTAATGATTAATATGCCATTTTTATAAAAAAAGAATTTTTTTAACACACTATATATATTGTTTTAAAAGTAAGTTTTATCAAATCAAGAAATTAAAATAAGTTAAATGAATTGAGAATTCATATTCATAACATCAAAATGTTTTAGCAATGTTCAAATTATTATAATATAGTAAAATATTTTATTTGTTTAATATTTAATTAAGAGTAATAATTGTTAAAATAGAAAATCTTAGGTGGATCCTTTTTTATGAAATTAAATGAACATTAGACCTTAAAAAAATAATTTTTAGTGCTAAACTTTAGTAATAAATTCATTTCCAAGCATAACTTACTGAACTGACCAAAATTTCATGTCTCTCCATTCTGACCCCTTACTATTATTTTCAATGGGAAACCCCTCATCCTCACTTATAAAAGGGGGATCACTTCCAACCTTTCAACACTCAACTACTACTTTAAAATTTCCTTTATTTATAACCCAAATATCCCCTCCTTTAAGTCCTTAGGACTCCCTAATTCCCTATATCTCTAGAAATTATCCTAATGCACACAAATCTATGTCCTTCATCAAGAGTAATATCATAGTCACTACGTAGGTATCACATCTTTCTTAAAATACCTTTCTTATTATTTGAATTATAAAAAAAACATAAACATAGTATAATAACAACCCCAAAATCATTAATGTGTTTAGATGTTACTATAATAATGATAAAAACATTCATTATTCTCTTCCATCTACTATTAAAAACTATAATTATTAATAATTCATGTGTAAATATTACCACCTCTATAAGGCGTCAATTCCAGTTTTTCACCACCACATTTTATGTCTTGTATTAATGAAGGTATTCATGAATAAATTTTTTTTAAATAATGTATTTATGATTTTTAAATGATTAGGAAATTTCTAGCTTCACATTTTTCATTTGTTGTGTAATGGGACCATTATTCATGAGTTTTGTGGACTATCGCCTCCATAAAGAATCATTTTTTAACACATCTTAAAAATTTTCATTATTTATCCCAAAAAATTAAAATATAGTAACCCATCGTAAAAAATAAAAATTACATCATTATGAGTTTTCACAATTATATTACATAAAAAAACTCACTAGCCATACTCACCAATTGATTTAAATAGTGCTCATGTTCTTATTAGTTTGATATACTAATTTAATAAAGATATAAAATTATTTCATGTTTGATTATGAAAAAAATTATTTCTAATTATAAATGAAAAACACATTACTGGTTTTCTTACCTCAAATTTGTACACATGGGACATGTTCATCCTATTTATCTGGTTTAACTTTTTACAATGTAAATACAACTTCATTTTTATTTTGTATTATTATGTTATTTTATTTTATTATTACAAATTATTTGAATTGTTAATTACCTCTTAGAGTTTTTATTCAAAAGAAACAAATATTGTAAGGGGTTTCATCAATTTAGTTCATGATTCATTAGGTTATAGCCTTTATTAACTGAATATACTTCTCTAACATTCTTAAATATAACTTTTAACCCATTTAATTTGTTATTTTTTTTATTCTCTTGTGAAATTACATATCCTTATCAATATCTAATTCCAAGATATCTTTTTTTTCCAAAACAATGTTTCATTTTTGGTAATTAAAACACATATTTATAAAATTGATTTTTTATGTATATATTTTCCTTTCATACAATATTATATTCTAATTGGGGAAAGATAATAAGGCCATTTCTTTTATTATCATAGATATATTTATAAAATTTCAAAACAACTTTTTAATAATATTTATACGATTTTGGTTATGGTATTTAAAAATATTAAAGAAATGGGGTTTCTATGGTTTCCAAATATATTGGTGAATCATTCACTCATTTTTATGATAACCTCTATATGATTTCAAGTATATTTTATTGGAATAGTTATAATACTTTTTTCAAAATATTTATCTTTCCCTTATTGAAAATGTCTTTCAACGTAGTTTTAACTTCACCTTATATAAAAATGTATAAATTGTTTTTTGAATGTTTTTTGCATTTTGACTTATATTTTTCCTCAAAGGGTTATCTCTCATGAAGTGATTTTTTTCTAGTCCTATATATTGTATTATTATATCATTAATTTAAAAAGTTATATTTTTTATAACATTTTTTGATTATGTTATGTGATGATTCTGGAATTTTTATGAAACACATTCTATTTCATGGGTTCTATAAGATATATTAATTATTGATTTTAAAAGGAGTTATATTATGGATGATTACGTGGGGAGGGGGTCTTATATCACCATATAATGAACTGGTTCATGTATATATCTTTTGAGATAGTAAATAAAGAACATAATTAATTTGTTCACATAGCCATGGACATACCAGGTTTTATCACAATGTTTTTCCTATGAAAATGGTTGTGCCACCTTTTAATTATATTCATAATGTTGTTACACATTCGAAAGTAATTTATAAAGTTATTTTAATTTCATAAGATGGATTTATTTCAATGAAATTATTTGTTTTCATGTTCATGCCTTGTTTTAAATAGTATTCACTTTTATATCATGCTCACAGACATCCAAAAGAATCATTATTTTATTAAAAGAAATAGATAGAAGAGCCGACACATATATAGTTACAGGGGTCTGAAGTAGTGTAACCAGAGGGAATCATCCCATAAAAATTTAGCACCCTCAGGGGGAAATGACCCAAGAGCGGTAAATAAAATATGGATATCCTCTTGAAATGTAGAAGAAGTACGAAATTTATCCACCATATTACCCTCTCTCCTAGTATGAAGTATAAATATTTGGTTGTTCAATAGCCAGTTGCTTATTCTTATGAAGTATTAAATAGACCAAAGGGTAGGACCCTTAACAAATAGTGTATTAAAAAAAGTGATTGGATCGGTCTCTACCTCCCTGATAAAAACGTTCCTCTGGACACCTAGGAGAAGTCACGAGAGGATGGTAAGGGATTCCACCTAAAGTGAGTCACCATTTTCAAGGAAATATGAGAAGGTCACAATAAATGAACCATTGGAGTCTCTAATAACCCCGCAACCACACATGGATCCAAAGGAGAAGTATCCATATGTGATATATTTTCTCCCCAAGAGGGGGGGGGGGTGGGAATCCATTTGATCCATTTTCCACGAACAAGGGAACTAATAAAAAGAAAGGAGAGCCTTGGATGTATGGATGAGATAGAGGGACCATCCAGCAGATCCTTACTCGAATTGAAAAAATCCAGAACCAAAGACCTAATTTTAATGATGAAACCAGAAATATATCTTAGTGCATGCTGATTCTACCACTCATTTAATGATGACCGGTGGATCAAACAAATATAAATTTTGATAAAAACATATTCCCTTCCTTTAAGGAACGGAACTCCCAACACCTTGGAATCATTGGGGAATAAAAGACTCAGTTGGGTCCACCTATCGAAACCAGTAAGTGAACTACCCAAAAGCTTCCCAAACCTCACTCACCTAGTTGTTGTTGAAGAATTGATGGATCATAGACTCAAATATTAGTGCCCTGCACCATAAGAATTTAAAATCAAGTATATTTCATATCCATTGAATGTTATCATCTATTAGAAGTTCATTATTCTGAACTCAACATTGTTTGAAAAGGAACTTCATATATAGACCTTTTCACCATAATGATTCCCCCCACAATTCCTAGACATCAGAAACATATTGGAAATTATAAAAATACCGTATTTTATAATTATTAATATGAGTTTAGATCCATTTCATATATTTTATGTTTTCTGAATGGTCTTTTTATGATATTATATTTCTACATTATTTTTTATTATTCCCATACATGGTATTATGATCTTTTGTTAAGATATCATTGTCATACTCTTATTATCCTTCAATTTTATGATCTAATACCATATGAATTTTTTTCCCTTAATAAGAATTTGGGATCACCATTTTCAAAAAAATTTATACAGCATATTATGAATAATATTATTTCTTTTGAGGTACCTAAAAAAGGGTCTATAGAATCATGATTGTGGAGAAATGATTACAAATTTTAAAAAATAAGATTTTTATGTTGCTAGTATCTAAGTCATTAAACCCTTTGTTCAATGGGTTATGTTACTATTTAGGAGATGTATTATTTTAATTGTGTGATTATTATATTATTTAAGTCATGTTTATCTTGGATATATTTTCAAAATGTCATTTTTTGACCTCATTTAAAAACAATATTCTAGTATGAGTAATTGCTTAAAAATCACCAATAAAATTTACATTGGTATTTTCCTTATATTAACCCAATGAATTTTTAAAAAGAAATAAATGGCGTTTTTGTTAATATTAAACATACTTAGGCATGGATTCAATAATAATATTTATATTTTATAGGTATTACTAAACATAATTAAATTTGATTCTAGTTTTATAATAATTATTAATAAATTATATGTTAATAGATTATTTTATTACATTTATACAGTCTTTGTAGTTATATTAGGATTTACACAAGTTATATTACCTAATAAAAATACCTACATCTGATATGGATCAAATTTACAATGTTCTTATATGGTTTTAAGAATTTTTCACATATATCCAAACTTCATAAAATAAGAAAATTTATGTTTCTAACATTTCTATTATTTATAGGGGTATTCTTAATGATGGAATTTATGAGAAAATACTTAAATTTATAGAAATTTATATATACCGTGATTACACAAATGTAATAAGGAAATTAAAATTTAATTATGATATTTATTGAAATATATTTTAGAGTTCAATTTCATATTTTAAAAAACATATATTATTGATGAGTTATAGTAGTGGAAAAAGAATGATTATACCCTTGTGATTTATATTGTTCATTAATGAATTTATTTCTAGGAACATCCCCTGATGAATTATATTGGTTATAATGTTGTACCCTTTTTAATTTTTATATTTCTTGTTAAATATAATAAAATATTTTGTAGTCACATTTTATGTGATAAGAAACAAATCCATGTAAATATTGTAGAATCATCAAATCATTAAAAAGTTTTACATTTACCTCATATACTAAAAACATGGGCTGGATAAGATAAATGAATGTATACAAGATTAATTTTTTTTAGTGTTGACACTTCCTTTTTTATTTGAATCAATATCTGTCTTATTTACCAAGATTATAGGACTCACACACAATGTCCTTTTGGAAATTCTGTTGAAGAAAATTATATACTAGGTGGGTTTTGTTGGGTATTATAAGTATGTGTGTGTGCTATAGTTAAAAATACATATATTAAATAGAAAATCCTCATTATCTTATAACTAAATCATTTATCATATTAGAAAATTAGTTAAATTTAATCAATGAAAGATAAATTTTAAAAATAAAATTTCAAAAATGTTTTCCTTTAATATCAAATAATATTTAAACATTAATCTCAAAGTCAACCTTATATCAATTATGAAATAATTTAATAGTACATAATATTTTGTTTTAAGTTATATGGAAATAAAATATAATTAATAAAATGAAAATTATTAAAACATATGGTACCTATAAAAATAATCTAACACCTTGAATTATCACAAAATGTCACATGAGCATTGTAAATTTTTGGTATACTACTGGACTCAGAATAGTCACAACACGAATTCTTGTATCATACATAATTAATATTATATATAAATACATTTTATTTTCACAAGATAATTTTCCTATAAAATGATAAATATAATAAATATTTTGGTACTCAAACAAATTCAGGTCCACTAATGAGAGCATGAAGAGATTTCCAATGAAATATTTTCTTTTTATGAGGGTATCTCATAAGAAATTTATAAGATAAATGATATATTTTAGGTAAAATAAAATTATTATTTATAATTAATTTCATAAATAAAATACCATGTATTGAATAAATAATTATAAACATTATATTGTGATTTTCCTTTTACAAATGTTACTGTTTTTGAGGAATTGGTTTGTCTAGTGAAACCAATCATAAATTTATTATTTCCCTTGAATCAAGAGCCCAAAATTTCATTTAAATATTCTTCAATATGGATAACGTTTAATAGATAAACTTAAATATCTCTTATAGTATAATGATATTTATTTTCATTTGGTTGATCATTTAATCTAACGGTATATTCATCCTTTTTTAGATAATTAATACTTATCAATACTAAATTTTACATAGTTATTTTTTTTACTTTAATGTTTATTATATATTAAAAAAATAAATCCTCAATTTCATATCTAGAAGTTATAATAGCATAATTTAAATAAAATCAAAATAGCATGATGTTATAAAATTGACATTTTCCATTACCAAAAATTCTTACATGAAATATTTTTTGCTACTGCCACTAGATACATTTGATGAGGGGGAGAGATATCATGTACAAAGAGTTATAAATTTGAAGTATTTTGTTCATTTATTAGTCTTATTCTTCTTATTCATATTTTTCTTAACAATATGAAAATATCATTTTATTTTTACCTTTATATAGAATCATGTAGAGTTATTTCATCCTATAGAACTTATTCATCATTTTTGGATCAATTAAATTTTAAATTCTTCATCATAAAATTTTACAACACTTTTTTCGAATTGTGTAATTTATATATCATTTTTGTAATATATTAGATTATTATTTTTTAATTAAATTTCATTTTCATCTTTGACAACTTTGGATTTATTAAATTTTTTTATTTTTCATTCTAATATCATTGGTATTGGGAGACTTAATGAGTCTTTAAAATACTATGTTCATAATTAAATTCCCTTTAGAGATTTTAATCACTCTGGGTGAAACAAAACATAAAAAGAAGAAAATCGATTTACGTAAAATTATATATGTAGAGGGTTTTTTATAAAGTGGTTTCTTATAAATAAAATTTTAGTAAAGTTTAAAAAAAAATTATTAAAAAATTCATTAAAATATGTGATGATACATTAAAATACTTTACTACACATATCAAGATTAGTTTTTTTTGATTTTATTTTTTACTTTGTCTACTACCTTAAGTTGTTTCTGTACCTCATGGTTAATTTTACATGTATAAACATGATTAAATTTATTACTATGTATTCTACAAGGAATATAAATCCAATATTTTCCATCAATATCAAAATTTATTATATCATTAAGTGTCCATTTATCCCTTTGTTAACTTAGTGGGTGTATAACCACCCTTGATAATTTTCCAAATGATATATCCAATGTATCTTGGAAAATTATACATGTGTGTTTTCTTATAAAAATTGTCAATTACATAAAATAATAGTACAAAAACCATTAAATTTCCCTAAATATCACCTTGGGTGTTAGGGGAAATGTTATATTTTATAAAAATTAAATGAAAAAAATCAATTCTTAAAAATAAAGTACATATTTGATACCTATTATTCGTGCATTAGGATGGAAGTGTGAATGAGGGATTGAATTTTTATAATTTTAATAAATATTTTAAAACTAAATCAATATTTAACAAAATAAATAAGAGGAATTAAAATAGAATAAGACTTGTTAAATATGTTTAGAAAAAACTTTATTGTACAAGTATCATTGTCTTTTATACTCAATTCCATGAGTGTTCATTAAATCAATTTTCATTAATGGTATCTACGCAATAAAAAAATAATAGTGTTACAAAATATTTTTAGTGGTTGTAGAAAGAAAATAAAATTTCTCACTTTAGTGGTACATATCACCCATGAAATACATGTGTAAGTAAAATGATTTGAAGTAATTAAATTCTAGTATCATACAATCCAACAAATATAAAAAATAAGAATTATGGAATTGGATGATGAATTACATGAAGTGGTCCACTCTTGCCCTGTAGAATCCCATATAATTCCTGACTTTGTTTATCTTTTTTAATTAAAAAATATTGGGACTTACTAATCCTAGATCTCATATCTTCTTAGTAAGAATTACGGAATGGGATAAAGTGATAAATTATGGGGACTAGAAATTTATTCAAGAGAGTATATAATGGTCTCAATGTGTGTAATCGTGGTATCCAACTTACATAATTATTTTATAGAGGATTATTTATGGCCTATCAACTTTATTTTGATGAATTTATCTCATATTTTTTTGAATAGAGTTATATATAGAAATAAATTATTATTGGGATACTCAAATAAAAAAATTTGACTTTTTGGAATAACCTACAGGAAGCCAGTTAGGTGTCCACCAATGTTTTTATGGAAACACCTATGAATAATGGTTCTATTGAGGATCCACAAGAGTTTTTTTCATTTAAATACAGTTCCAATTTTTGTGGTAGTATCCATGACCATATCCATCATATTTTCAATCGAGTTCCAATATCCTTTTAGTGTAAGGGTTATAATTTTCCATTTATTTTTATTCCATGGAAGACTTTTTAGAATTCATGAAGTCTAAAATCACCTATTTTTTGTTTAATATATCTATTTCATACTACAACACTAATGCTAAAATATTAGGATATTAAGAAAACATTTTTTTCTTTAAAATCGAATATAGTATATGAGATTAATTAATATTACTAAAAATAAATGATATTCATAAAGCACCCTTCCACATAATATATAGCTCGATGAGTTTATAGTGATATCATTTGTACTAAAAATCACCCCATAAATATTCATGAAATGATTGAATATAGTCTTTATATATTACCATGATAATTATTTTAGGAATTTATTAAATATATCATGTACACTAAAAAATAATGGAAAAGATAATGAATATTTATGTAATATTTTGAAGACTAGAAAAAAAACATTTTCCCAAAATTTTAGATCGAAAAACATTTGGATGTAATAGGTAAACTCTTGGAGAATTTTATCAGTAACATGTTATTACTTGATGTTCAAAACCACCCTTCATTAGGTGACATTTTCTATTTTCTATTCTTTAATAATATGGTGTTACCATGTGATGTTGAACTTAAATTTTTTGATTGGGGGTGGGGTAATCCCATGGGTTTATTCGCTTTGGATTGACCCTAAATGGAAGGGAAATTTGAATAATTTTTCCTTATTTGATTTGGTTTTGGATGGATTTTAGTGAATTGACTTTAGAAATCATAAAGGGGGGGGGGGTCTTGTTCAAAAAATTAATATATGTAATATAATACATATCAGTAAAATATATAAGTAAATCATGGAAAAAAATAAGATCTATAATCACTCAATCATTATAAGGAAGGATATTCCAATTGGAGGAACACCATTAAAGGTTGAAGATCTGGTAAGACATATTTTGACTACTTTTGGTTTCAAAAAAATTTAAATGAAATCCAATGGGAAATATTATTATCATGCCTTATTCTATTATATAGATCTAAAAATGTGGTTGTGAGGTATTTGATAAATTCGATTAAATCTATTCATGATCCTATTATAAGAATAGAACTATCAATTTAATCACTATGCATTTACAATTTAAATGCTTTATTATTGGGTTAGAGTTGTTTTACATTGTTTTATTTTTTATAACACATAGATTATTTGTGATATTTTATCCACTGTTGTAATTACTATAAAAATCTATATTGATTCTAAGGTGGATTGTTATTGGTATAATGCAATGTTAGTTAAGAGGTATATCAAAATAAAATTCTTATTAAATGGGTGGTTCCTTTCACTCTATAAATGATCCATGTTTGAAAATATAAAATGGGATGATTACATTTTTTTTTAAATTTTCATCCCATTAGTAAGGTTTATTAATAATTCTATATAGATTTAGAGTGTCACTCTTTATAATTAAAATGCATGAATTGGAGAATTTTCATAATATAAGGCATGATCAGAATGGGTTTATGAATAGTTCTATAGGTTTTCATGGAATAGATTTTTAAAAAGGGTATGATTATCAACATGTGTATAGTTCTGATCAATATATGTGATGAATCTGTGTAATGTTTCAAGTTATGGTGGAATTATCTCAGTGGTGGAGAAAACAATCTCCCAAGGAATGATATTAGAAAAAGAAAGACATGAGTTGGGGGTGTAAGAACCCAGTTCTTATTTTTTTGAGGTACGTGTTTCTTGTTTTCTCTTTTCCTTAAGTGTTTTGAGAATATAAGGAAAATGGGAAAAAAATACTAAATTTTGGAACTACACGCCGTGTACTTTCCCACATGCCATGTCCTTTTGGCCGTGTGGGATGAGTACAAAGGGCGTATAGCCATGTCGGTGATGAAAGTTGTAAAAACTAACTACACACCGTGTAGTGGTCCTTTACACGGCGTGCAGTCAGTCGGAACACTAAATAGTAAGGCGATGGAAGCAGCCGCCAGCTGGGTGATAGTACATGCCATGTATTCAGGAATACACGCCGTGTACTCATGTCGATGAATGAATAGTTTGGCGGTGCCGCCAGATGAATAGTTAAATGAAGGAAGTATACACTGTGTACTCAGAAGTACACGCCGTGTACTTTGTTTGTTCACTTAAAATGGGTAGTAGCCTCCCCTGTTCACATGTAAGGCTTAGAACCGGATGAGAGCATGGGAGGAGATGGACTGATCTTTGAGGATCTCCAGATAGAACGTCGGGAATCCATTTTCACCTCAGATGATCTCATTGGAACCACGTGGGTAAGCCCTCTCATCTCCTGGAATAGTTCTTGCAAACTTTTCCTATAATGGAAGTTATTTGGGTTTAAGTGAGTATTATTTCTCCACAGATATTCCTCATTCTGGGACGATTTGTGGAATGTCGTTCGAGTATACTGCTCAAGGGCATTAAAGGTAGGTGTCTTGGCATTTAAATTTCCAACTGTTGTGTGTTTGGGTGTATTTTTGGGATATTCCCATGAATGGGGTGTCGTATGGATGAGGAATCGTTGAATTAAATACCTAGAATTTTTTAGGTAATTAAATGTTATAATAAACTGCTTTTTAGGATCACTATATGAATCCAGGACCACCCCGGGGGTGCGTTCCTCTGTTTAGCCGTTTGGCCAGGATACCCGAGGGTATGCCTTATTTATTTTGTGCATTACTTTTTCCATGAGAGGAATTGTATGTGAACTTCTTATTTACATGTTGGGCATGGCCCAGTTACATGTTTAGACTGAGGACAGTGTTGTGATTAGCCTGTGGGAAATGTACTACTTAGCATGTGGGAAACTCCTTCTGTGCCTATGGGCAGTTGATTCTGTGCCTATGGGAAACACCTCGTATGCCTACGGGAAATATTCGATATGCCTGTTGGCAGATTCCTATGTTGAATTCTCTTTACCCGAGGGTAATGGATTACGAGTTTGAGGACCCTGAATGGTTACATAGAAATTTATGGTGGCGGTTTCTTAATAATAAATAATGAAATGAATGTTAAATGGCAATGTAATAGGTAAAGTTACTTACTTTTGAGTACTGGTTAGTTTATTGAATTTACTTTTGAACACTGTTGTTGCATATTTACACACAGTTGAGAACGAGCCTTTGGTGGGTGCCTACTAGGAATTATTTTTCACACCCTGTTTGGGTCATGCTTTTTGGCCCAAATAGATTACGTTTCTGCAGGTATGGATAAGGGCAAAGGTCCCTTTACAGGTACTTGATTGCTATTGGGGAGTAGGGGAGAATGAGACCGGGCTTAGGATCATGATGCTACCAGTTGTTTTGTTTTATTTTGTTGTACTCTGTATTGTGCTATACTGTATTGTTGTTTAACATGTTCTGGTTATTTTCTTAGAACTTGAGGCATGTTGCATCATTATATATAACGGTTGGTTATCTTTTACTGCAGTTGTTTACTTGTTTATGGTTTATCACTTCCGCTGTGGTTGTAAGCTTTTCATTTTCATTCTACTACACTACACTTTGAAAAATGAGGGCATAGTTTCCACACTATCAGACCTGGGTCCTCGCTGCTAGTCAGCAGCCTCTGGAATTTGGGGAAATGCGCTTGAGGTCTTATGGAGAACCGGGTTCAGGGCACCTGTGGATTGGTACCTGGGTCAGGGACGTTACAAAGTGGTATCAGAGGAGTTCTTTTCTTTGACATACTATTTAGAGCCTTATTCAGGTATAATACGTGAACGGTATTTGGTAATAAGCAGTGCTCGGGAGTAGCTAACCTATGTACAAGGAAAATCTAGTCTACCTCAGTTATTGCAATTTTTCTAATTTTTCAATTTTACAGTAGAATCGATTTTCACCGAGGGGTGATGTACTTGTATTGTGCTATTTATATTTTACTAATGGGTTCTAGTTAGTTGCAACCGGATGAGATGAGGGTATTCCATCTCATGCATCTTTTAGGAACATGCTAGAAATCACATGCCATGTATAGTTTCCATGCCATGTAGGTGCATTAGATAATTGCATGTTATGGTGATAGATGTTGTGCTAGTAAAGGCATGCTATTGTGAGAGCTTCTTGATAGATACCTCCTAGTTGATAGGGTATTATTGTGTGAGAATGTTTATTGAATGGATGCCAATTTGTTTTGGGGATTATGGTCCCTCATTACCCGGAATTTGGTGGATCATTGGTTGTTCATCCGATTATAACACACATTAGATGTCAAACTTTGATTCGCGGGGATTATGGGCCCTCATGGATAGGAATTTGACACTTAGGTGTTGTTTTTCATTATTTTCTGTGTCCCGGAGAAGTTTCTGAGGCATACTGTCCAGAAACCCAATATACACGCCATGTAGTACCTTAAACACGCCGTTTATGATATTTTGTTCAGGGAGAAAGGAATTTTTTTTGAGTACACACCATGTAATCTAAGTACATGCTTTGTAGTCTCTTCCCGTGTCATAGACCATGTGGGCGGGGCACGAGGAAGGGAAATGCTCAGGGAAAACATGCTGTGTAGCTGATGTACACACCGTGTACTGTTGACCTGGAGACCTCCCATCTAACTAACAACACAGATGGAGGAGACCATACCATTTACACACTGTGTCCACTACGGAACACATTGTGTAGTCTCACCTAGGATCCGTCCGTGTAACCAACATCACAGGTCGGTGTAATCCTTTCGTGTACACGTCGTGTGTATATTGAACATGCCGGGTAGTTGGAGACATGTATCCGGCCGTGTAACTAACAACACGGGTCCGCGAAGCTCGTCTAGTACATGCCATGTACCCGTGGGACACGTCGTGTAAGTCATGACCAATGACCGATTGTGTGGACTTAGCAGTGTGGATGGAGAAACGGGGTGGTGTACATGCTGTGTGTAGGTGTAACACACCATGTGGCATCAAGCCAAGTAGTCGGCCGTGTCACAAACGACATGGGAAGTTGGAAAATTAAACCATACATGCCGTGTAGAGTATATACACGCCGTGTAGTTTTGTTTAACGAGAGCTGTGTGGCTTGGTCATGTAGAAGGACCCAGGCAGGGGAAGAAAATTCAGGTACACACCATGTAGTCAGTATACACACCATGTAGTCATGTTGTGCAATTTCGAATGCCTTCTTCCTCCGATTTCCCTTTTGGTTCCTCATTTTCAGACTGTGGTAATCTTGATCTAAGGTGTGCGTTTGACCTTGTAGTGTCATGCCTCTGAGATGACCACATGTTGTTCACCAAGAGAGCGGAAATGAGTTTACTCCAGAGATGGTGGGCCATGGGCTACCAGTTGATCCTCCAACAGAGCTAGATGCGGCGCCAGCCGTTATGCCGGACACAGGTGCATATGCGCAGTTTGTGAAGGATTTATGTGGTTCATGTAGAACATTCAGGGAGCACCACCGGATTCCACATCTATGGAAGTGCTGACACGTATATTCTAGCAGCATCACCCACCTACGTTTTCAGGGGATGGCAGACCACAGGTTGTGGAGTCTTGGCTTGGATTGATGTAGACTATTTTCAAGCATCTTGAGACGCCTCCAAGGCGGAGGGTCAAGCTCGCAACTTATATGCTGTGTGATTCCGCCGAGAGGTGGTGGGATGTTACCACCCAGACAAAGCATCACAGAGACATGGTGTGAGAAGATTTCCAGATAGACTTCTATGAATTATTCTTCCCAGAGATTCTACGGGAAGATCGAGCTCGAGAGTTCATGAATCTACAATAGAGCGCTATATCCGTCATGGGTTATTCTTCTCGTTTCACTAAGCTTTAGCATTTTTCACCCGTTCTAGTGGGTGATGAGAAGTTGAAGTCTAGGCACTTTGAGGATGGTCTCCGATATGAAATCCGAGAACTGGTGAATGTTTTCAGGTTTCCATCAGTACATGCTATTGTGAACCAGGCGCTGATTACAGAGAGGAACCTGTGGGAAGCTAGTGGTGTAGGCCAGGGCGGTTCAACACAGGTTTCTGGTACTATTTCTACTGGTAAGATGAAGAGGCAGATGGAATTTTCTCAGGGTGGCAATACCAGCCAGAATAATTCTTCAGGTGGTAAGGTCATATGATACCAGTGTGGTAGAGAGGGGCACAAGAGGGCACAGTTTCCACGAGACCTAGTGGAGTGCCAAGCTTTCAACATGATGGGTCATCGGTAGCGCTTTTGCAGGGAGTTTCTACTAGTGTCTAGTGAGAGGGGTTCTGTACAGACTCTGTGTGCGGGGGCAGGACAAACAACTTTTTACCAGTCGGGGAACTGGAATATGTCAGCGCGTGCAGGCAGGGATGGTGGACGTTGATGTGGTAGCTAGACACCAGGATCTCAGAGGCAGCAGGGTGTGACAACTCAGGGTTGCCAGGCTGTGTCGCAAGGCTGCAGCACTGGGCAGACATATGCAGTGCAACAGACCCAACTAGAGCAGGATCCCGAACCTTCTACTGTCAGAGGTACTATACTAGTAGCTTCTGTTTTATCTACAAAACATTTTGATGTGGGTGCTACACATAGTTTCATATCTGTGCCCATTGTGGAGAGCCCTGTGATTTGTGTTTCTTATTTTTATACTGTTATGACGTTAGACACTCTGTTGGGGACTAGAACGGCTGGTGTGCATCAGTGAAAGGAGTTCCCCCTTGAGGTTGGTGGGTGTCACTTCATTTGGGACCTCTATTTCTTAGAGATGACGAGCTATGATGTCATTCTTGATATGGACTGGTTGGTTCCCTTCAGAGCCTTTGTAGACTACTATCGTCGTAGGGTTAGTTTCACGTCACCAGAGGGAAAAGAGTTTCTATACAAGGGCGAGTGGGATGTTCAAACGAGTCAAGCTGAACCAGAGCATCATGGGCGAAGTGGTATCACAACCCAGATTGTGAGATTATATCTGGATGACTAGGGGACTTGTCAGAATAATTTCCCTCCAGTGGTTGATCATTTTAGGGATGTCTTCCCAGAAGAATTTTTGGGTCTACCTTCGGAGCGTGAGGTGGATTTTTCTATTGATATTATGCCAGGAGCAGCACCGGTTTCCATTCCTCCTTATAGGATGGCTACGCCTGAGTTGTAAGAGCTCAAGAGGCAGTAAGAGGAGTTATAGCCATAGGGGTTCATCCAACCCAATAAATCTCCTTGGGGTTCTCCTGTCCCCTTTGCGAAGAAGGCGGACGATACCCTCAGACACTTTGTGGATTTTTGAAATATAAACCAATTGACGGCTAAGAACCGATATCCCTTGCCAAGGATTGATGATCTCTTTGATCAAATTCATGGAGAACAAGTGTTCTCAAAGATTTAATTGAGGTTAGGATATCATCAGCTGCGCATTAGACCATCTGATATACCTCACACAGCCTTCAGGAGCATGTATGGTCTATATGAGTATACGGATATGCTGTTCGGACTCACGAACGCACCAGCAGTTTTCATGGCTCTGATGAATCGTGTGTTCCAACATTATCTGGATTCTTTTGTGGTAGTATTCTTGGATGATATCTTGGTGTACTCTCACACTAGACATGACCATGACACCCATCTTGAGATCATATTGAGTATACTGAGAGAGCATCAGCTATATGCTATGTTCTCAAAGTGTCACTTTTGGATGGACCAGATACACTTCCTGGGTCATTTCATCTCAGAGACAGGAGTTGCAGTAGACCCAGAGAAGGTAAGAGCAGTAGTTTCTTGGGAGCAGCCTAAAAATTTGTTTGAGATACGGAGTTTCGTGGGGCTGGCTGGATACAATAGATGCTTTATACAGGAAATCTCCCGCTTAGTAGTTCCATTGACGAGTTTGAATAAGAATGGTGTGAAGTTTGTTTGGTCAGAATCTTGTATGATAACCTTCCAAGAGCTGAAGGGAAAGTTGACATCAGCACTGATCCTGATACTCCTAGAGTAGGGGAAGACCTATACAGTTTACGGTGATGTATCAAGTATTGGTCTAGGATATTTGTTGATGCAGGGTGTTCGAGTAGTTGCATACGGGTCTCGGTAGTTGAGGCCACATGAGAGGAATTACCTGATGCATGACCTCAAGTTGGCTGCAGTTGTTCATGCGTTGCGCTATTGGAGACATTATCTCTTGGGAGGACATTTTGTGGTGTTAACTGACCACAAAAGTCTCAAGTACATCTTTACTCAGTGTGACATGAATCTGAGGCAGCGAAGGTGGGTTGAATACCTTTATTCTTTCGATTTTGAGCTTGCCTATACACCTGGTAAGGGTAATGCAGTAGCTGATGAACTGAGCAGGAAGTCACAGATACAGGTTGTGTAAGAGGCCAGTGTTGAATAAAGGCTTATGGATTTGTTCTCTAAGATGCATTTGGAGGTGCATTTCAGTCAGGGGAAAACTTATCTTTCTTCTTTAGCTGTGACTTCTACCCTCGTAGTTATAGTGAGGATAAGAAAGCTATCTAATTCAGAAGGCCTAGTCCTACAGTAGTCGGTGGGAAGTGAGGACCCTCCTCCTGGGTGGATGATAGATGTTGATGAGGTACTGCATTTCCATGGACGAGTATGGGTTCCAGGGGATATACACGAGGAGCTAATGCGGGAGTTTCATGCTTCATCTTGGGAAGTTCATCACAGGGTTACCAAAATGTACTGAGACTTGAGATGTCAGTACTGGTAGCCGGGTATGAAGAGAGAGGTATCTGGTTTTGTTACGATGTGTTCCACCTATCAGTAGGTGAAGGCGGAGCATCAAAGGCCAGCCAGACTGTTGCAGCAGTTACCTATTCTATAGTGGAAATGGGATGATGTCGCGATGGACTTCATGATGGGGTTGCCGAGGTCACCTCGATGGAGTGATGTCGTGTGGGTTGTTGGGGACATACTCACAAAGGTATCTCACTTTTTTCCAATTATGGAGACTGTCAGAGTTGATGAGCTCATGAAGTTGTATATCCGAGAGATCGTACGTCTTCATGGGGTCCCTTGTTCTATCGTTTTTGATAGGGATTCCCGTTTTACGTCTCATTTCAGGCAGGTTTTTCAGAGGGAACTGGGTACACAGGTGCTTCTGAGCAGAACTTACCACCCTCAGACCGATGGTTAGTCAGAGCGTATGATACAGGTGCTTGAGGGCATGCTGCGTTCATGCGTACTAGACTTTGGGGGATCTTGGGAGAAGCATATACCCTTAGTCGAGATTTCCTATAATAATAGTTTTCAGGAAAATATTGAGATGACACCTTACAAGGCTTTATATGGTAGGCCATGACAATCACCCTTGTGCTGGTTAGAGGCAGGTGAGGCAGATTTACTGGGACCACGTCTCGTGCAGGAGACTTTTGAGTAGGTCCAGTTGATTCCAAAGTAGATGGCTACCGCACAGTCTCGTCAGAAATCTTATGCTGATCGCCGTAGACGACCCTTGGAGTTCGTGGTTGGGGATATGGTTTTCTTGAGTTTTTCACCAAGGTTGGTACACAGGAGGATCAGGATACTGGTTAAACTTTCATCGAGGTATGTGGGGCCATTTGAGATTCTTGAGAGAGTCGGATTGTTGCCTATTGGTTGCAGTTACTGCAGAGGTACTGGGCTATGCATGACGTCTTCCATGTATCTCAGTTACGCCGTTATCTTTCAGACCCATCTCATGTCTTTCAGACCGAGGAAGTTGAGATTGAGGTAGATGCATCCTTTAAAGAGAATCTGATTCGTATCGTTGATAGGAGCACGAAGGTTCGCTGAGGCTGGTCAGTTCCTCTCATATGGGTGCTATGGCAGCATGGCCGAGTGCAGGATGAGACCTGGGAGCGGTAGACCGACATACGTGCTCAGTGGCTGGAGTTGTTCGCAGCTATATCTTCACCACCATGGAAGGGCAATTCAATGATGAATTGCTTTAAGGGGAGGGGGGGTGTTTGTAAGAAGCTGGTTCTAATTTTTTTGAGGTATGGGTTTCTTTTTTTTCTCTTTTCCTTATGTGTTTTTAGAAAATAATGAAAATGGGGGGAAAATCCTAAATTTTGGAACTACACACCATGTACTTTTCCACACACTGTGTACTTTTGGCCGTGTGGGATGAGTACACAGGGCGTGTAGCCATGTCGGCAATGAAAGGTGTAACAACTGACAACATGTTGTGTAGTGGTCCTTTACATGCCGTGTAGTCAGTCAAAAAACTAAATAGTAAGGTGGTGGAAGAAGCCTCCAGCTGGGCGATAGTACACGCCGTGTACTCATATCGATGGATGAATATTTTGGCGGTGCCTCCAGATGAACAGTTAAATGAAGGAAGTACACGCCGTGTACTAGGATGTACACACTGTGTAATTTGTTTTTTTCACTTGAAATGGGAAGTAGCCTCCCCTGTTCACAGGGAAAGCTATGAACCAGATGGGAGCTCAGGAGGGGATGAACAAATCTTCGAGGATCTCCAGATCGAGCGTCAGGAATCCATTTCTGCCTCGGACGATCTCGTTGGAACCGCACGGGTAAGCCCTCTCATCTCCTGGCGTAGTTATTTCCAAATCTACCTCTAATGGAATTTATTTGGGTTTAAGTGAGTTTCCTTTCTCCTCAGTTATACCTCATTCTTGGATGATTCATGGAACATCGTTCGAGTATACTGATCATGGACATTAATGGTAGGTGGCTTGGTGTTTAAATTTCCAATTGTTGTGCGTTTGGGTGTATTTTTGGGATACGCGCCCATGAATGGGGTGTCATATGGCTACGACCTTGTTGAATTAAATACCTAGAATTGTATAAGGAATTAAATGTTATAATAAACTGCTATTTGGGATCACTGCTTGGATCCAGGACCACCCCGGGGGTGCGTTATTCTGTTTAGCCGTTTGGTCAGGATACCTGAGGGCATGCCTTATTTATTTTGCACATTACTTTTGCCTTGAGATGAATTGTATGTGAACTGCTTAATTATTTGTTGGGCATGGCCCAGTTACTTATTTAGCCTCAGGGCAGTGTTGTGATTAGCCTTTGGGCAACGTACTACTTAGCCTATGGGAAACTCCTTCTATGCCTGTGGGAAGTTGATTCTTTGCCTGTGGGTGACAACTCGTACGCCTGCGGGAAATATTCGATATGCTTGTGGGAAGATTCCTATGTTGAATTATCTTTACCTGAGGGTAAGAGATTACATGTCTGAGGACACTGACTGATTACATATAAATTCGCTGTGGTGGTTTCTTAATAATAAATAATGAAATGAATGTTAAATTGAAATGTAACTGGTAAAGTTAGTTACTTTTGAGCACTGCTTAGTTTATTGGATTTACTTTTGCACTCTGTTGTTGCATGTTTACACACAGTTGAGCACGAGACTTTGGTGGGTGCCTATTGGGAATTATTTCTCACACCCTGTTTGGGTCATGGTTTTCGGCCCAAACAGATTACGTTTCTACAGGTATGGATAAGGGAAAAGGTCCCTTTACAGGTACTTGATTGCTGCTGAGGAGTAGGGGAGCATGGGACCAGGCTTAGGCTCGCGATGCTACCAGTTGTTTTGTTTTGTTCTGCTGTACTTTGTATTGTGATGTACTGTATTGTTGTGTAACATGTTTTCGCAGTTTTCTTAGAACTTGAGGCATGTTTCATCATTATATATAACTGTTGGTTATCATTTACTGCAGTTGTTTACTTGTTGTATGGTTTATCGCTTTCACTATGGTTGTATGCTTTTCATTCTCTTTCCGCTACGCTACACTTTGACAAATGATGGCATAGTTTCCCCACTATTAGACCTGGGTCCTCGCTTCTAGTCGGCAGCCTCTGGTATTTGGGGAAATGCGCTTGAGGTCACGTGGTGAACCGTGTTCAGGGCACCCATGGAGTGGTACCCGGGTCTAGGACGTTACATGGGGTAGTGGATTACACTAGTTTTGTTTGGTCTAGGATTTAGTTGTGGAATTTTTTATTAAGTGATTATAGTGAATGATGGAACATGTTAAGGGAATGATACTCATATTTTTTACACTAATAGAGGGATTGGGATACATAAATCTTCTGAAATAAATAATTTCTAGGGAAATGAAATGGATCATGGGGCTGGACTAGAGTTCATTGAATATTAGAAGACTCTAATCATCTATAAATGAACTTGGAGTATCCTATTTCACATGAGTTATTGTTTGATAAAATATAAATAAAAATTAATTAATGTAACACCTAATATAGATATCTAGGTCTAAGCCAGAGTGCTATAGGACCTCGGGAAAGCCTCCCCATGAAACATTAATTTTAGACTAGCGGTGAGGGTCAAAGTAAATTCATGGGGAGACTATACCCTCCATTATATTGATATTAATATATAAATAAAAAAATTGGTAGTATAATACTATCAGAGTACATAAATAACAAAAACGTACCATTAGTAATCAATGAATAATGAAAGAACGATCTTAATACACTTCCATAAAACTGGGTTTCCGCGGGGCCACCCTTTATCAGTGCTAAAAAAATCCCTAATAGGGGGGATTTATTAGTGCTAAAACAAAATCCCTGATAAAGGGGAACTTTCAAGAGTGCTAAAAAAAGCACTGTTAAAAGTGACCCATTATCAACACTTTTTGTAGCGTGGATAAAGGCCCCCCTTTATCAGTGCTTTTTTTAGCGCTGATAAAGGGGGGGTTTATTATCACAATATCCTATCACTAATAAATTTTAGGTTGCAAAAATAAATTTCATGAAAAAATATTGTTGTATGAGTATTTTTTTATTGATATTAATATAATATATATTTTTAATATGTTTTAGATAAGTATAAATAGACTATTAAATTTAATATTAATACATTTTGTGATAATAGCATTAAAATATTTTAAAAAATATTATTTATTTGTAATTTTATAATTATCATTGATTAATAATCATTTAATAACAATTGGAAGACACAAAAAATCAAAAAAAATTAATAAAAGATGTAAAATAAGTTGAAAATGAAACTCAAACATCAAATAGCCATAACTTTTGATTATGGTGTCCGTTTGTGCTCAAAAGCATATCAAATTGAAACCTGTGAAAACTTCTATGTGCTTACGAGCCAAGGGAACCTTTTTTCAAATTGTTCAAGGCCAAAAAATTCCCAGAAGGCCTCCAAAACCGAGTTTTTAGTCAGGATACCCTGGTTTGTTAACATTCAAATAAGTATAACTTCTAATCCGGATGTCTGTTAGGCCTGTAACACATATCATATTGAATATAGTTTCATTTTCTTCGAATTGACTGGTTATGGAGTTTAAATGGGTTTTTGGATTAGAAGTTATGGTCATTTTAACATTCTATGGATTTTCAAATACACATATATATGCATTTATTCTTAAATATATATATGAGTGTGTGTGTGTGTGTGTCTATGTGTGTGTTTGTGTTGTATATATGTATGTATGTATGTATTTATTTATTTATAAATACACATAAAAAATATTTTATAAATTTATTTAAAACTAATCTTATATATATATATATTAATATACAAATAAATATACGGATAAAAAATTATAACTAAAAACATATATATAAATAAAAAAAATATATATTAATATACGAATGAATATATATATATATTCTAATATTAGAATAAATATTTATGTATCAATATAACTAAATATATTTATATTAATATTAATCTATATTAATATACAAATAAACATAAATATATATATTTAAATAAATAGATATATCATTAAATAGAGAAAAAAACTAAATGGCTTCGTGGTAAAGGTGCAAGTGTGTAAGGGAGCAGTCGCAGATTTGAGTTCGGATGGATGTAAGGAGGTGCCCGCATGTGGGGGATGCGCGGGAAGGGCAGCGCGAGAGAGTGTTAGGCTGGGGGTCCAGCTAGCGCTGATAAGGGGGGGGGGGGTGGGTGGGTTTCAAACAATGTTAAAAGTTCCCCACTCGCATTATATAATTCTTTTATTTTTTTTACTTTTATCAACGCTTTTTAAGACCGCTGATAAAATTGGTATTTTATCGGTGTTTTTAGCGCTGATAAAAGGTGCCTTTAGAAGTGATTTTCTGAGCACTGATAAAAGGGACCCTCTTTATCTTCGCCTCGATTAGAATCACCTTTTTAGCACTATTATTATTCTTTTCTAGCACTGATAATGGCCATATTTGTAGTAGTGATAGTCATAAATGAAACCGGCCAGCCATTGGACAAATCAATGATGTACATCATTTTAAAAGAATAAATTTAAAAATAGTCCCTCCATCTCTAATCCTAAACTCCTCATATTCTTCAAACTCTAAATGATTTATCCCGCTCAATGATCAAACATGGGATTTTCCAAACTTGTATCTTCAACAATTGAAGCCTGCTTGAGTACCCACCTTCCATGACTATCCCAAGTGTGAGTACATATCAGTAGGTAAGAACCAATATGGTTCAATACCTAACCAGTACATGCAATTTATGATCTTTTGATAATATCATTTTAATTTTAATATATAACATATAAATATAGAAATTATAACAAGTAATCACCAATTAATCAGTAATAAACATAACCCATATATTGATCTATCATGAACTCACTAATTCAACATGAATCATGACATATCTTATTTTGGTCCATTTTAGGAAGAAGTAAATCAACCATGTTTATCACACCCCCCTCAGTGGGATAACTAAAAGAAATTTCTAACACATTTCTCTTAATGTAATAGTCCATTCATATTCCAACCAAACGTCTGACACATCTCCATTCATGTATAGTCCATATGGATCTACCAACACACTAAACAATAGAATATAGGAGAACTACACAGAAATTACAAGATACAATATGACATATCCAATATCACATCATACTAATAATGTTTTATAATAATCACCAATCCACATGTGATGAAACATTTAGCATAGGTCTCACTGGGAGACACATGCACACACATGTGATCAAAGCATCAATCATGGCCTCGTGGGTAGACATGCACACACATGTGATCAATCCTAGACCATTAGTGTCAAACATCGAGCCAATTCAGAAGGGTCTTTCATGGTCATTAGAACTTCTTTCAGTTACATGAAGCACAATTCCATTATTCGTTTAATACATTAAAACCATTCACTAAATATGAATTTCATGGAGTTCCTTACATAATTATGAAATTAGTGTTGTTCAATAAATGTGGAAAACCACATATCACATGACATTAAACCCCAAAGAGTACCACATGGAAGTGTAATCAAGATCACCTCCCTTAACATATAGCCAAAACCTAACAAAGAATAGATTAATAGCTTTTTCTAAGTCTATCCAACTCTATCAAACCTCCATCAATCACCAAGAGGTTGTATTCAATGATTGTCCATTCCATCTCAATTAATCATAACTAAATTATATTTAATTCAAAGAATAAAATACACTCAATAACAAATGAGAGAATTATTTTTTCCTAATGAATCACCAGATATTACCTCCTCATAAGAACCACCTAATAAATAGAAGGAAATTATATAATATTCATTTGACTTTATTCTAGAAAAAAATAACTAAATAAATTCCATGATCCAATGGTCAATTCGTCATATTTAAACCAAAAATAATTGATAAGATCATTAAGGAGAATACCTTTAAAAAACCATTGATGCCACACATTTAACATCATAGAACATCCTCAACCATGTCGATCCAAATCCATATCATTCTCAAAAAATTCCATCAGAATCCAATATAAGTTTCATTAAACTATATAAATGAGATCATGTTATCAAAATTAAATGATTTCGAGAACCTAAAGAAAGAGGATTAATATATAATTGATATTACAAAGGAATAAAAGGTCTATATCATACTAAGATAATCAACCATGATAAACAACACATCGATACCCCACCATATGAGGATGAAAAAGGACAAAATAATTGAAGAATGCATGACCTTTATCAGATTCACCAAAATATATTGCGTAGATCCACCCCGAATCAAGGGGAACTCTTGGTTGGAGGATATGAGTGGTTAATAGAATAATGGACCCTAAAAATTTGAATCCAATAATCTTAGTCCAAAGGAATCCTTGTAGGAGAAAATACCAAAATGGACATATTAAATCTCTATCCAATGCACCCCACTTGTTAGCTGGTTAGTTTCGACCGACTAGTCAGCGTATTCTGTAGGGTAGCAGGGATACATCCCTCCCCAATTTCTAGAAGTTTTAGAACTGTTAGCCTTCACTACTATGGGTTTTCTCATTAAAAAAACCAGAATTTTAATCACACACCAAACTCCCTCTCAATCTCGAAAACACATCTTCATGATTTTTAAAAATGAATCATCTGAGTTAATAGAACTATTGTTTTAATGATCTATATATTAGAAAAAAAAGTTAAGGTTCCCTTCAAAATTAAAAATTGTTTGTGAAATGGGTCATTAAAAATTAGAAATTTTTTATTAAAACAGTTAAATAAAATTAAGAAGACATTTATGATGAGGAGTAAAAAATTTAATAACTAGAGATTTTGTGAAATATATTTTATTGACTTAATTTAAACTATTTTATATTTGTCATTTTTCATAACACTGAATATTGATTTCTATATATAAAAAAAAGTTTGGATTTCATTATATGAAACAAAGAGTTTATATTTCACTACATGAAACAATTAGATTAGATTGAGATACACACAACACTATTTTTGGATTATATTTCACATAACACAGAGCCACATTGATACAGATGTTACATGCAAGTCCGAGTTTTACCAAACTACAATATTCTACAAATATTATTACTAAAATATTATTATATCTACCACCTAGCCATTAGAATGTAAGATAAAAATAATATTAACTAAATTGTGAAAATATTATTTACACATGTATATAAAATTAATCCTTTGGGTATAAATTAGTAAAAATTAATGTAAGAACTAATTGAAATAAAGAAATTACATGTCTAGGAAATCTATTTTTTATGTACAAAGCCAATTTTAAAAAAATAAATAAATCAAAAAACTTTTTATTAATGTTCTAAATTTTTTTAATATTATATCTTAAATAAATAATTTTTACACTCATCCAATATAATTTATAGGTATAGGATAATAATAAATCCAATTTTAAGAAATAAAGATGTAGTTTTCTAAAAGGAAATTTTACCATCATTTAATAGGGAAATTACTTAAAATATAAATTTTTGAAATTTTATAAATTTTATCTGACAAAATAAACAACAATTTTTAATGTTTAATATGAAAGATTTCCTCTGGTGAATTTTTGGTATTTTTATAACAAGTTTCATTTTTTAGGACGAACAGAGAAAACATTGAATGTTAATTCAAAAAAGCATTTTCATATTGTTTATTTATATATTTAAATTATATTTAAATTTTGTTTGAATGAATAATTATATAAATTATACATTAATTAATGTAATATAGGTTATTTGAAAAAATTTAACAACATAATTGGAGAAAAAAACATTTCAAAATTTTGATACGTTTCTATTTTAAAAAATATTATTTTATCTTGTCTGTGGGATTATTTTTAGATTAATTTATTCTTATTATATATTTTTAATATTTTAAAATTGATTTTATATTTAGATTCATCATAGTTTATAATGTTTACTGGGGTCAGATTATGTTTTTGAAAGAAAATATTAGTGAACGTAATTTAATTTGGTTACAACGATAAAGTTATAAATGAGTTTATTTAGTGGTTAAAAATTAGAATAAAGGTCTAAATATCCTTGAAACATGTAAAGAATCCGTTTTATGGAATTACTTAGACCATATTATCTATTGGGTCTTAAATGAAAAATTATTTAAGTCACAAGATATAAGGGATACCTCTCAATAGTCATTGCCTTTTTATATTTACTAGAATGCCACTCATCCACTATAAATAGGGAGAACCAACATAATATATTAACACCAATAAAGACATTTTTCTCATCAAAAACCAACCCAAAGAATAAAAAAATTTCAATAATGTAATCCTAGTGTCCTCACTGTAGTAATAAATCCATTCAAGGAATCTCTTTGGTGAAAACCAAAAGGAGTTACGCAAAAAATAGGTAACATCCTTCCACAAGCTCTTTTTTCTTATTTTCATTTTTTTCCAACTAAATTATTCAAATTATAATATTATATAATTTTCATAGTTTCATAAATATAATTATATGTTTTTAAGCCTTTTATCTACCTACACATACACACATATCAATCAAATGGGTAATGAACTTTCAATTCAGGTGTGTAGCAGACTAACACCTCAAGAAACGATGTCGTTGGTTTTTCCTCTACCACCTACAATGGTTGGAAATTATTTTGGAAATATTTTTTTTATATAAAATTTGTGATAAGTATTTTTTATTTGTGTTTCAATAATTACTATATAAAAAGTACCTTCATACATTCCATTTTTTTAAATGTGATAATATCATTTGTGGACATAGGGACAACCACCTCCTCAAAGATGTGTGATTTATTATCCCATTACATGGAATGTATTAACGATGATTTTACGAAAAATATATGATATTTATTAAGTAATAATTATAATTAAAATAATATATATATATATATATATATAATTTAATTTTATTTTCCAAAAAATATGACACGAAAATGAAAGCATCATTCATGCATACATACGGCCCACCGTCTCCATGAATAATGTATTTCATTTCTTATTTATTTATTTTATAAGTTATATTTAATAAATATATACTGAATATATATGATATTTATACCATGGTTTAAATTATAAAAATTTGTAAGAAATGATCTAAGTAATAGGATCCAGAATAACAAGTCAAATCTTGTACAAAAAATAAAGCAGTTATTACTCAAAACATAACCTAAACACAAAATTGTTATTAAATTCGCAAAATAATGAAATAATAAAATCATATATGGTACGATATATATGAATATTTTATTTTTTATATTTATAAAAACTTATATTTAATATATATGAGTTCTGGACATATGCAAAAAAGTAAATACTTATGGTAGGGGTTTTCTCATCTCACTTTTATTTCTTTGAGATTTATACCTTATTCACCACTTTATTCTTATGTGTGAAGTATATAATAACAGTTATTATATGATATTATTATTATAATTAATTTTTTGGGTGCCAACATATCAATTTTATGAACACTCTTTAATATGGATTATTGTTTAAAAGTTACTTAATCGGTAAAGTTATTTTGTCTCAATTTTTCTTCTTTGAGACACATGAAATGTTATACACATATATTCTTCTACGAGGTGTATAAACTTACTTACGAAATTTTATATCAAGGATATAATTATTTTAATGATATTTGAAATTTAATTTAGCGTTATTATTTCATTTATATTATGATTAAAAGTTACTATAGTGGTAGCAATTTATTGCTACAACCTTATCGTTTATTGGGATTATTTATGATAATGATTCTATTAATGAAATATTATGATTAATCTCTGATGAAATATCCTTAATTTTATTCTCATATGGTTATTCATGAAACCTTAATATAATGGTACTATTTTCTACTCTTTGGTACTTTTGATAATTAAGAAAGCGTTTTTAAGAAAAACTTACTTTGTATCTCCCTTCAGTCAGAAATACTTGTTCTTTCAAGAATGTGTTTTTTCTGAAAATGATTTCAATATTTAATTATAATTTTTAAAAGTTTTTTAAAATAAAACAATTTTCTCTTTTTTTAAATATTTTTATATATGTTTTCAAATTTTTATATGGAATAAGTTTTCAAAAAGTTTTCTTTATTTCTCAATGTTTCGAAAGTGGTTTTCAAAAAAAGGTTTAAAAAATATTTTCAAGCATTGATTTTATGTTTTCAAAGTGATTTCTAATAAAAAAAATTTCAAAATGTTTTCATGATTCCATTATAATTTTTAGAATCTATTTTCTATTAAATTTTCTTCAAAATATTTTTAGGATTTGTTTTATATTTTTCCAAATATATATACAATGAAAAGTGTTTTCAAAATGTTTTCAAAGATTCTATTATATGATTTCAAATACATTTTCTATTAAAATGTTTTAAAAATGTTTTTAATCTACTTTTATAAGTTTTCAATGAAACATGTTTTCACATATTTTTTAATCTTCGTATATAAGTTTTCCAGGAAAAAGGTTTTCAAAAGAATTTTGATCTTATTTTATATGTTTTCATGGAAAATTATTTTCAAGAGGTTTCAATTATTATTTTTAAGTGTTTAGGTAAAAATGTTTTCAAAATGTTTTCAATATTATTTTATAATATTTAAAGGAGAAATGTCCTCAAAAAAATTTTATTCATCATTTATAAGTTTTCAAGGATAGTTTTATAGAAAATATATTTTAAAAGGTTTCATTATTTTAAAAATAAATTTTCTAGGATGAAAGAACATTTTTTTTGCAGAAAATGTTTTTAAAAGGTATTTCAAAATTTTTTTCCATGTAATTCTAAATTTTATCGTTTTACTTATTCCAAACTGGGGATATGATCTAGGGGTTTCATTTATATTCTTTCTATGAATGGTTTATGTTTTTTGGAATGATTTTTATGAAAGCCTTTACTCTTTCACAGGCTATATGCTTATGAAACCCATTTCTCTTTCACGGGTTATATTCATATGAAATATGTTTCTCTTTCATTGGTTAAATCATTATGAAACTCATATCACTTTAATGGGTTATATGTTTATGAATCCCAATTCATTTTATGGGTTATGATTTGATGAAATGATTAGGAGACCTATGTAATTTTTATGTTTTATAATATTATTACATGTTTATGATACCCATTTCATCTTATGCGTTATGATATGATAAATATTAGTGATCTAGTAGAACAAATATGTTTGATTTTATTATGATATTGGTTGGATCTATATCTGACTCTAATTAATTAGTTAACGATTTATATATCCAGTGGTAGACATCGATAAAATGTGGAGTGAAATCAGTTCGGTAAAGGACTTTTTTATTTTAGATTGTCTTCGGAGAGAGTCTTGACTACTAAGATGGTAATGAGAGTGAACCATTACTGATGATATAGTATGGGGAGTGAACCCATGCTACTGATATGTCCTTAGAAATAAGAGTTGACAACTATGGAGATCATTTTATATGGTTTGGTTTCAAGAACAATTCCATGTCTTATTCCTATGTTATTCATTCATGGATTATTCTCTTGATACCCTTATGATTTATATCTTATGAACTTCCAATATTTATTTCACGATTCATGCTTATGACCTTTATTATACAGGGTATGACCGTATAATATTATTATCACATTCTTATGATGTTATGCTCATGTTTATACACGTATATATATATATATATCCCTTTTTTTACATATACCGAGCACCTCATCTCACACATTTTTGTGTTTTATTGGCACATGTTATGAAGATATGTACTATTCATGAGATTCATTAGATGATATCTAGTCATTAATAACCTATTAAGAGATAATGTAGCTCACTTATGTACTATTTTTTATGTTTCCATATTTATAAAGGCAAATAACTACTATGATATTTGGGTGTCTATAGCTGAAATGTATAATGTAATCAAGAAAAATTAGATAATTTATATCCATGTTAAGAGAGGGTCTCTATATTTGGTAATAAAGAAAATATTTATTTATCCACTTTAAAATAGGATGAGATAACTTTAGTAAGATCCCTTAGGATATTTCTAAGGATATCTCTTGGGATTCATCTAATGATAAGCATAAAGTGTCATATATTTAATATAAGATTTCATAATTTAGAAATCCTAAAAGTGATTTTTCATGATTATGTGGTTTTAATATTTGATAAGTGATGGTAAAAATATTCTTTCTATTTTTAGTTAACGGTGGTATCTATAAAGAAATGAGATAATATTTAATATGATGGAAACGTTTCTAATGATCATTAAATTGGGATGATCTCTAGAGAGAAGAATGTTGTGATTATGCATAATTAGTTTTCATAGAACCTAATTAACAACATGCACCTAAAAAAATACTGGAACCACCAAATAATACAAGGAATGAGTTTTCTGAGAGTTTGAGTAAATGAGTCCATCGAGGAATGATGATTCAATTTCCATTGTGTTGAGAATGTGGAAAGAAGTGCCCAAGCGGATATCATAGAAGATTAAAAAGATGTTTTGACTATGGAAGAGAAGGAAAAAATTAAGTAATTATAAAGATAAAAAATGAATTTTTAATTAATTCTATTTATGGGAATTTTGGCTTCCCTAAGACATCATTAAGGGTTAAATTCATTTAGTGTGGAATAAACCTTCATTATGAAAATAGATTTTCAAGTGAAAATATCAAGAATAGATTCAACAAGGTTTTATGAGTAATGGATATATTTCTATTAATGATGGGACTATAAGTGAAATTTGAAAGAAAATACGTATTATATAATTGGATGAGGTAGCCTTGTTTTGGATTAAGGATAAAGTAGAATAATTGACATATTTATGTATTAGGATTCAAGAATATAGAATGGTGAATAATTTATGTATTGTTAAATTTATGTTCTTCTACTAAGGATTTCCTATAATATGTTGAATAGTTATGATTAATTAGAAATTTGATTTAATATCAAGGTTATTTTCAAGGGGAACACATAAGTAAGGGATAGATAATCCTAAATATGTTTCTTATGTTATGATAATTATTTTTGAATAAATATAGGTTGGATATGAATATGTAAATTGGATTGTAGTGATTACCTTGTACCAATTAATTTTTTTTGACATGTAGTTTATGCTATCATTGATGAAGTTTAAAACATTTTTTGATTTATGGACTATATTCAATAAATATTGGAATAATGAAACATGGATTTTTTCAACCATGATTTGTGGGAATAAATTTTACTAACAGGCTTCATGAAAATACTTGATTATAGTATTCACATGTTTGGTATTCGAAAACCAAGAGATAATTTTTGTATATATGGGATCAATGTTATGATTTTATTGAGATATTTAGTGAAATTATTTCATAGGTGTTGATCTTTCATCTTTTAGAAGGGTTATAAGGTTAACTATTTGTGGAATAGTTCTTTGGTTGTGGTTTTAGGGATTCAAGAATTATCTTTCCATATATGGGTTTATGCATTTCAAATAACTTGTTTTACAGTTTTTATACGATGATAACTAAAGATATATAAAATTAATTATCATTCTACCGTATGATATATTAGTAATTAAATAATGAAAAATTCACCTTAATTTCTTTAAGTAATAGAAGTTGTGTTAATTTAAAAAGGAAAAAAGGGTGATGTTGTGTTGAACTCAAGTAAGTATATCCTATTGTGAAAATTCATCAATATTAGGAAAGGGTCCACCAAATAAAATATTTTCCACTTATGATTATTTTTTATGATATCAATGACCTCTTTCATGATTATTTATTATATGTTTTTTCCTTTTTAAAATTCATTAGATCATCCCCATTATGGTGATAAACAATCTTTATCAATTTATATGATTATTTATTCTTTTCTTCCATATCCATGTTTTCATAAAAAATCAATTTTCTCATATCTGGGAACTAGTTATGTGTTACGTTTGGTAAATGTCATAGTTACAACTCTCAAAATTTAAAGGAAGTTTAAATATTCACTTTTATGAAGTGGGTTTCTATTAAAGTAAGAATCAAGTACTAAACCATTGAAAACATAGATGAATTTCAAGGGGATATTTGATTTATAGGGGGTATAATATTACAACTCAAAATTTTGTGATTTTTTGTTGAAATAATTTAAACAATTTGATATTTTTCATTTCAAACAACACTAAATAGAGATTTTCTTATAAGAAAGAAATAAGTTTATCCCACATCAAGAGCAACACCATGTTAGTGCATCACTACAACAAATTCTTATATTTGGATGTGGAAGATGAAACACTTTTTTTGGATTATATTAGAATCAATACCAAGTCCCTTCGATAGCTTTTATTACATGCAAGGCCTAGTTTTTCCGAACTACAATATACTATTAATATTATTATTAAAATAATATTAATGCTACCACCAAGTAGTTGGAATGGAAGTTATGAATTAGATTCAACAAATTGTGAAAATATTATTTAAACAGATATATAAAATTGAACCATTTGCTGTAAATTTTTACAAGTGAATATATGAACTATTTGAATATATAGAAATTACATTTTCACGAATATTTTTTTTATTTAAAGACACAATTTAATAATAATAAATTTTAATTTTTTTATTACTGTTTGCTATATAAATTATAAATTATATATTTAGTAAAAATTTATGACACTCATCCAATAAATTTTATAGGTATAAGATAGTAATAAATCAAGTTTTTTGAATTAAATGACGTATTTTATCTAAAATGTAATTTTATCAACTTATAATGGAGATCCTATTTTAAATATAATTTTTGAAAATTATATAATTTTTATTTGAAAAAATAAAAATTATTTTTGCAAGTAGAATATGAAAATTTACTTGGGTGAATTTTGGTTATTTTTGCGAGAAGTTTTATTTTTTGAATGAATAGTAAAAACGCAAAATTTTAATTCAAAACTACATTTTACTCAAATTTGTTTTTATATATAAATTAAATTATATTTTTTAAAGAATAATTAGATCAAATATACATAAATTAATCCAATATAAGTAATTTTAAACATTTTCACATTTAAATTGGATATAAAAACTTTTTGAAACTTTTGAACATTTTAACTTTAAAAACACACTGTTTGATTCAGTTTGTGAGATTATTTTTAAATTAATTTGTAAAGATTATGTGTTTAAAATTTTAAAAAATATATTAAATATAATTATTAATCATAATATATAATGTATAATAAGGTTGAATCTATTTTTTTTTCAAAAATATAATTTAACGTAATTAAAATTAATTACATCAATTAAGGTGAAAAAGTGTTTATTTAGTGGTTAAACTTTTTCATGAGGGTCCAAATACCCTATAAGCATGTATAAAACTTTTATGGACATATTTATACCATATACTATCTTTTCTAGAAAATGGAATATTATTTCAATCAAATGATGTAAGGAGACCTCTCAATAGGGTTTATCATTTTATAATTATAAGAATGACACTCCTCCCCCACTATAAAATGGAACTCACCAACCTCACTTCTTCAAAGATCCTCAAGACCATTGGATTATCAAAAATATACAAAAATAATCTCCCAAATTACATAACATCATTATTTATGCATCAATTTGGGAAAAAAGAAAACAAATGAATCCCTTTGGTGAAAACCAAATGGAGTTACCCATATAAGAGGTAACATCCTTCCACAAGATCTTTGGTTTCATTTTCATTCTCCAACACATAAATTATTAATTTAACAAAATTGTATAATAACATATTTTTCCTAAATATTATTATATATTCTTATTTCGGGGTTTCAACGTAGTCCTACAAATAGTTCCATCAAATGGGTAACAAACATACCATTTTTGTGTATGATAGACTACCGCCTCACGAAACGATGTCGTTCGTTTTTTCCCTTACCACCTCTAATGGTTCATAATTACGATGGAAATAATATTTTTATATGATATATATGATATATTTATTCTTCTTTAATTAATATATAAAATATAACTTCATGATTTCCATTTTGTGTAAATACATTAACTTCGTTTGTAGATTTGTTGACTAATACCCCCACAAAGCGATGCGATTCAATTACAATTTAAAACATCTATATTAAGGATGGTTTTAATGAAATTATATGGTATACATGATACAAAAATTCTATTATAAATTATATATATATCATCTATTCTTTTAATTAAAATTACATAATGAAAATGGAATTAGCGTTCATGCGTATGTATAACCTACATTATCTGTGAACGATGTATTAAATTTCTTATTTATATATTTTATATATTTTTTAAAAATAAATATATAAAGAATATATATTATATTTGTACCATGGTTTAAATTATAGAAATAATTAAATCATGATCTATGTAAGAGGACAAAGAATAACCTGTCAAATCATCTACGAAAAAAGTGGTTTTTACTCAAACATAATCTAAACATGGAATTGTTAATAAAAGGGTAATATAAGGAAATAATAAAATTAGATATGGCATGATATATAATATTCTGTTTTTTGGTATATGTTTAATAAACATAAATTTTTTATACATGATTTTTGAATGTGTATAATGAATGTCAAGAATTAAAGTAAGGGTTTTCTCGTCTCACTTTCATTTCTATGAGATTTATAACTTATTCACCACTCGTATATTTTGTCTTGTGTATATACATCCAAGGAATATATAATATGATTATTATTATTAAATTTATGTGTTTTTACATATCCATTTTATGATCTCTCTTTTATGGGGTTTATGGTTCAAAAGATACCAAATCATTAAAGTAAGTTTGTATCAATTTTCCTTTTTTGAGACATATGCCATTCTATCCAACTATATTCTTCATAGAGGTGTATAAAATTACCTTTGAAATTAAATTTAGTTAATGTAAATATTATTCTTATATTTTGATCTTCATGTAGTGTTATTATTTCATGGGTATTATGATTCAAATTTAATAATGTGGAACGATTTTATAACTAAAATGTCACTATATATCATGATTGTTTATGATTATGATTAAATTTATGATATATGATGATCCATATCTCATATAATATCACCAATTTTATTATCCTATGTTTATTCATGATATATTCATGTAATGTTCTATTTTTTGCCACTCTTTGGAAATTATGATAATTAAGAAAGAGTTTATAATAAAATATGAATTTATCTCTATCTTTAGTAGTAAATCTATATTCTTTAAAAAATTTATTTATTTAAAAATGTTTTCAAGATTTAATTATAAATTTTCAAATTGTTTCCAAATAAGAGTGAATTTAATTTTATTAATATTTCATTTAAAAATTTCAATTTATTTTTAGTGAAAAAGGTTTTCATTGAATTTTCAAATTTTTTTATAATTTTTTAAAGTGAGGTTTTGAGAAAAATACTTCCAATTTGTTTTCAGCGTTCTATATAGTTCTTAAATAATTTTTTTCCTATTTTTTTATGATTTTATTATTTTTTTTAAAATCTATAAAAAAATGGTTTTCAAATTGTCTTAAATATTTCATTATATGTTTTCAAAGCTATTTTAAAATGAAATGGTTTAAAAGTGTTTTCCTATATTTATTGATAAGTTATCAAAGATATTTTCAGTGAAATGTTTTTCAAAATGTTTTCAATATTCTTTTATAAGTTTGAAAAAAAAGGTTTCTAAATTTTTTGTACTTCTTTTATAATTTTGGTATAATTTGTTTTCTTACTATATTCATGTTTATTTTATAAGCTTTCAGTTAAAATGGATTTTAAAATTGTTTCAAGATTCTATTACATGTTTTCAAGGAAAAATGTTTTCAAAATGTTTTCACAGTTATTTTATGAATTTTCAGGTAAAAATATTTTCAAAATGTATTTAAGATTCTTTTGTATGTTTTTAAGGATATTTTAAATGAAAATGGTTTTCAAAAAGTTTTATGTTTTATAAATAATTTTTCAAATAGAAAATGATATTTTCCTCAAGAATTTATTTGAAAGGATATTTTTAAATTATTTTCCATAATAGATTATATCTTTTGGTGTTACTCATGATATAATATGGATGTGATCTAGGTGTTCCAATCATATTCTTTTTCTGAATGGTCTTTGGTATTATGGAATGATATTTATGAAATTAATCTCCCTTTCACATATTATATGATAATGAAACCCTTTTAGATTATATAGGATATATTTTTAGGAAACCCATTTATCTTTCATGACTTATGTTCTTATGAAACCCATTCCTCTTTCATGTGTTATAATCTTATGAAACCCTGATATTTTCATAGGTTATGAAACATTTAACTTTTTTATAGTTTATGATATCATCACATGTTTATGATACCCATTTAATTTCCAGGGATATGTTATGAGGTATTATTTTGATATAATAGAACAAATATGTAGGATTTAATTATTAGATAGTGGCACCTATATCTCCGTCAAATGCATTGGGTAAATATTTATATCTTATGAGATAGAAATGTCTAGAACGTGGGATGAACTCCGTTCAGTAAAGTATTTTGTCTACTATAATGGCCATAAGAGTGAACCTTGAATACTAATATGGTCATGGGAGTGAACCATGGATACCAAGATGGTATGGGGAGTGAATCCATATTACTATGTTGTGAATGGAAATTAGACTTGACTACCTTGGAAACCATTTTACATGATAATGTGTCTACCACAATTCCATGCCTTTTTCTTATGTTAGGATTTCATGGATTATGATGTTGATTCACTAATATTTAATGTCTTATTTACTGCCAATATTTATGAAATTATTCATGTATAACATCTTTGATATTGGTGTATGATATTATAATGTTATGATCATGTTGTCATATTCTTATGCTCAGGTTTATGCTTATATATCTCCCTTGATTACAGTTACTAAGCATCAAAGTTCACCCATTTTTATGTTTCCATATTACATGATGTGAAGAGTTTTATTATGTATGAGTTTTCTAAGAAGGATTATATTCCTGAAGCTGCTAATAGAAGATAACATAGCTCACTTTTGTACTAGTGTTTATATTCCATGTATCTAAAGGCACTAAACTAACACGATCTATGGATGTTGATTTTTGTAACGTAGTAGCTATTCATAAAAAATGGTGTAATGTATATCCTTGTTAAGTGAGGGTCTCTATAAAAATATTCCCAGGAGACATGAAAATTATATGATTTATTATATTAAGGAAATAAAATATCATTGATTTTCATGGTTTAAAAAAAATGCATGATAAGATTTCATGGAGCACCCAAAAATATTCAAATTTATAAATAATTATGTTCTCTAGATCAAATAGAGTGTTAGATTACTCTTATCAGGATAATCATAATGTCACTAAATTCAATAGCAATGGATTTCTCTATCATGTTTAATGGAGTGTTAGATGTTTGGATTTACTCTTTTTTTCTTTCCTTTTGTGGTATCTTTTATTAGGGATTTTGATAATTACCTAACATCATCTATAGTAACTATTTTTGTTTTAATTAATATATAATGTATTTTAATTCATTTTTAACTTTATGGATATAAATATATAGAGAGATATTATTTCAATCTATATAAATTGCAAATACACATTATATATATTAATATTTTTGAAATTATATGTTCACATTAATGAGCCAAAGATGACTCATAAAATATGGTAAGATATATAATAACTATTCCTACACAATGGTATACCATCTCAAGGATGTTAATATAGTTATTAATGATCTTATAATAATTTATTATACACCCTTACCCATGATGGGGATTGATAATAATAAAATTTTCATTATTATGTAATCAATAAAACTATAAATATTTAAAAAAAGTATGATAAAATACCTTACACAAATAATTTAAAAACCTTCTATCCAAAATTAAATAGAGGATGAATAAATGAAATGTTTATAGCTACAAAATAAGTTGATGGGAATTAATACAGTGGAGATTCATGAATTAAAATCGGATAACGATAGGGAGATTTAGTTTAGAAGATGATTTCATGTTCGATGAATACCTACGTCAAAAAATGAGATAATGGAAGATTCCTATAGGTCATATTACAATATAAACTAATTTTTTTCTATGAAATATCATTAATTATTAGAGAATTTCTTGTGTGAACACATGGAGAAAGATATTTCGGAATAAACCTCAGTGTACATGATAAGGAAATTAGTTATAGAAAAAAATTCAAAGGTCTAATGTGATGATAAAAAAATACCCATACTAAAATAAATACAACCAAACATTCCCATGTGTCATTTAATTGGAATTATAAAGACATATAAAACAAATAACTCTATATAGGATATTGTAGATTGATATAAAAATATTATTCACATCACCACTATTTTATAATATTTGATTATTTATAAAAAAATCCATGATATATGTAAAGTATGCGGTGATATTTTCTATAGAACCAAAATTTTTATACCAGATCAATATCCAATGATTACAACAAAATACTAATGAAATATAAAATGGTATTTGAACACAGAAAAAATAATAAATACAAACTACAACTCCCAAAAAAATTTCCAGTCTAATGAAATTACTATGTGGCAGAGTCTACAATTAGTAGTGGTGTGTTATTGATATTTGATTTTATATGTTTTGAAATTTATTATATTGGCCCCCTTCGAACATGTTTACCACTAAAGTTCCTATTTCTATTTTGTTTCTTGTCTAACATTTATATAAAAATACCATCATTAAAATATAAGTTAGTATTTTCATTACTAATAATTACATTCATGAATTTTTGGTATAATGTAAATACTATATAAATTTTATATTTTATTTTTTATCTGATTTAATGTGTTAACTAATACTAATATTATTTTTTTTTTTTTATTTGTGATGATTAATCCACCCAAAAACATTATGGTGTAAAAAATGGATTTTTAAAACCCAATATTACCATCTATAAGAATTTTTCATTGAAGTTCACACCAAAATATATCACTATATAACAAAAATTAATTCTTAAATTTAAATTATTAATGATTTTGGAACTGGTGAACAAATAATTATGATAGATTCCATAATACTAAAGTAATAATTCAATGTTTTGGACAAACATTTTCTCATGACTTATATCTCTAATGAAAGGATGATAATTAATTAATAATGGATATAATTTTTCTAAAATGATTTTAATGAATATAAAATAGTTTTAGATTAATTTTTTTAATAAACATTTATTTATACAGGTAGTTAAATCATTTTGTAACAACACATTACTTGATTTAAGATATTCTCTTCTGATTATTTCTCTATTGAGTTTGGTATCCATTTTTTCATCCATATTATTTTATATATAACATTATATATTATTTATTTCTATATTTCATATTTCTTTTAATTTAGAATATATTTGTTTCTATATTCCCTTTTATTGATTAAAATTTTTTATATAACCCTCCCCCTTTTCCTATTTATATTTCTATCTATCTCTTATAATTTCTATAACTTTTTTTAAAATCCCTAAATATTAATTTAAATTAAATTTTACATATTTTAAAATTTATCAGGAGTATTTAAATAACATTTATATCAGAAATGGGTAATTATGACCTCTCAAGTAATGGAAATTTCAAACGATTATCTTCCTGAATCTCTTCTCAAATCTCTGTTTGAGTACCTTTCATTTTTTGGTATAACACATCCCTATATTAACTATAAAAGAATATATCTTATCCTTGAAAATTTATTTAGTCTATATATATAATTTTCATTGGTAATCACGTATCATTTTATATCTTTTAATATTATTTGAGCTATGTCACGCGATATGAAATTTTTATGAATCCAGATTCTCTTTTATAGAAGGTTATCACTATTATGCTTACTAATTTATGTTAATCAGTGTAACATTAAATATATTGAGAAAAAAATTAATTTTGAACTTATTATGATGTTATAGGTGGTAGAAATAATAATACACCAATCCAATATAATGGGTAATGCTGATATTAAATGAGAAACTCAATATACGTTATGGAAACTGATCCTAGTCCCACTATGTTATGATGGATTAACAGTGAGCTTTGACCTGATAATGATGATTCATTATTATCCTTATTTCATATTACTTTGATTTATGTATTTCTAAATTAATTCCCTATGTTTATGTTTTGATTATGAATAATTTTATCCTTCATTTACTCCAATTTAATTCATGACACCATTTCTTTCCAAATATTTATCTCATTTTATATTTATCACTCACATTATTTAAATTAAATACCCAGTTTATTATATGTTTAAAGAATTTTATAATAAAATATATTAGAGTAATGTAATGGATTTAAATTAATATTTATGGTCTTATATTCATTATTATTGTATTAAAGACCTATTCTTATAAGACACTAAACCAATCAATTTTGGAATGTGTAGTATTACACTTTTTTATTTAGAAATGATATAACAATTTGGTATGTGATGTGTGGGTAGCTATATTGTTATAATATTAAGGTAATAATGGATAAATAACTATATAACTAGGAGTATGAAAACCATATTTATGAGTCACATTCGTGATACACAACTCTTTATGAAATAAGACTCATGTAAGATAACATTATTAAATATAACATAATTATTTGAATATAATTACTATTCATAAATATCTTAGAAATGGTTGAACAAAATTTATCTCCAAATGATTTTATAAAAATACTACCCTGACTAGAAATTTTATATTAAAAATTTCATTTATATATTTCATGGTTAATGATTTATTTAAAAATAAAGTGATATGGATTAACTAAAATTAAGGAAGAACTATTGTTGATAATAAAGAACATATAAAATGATTTTTAATAGAGGGAGTGAGAAAAATAATTAATAGATTATCATTATAATAATATTATAAATTATTTTGAGTTGTAATTAAATAGTAAAATGAAATTTAAAATGAATTATCACAAAATGATTAAAATTATTAAATTGAAATGGAAGGGAAGAAAATATTAACTTACTTATCATTTCTCATAACATGATAAAGAACCACTTCTAGGATTTTAATTTTATTACATATGGATTGAAATTAAAGAAAAAATCGGGGGATAATAATGATTAATAGATTTATTGTGTGGAAATGTTTTTAAATATGATTCCATTTATACTAAAAAAAATTAACAATTATTTAATAAGTAATGGTTTAGTCCTAGAAATCATGGCCACAAATTAAACAAAAATAAAATTCAAATTTAGTTATACTCCTATGGTATTTTATGACCACATATTATTAAATGATCAAAAATTTATTTTTTATTGAATTTTAAATATTTCAAAAATAGAAATCCATATTTGGAGTAAACTATACATGATAATAAATACTTGAATACATTTTAAAATTTTAAAATATGTTTTATAATTTATATATATATATAGTCGAGAAGTGGGGTATAATATTTGAGATTCTATTTTGTCTCCATCAAAACATATTTCAGGTTCTTTAAAATACAATTTTAATGACTAGTACAATTTTATATCATAATAAAGTCATACAATATATTGTATTTTAATATTTAATATTAAATTTTACTGTTTTCAAAAACTCCCAAAATTTTATCCCTGATTATTTTTAATGTTTTAATTATATATTGGATATCTATATTATTTAAAATTAATATATAATTATGATAAATATAATTATTTAGTAAATACTTTAAAAATAAAGTTCTTGTAATAATACATGTTACTCCAAAGAGCAAGTTTAAAATTATGATGGCCACATTTATTTTATAATGAGTAAATTTTTCATTTTAAATTATTTTTTAATAATATCATAGATTATATATGTTCCTATAAAATTTAACTAATATAAATATATTCTCCTTATCATGCATAGTTTTATTGAATAAAATGTTTATTCCCTGAATTTTAATTTGTTTCCTATGTACAATATTTCTTATATTCCTAATCTTTTTTGAATACTTTAGGACAATAAGTTATTATCTTAAAATTATGATATTTTTTTGTATATATTTTTATATTTAATTCATAAGGGTTATAATGAATTTATATATTTGGAAAATAATTTTCATTATTAGAAAATAAAAATAATTATTATGTTTTCATATATATATATATATTTATTTTTTAATTTTCTCTAGGTTTTTTTGATTCAAGAATAAAAATTCATTCAACGATTACAGACATATAAGTCATGATTTGTGTGTGTGCGTGCATTTTCATAATCCCAAATCTTATATTCTACCATCATAATGAGATTTATATATCAAAATTTTAACTATTCCCAATTTTAGAAAATAATTATGGTTAATTCTTCTAAATTACTTTATATGAATCCCAAGTTACATATTGAGACATTTTATTGCTCTACACCACATTCACAAGACTAGTCTCTAATTTTATATCAACTTTATATTTATAATTTTCAACTAAATTTTATCTCTAATTTCATTTTTAAATTATCAATTACCCACATTATGGTTTAGTGGGAACCAATAAAAAAAAATAATAAGAAAAAAATCCTTATATCAAAAAAATATCAAAAAATTACACTTTAACATATATCCATATAAATACATTGATGGGTCACATTGATGGTCCAAATAGAAAAAAGTGGTTGAACATTTAGGGGAAGGGGTAAGTCAGTGCCGGGGAAATATAGGTATGACATCCTTAATGACTTCATCCCTAAAAATTGTCAAACATAACAAATTATGAACCCAAACATCAAGGTCTAGGTACTATTTACATCATCATTCCATTGATGAAAAAATATATACCCCAAGACCTTAAGTGTCTCCAACAAATATCAATGAGAACACCACAAAATTAATATTGAACTAGTCTAATACCATACGGAAAAAACCACAGATATAACATAGAACTAGATAGATCCTTTGGCCACCACCATGTCGAACACTCAGAACCCATTGAGTAGACACCGAATATCATAATGAATCATTCTAAACTAAGAAAATCACTTTCATCATAGTACATCAACTAATAAAAATTTCCCCACCATGTTAGATGTTCAACTTTAACTTGATCCAAAAATATTGATTGAACATGGTTGGTAGTAACACAAGGTATGGATTAGAGAGATAAAATTAAAGACTAAGATGAAGTAAATGAAGGAGGTAAAAGCAATAACATCTTGCACTATCACCCAAGGTGATTATCAGAGAGATAGATATGAATTAAAGAATGAGAACTTCAAAAAAACAAAAAACACTAAAAAGATATGAATCAAACATGTATATGATATATTTTGATGAGTAAATAAAACCAAATATGTAGAAAATAAGTTTTTCAAATATGATTTTTCAACTTCATGTTCACTCCAATAATAAAGAGTATATTTTATTGTTTTGTAATATAATTTCATAACAGGGAGGCTTGAATAATATTATTAACCTATAAAAGGATGGGTGGTGGATTAAATTGATGTTACATGAATCATATTCCCCTAAATATGTTGAAGGGGACTATATATATTAGAATTAACATTATATTCAATTGGAATATTATAAGAAATTTTTATGGAGATTTTTGCATGAACTCTATATAAAAAAATTAAAACATAAAATATCATCCTTTTTGTGTTCATATACTTTATTCATTGTTTAATATATTTTTATTTGTTGTTTAATTATCTTCAGCTTCTCCATTATCTATGGAGTCAACTATAATACCCATTTATTTTCTTCAAAAACATTTTCATAAGAAGATTTATTTTCAAACTTATTCCTTAGTCGAGAAAAATTGGGTTTCATATGGATTTTTTTGATATTATTTTGTTTTAATATTATTTGTTTATGGTGTTAATATCAATTTAAATATAAATTAGGCAATAAATCCCTTATCATATCCTCCAATATCTATATAGTATTTTTGAATTTTTATCAGTTTGAGGGTGGTATGAAGTTATAATATGATGATACATACTTAATACCCATTTAATAGTATTAACTTATTTTTTTCAATATCAGATGATGACATGATATAATTAAAATGGTTTTACTTTATATTTCTCTACTTCCCCTATAAATATATATCCTTTCAATATGATTAAGTGATAAATATTATCATCTTTTTGAAATGAGACGGATTTATCAAATGGGGAATAAAAACCCAATTGATGTTATTATCTTATAATATACATGGATGAATTGTGAAAAACAATTCATAATGTTTTCATGTTTACGTATTTGAAAAGGTAATGATTACATCATTTATCTTGGTAACTTTTTCTCTACATTGACTAGCCTATACAAAAAGCTTGTCTAATTATAATCTTTTATATTTCTATACATATTTTTATACCAATAATTATATTTATGTTTTCTAAATTTGTAATCTTAGAATATATATAAAATTGTAAGCAATTATAATCAACAATAAATTATTTTTTAACCCTACTGTTGATAGAATAAATAATCACACTGATAACAATTGGTATCCTTTGTTATCAAAAATTTATCTGTGACGCATTATAAATTAAAATATTAAATTTATAAATAAAAATTATTACAATCCCATTAGTTCCTATTAATTTTTTAATAATAATTCTTGATATAAATTAATAGAAGATATGATAATATTACTTTCTTTATAATTTCTTGAACAAAATTTCCATTATCTGTGATCATAAGATCGTCCTCAATTATCCTTGATGATATGGTGCCAGTTTTATTTTTAAGGCACGAATCACTCTATTTTTATTATCTGAATGAAAATGGATGGTGTAATCATAGTATCAAATTAATTCCAACAATCAATTTTTATTCATATTTTACTATTTCAATGAATAAATATTTGAAACATTTATGGTAACTTTATATATAAAACCATACACATTTAATATATTTATACCATAACGTCTATAAAAACATATGTTCTATCAAATTATTATGAATATTAGATATCTAAATCATCAATTATCAATATTAATATGCTATCACATTCTCATTTTTCATTAACAAATAGACAAACAACATATTTGGAGTGTTATTCTTGATAAAAAAACATTCTCACTATAATTTAATATTAAAAAATAGTAATAATTTTCTTCTTATTTATATCTTAGAGTTTTTCCATACACTCCTTATATATAAACATATCTCCCATCAATTATAATTTTTAATTCAGTTGGATAATCTTGAATTGTATGTTGAATGTTAATGATACATATTAAATATGATGAAATGATTTATTTTTATCATCATTATTTTCTAATACCATTATTATAATACCATGGGATTCAAAATATTAATAATTTTTTTTCACTAATAATAACATATATTTGAAATTACACAATATATAACTACAATTAAACATGAAAAACCCCTCAAAAAAAATCTTCATACAATTTTTTAAATAGAGTTTTAATGATATTCATGATTATATCAAATTTTAGAATAAATAATTATATAATCATTAAATGATACTAAAATTATTTCAAGGTAATCAGTAGATAAACTATTTATTAAATAAAAAATGGAATTTTTTTAGACTAATTAAAATCAATAAAAAGTCTTAGATATCATTTTTTTTTGAAAATCTATCATCATAATATATGTCATTATTTTAATTAACTAATATTTAAAAATATATTAAATAATATAAAAATAATACACACCATGAAGATAAAAATATTAATATTTAGTTAGTGGTAATGTATATTTATTTTTAAGTATAATATTATTTAGGTCAATATAATAAAGAAATAATATCATTTTCATATTTTTTATTACATGAAGAATAAATGAATTCCATGGTGATACATTATAATAAATGAACCTTTTATCAAGCATATTACAATGTTTATTATTTAGAACCTATAACATAACTCGTAAAATTAGAAATAATAACTTTGATATGGGTTGATATTCAAGGATTAGTTTGATAGACACATATTATATAAGGGGAGGTTCAACAAACTCCTCTAGAAATAAATCTAACCGACATTTTATAAATAATATATCTTAAATATTCCTTTACTAGTTAATCTTTATTATTTGACTGATACATCTATATATTAAAACTAATAATAATCTTTACATAACATATGAATATTTCAGGGAAATAATTTTGTTGTTATTTTAGTATACCCACAATGAATGGACTAAAAGGTTTAATGTAACATATTTATCCTAAAAATGTTTTATTTCCCTTACAATATAATAGTTAAAGCATACCAAAAGTAACATAAAATTTGATTGAGTTATGAAATACTAAATATTTAGGTAATAATTTCCCAAAAAGTAATGACATGGGTTGATTTTAAAAAGTAAACCTCTAAAAATCATGGTAGAAATTCATTTTAACAATGAATTTTAAAGATAAAAATTAATCTAGTTATCCATAATCAAATGATACATATTTTAATCATAATGATATAAATATAATACCTTTTCTTATATTGTGTAACTTTTTAAACTCATATGACTTGGAATATTTGTGAGATTTTACTTGAGGTATTTGTTATTGCAGATATTGATTCTTATTCAACACTCTATAATTAAGAAATTGATTATCAAAATTTTACGCTTTATTACTACTAAATCATTACACCATTAGTTGAAGATTTTAAAAAACCCCAATTCTTATATTGAACCCCATTATATGAACATATTTTCTCCTTATAAATTTTTAAAATAAATTCACAATCTTGATTTATAATATCTTTACATATAATGAAACTTCCAATTACACTTAATGAATTATCATTTTGTTTCTTAACACACCATTGACATGTGGGATGTTTAACACATTTCAATTATTTCTGCCTATTTATTTGACTCCATAATTTTGTTTCTGTTACTTGTAATGTGAATTAATTTTTAAGATAAAATTAACTGATCCTTAAAGGTTACAATAAATGGGTTTTTAAAAATATTTTTAGGGAAAATAAAATTAAGGGGGGGGGGGTTGTGAATAATTTATAAACTAAAATGAAATAACATGAATACAAATTATGATTTTATAAACTATTATAGTACTCTAGAAAGGAATCAAGTGATAAAATTATCAATGTTACAAAAGAAATTGAAATGTTGTTTATACTTAAAAGTTCATTACAATTGGTTTACTTTTTCAGTTGTATTTTAACTTGGAAATTGATCATCCTACAACTCCTAAACATGGTGAAATGAAGTAATAACATTGGTATAGAATTGAATCTAAAAATATTTATACCTTTTCATATGACATGAAATATTTTCAATTATATTAAAATATCATGTAGTGTAGCACCCTTATAAGAGCGATACTTAAAAGACTAAACATTACTACACATGTCAATAAGGTCAACCTTTATTTGTAAAAGCATAAATAATTAAAAATCTATAGTTAAGTGTGATGGGACAAGAGTTTTTTCAGTATGGGTAACCTCTAGGAAAGATTCTTAGTGTGTCTATGAGGGAATACAAAGCACACAAAATGAACATGTGTTGGCCTATGGGGACAATAATTTTCATAATAGCTGAACCAAGTGGGTAATAATCTTTGGTGGGCTAGGAAAGAATCCAAGGTATTACATTAGAACTATGGGGTAAGATAGCCTAGTTTATGGTTCAAGGAGGACAGGCTGAGAAAGTTATACCATGGCTAATACCCATCCAAATGTGTAAGGGAACTTTCTGAGTATGAGGTGTGGGGTCTATAGAGAGGTCATTGTTCTTTAATGTGGTATGGTTTAAGTCACCTAGAAATGTGAGACATAAAATATTATATGTTAGAAAACATGTCAACATGGAGAACCTATATTTCTGGGAGCCTAGTAGATCATAACTCCACAATTAAGTATGTTTGGTGAGGAGTAGTTTTGGGATGGGTGACCTTCCCAAATGTTTTCTGAGGTGTGTGTGAGGGGGGAAAATCACACAAAATGAAAATTTGATATCCTATTTAGACGATCATTAGTCTAATAATTGGGACTATTAAGTAGTTGTATGCGCTGTGTTCAAAGGGAAATCATGGAATTACATGAGACCCATGGGGTCATATGACCATTTTCATGGTCCATGGAGGTCTAGTCACAATATTTAATAAATAATTAAAGTTGATCTTATATTCAAAAATAATTACATTAAATTTTCTCTAAAAAAATATTAGACAAATTCTTTTGAGAAAAATATTTATTTTCATAAAAATAAAATTAATGTTTGACAATATAGATCACCAATTCACACTTTTTTATGATTTAATCACCTATAACATTTATATAGTAAAATCACATAAGACCAATAGTTAGTTATATATAATAACTACCCACTCAATTCCAAAACCCCCTTAATTTTTTAAAACTAGATCATACATCTCTATGGAGAGGTAGAGTATACTCTAATGGATATACATCTTCATATCATCACTATATATGATAATTTAGTTCACTAAAACCTCTAATTTGATTATAGGAAGCCTTTTACATCCCAAAATGGAATCACTTTACGCATAAGACTGTAATTCCATAAGATTAATTATAAATAATTAGATTTATGCTTAGTTAAGGGATGGTATTAATATATCAATTTTTTAAACCACTTGGAATAAGGTTTTTAGATACGAGAAAGCATTATCTAAATTTTGACTTAACTGCATTGTTTTTTGTATCCCTATTTATTATATCCACAAAAAATATGGTTGATGTTAAAAATTTATAATATTACACATATAAAAATTCTTTATTATCATTTTTATTGTAAATTTTTTTAACAATACTCTTATATTGTTTTATTTGAATATACTAGGCTTACATATTCTCCTTAATATTGTAACTAAAAATAAAATACTTGTAATAAATAAACATTTATAATTATTTGAGCAATAAATATATTGGAAATGGATGTATTACTTCATAAAATCATTAATGTTGTCCCAAAGATAATCCCATTGTCCTACAGTTTCTTTATTCTCTCTCTATATAAGTCAAATTTTCTATGAAAATATAGAAAATAAAAAAATAACCAAAATTTGACAATGTCAATGATTAAACACATAGATTTATTAAAGAGTAAAAATAATATTTATTATTTGTTGAATAATTCCCACAAATAATGAATAACATTGGTAAAAGGATAGAAATTAATATTGAATCATAATGTGATCATACCCATATACCTAAGCCTTTACAAAAATTTCAAAGTAACTTTTTTATCAGAAAAATGATGGAGAAATATACATGGTAATCTCTCCCGATCAATGGTATTTTAGTATTAAAAGGAAAATAAATCCAAGAAAACATTTTAAGGATATAATGAACTAAAATAAGGTGTTTATATCACTAACGATTAAATTATATATATTCTATTATTACGAGGATGGAGATCAAGCTGATGAGTAAAAATATCCAACAACATACCAAACCATTTAGTGGGTAATCTAAAGTAGTTTCTAATATCACCAATTTTTAGTACTAAAGTTTGGTGAAAGTCATATATATATAATTAAAAATACCTTTTATATATTTTAATTTTGTTAAAAACATTCTTGGTTATGAAAAATTTCTAGATGTAAGTAAAATATGTAATTCTTATTGGGAAATGATAATTAAGTTATATGTTTGGGGTGAACTATTGTTGGTTTGTTTTTAGTATAAGCATAAAATGAATGTGTGACACGACGTAGTGTAAAACATTCATGTGTAGTATCAATTATCTTACAGAAAATGCATGAAGAGTTATAATATAATTGTAAAGACCATCATGTCAACATTTCAAAAGAAAATAAAAATCAAATTATGATAGATTTTAATTCCATGTACTAGTTATCAGGTTTGATCTAGTGCACCTTTTGGACATAAGCACATATCTATATACACCAAAGGCTTCTTACAAGCAATGAGGGTGATGTAAATATAAAGTGTGATACTATACACTTGGTATCATTCCTACAAAAAATATATATATTGATATAATTGTAATTTAAGGAAGAAAATACCATTTAATCATAAATCTATGATAAACATTAAAAAATATCATCTGAAATAACAAAATTCAACTCATAATAGTGATAGATGCTTATTTTGAACGATAATAACCATAGGTGGTCCATCACATACTAGATAATAGAAAATGATATAAAATATGGGATCCTCTACTATAAAACATTCAAGGACATGACCTAACACTGACTCCATCTCCAAGTCAAGATCTCACAACTCAACCACATATAAAATGGGATTTCCCCTTCCTTTTATCACTAATGGTGAAAAATTTATGCCTAATAATTTGCATATACAAGGTGTAAGTATAAAAATTAGTTGTAAACCACCAATGAGACCCTAATATAATTACAATAAAATACTTTACTTCATGTACTAAATAAAAAATAAACACATTTAAAAACACACAAAAATGTCAGGTCGTCTTGTATGAAATGGATCTTCACAATCCCAGACCTTACTTACTATATCCAATATTGGGGGAAGTAGTTTATATACACCAACTAACTAAAAAAATAAACCATTATTTGGATATCACATAAAATTATTCATCCAAATATAAAATTATAATCCAAATAATTATAATGGTGTAACAGTTATGACCTCTCATGAAATGGCTACCCATATAGCGGAATGTGGAACTCATTTTAGCCCTTTCATATGAAAAAATAGAAATGTTCCTTCAAATCATGAGGATAAAAAAACACAAACAACATAATTTGGAATTAACCATATTATGGAAACATAAATTCCATACACATTATCATGTATCTATTATAATTATATTATTATTAAAATAATTAGTGTGTCGTAACATAGATAATTTATTATAAACATGAATGAACCGAAAGAAAAAAATCCATATGAAAAAATACAATACAATTGAGGATTAACTATCCCTAATATAAAATTTCAATAAATCATGAGAACCCATGGAGTTCTATGTCTTAAAATCCAGCAAATGTACTAATCACCCTTGGAATTGAATTTTATATCACCCAAACCTACTTTTAATAGTTCATACCGATGATTTAAGTCTATTGTATCATACTTTATCAAAGAAAGAAAACTATTTGTATTTAAATACTTTTATCATGATCACTATTTAAAGTAAATCAATCATTCTATATTTGAAAATTAAAAACCCCAACCATCTAATCATAATATTGGACACCCTTCTTATTAACTAATTAACTATAATAGATAACCCATGCATAATCCTCGTATATGTCTTATGTTAGTTCCCAGTAAGGTAGGAAATTTTTTAACCCACCTTTTTGGGAATATTATCACATTGTAGATTACATCAATAATTCTTATAATATATATCCATGTACTGATGGGTATTGATTCAAATTTAAAATTTAGACTTGAGAGCTCAAATATGTGAAAAAGGAGTTCCGAGGGGGTTATTAGTTAGATTTGTAGTGATTAGAGGAAGGGGGTGGTGTAATTGATTTATATTTTAACAAAGGTGGGTGTCATAAATTTTATTGAAAGGACATTTTTTTTAATTTTATTCTATTTCACAAACCACCAGGTACCTGGTGAAGTTATATTAAGTACTCGATAGATTATCATCCACCTAATATAGACCGACCGACTGGGTTTCCGGATTTTTTAGGGTTTCCTATCATACAACCATGATTGGGTAGTCTATGATCGTACAACTATATTTCTATTGCAGTTCCAATATACCTAAACTTTGATCCTTCAATAACTCCTCAAAGACCTAATTTTATTGTAAAAGAATAATAATATATTAATAAAAAATTCAATATATAATCTGGTGTATACCTATAAAATTAGGGTTTATTACATAAAGACTTAAAAAGAGCACTTAAAGATCAATGAGGTAAATAGCAGTAATTTTAGAAATAAATTATCATATATTAATGATTGTGTAAATAAGGTATGATTTTGTGGAAATATCTGAGATATGGTCCAATATGAATATGGGTATAGATATGACCTTAGGGGAAGGTCATGAAATTTTATTAATATTTATGTAGATATTTTTCTATTATACAATAATGGATATGGTAAATGGTGGGTGGAGAACTATGTATTTTTTCACATGGTTCAATTATTTAATAAAAGTCATTATGTGTTTTTTAGGTACTATTAAAAATAAATGATTATGTCATGAAGTTCAATGAGATTTAAATTAAAAATAGATAATATCTAGTGGAATTTAGATGGTACTTTCATATAATTTACAATTTGTGTGTGAGAATTTGGATAAAAATAAAAATTTAGAATCTTGAAATGGGTGTTTTGAATTTAATTGAATTGTATTTCTAGAATTTATTGGAATATAAGGATTATGTTTAAGATATGGTTGTGATATATTATAGTTAGATTATAATAAATAATTTATGTTTTCATAATGGGTGATCACATGTTAACTAGTATGTTTTTATATGATTTTGATATTATTTCATCGATAGAATCATATTTTAGAAGATTAAAACAAATATTTGAGATTAGTGTGTCACTATATATTCTATATAATTTTTTTAGGTATGTGGATATTAATGGTTGGGTGATTGAAACTATTTCATTGGAAAACATACTCTAGATGTTTCTTTCAGATCAATAAAAGAAAAACATGTTTCAATATTTTGACAACATCATATAAGTGCATAATAAATGTATCTTAATAAAGAATATTCACACCCTAACCATTAATTGGACAATGTAAAGTGAAACTCAAAACACACTTTGAAAATAGAAAGATAAAAAATTTAATTAAATCATCTAATATAGGACCCTACAAATTTACACATTTTTTAAAAAGTACCACTCTATAAGAGAAAATGTATGTTAAAAAGAATATAGAAAAATTTCATAAAAAATTGATAGAGTTAGAAGTGTCTAAAACCTGTATTCTACATATAATGAATATAAAAAGCCTTCATAGTTACTTAAAACAGAAGAAAATAAGTTTTTAACAAAATGAAAACCACCTGTAACGTATAAGTATCCCTACACATATATTTTAGGAAGTTACTAGAGAATATAACTGGTTTATTTTTTACACTATCATAGAATATTCATGAATGACTTATTCTTGGTCATTTATACCACCATGTTCCACGAAACATGGAGACATTTTCTTTACATTTGATGAATAATGCATGTATTTGAAACATATCATCTCACATTTTAACTTTTGAAAGTTTCTATTAGAGATAGTTTCAAAATGTGCTTCCAAACCACTAATATATATAGCTCCACATTATATTTCTAGATGTTTCCCATTTATCAATGGAAAACCCCATCACTAGAAAATGACTTCCCATAATTAGCCTAATATTTTCACACTTGTGAATCATTTTCATGTCTTCACCACCGATTCCTCGAGGTGACAAGATTCCCTTTTTTGAAACATAATTTAAAAGTTAAAATGTTCTATTTTAAGATTTTATAATATAATGATAACTATGTGGTTCATTCCTAATTGAAACATAATAATATTCTAGACTTTACTAGACTATGACAGTAGTCTGTATGTCTTCTAATTTTCCACTCCTACTAACTTCCCATTATAATGGAATTTTCTCTTCCATAAGATTTTGGATATTGTGTTACTTTAGTTGAATGTGTTTCATCTAAAAGTGAATCACTGTATTATTGGCCTATTTAATCATACTTTTTTCTTTCATAGTGGTGATGTGAATATTTCATAAAGCCATATGTGTATATATGACATATATATATATATATATTTAATATTGCATTGCATACCAATTAGGATTTCTTTGCCCATGAATATATTGATTGTCGAAAAATGAGTTATAGTTATCATTTGTTTATACTCCCATATAGTATATAATTGAAAGTATAATTTCATAAAATATAATATATTGGATTTCATTTATGCATTAGATGCAAGAATTTAGTGGTATAATTTTGTAAAGCATTATAACACATAAATAAATGAAATAACACCCATGGAGCATCCTTAGGTGATTATATTAAAATCATTGTGATGTCCTGCATGGTGTGGTATAATATGATTCTTATATGAACCTATGTTTATTCCAAAAATATCATTCTTTTTATTCCTTTGAATGATAAGAATTTGAAACATCATGGGAGAAAGTAGAATGTTGGATGTTTGACTTGTGACTCATTAAACCCATGGAACACTAATTTATTAGGATGCATTAACCACTTAGTTGTATTTATGAAACCATATGATGATGTTTAAGATGTAGTTGTTTCACATCAGTGTATAGTACTACTGTATTACCATATGTTCCTCATTATTGGTTTTATCAAATGTTTTATATATCTTACACGAGAGATCGTTAGATTTGGGTTTTTTTACCAAATATTATTGGGAATATATATATATATATATTAATAAACTCTTAGAAAATCCTTAAGTGGTATATTATTTGACCTATGCTATTTTTTTTGTAAAATCATATGTGTAAATAAATAAAAAAATTACACATACAAATCATCATTTAACTGGATTTACAAAAATTCGGAAAAGGGTTTAACCTTACATAATAGGATATATTAAGGTAACCAAAGCCATACCATTATCTAGATAAGTTATATAATGGTAAAAATGGACATACCCTAATGTAGATGGGTTGTATAAGGGTATCCAAGATGTTACTCATACATGAGTGGTCATATAGAGTAACATGTGGAATAACTTTTTATTAAGGGGTTCACATAAGGGTAAACATAATTTTTATAGGGCTATATAAATATATGATGCAATTTAAATTTACATGAAACATTCATTTCATAAAGGCAGACAAGTGATAATCTTTAATCAAGATGATGTGTAAAGGTAATAGTGAATTTTTAAGGGCTATGTAAAGGTCATACACTTATGCAGGATAGATACATAATCATATTACCCATTAACATAGGATCCCACAAGATTTGTTAAGGTAGTATCCCTTTTTTACCCTTACACATGAAATTAAATTTAATATATGTAAGGGTAATAAGAGACTCACCATTATTTATTTCTTGTAGAATTTGTTTACATTTTTTCAGAGTTTCTACACAAGGGTAGAGTGAGGATACCCTTACACAAGAATGAGGTTCTCCATTATGGTAAAATTAATTTATTTTCTAATTTATTTAAAATATTAAATGGGTTTAATGGTTTTCAAAATGTTTATAAATCTTTATCAATGTTTTTTTGGACCATTTAATTTAAAAATGGTTTCTAAATTAATTAATTAATTCATAATTGTTAATAATTAATTGATGAAATGTTTATGAAACATTTATATTTACCAAATATTTAATATTAATACTTAAAATAAAATGTAAAAAACAATATGAAAATTATTATGATATGGAAATATTTTTTTTATTTTTAAATTATATTAGATATATTATATAGGATTATAAATTTTGATACAAAGATAAAAATATAATTTTTAATCAAAATTATGAATTTTTCATATTTAGTTATTTTGAATTGGACAAAACCATATTGGGACATTTTTTGATATTATTTAATCCAAAAAAAACTGTTTTGATGATCTATATAATCATATTTTAAATAAAAATTAAATATATGACAGTTTCATTATATAAAATGTGTTCATAATAGAAATTGAGTTATAAATATTTTATAATTTATTTAATATAATATATTTAAAATGGAAATGATATATAATGATAAATTTGAAATATTTCATATTTGGAATGAATTTTTAATTGTCATATTCATAATTATGGAATTTACATGATGATCAAGATACATAATTATATAATTAGATTTTACAATTTTTTTTGTAATTTTTTATCTCACAGTTAAATAATTTAATTGTTAATTTATTTAAAAAACTATTCCCTTCTATATTCATGTTTTGTAAATTATTTAAAATAATAATAATAATTATATATGATTTAGTTTAATTTTCAAACTATTTCTTGGAATGATCTCTACATTACATTATAGGAATGTCCCTATAATGAATTTAGATTGTCATCTACCTTGAACTTGGTTTTTAATTAAAGTTATTACACTGAATTTAGTTATTTGATAAAAAGTATTTATAATTTTTGTTAATGTTATGATAAATTTAAATATCTCTTCTGTATTGTATATCCAGATAGAGGGAACTTTGGTCGGACAAACTACTTACTTGGAAGCCTTCACCTTATATAGAAAAGTCACGGTGATGGATATCTATCAATTCATGATTAGTTTTTTGAATAATATCAATAAAATACAATTATAATTAATAACATTACGTGTTCATGTATGTTATTAATATGCAGAATCTAAAAATGTATGGATATGTCTAGTTTCTATTTTTTGGGTGAGAAACACAAACTTATGGTCTATGTAAAGGGTTATAGGTCCACATGGTGGGGGGAATAAGATTCTGAACTAAATTTCAAGAATCAAGAATACATAAATATAATAAATTTAGATAATAAGGTGAGATTAAAATCAACGTTATTTACAAAAGGTGAGATTCTTTCTAAATTGGTACTTATCAAGACCTTGGCTGTCCAACTGGGGGGGGGGGTCATGGAAAATATGGCTGACCCAAGATTATATTATTTAAAGAATGTAAGTAATAAGTGACAGTATACTGTAATGTTGGGAAGTTCATGCAAAATATGGAATCTATTATACTATCACTTGTAATATTTTTTGTCATTTTATTTTGAATACACTGGCTGTGGGACTCTAACAAGTCTATGTTACCAAATGAATAGAGTCAAGTTCATCAATATATTGGATTGTGCAAATATTTGTATAAAATAATATCTAAGAGTTATATATGATATGATTGTGATGATGTCACATGAAAATAGCCAATAAACGGAATAAATTATAAAACAACATAGAGATTAGTGTAATAAGTAATTTTTCCCCTAATGGATATGATGGATACTAAAAATTTGGTAATCATTTTTTAGGGAACTAATTTAATAAAATTTCATATTTATTGTTTATAAAACATTGTCATCATATAATAAAATATTTTTTTTGTAGATAATATCATCATCATAAAAAACTAAAAATTATGATAAAACATATGATAAAGAGAAGCTTAATGTAAGAAACTCTTATGATTGGAAACACAAGAAAGGTTCTTAAGAATAATATTTTATATAAGATATATTCTTAAGGAAAATTATATGTGTCATAAATATTACTTATTGAGTAAAAAACTATTGAAATTGTTCCACATGTGAATCTAGATGATTATGTAATTATAGAGTGATTCATTTTAAGGTTTCAATGGAATTATCTGAAAAATAAGTTTTTTATGGTTATGGAATTCATCCCATTATCATCTATGAAAATTTTCAAAAAGTATGATTGAATTTAGGAAGAGTTACTCGATATTCCCAATGTTTTGTGGCACTGAATAGATAGTACAATTGGAAAAAAATTTGAAACTAGAAAAAGAAATGTGATTAATAATTTTGAATAATGATTCATCCAAAAGACAAACAGGGTCATTAGAACCTAGGTTTATTAAGAAAGATAAAAAATCCATTCCATAAAATTGTATTTTAAAGAATACTTGAGGGAGTTTATGAAACTCTATGTAATATCCATGTGAGGTATGGAGGTTATATGAATTAATTATTCAATTTTGATAGGTATATGATACCAAATGTATATTTTACAAGTGTCGTAAAAATACTTGAGTTCAAAATCAAAGAATAATTTTTTCGATCATGTAGTTTACATTCATGAATCTATGAGATAATATATATAAATATAATGGATATTATCAAGATCAAGTGATTCCAAGTAAAATAAGTTTATCTTAATCTTATTTCACTTATGTGATAAGAGAATTTTTTCAATAAAATAGAGCTATTAGAAAAATTCATGGTATGAATAATTTTATATGCTTGGTATATTATTTATCTATCTATATAACATATTTTAAGAAGAATATATGGGTAAAAGAGTTTTATATAGGAATAATTTTTTTCTATTTATTTTTAAAATATATGGAATGTGTTATCATTCCCCATATATGGTATATTTTAATTGAAGTTTATTAAAAAAATGTTCCAGGACCATATAATACCATATATGAAACATTTTATTTGTTTAATATTCAAGCTAAAAGGAAATAAATATAATTTCTGAAAAAATAGTTTTTGTATCTTTTTATGACATTATAAAATGAATATAATGTCTAAGAGGCTAGTGTGAGTGTGTTTAAAAACATGTTCAATGTGAAAAAATAAATAACTAAACCAATCAAAGATTAAAATGAATTTTTATGAATATCCTAAGTGGGTTATAATTCATTAGTAAATAATAATGTAAGTAGTTAAATTATTAAACGAGAATATATTAATTGAATATTGTTCCAACGATGATAATGATGAATTTAAGAAGTGTTCAAATTAGAAAACAGAATGTGACATCATAAAATTTTTGGTTATACACTTAATATGTCGGAAAAAATTGAGAATTTTAATAGTTAGGAAAATGATTCATAAATCACACCATAATTGAAACTAGTTTCCTTTATAGATGTGTCTCAATATAAGAGTTTGTGGGAGTGTTTTACAAATATTTATCTTAAATATGTGACATGTATTAAATGTGTATTAATGTGTAGAAAAACTATAAATTATCGCAATCATATGCCTATACTGGAATTTTTTCGTATATGATGTGGTAAATCGGTTCATATATTCGATTTGTTTAATTTTATTAATGAACATAATAATATTAAAATCTATCATATAAAATGAAACCTCCATTTTATCATTTATTAACATTGGCTACATATATGTATATATTGATATAAATTTCATTAATTGTAATGATTATTGACATATTAATGTTTGACTTGGAGTTTATCCATAACCGACGTTCATCATGGAGTGTTATAGGTTGTGAAAAAATGTTAATGTTAGTGGGACTATGATTCTTTCCTATAGATATAGAATATTCTTATGAGGCACAAAATAGTGAATAAGATCCTTTGTGTGTTCTAGATAACCCAATATGTATACCCCATGGAGTGTCATACAGATGTATTTGGTTTACTAGTGGTGCATGGATCATATTTGAGTACCCCATAATTTATGTTAAGAGTGATATGTTTCTTGAGAAACATAATACATTGATACCCTACTTTTGTAATTATTCATATTGACAAAGCCAATATAGGGGTGGTTGGGAATATTTATGATCATGTAATAAGTTTGATCTTAAACAATATAGTATTTTTCCTCTCCTATAATGAGTATGACATTAGGTCCCTTAATTGAGATACAACATGGAAGTGTGAAGCCACATGTAGATAGTATATATCAATCTAGATAATGGACATCTGATGACATTAATTTTAAGGATGAATGTCATATGATGTATTCATCGATTAAATTATTTTGTATTCATAAAATTGAGAAAAGATTAGTTATATAAAAGGGATTGAAATGCTATGTATCCCATGGTCAATTTATTTCTTGGAAAAAATAAAAAATATTACAATTCATATTTAAATATTTTTTGGATGGGATGAAATAGGTATAATGATACATCTATTTGATATAGGTCATGCTAGATCACATTATATCATGGTTAGCATTGACACTTTTTTCTATGCCTCTCTTGACTTATATATATTTATTGAGATATTCAAATTTGTTTTCAATGCTATAAATTCCCATGATGTCACACTTTATAATTAATATAATTTTGATTTATTTTTACCTAGTGACCTATACTAAAATTAATTTATATTTAATCCAAAAGTGTTTTGGATGGGTATTCACATGTCATTTCATATTATTTGGTATAATTTGAAGTTAACAATAAATTTCCATAAGTATTTTTTCGAAGATATGAAAAATGAGTTTATGATATGCTTTTGCACGTTATTGTATATGATACAACATAAGGAGAAATGGATCACTGTCTTTTATGATTTAACGAATGCAGTTTATTGAGGGGACCATTCCCTAAAGCCTTAATAGTATATCTGATATATATATATAATTATTTTATTTTATGAAAATTATGATTTTCATGCCCATGAACTTTATGATTGTTGAAAAATGATAAATAGTTATCATTTTTTGATTCTCCCACAAAGGATATCATTAAAATACTATTTTCATAAGATTAAATGTGTGTTATTTCATTCAGTTAATAGATTCAATATGTTGGACATATAATTTATTCATATTTCCTAACACATGATGAATTGAAACGACACTGGTGGTTTATCCTTGGGTTATTACATTTATATCACTACTATGTGAAGGAACTTGTGGTATAACATGATGCTTTAAAAAACCACTCTTGATCCAAATTATCTCTATATATTTCTTCTTTTTCATACTGAGATATCCATATATCATGGCAGAAAGAATAATCCATCAAATAAAACAAGTTATTCGTTGATCCTATCGATAAACAATGGTGGTGGGATGATTTTTCCACTTGGAGATATTTTTCAATCTATATGATTATAATGAAGATATAAAAATTAGTATTTGATGGAAGTTATACATGTTTAAATAACATATTATTAAATAATTTTTCTATCATAGGGTTTATATTTTCTATAAGATATATCGTTAGATAAGGGGTTTTTTTATCACATTAACTTGATCTAATAAAGGTTATTTGGATCTTCCAAAATCCAACAAAAAGAACATTATGATTCCATCCATTACATTGATTTTCACTAATAGACCAATTGACCACACCCAATCATACACAACTTATATTATTGAAATTTACTCAACATCTAGGGTAGACAATTATATTGTAGGTTACAATCATGACATTCAAATCATGAAATTCCCTTTATAAGTAAACCAATAACTACTTACTCTCTTCTATGATTTTGTATCTACAGTAAATTTAGTATCTACAATCCCTAGTAATTGATCAACCATTCTAAAATACAATTCAGTTTTTTTAAAAAATAGATATATCAAATATTCCAGATGATATTATCTCAGCGTCCCTTCCCTAGATTACTAATGGACATTCTAACAACACAAATTACATGTGTGATAACAATCCTTGTAAAAATAACCACATACATCATACTATTAAAAAAATTTATAAAACCATATCCATGTAAATAACCACTACATAAACTTTAGGTCAATCATTGGTTTTGACAGGCCCATTCAAAAAAATTTCAGCACCTTCTGAATGTACACTGACTGAGTTTTAAATAGTGTTACAAAATATATGTCACATTCAATACTTATCCATTTAATCAAATTTTTGGAACCAAGATCCTTCCTAAGGAATATTTTTTGTTAATAAAACATTATATATTCCATCCATTCCATCGTAGTTCTAATTAAGAGTAGAACAATGATATAAATAAGTATAATGAAAAAACCCATCCCGATACTCATTACAATGGAGTAAATGACTTGGAAAGAACTTATAAGACAACTATTCCACCATGATGGAATCAAACTATTGGTTTCACTATCTTAGTAATTTATTATCCCATATAAACTCAATTTGAGCATATACAATATATCTTCTAGCCTATTTCCCATAAAACTTCCAATTTCTCAATGTATATCTCTTCCTATAAATCTATATTATTGGATTTAGTCTTGAAAATAATTTTTTATGAACTAAAGATTAACTGGAAACTAATTTATGCACCATCAAAGTCACTTTGTTATTTGAAACAAGAGATAAAACCTCACTTAAATACAAACCATTTGATTTTTGAAATCCGTTCTCAAATATTTTCACTTTACCCATTTTCCTACATTCTAATTCTTTCTCCAATAGATAAAACCATTTTTTAATAGTTCCATATTTCCTAGAGAAAAATATATTTTCTCTCTGATATATATATATATGTAATGAATCTAATTCATCCTTTTATTTTTAACTCCCAATTCAATGAGTTAACCAGAATTCTCTCCTCATCCATGATTTCATGTTCCTTACCATCGATAAGAGGAATATAGTGAATTATAGGATCAAACAATTGCAATAGTATTCTAACTCATGAATACATACTCAACTACGATGGTTTATCTCCTTTTAGACATCATGTTTCTAAAAATATTCCCGATATTCTTTAATCATTGATCATTTCGTTATATCGAAACATGAGACTTTTAGAACATGATCATCCTTTTTGATTATGTGAATTTGTTTTACCTCTCAAAATTCTATGCTCCTTGAATGATCTTGAACCTCCCAGCCTCTATTCAAATAAACATTGATTTATATTTCATCTTTTATCCCAACTAAATAATTATCATGGTTTTAGTCCTTCTAAATGATCTCTATATTTATTAGAAAATATCATACCCTAATAAAATTTAATTAATTACTATAATAGAGAAAAAATACATATTTTCTATTACTATATCTAATAAATAACCTATATGGGACTTATGATCCAACAAATCTCATTCCTCACAATTTTGAAGGGTGTGTACAATACCTCGAAAAGAATTCAGGTGGAGAAAATCTACATATTTTTTTGGTATTGAGTTCCTGTAGTTGTTTTTTCATCATTGGTTAAAAAGGAATCCAATTCATTAGATATTGAAATTAGTTATTAATTTATCTAAAAATACCTTTGGAATATGAATAATGACATTTTGATATTGGATATCACATTCAATGTTTTCTACATTTATTATACTATTCCATTTTTCTAAGGTGTTATTAGTAAAATATTTTCCTTCTTGACTATCTTTATATAACAGAACAACCACAACTATTTTACTTTATAATCACCACCATTATGAGTCTAAATACATTTCAAATTCATTATAGCCACATATTGGATCCCTATACAAAAAATGTTCTATTATATATTGACTTGTGCTAGTAGAAAAAAACATTGACACATTCTAGGTAGAAACATCGCAAAAGGTAAAGTAGTATAATGCTCCCCCATGAGATAAAATAGATATTTGTCCTCATATATCCATATGAACCTAATTGAGATTTTTATTATGTGTTTCCAAAATAAAATATTAAAAGAAATCCTTACACTATTATCCAAGTATAAACCTTTCCTATGTTCTATACTCCACATGAAAAATATTTTGTAATCCCATTAAAACTATGATTCATAATCTTTTCTAATTAATTTTTCTAAGGTGGTCATGCCAAAACATTAGTGTTCTAGATGTTACTTATTCATCATGAGTTTTTTTTTAATTCTTGTTCATGTACAAGATTCCATCCTTAACACCATATTCCACCCTCATGAAACCCTATAACATAATGCACAATCAATACATAATGATACTATAGAATCCCATACCACAAAGCTGACATATAAGAAATATGTTATTTTGTAAACATGGGATGTAACGAGAACCATTTAAATGAAGGAAAAAACAATTCTCCATTCAATATTCAATATCACCATTTCTATAAATCTCTACTACATCATAAACCACATGATATACCATTCAAAATAATAGGAATATATAATTCCTCACGAATCCATTATCATATATTGAGTTAAATAAAGCCATGTAGTCAAGAATCCATGAATCTGTTAAAATCATAAAACATTAGATTAAACTGTCATCCTCTCCTTCAGTTGTGGATTTCATATATAACATAAAAAAGGTTTCTAGAGTTAAATTTTTTTTACTAAATATATTTCAGAATTTGTATATTATTTATACAGTTCAAGAATACAATTTCAATAAGACCAACCAATTTATATAACTATTATCTCTTATATTTTATTCATTTTCTTCTAAATTATTTATAAATAACATCACATTAATTTGTAGTAAAATAATTTTGGTGTCACATTAGTCTTCATTCATTCATGTATCATTATTCAGAATTATACCCCACATCTCCTCAGTCATTTAGTCATTTTTACAACTTTAGTTTCTTATTGTTGAAACCATTACATCCAAGGATTTTAGGAACGAATAAAAAGTATCAATATCATCTTACCTAAAAAAATCAGTGATTAATATTAAAAAAATACTTTAGAATATTTTGAGGTTTGAAGTCACAAGTTCTATAAAATTGAGATAATGGTAAATTTCCTATATTAAACAACATTAATTTTTTATATTCTATTGATCTTGGGCAATAGTGTTTACCCAAGGTTGTTTTTAGTTGATTTCTCAAAATAATTATTTTTAGAGATATGTACTATTTTTACTTAAATAATTATTTCATTAATGAGTGAAAATTTTAGTATATTATGGATATAGGCTTTGATAGAAATTCCAATAAAATTATTATGTCGATAAAGATGTGTTTTACATAGGAGAGGTATAGTTTAATGTTACCAGGTATCAAGCTTGTATGGGATATTATGTATGTTATAATAAAATACACCTTAACATAATATTTGGTTACAAATATTAATTTTGTACCTTATGAATATGATTTACCACCACTAATGGTAATGGATCCTTAGATAGAGTTAGTGGATCTTATATATCCCCCTTTTAGGGGAGCCACTAATGAATTGTATGGTAAAGACACATTTAAGAGATAAAAAATGACTAAATTTATCTCCATGATTTAAGATTCACTAACATGGTAGGGGTATGTTATCCATGATTTCTATATTCATTATTTATATCGACTCCTTTTGTCATTAAATTTTGGATTATTTTAATATCATTGATTAAATTAGGAATCAGTGAACATTCTCATGAATGTTTTATGCTTGAAATTTCCAACAGTGTCCAAATGATGAATCTTTGGACCCATGTTCTATATTAGGATAATTTTTTATGGATATTCATGTGGCTCAGATTCTCACTAACCACCTTTTCTGTATCTTATCCTTCCCTTGCTTGGTTAATGACCACTATTAGCCATAGAAATATATGGTGGTTCAACATTAGTTGGTTATATTTGTGAGAATGTTGGTGTAAAGCACTGATGGAGTCATTCTAAATAATTTTTTAACACAATGGAATCTCTTGGGAATCACAACAGTTGTTTGGTCATGAAAAATTGAGTTAGTTTAATAGGGGAAAGACTTACAATGATAGGTGGGTATCATAGGAGAGAAATGATGAAAATAGAAAAAACATGGGTCATAGAGGCCACTAGAAATAAAGGTAGTGTATAGTACCAAAATGAGATATATATTCTAAATAAAGAAAAAAACTACATGGTGTGCAGTTTCCAAATAAAAATTCCATATATAGTCTTGGGTTATGCCACTAGATTTTTAGTAGTTTATAAATATTATAGAATGTTTAATATAATTACACATGTCATGTAGTCCTGGGTTATAAAACTCAGGATATATAGGAGTAAAATACTAGGATAATTTGTTTGGAAAAACACATTGTGTGTGTCTGAGGTAATCGTTGTGTAATACATGGCCACTTGACTTAGGATGCCTCTGAGTACATGCCTAACCACCGCATTCTGCATAAAATTTATCAAGTGGGAGTATGTGATGACTTGTATATTTCACCCTATATATACATGAATAATGAAAATATTTCATTATTATACATTCTAATGATATTTAAGGTTTAATGTTTTAGTGAATGTGGACAAACATGAACTAATAAAACACGTGTCTTTTTATCTACTAGATATTTTTTCCACCACATGAGCATATTATTAATCAATTACAAGTCTCCAAATTCTCCCAAAAATTATACCCATATGAAACTACTCTAGATATTATATACTTTTATTATCTTTATATCTTGAGTGAATGGATATATAAATAACGTGTGATCTCTGATGCTCAATAATGTTCAACATAGGAAATAACAATTAAAGATAATATCTGAGCATAGTATGAGAAAATGGCTATAATAAAGTGTACATAAGAATATAATACCCAATAAAGAATATATAAAAATCAATTAGTAATTACTTAAATATTGACATGATATATGAGTTGAATTAAAAAATAGTTAAAAAATAATCCAAAAAACGTAATACATTAGATAGTAACATATGAATAATAATGACCCCAAATGTTTGGAATATCATGTAAACCCACTTGTTGATATGGAAAAAGAAAAATCAATTCAATAATAACAGTGTGGATCAGCTATCACAACCAATTTCCCTATGAGGATCATGATAAACTCACCTTTTTAACTTTATGAATCGTGTCTAAGTCACATGTTTCCCTATGTGGATACTAATTCACTAACCTATTTACCTTGGTAGTCTGAATCATGGAAACTTTTTCCCCTTTTTTCTCAACATATATACAACCTGAACGAATGAATTGGAGGGAATTATAAGACCCTACACCTAATTATATATAAATATGTGTGCCACATAATGTCATGTCACACAGAATCCATGGAAAAAATAATGGTATAATATCCCTTTAAAAAGGAATCATATAAACAAAACATCTATAATTCCATTAATAATCTTAATATGATATACCCATGAAAAAGAAAATTTGTATCCAAATATATTCATTTAATATATATAAGGTTAATATTAAATCAAGATAATAAATCATATGATATTTAGAAAATATTGATGAGGGTTATATAGGTTAATTAATAATTTATAAATGAATTTATTTAAGGTACTTAGTTGAATGACTATCAATAAACTGAATAAAAAATAGGATGTTCACAATGGAAGGAAAATTATTGTTATACATCGAAGATGATTAGGAATGAAAAAAATATGATGGATCATTCCTCTAAAAGAGAATGAAATTACATAGTCTATATAAAGAAATAACATCAATGGTATAATTTAAAAAATATCCCCAATCAAGCATAATAATTTTAAAAGAAACTTAATATGATATAAAAAATACTTTTTAGCAGTTTGAGAAAAATAAACTTTTGAAATAATAAATATCCTTGATCTTTTTAGATGATTCTAAAATAAATTTGTTATGAATCTAGGTGAGACTCTATTTATTTTATAAACCATGAAAAATTTATAGATGTTTTTATATAAAATTTAAAAGTAATTGGAAACATGAGTTCACATGGAAGGAAAACCAAAATGAGATTTTAAAATCCATTTTTAACATTATTGAAAAAATATGATGTTATGGGTACTATAAATAGTTATTTTTCAAACATTTGGAGTGAAAAATTTGAGAAATGAATCTATTTTTAAAACTATCCTTAATAATAAATCCTTTAATTACATAATGTATATCAAGATAAATATAGGGTGGATGATAAAATAGTTTATTTCAAATGATGGAATTACTTTTTAAATATTTTAAAATTCCCTAGTTGAAAACACACATCATTAAAAGATTATAAAATATTTATTAGAAGCGAAGAAAGAAAATATGGAGGTCAAATTAGATAACACATAATTTTTTTCCAGTTAAAATGGATAAAATTGGATGGAAAATAAAATGTTAAAAAGGAAATTAAATCATCGTTAAAGATGATGGGAATTATTCTCAACAATAATATATTCTAGATAAATAAATTTTATCAAGGTAAATTTTTTTAAATAAAAGGTAAACTTAAACCCAAGAATAAGATAAATTACAATTAAATATAATATTTTTGTGGAAAAAATATTGTAATAAATATTTTTAGGAAGAATCATTTTATCTCAATTAATAGAGCTGAGTTAATAAAACCCATTAAGAAAATGGGAACCTAAGAATCGATAGAACATTATAGAGGTACACAAAATAGGCATTAAAATTTCATGACATGAAAGATATTAATTTTATTTGAGGAAAATATAATCTTGAATACACCATATAATTAATATATGGTTCATAATATCAAACATTTATCATGGAGATGAAAGTGAGATAGTGAAACACGTAGAAAATTTGTATTTTTATGAGTAAAAAACCTCATGAGAGAATGAACATGGAATAGAACATTAAAAATCATGAAATATAAGGGAATAATGATACAAAATGATAAAATGTTATTATTTTCCCCTTAAAAAATAAATCATGGTTTATAACATATACATTTCTCATGAATTTCAAATTTGAAACAAAGAACCCTTCTGTAACATCAAAGATAATTAAAGATTAATACATTTTAATATATATTAATATTTAGGAATAAGATATTAATTTTTGGTTAAATGGTATTCTTTGTTCAATAACGTACTCTATATGCAACAATGGGTTTCTCCGAAATCATACATCTCACACAAGACTAAGTTAAATAAAAAGATCATTAATTTAATTATTTGAAATGGTAGTTAGTGATGAGAAATTATATTGGAAGGATTTAAAACATAACTATATTATGTTTAATTTTTTTTAAATGTTTTTAAATTCATAAAATAAATTTTAGAGGATTAAAAAGAGAATAAATCTACTTTTAAGCATAAAATACTCTAATATTTTTTAAAAGGTAGTATTTTCACGTTTTGACGATGAACCCTTATTAAATATCATTTTTAATAATTTCATAAGTTATATTTGAAAAAAAATCATTATTTATAATAGGTACATGAATTTGTTTTTTAAAATTTTTGGTATTTTTCGGATAAAATTCAAATTTTAATGAATAGTGAAGAATACTCCATTTTAAATCAAAAATGCATTTTCATATAATTTATTTATATAGTTATATTGTCATTTTAATTTTTTGTAATGTTTAATTGGATTAATTTTTATTGTTTAATAAAACATTGGTCATTGGAGTTGATTTAAAATTTAGATTTGATAAAAACAAATATTAATCTTTTGATGGTTTTTATTTTCAATTTTTTTTCTTATTTTAACAACCAGAATTAATTTTAAATTAATTACTGAAAATTATAAGTTTTTTATTTGTAAAAATGTATTATTTATTTGGAATAATAAGTTAAAAATAATGTTAAAAGGTCCCTTTTATTTAACTTGAGTAATTTTTATTTACCACGGATAAAGGCAAATCAAGTAAATTAGGGTAACAAATAATGTGATAAGGAAAATAAAATTACCCTAACTCATTTTAAAATACTATTTTATGAATTAAAGGCGACCCTTAACACCTTAGGATAAAAATTGATTCATTTAATGGAATATGTTCCATGAAAGTTGTATAATTATTATTCAAACAAATTAAATTGACAACATGTCACCTTCTTATCTTTTAAAAGTATAAAAATTTTAATTTAGTGATAAACTTAATGAAACTACTACTATAAGAAGTCTAAAAAATATAATATAATTATCTACATCATGTAAATCGATTTATAATTTGTGGAGATTAAATAATTTCCATAAATATTAAAACAACAGTGATATAGTAATTATTTTATTAAGAGAAATATCAAATAAAATGATATTATAAATATTAAAATAAATATTATATGAAACAAATCATGTCATAAAATATTTTTATAGGTTAATAGGAAATATTATAAGACTATTAGATTCTTGTTTCTATGTTATCTCCATGTTGGGATTTTGTTTAAATCTAATGTAATGAATAGTGAAAAAATAAACAAAATTGTTGTTTTTAAAAAATATTAATTTATTAAATTAATTAAAAATCCTAAAAATATTTTAAATTCACAAAGTGTAAATTATAAGGTATAAAAGTTCATTAATTTTCTAATTATGGAAAATTTACCGTATATAAGTAAAATTAATATCCTATTAGTAATTTAAATGTTGTTACCACAATTAAAATTAAAATAGAATAATTAAGGGTAAACAAAAAAGATAAGGTTTAACACAAAGTACATACATGTCAAAAAATTATTTTATGAGATTATATCATACTATCCTTGTATTAGATTTAAAATAAATTTATTTTGGACTATTTGAAAATTAATTTTATATTAATTTAATACTTTTAATAATTTCAGGGGTGCCCCTCCCCTCTTCTATATAATGTTACCCACTCTTCTCCAATAATAACAATTAAAATTCCATTTGATTAAAAAAATCTCTACCAAAAACTCTTTCTATAATCCATCCCATAATCCTAGAAGGCTCCCTTAGAGAAGAAAGCCTCCCATGGAATCCTTTTGGTAAAAACCAAAAAATGTTACTCAATTATGTGGTAACACCTTCTCTCATGATTTTTAATTTCATTTAAATTATCTACTCCCAATAATATTATTATTTTATTAAGAGTATCATAAATATAAGATGATGTTTTTATGATATGTTTTTAACATACACATACACACATCTCCATTTAATGGGTAACAAACATATTGTTTCTATATACAGTGAACTACTGCCTCACAAAACGATGAACGTTCAATTTTTCCCTACCACATCTCATGGTGGACATTATTATAGAAAATATATTTATATATAAAATATATTATAATTATATTGACTCTATGCTTCTATAATTTTTATTTATAACATACCTTTATTCTTTCCATGTTATGTAAATACTATAATTTAGTTTGAGGAAGTGTGGACTACCGCCCGCTCAAAGCGATATGACTCATTCCCTCTATGCATGAAACAAATAATGGAAGGTTTTATGAAACCTATTAAAAATATATAATACATTAATATAATACTTTAATTATAATTTAATTATTATTTTTTTAATACAACAATGAAATGGAAGTATCGTTCATGCGTACGTACGACATACAGTCTCGATGAACGACACATTTCATTTCTTATCTCCAAATATTATAGATTTTTATAAATACATATGTACTAGATATATATGATATTTAAATCATGAATATTATCCTTGAGATTATGTACTTTTGATAACATAGGCAATTTAAGTCAAAACAAGTTCATTTGTGACTAAAGTACCAAATATTAACAAAACGTACGATGTTAACATATATAGTTATGTTTTTTATAACATGGTAATAAGTGATATAAAAATAACAATAAACATGAAAAATGATTTAAAGAAATTATAAATTAACCTAAATTTATTATTCAGTAAAATAAATAGCATACGAGAGAAGTCTGACTCAAGGTAAGGGAAATCATAACTCAATTTCCATTTAGTGAGATAAATACCAATGTCATTGGTTTTATTTTTTCCAGAATATGTGTGAATGACCTATGATTGTTTTATACTTAATATAAAATTATATTGGGTGTGTTTATATTTTTGACACATATTTATGTCATTTATTTATCCTTAATCCAATGATATGATCTCTGTAAGGGATTTCATCTCAATCATTATTCATTGAAAAGTATGTTGATATTATGACCTCTTATTATCCTATAAGGCATATATACAACCCTTTTAATAGATTGTATCATGAATTAATATATTCTCCTGATATTTAAAGTTATATTTACGTATTATTCTTTAATTATTTTTAATCATGTGTTTCTCAAGTGGTATGGGACTCTTTGACTAAAACATTGCTTTATGTGTTTTAAAGATTTATTCATTGAATTTTTTATCATTAATGTTAATGTTCTTAAAATGGTATTAGGGATTTATTTATTAAGACAAACATGTTTTAAAATTTTAATCCTTGAATTTATTTTAAAAGCTTCAATGTGGTATGGGACACTTTGATTAAAAAATCTATTTTATAAATAATTTAAATTAGTTTTGAAGATGGATTGAGTATTTAAATATCTTGATATTATTTCTCGTGATCGAAACTGAAATTTTATGAGTTAAATGTTTATAATTGAAATATTTTATGTGTGATGATTATATAACGGTTCTTGGACCATTGACATGTAGTTACATGATAAACCAAATATGGGTGGTTACGTGATAAAACAATGATTGGTGGTTCTGTGATAAACCAAGGATGGGTGGTAACATTATAAACTTAAATTAGTTGTGTATGGAAGTTAGACATATGGATATTCCATTTAGTGATATCCGTGGAAGTTGACCAACTTGTTATTTCATTTAAGTATGTTTATATCTTAAGTTACCTTTATATGTTATATGTTACTTTATATGTGTTTTAAGGTAATATTTTGTTTACAAAAGGGTAATTAATGAGATTATATTCAGTGAAGTGTAATTAATAATTCTTAAAGGTGAAAAGTATTAATTTATGATAAATTATTCATGGTTTACATGTTTTCCCAAGGCTAACCATTTTCCTTCATTGTGTATCCCTTACCGAGCTTTTTATGAACATCCTAGGATTTGAAATGTCTTCCACAATATTTAAAGGAGAATAGAGTCATGGATAGGATCAAGGAAAAGTTACGATTTAACATGAAAACAAACCATGTTTATTTTTAAATGTTTTTTATATAAAAAATGTATACTTTTGGAAGTTTCCACTTGGTAATTATATGGTTTTGTTATGTATGAGTTATGACTTAATTATATAAATATGTAAACCTAAAAGGATCCCAGATGTTAATTAAAGTCAAATTATTTACTTAACTCTAGATTATTTAATGTTTAATGGTGGGGCCATATAGTTGGTTTCATGGGTCAATTTAGACAGCTTTAGAGGATATGGTGTTATTTAAGAAAAAGTGAGTAGTTGTATATAACCACAATAGTTAGCATATTAGAAATAGTTATAGTTATTTTAGATAAATTTAAAGAGATTTACATAACCTTAATAAGTATATATGAGTGATTATCCTCTTCAAATAAAATTATGTGATTATTTTATTGATATAATCACACTAAACCAAATTGGTTTTACTAAATGGATATATCTAGAATGCACCAAATTAACTTGAACCTTGGTGATTTTTTTGATGCATTATATATGAGAGAACTGAATGCCTATAGAAGTTTAGGTAATAATGATCATAAAGGTATGTATATTCAAAAACATATGTTTCATGAAAGTGGAAAGTAACACCTTGGAAAATCTTTTAAAGGTACAAGATGATTTTATTGATGTGGAAATGAATTTCATAAAGCAATAACATTCCAAGAAACAATGAAGTGTTCCATTAACTCCATGAATGGAAAATATGTTGTTGCCAATTTATCAATTGAATGCTTCAAATGTGGGGAGTATGGTCATTATGAAAATATGTTTCCTATAAATAAGGTTTAGGAATGGTATAAACAGGACAATGAAAATATTTGTCCATTAATACTTTATACCATTATATTTGGAGATGAGAAAACTAAAAAAGACCCATGAAAGGTATAGATTATTTCATGGGTCATGTATTAACAATATTGAATCTTAGGACATCAAACAAGTTTATGTGTGTAGGAAATAAGTATTAAGTAATAAAATTGAAAATTATGGTTAGGGTATCATGAAGAACTCATAATGATTAATATGTCTCCATAGAATGGATTTAAGGGATATATTATATTGAGGGATGATGAATTGTTTAGAATTATTAATTCACTTTTGATGATGGGATTACATTGGAATTGTTTTCTCTAGTATGTATATCCCAAAAGTTTTTTATGGAAAAATTTTACTAAAGGAAGAATTATCTTTTCTTCTATGGAAATAATAATAAATGCATTGGATATCCTTTAGGGTTCAAATGAACTTTTTTTGAGGTGATTAAGGGTTATTACATTTTGGGATGAAAAATTAAAGGTATGAGATAACATTTGAGGTTAAAAAAGTTATCCTTATTTTTGAAAAAATTATCTTATTTTTGATAATGTTATGACATTGATATAGTTTTATAAATAATATAACCTTCATTGTGGGTGACAACCCACCGCATCCTGTCAGGCGGTGGGAATCAAACCCACAACCAATAGGAGACAAGGGTGCATCGCCTACCACTAGTCTACGTTATTTCCTTGGTTATTATGATTTTTTGGTTAAATGAGTTAATAGAATATGAATAAGTTGAGTTTAGGAACATATGTTTTATCAAATTTATATCCTTTTTATTGGAAAATGATTTGTGGATAATGTGATAAATGTTATTTTTTGATAACGTTCACTGCTTTGGGAACTTTATACAGTTTAGGTAAATATAATACTATATTATTTTTATGGAAGATTAATGGTTGAATTATATTTTGGAATAATCTATGATTTGTTTGTGGAATTATAGTGATTCGGGTTATTTATGGAAATGATTATCCCATCAGTGTGAATATGTGACAAAGAAACTAATTCTTTGTATGAGACATTAAGAGTGATGTATGGATATCTTATCCTAGTAGACTATGTGATAAAATCCTCCTAAATTTTTGGTTATGAAATTAGTTTGTATTAGTTTTTAGGAATGTTAAGGATATTTAGATATGGAATGGCCTATGATGAACTTTGGGTATTACTATTGACTTTTGGAGATGAAAAAGTTGTCCCTCTTCTTATAAAAGAATATTATTTTGCAGGGAATTATCTAATATTTTTCTAACCATTTTGGTTTTAGTTAATTTATAAAGATAGAGAAAATTTATAGATCATTTTTTATAGTTTATATGAATCTACATAAGTTGATTCTAGTGCTGCAAGTGTGACCTAGTCATCTTAAACACTCATCGATTAGAGAAAAAGATGAGTTTTTTTGTGGAATTCGATAAATGACTAAAACACTAGTTTTCACATAAATATTTTTCCATATTTTATTATTCTAAGTAGTAAATGAATTACAAATAATAAAGAAAATAATGATAAAACATAAAAAATTTCTGTTTTCTTTTCATACTATAGAATCAAATGTCCTTTTAACCAACAACAAATTTATAGATTTGTGATTTTTAACTTTCTCTAGATCATGTTTTCTATCACTCAATCGGAATATAATAGTTAGTTTTTATTATATATTCAAGTTTTATTATGTAGAATAATAGTATGTCATATCTACGAAGACCTTCATATATTCCTTCCTTTCTTTTAAAGTAGAAGTTTTATTGACTCATTTTTCGATGTGGTATTTCAATGAAGTTACCAAGCCCAATTTTAAAATTGTGAGGATGCAATTTATAAAAGGGGGAAGGATGCAACTTCTCAGTTAATAACAGAATTATTCATTTTCATATATATTAATATTTATGAATAATATATTAATTTTACATTAAATTGGATTGTTTTTTTGATAGCATACTCAATAAGTAATAATGCGTTTCCCTGAAATTATACGTTGCACACAAGATTGAGTTATACGAAAAAATAATACATTATTAATATTATTATTTTAAAAGGGTGTAAAATCCTAGTCGTTGTATTCAAAGGAATAAAAAAATAATTATATTCTATTTAAACATGTTTTTCAAATGTTTTTACATTAATAAAATAAATTTTAGAGGTTTAAAATTAGAATAACTCCAATTTTAAGCATAAAATACTCTAATATTTTTTAAAAGGTAGTGTTACTGTCTTTTGATAGAGATCTCTTCCTAAATAAATTTTTTGAAAATTTTATAAGTTATATTTTAAAAAATAATAATTTTCTTTGGAATCGGGATATCAAAATTCTTTTGGATGGAATTTTGGTATTTTTCTGATAAAATTCATATTTTAATGAATAGTGAAAAATAAAACATTTTAATTCAAAACAACTTTTTCATATAATTTATTTAAATAGTATGATTTTCATTTTAATCGGTTTTTAACATTAATTTGATAAATGTTTTCATAATTTAATACAATATTTTTCATTGGAGGTAATTTCACATTTAAATTTAATATAAACCCATGTCAAAATTCTGATGATTTTTACTTTTAAAAAACATGTTTTCTCTTTTTGACAAAATGATTTAATTTTAAATTAATTACTAAAAATTATATGTTTTAAAATTAGAAAAATGGATTCCATAATTTGAATTAAATACCCAAATTTTGTAAATAAGTCACTTATACTTTACGACGTTATGAATTGTAACTTTGGTAATTTTTATTCACCATGGTTAAAGGTAAATTTGGTAAATTAGGGAAACAAATAATATGATATGGACAATAAAATTACCCTAACACCTGAAAAAGTATTATTGGATGAATTAAAGTTCACAATTAACACTTAATGCTCAAAATTGATTCATTTAATTTACCTTTTTCAATGGAAGTGATATAATTATTATTAAAACAAAAGAAAGTGAAAACATGTCACCCTCTTATCTCTTATAAGTATAAAATTTTTAATGTTGTGATAAACCTACTTAATCTAATAAATATGTAGTATATGGAAATATAATATAATTATTTAAATCATGTGCATTTATTTATAATTTTTAGAGATTAAATAATTACCATAAATATAGACACAATAGTGACACAATAATTATTTTATTAAGAGAAATATCTAATAAATGATATTATAAATATAACAATAAATACTATATAAATTATTTATGTCATACAATATTATTATAGGTTAATATGACATTTTATAAGACTATTAATGTTTTTTAATAACGTATATCTCTCTTTTATTTTATTTTAATTTAATGAAATGAAAGGTGTAAAAATTGGCATAATTGATGTTTTATAAAAATAATAATTTATTAAATTATTTAAAAATCATAAATGTTTTTTATAATCATAAAGTGACTATTATAAGGTATAAAATTTAATTATGTCTCCAATTATATGATATTTACCCCATATAGGTAGAATTAATAGCCTCTTAAAAATTAAAACGTTATTACCACAATTAATATTAAAATAGAATAATTAAGGATAAATTAAAACAATATGGTTTAACATAAAGTAAAAACATTTCTAAAAAATATTTTATGAGATTATTTAGAAATATAATCATTTTATATTTTTAATAAAGGATTTTTGGACCATTTGGAAACGAAATTTATTTTATATTAATTTAATACTCTTAATAATTCCACGGGAGCCCCTCCCTCCCTTAAAAAATGTACCCTCTTTTCAACAATACTCACACATAGAAAGCATTTTGGTTCATAAAATCTCTACCCAAACACATATGAGAATCTCTACCATCATACTAGAAGCCTATCATTGGGATTAAATCCTCTCATGGAAGCCTTTTGGAATGAAACAAATGACTTACCCGATTACGAGGTAACACCTTCCCTCATGTTTTTTAGTTTCATTTCCATTCTCCACTCCCTATACTATAATTATTTTATGATTAAATAAAAAATTTATCATCAATATACTAGGATGTTGTTATGATATGATTTTAACCTACACTTACACACACTACCATTTAATGTCTAACAAACTTACTGTTTTGGTGTACGGTGAACTACTGCCTCATGAAACGATGAATAATATATTTTCCCATACCCGCTCTCATAGTGGATATTATAATGAAAAATATATTTATATATTATATATATATATATATTATATTTATATTTACTCTATTTTTCTATAATTATAATTTTTAATATACCTTTATGCTTCCCATGTTGTGTAAATATAATAATTTTGTTTGAGGAAAAGTGGAATACCACCGCCTCAAAGCGATATGACTCATTTCAACTACACATGAAACATATAATGGATGATTTTATTAATACAATTAAACATATAATACATTAATATAATAATAAAATTTTAATTTAATTTTCATTCTATTAATTCAATAATAAAATTAAAGTATCATTCATGCATATGTACGTTCTACCGTCTCCATGAACAATGCATTTAATTTCTTATCTCCAAATATTATGGATTATTCTAAATAAATATTTACTTGATATATTTTATATTTAAATAATGAATATTATCTTATAGATTTTGAACTTTTTACCACATGTAAAATTCTCATCAAAACTAGTTCATTTTTTACTCATGTACCAAATATTGAAAAAATGTCAGATATGAACTTAAATAGCTATGTATTTTATAGAACATTGTAAAAAGTGATATAAAAGGAATAATAAAATTTAAAAATGATTTCAGGATATTAGAAATTAACCTATGTTTATTATTCTAGAAAATATGTAACCTAAGATACAAGTCTGACTCAAGGTAAGGGAAATCTTAACTCAATTTCCATTCATGGAGCTAAATACCCATGGCATTGGTATTGTTTTTCCAAGAATATGCGTGAATAACCTATGAATTTTTTACACTAAATATCCACTTATATTTTTCTTATTTATATTTTTGACACATAATTAATTAATTTATTTATCCTTAATCAAATGATATTATCTTTGTAAGGGATTTCATCTCAATTCCATTTCATTGAGGCATATATTTATGTTATAAAAATTTATTATCCTATAAGTTGTATATGAAACCCTTTTGACATGTCATATCAAAAATTAATATATTCCCATGATATTTAATATTTTGTTTATAGTTTATTCTATAATGATTTTATTCATGCGTTTCTCATGTTTCAAGGGACTCTTTAACCAAAAAAATCATTTTATGTGTTTAAAAGATTTATTAATATAATTATTTATCATTCATAACCATGTTTTAAAAATAGTTTTATGGATTTATTTATATGGACAAAAATGTTTTAAAATTTAAATTGATAACTTTATTTTAAAAGTTTCAATGTGGTAGGGACACTCTTATTCTAAAATATCTTTTAAAAATTCTTAAAATTAGTTTTGAAAAGGGATTGAATATTAAAATATCATGAAATTATTTCTTGTTATTTCAATGTAAATATTAGGAGTGAAATGTTGATAATTGAATTAATTTATGTTTTATGATCATATAATAGTACTTGAACATTTTAAATGTGGTTATGTGATAAACCAAAGATGGGTTGTAACGTGATAAACCAAACAATGGTGGTGCTGTGATAAACAAAGGATGGATGGTTACGTTATAACCTTCAATTCATTGGTTATGGAAGTTATCCATATGAATATTCTATTTAGTGATATGTGTGGAATTCAACCATATGGTTTTTCAATTTGGGTATATTTATGCCCCATGTTAACTTTATAAGTAATATGTTACTTTTTATGGGTTTTAAGGTAATCTTTTGATTAAAAAAATGGTATGTAATGAGAATATATTCTGTGAAGGGTAAATAATTCTTCTTAAAGGTGAAAAGTATTAAATTGTAATAATGTATTAATGTTCTACATGTATTCCCAAGACTAACTATTTTCCTTATTTGTGGATCACTTACTCCGATTTTTATGCTTATCCCATGTTTTCAAATGTTTTTTTTCACATGATCTAATAAAGAATATAGCCAATGATTGTATCTAAGAAAATTTATGATTTAACATTAAATGAAACCACATTTCATTTTAAAAGTTTTTTTTATGAAATACATGGATACTGTTGGAAGTGTCAACCTTTTATTTTTATAGATTTGTTATATATGAATTATTACCTAATTCTCTAAATTATTAAACCTGAAAAGATCCTCGATGTGAATTAAAGTGAAATTATTATTATATCTCAAAATTATGTAATGTTTAATTTAAATTCCTCATACCTTACCTTGGTAAAGTCATAAACAAATTCCCAATAACATACTTTATAACAAGAATAAAAATCTTAGTAAATTATTTAAGAGCTATATAAAAACCTAATAATATTTATATTTTTTATTTTAAATAATTATATTATTATTTTAATATTAATTATTTTTTCATATTAATAAATGATATAATGTCAAATCATTGTTTAAGTAGCTGGTCAAACTGACCCAAACATAAATATAAAATGACTAACATATGGTCTTGAGTTTATTTAATTGAAATATCATTATAAAAGTATCTTAATTTTATAATTTAGTGTTTATTAGTGTCATATCTTATAAATATAAATAATTAAGATATGAAATTATTAATATAAAAAATTATATAGTATAAATAAATTCTTTCTCCTTCATAGTTCACTTTATTAAGATGGTTACTTTTAAAATGATTATTTTTCTTTCATTTCATTAATAGGTTATTTAATTTATATTACCCAAACCCCATTCATATCATAAAAGTAAAATTTTTCTATTATCACAATTATTAAAACCACCCTTGAAATGAAATAATGAAAAAATGAATACATTGATCAATGGAGGCACTGGTCCAAACATACACATAGTGGATATTGGTTGGAGTGTAGAGAAAAATTGGTGGGGGTGTTAATTGAGAATTAAATGAAAAATTATGTTAAAAAATATTAAAAAATACTATAAATTTTAAAATAACATATTTAAATAACATATTATATATTTATAATTTACATTTTTATAGGGTTTTTCAAGGGTTTAATCATTACTAAGATAATTTTTTTAAAAAAATTACTTCAACTTTTAAAATACATCTTCTTAGACGAAACACTATATACATATATATATATCATTAATTAATGTCATATATCATTTTATTGGTATTCTGATGATTTTTTTAAATAATTACATAATGTGAATTATAATAATAAAATATTTATTATAATTTTTTTTAAAATAGATTAACAATAACCTAAATAATACACAATAAAATAAAAAACACCAAGATGATCAGTTTCAATAAGAATCCTAGATCTCTCTACGTGAATACAAAACCATTCCCAAGAATGTTTATTCAAACTCTTTAAATGATCCAAAGCATAGACTAATTTTTTCAATTTTTTTTTGAAAAAGTTCAAATCCGAAACATTTTATGATATATTCCTATTTAAATAAATTTAATTTCTTTGATAGTTTATAGTATACACAACACTATGTTTAAATAAACAATGATATATTTTTGAATTATTTTTATTTAATATGATAGTTATTTCATTTCCATTATATTGTAGGGAATTAACAAAGATAAATAAATTATGGAAATTAATTATTTAAACGTTCATATATTGAATTCATTGGTGATCAATTCATAATAATATTTGAAAGAAAAAAAAAGTTTTTCTAAAAAACCAATTTAACGTGAGAAAAGTGTTTTTATCAAGATAAACCTAATTAATCACAGATTATGATGGATTAAAAATAAATAAATACATTATATTTTTAATCAAATGTTTTATTATACATTTATTGGGTTTTAGTCGGCATGAGAAAAGAATAAATATGGTTTTATGCTGTAAAAATAGTTTTTTTTAAAAAATTTCATTTTTTTAGTTCCCTTACTTTAAAATGTATTTTATCTAATTCTAGAAATATAATATTACAAAATGAATTCTATACATTGAAGAAGGATGATGAAATGTGGTAAATATAGCCATTTTATTTTTATTCATTATGAATAGTAATCATGGAAAATATTTGACTCATTGATATTGGTAAAATTTGTAAAAAATGATTAAAACTAATGTATAAGGTCTAGAAATCCACATATAAACTTGATTCATTTCATTTTATTGGATACTTTAGACCTTATAAATGCTATTTTCATTAGTTTGGAAATTTATTTTCTATTTTATTTGATATTGACTGTAATATTATTTTATAGAAATAATAATTACAAAATATCCATCTCTTTATTTTAATATATATAATATTTTTTCATATAGATAAAAATATGTTATGTTCGGTTATAAATTAATATTTTGATTATGAATCAATTTTTTAGAGTATTTTTTAGTGATGAAATAATTACATTAAATACTTACCCAAGACTAACAAAGTACTTTTTCAAGTAATAGGAAAAATAATATAATGATTTCAAAAATTTTAAATGTAAAGAAATTTGAATTTATTTTTTTTAGTTTAATGATCTTTTAAATAAACTTAAAATATTAGTGATGTGTTAAAAATATGAATAGTCTGGAAAATGAAATTATTTGTATCTTGTGTGAAATATTATTTTTTTTAAAATTCATAAAATTATTATGTTTAGCCATGTGAATAGGATATAGTCTATCATATCAACCATTTTACAAACATTGGTTAATTTTCATTTATATTATCTTTCATGACCCATAAAGAGTAAAATACTTTGATATCATGGTAATTATGAAAAAGATAAATAGGGGTTAAAACAGTGAGATAAAGTTTTAAATATCACCAAATCATACTCAAATTTTACAATTTGATAGTATTTAAAATAATAAACATAATAAAATTAATTTATATCATTTTAGTGTATCTTGATCATGAATATTATTTTATATTAATTTAATACATTTTTTAATTTCAAGGGATCCCCTCCCCTCACTAATAATAATTCAACAATAGTATACCTTATTAAAAAAGATTGAAACTTAAATCTAAGAAAATAATTACCCTAATACCGAAATATATTCTAATAACATGTTCTATGTTTTCTGTTATTTTCAAAATACCATCTTCTCAGGGTTTAAGGTTCAAGCGAAAGGAGATTTCTCAACTAATATGTATAACTTCTAACTAAGTACTTTCAATTTAATTTCATCTTCTATCTCATCAATATATATGGTATCTTCTAGATAATAATGAATTCAGTAACTTAAATATAATTAATGATCATATTAATGATGGGAAAACTATTATACACCTAATTCCAATCTTATGGGATAGGAAATCAACTTTCATGTGTATAGGTGGACTACCACCTCCATAAAGTGAGGTATTTCATTTTTCATCACCAATTTTATTTTATTGTTATAATGACATATTTGATAAATATATATGAAATTTAGGATATTATTATATTCATTTTATGTGAAATATATTTTAATTTAATTTCTCTTCATTCGTTGAAGTGTAGAAACATCATTCATGCGTACGTATAGACTATTATATCCCTGAAGTGATGTAATTAATTTTTCACGTCCACTTTATATAAGTAGTTATAAAAGTGTATATAATATTTAAATATGATAATAATTAAATTATTAACATTTTGGAGAATATTAAATACTTATTAATGTATAATAACCCAAACTGCCAAACCAAAACATGCATGGAAAACAAAGTAGTTGTAACCCAGAACAATGATATTAATAATGAATTATTAATAAACGATTGATAAGAAATTTTTTGTAAATAATATATTATATGATATATATGAACATGGTTCTATAGTATATTTATTATAAATTTATATTTATTATACATGAGGTTAAAACATGTATTAATGTTGAAGAGACTTGTGGTAAATGATTTGTGTTTTAATATCATTTTTATCGGGATTTCATATGCTTGAATTTCAATTAATATAAATTATATGATACTTATGTTAATTTTTTTTATTTTATTCCCCTCTATTTGTTTCTATAATTTTTATGTTTTAATACCATTTTATTCTATTTGGTCTGGTTCAAAAAATGTATTTAATGAAATATGACCTTATTTCTCCTCTTTTGGTTGGGAATGTTTCTCCTCCATATCCGTGTTCTCTAAAATGTTATAATGAAAAATTTTAATATGATAAAAATATTATTTAAAGTCATTTTACCCATTTTGAAATTGTATAAAATGTTTAGGAATAATATTCTTATCATTTTCTGGAATAGTATGTTTTTACCAAAGGGGTAAACATAATATTTATTATAAAAAATCACGACATGAATATAAATTACCACTGTCATGACTGAAAATTTATTTTAAATTTATTTTAAATTTTTCCATTTAAAAAAAACTTTTTTCTATAAGATTTTTGAGATTTTTTATTTTTTAGAAAAGTGATATCAAAATTAAAATGATATTTTACTCAAATAACAATCACGTAAAATTTGAAAATATTGTTTTCCACTATGATAACATCATTAGATGTTACTTAGGATTTAATGGGGATATGATCCAATGATACCTTACTTATTTTTCCCAAGATGGTATATGATTATTATTGTTTGATGTTTTTGAATGTATTTTATTTTCCCATGTTTATGATTTACTTCTATGTTTATTTTTAAGAGATTTTGGCATGTATATGAATATATTATTATTATATGATAGATGGGACCATAATTATATAAGCCTATAATGAATTGAATAATAATTATGGAGTGATGAAAGAATTAAGAGATGATGATGTCAAGAAAAACATAAGAAATGAAATAGTTAATGAATTCCATTAATTAGATGAAGAAAATAAACTCCTAAGGGATGAAAGAGTTAATTAGTTATAATTTAATTCTAAGAGAATTTTCACATTATCTTATTTAGGTAATTACATGATGAATTTATAATTATGAAGATTTTATTTTGATTTATCCCATATGAATATCGCATCCATATATCGAGCAGTAAAATACTAATCAAAATCCATTTAACTTTTAAGAACCAATCAATGTGTCAAAAAAATGTGGATTATGAGGTTTAAGAGAAAAAATCCGAATAAATATGAATTTATTATTATTATTTTAATCTATAGGTGAACTAGAAATAATTGGTCTGTTCATTTGATCAATTATAACACATATTCAGTTGGTTGGGGGAACATGATTGGTTATATGTAAGGAAGATAATGTTTGACCTAAAGGAATGAAGATGTAAGGTTTCAAGAGATGTGGTTAGAATTCAAATTCCTGAATTTAATTTATTTAATACATAAAAGTAAATATTTAAAATAAAAAATTTAATTTAGAAATAATTATAGGAATAAAATAATAATAAAACTATAAAATTAGACATGGAAATAAAATTACTCATGGAAGCTTATGTCACAATTGCTTGTTTTTGAGTATCATATTGATAGTATCATGTTTCATAGTAGCGTGTATATAATAAAATGTCTTTATAGTCGCATGTTTTCATGGTAATTTATGACCTATGCCATAACATTACATGGTTTAGTCATAAAATAAAAATAATTTTGTAATAAAATTATATATGTATAAAATATTGATCAAATGTAATTTTAATATAAAACAAAAATATTAAATAATTTAAAAATTATATAGATGTTGAAATAATAAAGGATTAGAAGTAATTAATCATTATATATAATTCACCGATAAATTTTAATCTATTAAAATTCAATAGATTTTTAAAAATATAATCACGTAGAGACACATCCCAGATGCCCAGAGCGAGTGTATACTATCAATTATATTGGCATGATTATATGGAATCAAGCCCTGAATGATTTATTAGTTTAGTAGTCTTTGTAAACCAAATACATAAATGAGTCTGGTATAATAAATGACTACACTATTTACAATATTTTTTTTCTTCATTATAAAATTGAAAAATAGAACTTCTAAGGTAACTAAAATCCATTTAGTAAATCGATAAATATATTTCAAAGTACGATTCTTTGATACATGGGAAAAGAAATATTATAAGGGTGATCTCAAATGCCCAGTAAGTGTATGTAAAGTGGAAGAAATAATTAATCAATGAGAATATTCAATATAGATAGGTAAAGAATTGAAAACACATTCCATATAATCAAAAAACTAAATGGATGTATGTAAAATTTTTGAAAGGTAATAACTGGAAACAAACGCCATTAAAAAAATTGTCACTCCTGGACTTCGACTCAAGGTACAAATTTAATTTTAAATTTTTTTACATGAGTTAATTGTTTGGTTTATTCCGTTGGATGGTTGTAATGCGGGCTGAACCTGATGTGGGTTGTTCATCATTGTTCCAGTGAGTGTGCGTTTGCCTTACCTCACTCTGCACGTGGTTAAGGCACGAGCGATGCCGTGCGACTTTGCCGGTTAACGCTCGTGCCTGATGCGCTGACTTTAAATAACCAGATAAAAATTTATTACGGTTTTCTTGGTTATTATTGTATTATTATTATTATTATTATTATTATTATTATTATTATTATTATTATATTGTTATTATTATTAGTAGTAGACCCTCTACATTTTATTTTATTTTATCTTATTTTATTTTATTTTTTCATCTTTCTATTTTTATTCAATTTTATTTTATTTTTATTTATTTATTTATTTATTCACATTACCTCTTTTATTTATTTATTTATTTTATTTTTATCTCCCTTCTTAATTCCTACCCTAGCTGCCACCACCTATTTCCTCTTCTTCACTCCCATGGCCTCCTGCTTCCCCTCTTCTTCTTCTCTCCCTCCCTTCTCCTCTCTTCCGCACCGTGCCCCACCTCCCCTATTTCTTTCCCTTCCATACTTCCCCCTATTTCTCCTCCTTCCTCACATGCGCCTCCCCTCTCTCCCATTCTTCCTCTCTTCCCCACACGCTCACCCTCTCCATCTTCCCTCCCTCTCCTCCCCACTCGGCCTCTCCACCCTTCCCCCATTCCAATCGGACCGAACAGCCGGTGCCCTAGCTTCCTCTTGCCGAACAGCCGCCAGAACCCCCTCCGCACACCAGACAGTAGCTCCACAACCCCCTCTGATCACCGAACAGCCTCTGCAACCCCCTCCTCTCGGTTTACAGTCGCCGCGCCACCCCTCAGTTGTCATTCTGACGATTTCCATGGTCGGTGGTTTGATTTTAATTTATTTAATTATTTTGTTTTTTTAATCATTAATTAATTGATTAAATTTGTTTTAGTTGTTAATAAAATTATTTTTTTGATTTTTATAGTGTTAATTAATCTATTTAAAATATTATGGAATTTCTTTATCTGTTAATTAATGAATTATACTTGTTTAATAGTTAATCAAATCATTTAATTGATTTTGTTTAATTATTAATTAATTTATTTAATTACTATTGAACATGATTATTTAATTTCTGATATTTAATTTTATGTAGAGCTGATGTTTTACTAGGTTGGCATTGAGGTTATTTGGTATATTGTTTTAGGACCTCTTTGACGGATCCGTGCGGTGCGACCGTTGTGGAGTGGGAGTGTTGCGCTGTATCGTTTTTTTGTACCTACATTGAGGTAGGTGGTTTTTCATGCTTAGGTTATTTGATCAATTGTTATGCTGGTTTAATTAAATTGATATGTCTCTTATTTACTCACTACTGTGAGTTGTTTGTTTTGGTTGGTAGAATTTGGTGTTTTATTTTTATTAGCGGCATGTTTAGGTTATTTGGTTTTTACCATGTTGTGCCTTTTGTATTTGAACAAATGTAGCAGTTGAAATTTGATTCCTGTTACAGTCTTAGTGTGTATTCGAGTGAGTTTTGGCATTGATGATTGTGTTGTTTTATTTTCTTTAAAACTACTATAACAATTTTTCAAATGTTTGATAAATTTTAGTTTGGTTATTGGAATTGAGTAGTTTATTAGACTTTGTAGTTATTGCATGTTGTGTTCTGTTTCTGAGGATCTCTGTTGTGTGTAATACCTTTAATGGTTATTTGTTTATTCATTTATATTGAACATGTAAGTGTGATGGTTGACTTAGTTGGCATCCTAGGGGTATGATGTTTGACTTAGTTGACATCCAGGTGGGTTGTGTCTTGACCTTGATGAGTAGGGTGAACTTTTAACGTTGAGCACAAAATGGGATGCCTGGGTACTAGGTGGGCAGATAAGACTAGCGTGCTAGTGATTCGGGAGTGGTTCCGGCCCAGTTTCACTTAGCTGGATTGACGCTTACAACACTGACTATACAGTGGATGATGACTGGAGACCATTAGGTTATGGAGGTGTTTCCATACTAGTGGCTCGTGCAAAAGAACGTATGATATGGATTCTTTGGTACACCGAGATGTGAGGTTCTAGGGACTCACATAGCTTTTTTCCCTTTAGGGCCTCTCCCACTTTTGTTGATCCTGTGCCATTATATACTCATCACTGGTTGATTGTGTGACTTCTATGGTGTAAAAAGGTGAGAACATTCTTATTTTCTTTTAGTACCAAAAACCACATTCCCTATATAAAACTGTATTTCTTTAAAAACAATTTTCATTAAATTGTTAGTGCATTTATTTATTTTGTATAGTTTGAACATTGAAACTATTTTGGTCTCATAAACTTTACATGCGTAATCTTTTCTGTGGTGCCAACCTATTGAGCGATTGCTCACACCCAACATACACCCTTGGGTGTAAGTAGATCTAATTATGTCTGATGCAGGGAAATGCAATGGTTTTGAGAGCGGTGGTTCAAGTTGTTAGCTTCTCCTTCTGACTTAGCATTGGTGGTGAAGACCGGACGATGGTATTTCCCCATCAGGTGATGGTTTTGGATTTGGTTTTTGGTCACCCCTTTTTGAGTTAGTTGTGGTTGGGTTGCAGTTGTTTTTGTGACTCACTTTTGTTGTTTAAAAACTTGTGGTTGAATCGTTTCTTTTGTGTTCAGTTTACTTGTGATTATTCTTGTTTGTTTATAAGGATAAATTGTTCCCAAATGTTCAATTTAATACCCGGGCACCTGTGCTAGCCTGTGGGGATTGGGAACGCCCTTCCGGCCTTACCGCAAGCCGGGTAGGGCCTCGGTTTGATGGAGACCCGACATGGTTCGTGAAAAATTGGTATCATAGTGTGGTTCAGCTCTTTGTTAATGTTATTTGGGATGAGTCTGGATAGACATGAGATAGAACTGTCGGGGATCAGAATTCTGGTTGCAAGTAGGGTGCCTGGCTAGCACACCTCTTGACAGACACTGAGTCACCATGGGATGTTAGGATGCTTGTTACCTTCTTTTCCAGGTGGGACATACAGGCTACAGACTGTGTGTGAACATGAGGCGGAAAAGTAGAGTTTTAATGCAATGTTTTTTTGCATGTTTGGTGGACTAATGATTATTGATCTTGCTGAAAATTTGTTTTCTCTTGTGATATGAGATATTGATCATGTTTTTTTGTGACTTTTTCTCCTTGCTTGAAGATGCCTCCTCGAAGAGCTCCCATGCACCCACGAGAGGAATATAGAGAGAGTTCTCCTGCACCGCATGATCAGAGATTGGTAGAGGCCGTGGTCTGAGATGTTCAAGCTTTAGGAAAAGGGGCGAGTCCTGCCCCTGCCACTATTCCAGCTAGAGGGGATCAATCTGGCTCCACGAATGATAGAGCTCAAGAGTTTCTGAAGAATAACCCTCCTTCTTTTTGAGGTAGTTCAGAACCTCAGGAGGTAGAGGAATTTCTTTAAAAGATATAATGCATGTTTTAATTCTTTGACACGCCCATGGAAGGTAGGGTAAAGTGTGCCACTTTCCAAATAGAGGGTTCCAGTCACAAATGGCGGGAATCAGTGATTCAGGATGAGAAACATGAGTGTATGAGTTGGAATGATTTCAAAGATTTCTTCAACGAGTAGTACTGTCCAGAGTTCCTGGACTACGCTAGATCTTGGGAGTTTATGGATGTTTCTCAATGGAATTAGACAATGATGAAGTATGTGAACCGCTTCGCTGAGCTAGTGCGGTACACACCTGCAATTGTTTCAAGTGAATACTTGAAATCTCGGAAGTTAGAGAAGGGCCTTCAACTAGAAATCCACTCTTAGGTTTTCTTATTCAAGATGGGGACTTATGCCGAGGTGGTAAATCGCGCTTGCATGGTTGAGATTGACCGGAGAGGAATGTCAGGGTTTTCCAGATCAGTGTCTGGATTTGGCAGCGATAGTTCTTCAGAGAAAAAGAGGAAGCATGATGAGCAGTGGAAGAAGAGTGGTGGCAGATCAGGCCATCCCTTTGGGCAGACTTCATCTGGGGATTCCAATAGGAGGTCTTTTGTGTGTCATCAGTGCAGAAGGGTAGGACACATCCGATCTGTATGTCCTACCCCTCCTAGGCCTTTCTACTGGTGTGGGATCATGGGGCATGTACAATGCTTTTGAAGAGTGATGCACCCTCACCAGAGTGGGACTTGATCTGTGGCTTCCGGGGAGTATCCGTTTAGTCATAGCCGACCTAGATGCCGAGATCTCGGTTCGGTGGTCATGGTGGAAGGACCAAATCGTGTTCAGGGCAGAGCCAAATTAGGCCAGAGCCACATACAATCAGTCATTTTTAGGCAGGGACTAGGCATCTGCATGCTGTGGATCATGCACCAGCTGGATCTGATGCAGGACCTTCGACTGTCCGTGGTAACATTCTGATTGCATCTTCTATAGCTGTAGTTTTATTTGATACTGGTGCTTCAGTTTCTTTTATATATTCCCATCTTGTGAACTTGTTGTGCCTTCCAACCGATCTTTTATCTGTGGCAATGGAGTTAGTGACACTGCTGGGAAAGAAAAAGGAGCAGTGTCTTAGGTGCCCATCATGCACCTCTCTGTATCAGAATCTGAGATGGAGTGGTACTTCTTGGTCCTTGATATGGACCTATTTGATGTGATCATCGACATGTACTAGCTGGTGCACTTTCAATCACATATTGACTGCTATCGATGCCCAGTCAGCTTTACGACACCAGATGGGAGTCCTCAGATATTTCATGGAGAATGGGACCTTTGGTCAGGTCTTGCAGGACCTCCACTCCCTGAGTTGGTGAATATATCTCATCAGTTGTCATTGCTCGCACTGGAGGATGATGGTGGTGTTTCTCGGGGTGGGTTACCTCGTGTAGTGGATGAGTTCCCAGAGGTCTTCCATGATGATTTTTCAGGATTACCCCCAGAGCGGGACGTGGACTTCTCGACTGAGTTGGCGCTGGGAACACAACCTATATCTCTTCCCTCATATAGCATGGCCCCAACGAATTGAGGGAATTAAAGATACACTGGGATGATTTGGAATCCAAAGGATTCATTCTCTCGAGCATCTCTCCTTGGGCCGCCCTAGTTCATTTCACGAAGAAGGCCGATGGAATGCTCCAGTGGTGCATTGATTACCGGAAATTGAATAACTTAACCATAAAAAATAAATACCCTTTGCCTTGTATTGACAATATTTTCGATAAAATAAACGGGGAAAAGTGGTTCTCCAAAATTGATTTGTGTTCGGGATACCACCGGCACAGGGTGAGAGAAGAAGACATTCTGAAGACGGCTTTCAGAAGCAGGTATAGTCACATTGAGTATCCAGTCATGCTGTTTGGATTGATGAATGATCATGCAGTTTTCATGGCACTCATGAATAGGGTGTTCCACCAATATCATGACTCATTTGTCGTGCTATTTGTGGATGACATCCTGGTTTATTCAGGATCCGAGGAGGAGCATGAGCATCACCTGTGGACTGTTTTGGGCACTTTGTGGGACCATCCCCTATATTCCAAACTCTCAAAGTGAACGTTCTGGATCAGGGAAGTGATGTTTCTGGGACATGTCATCTCAGAACAAGGGGATTAGTGGATCCTAAGAAGTTTATGGAAATTATGTCATGGGATCAGCTGAGGATTGTGTTTGAGATCAGGAGTTTTCTAGGCCTGACAGGATATTACATGCGTTTTGTTCCAGACTTCTCACGACTCACCTCCCCCATGACTGCACTCACCCGAAAAGCGGTGAAGTTTGAGTGGATCCCACAGTGTCAGCCGTCCTTTGAGGAGTTGAAGCGGCAGTTTACCACCGCACATGTGTTGAACTTACAGGAATATAGAAAAGGATATTTGGTTTATTGTGGTGCTTCAGGTACGGGCCTTGGATGTGTGCTCATGCAGGATGACCATGTGGTGGCTTATAGTTCTCACCAGCTCTGGCCGCATGAGAAGAATTATCTGACTCAAGACTTAGAGTTGGCAGTGGTGATGCATTCTTCGAAGATGTGGCATCACTACCTCTTTGGGGAGAAATTTGTGGTTTATTCTGACCATAAGATCCTGGACGACATTTTCTCTCAGAAGGAACTAAATCTGAGGCAGCGCCGCTGGAACGAGTACCTTCATGGTTTTGAAATTTATATTGCCTATACTATGGGAAAGGGTAATTTGGTGGCTGACGGTTTGAGCAGAAAAGTACCTGTATAGTCGTTGAGGAAGTCCAGTGATGAGTGGACATTGATGGGGCTCTTCGCCCAGATGCACTTGGAGAGTAGGGAGCACAGCGGAGGCACATTATTGGCTAGAATTTAGTTGACTCCCACTCTTTTGGAGTTGATCCAGCGGGAGCAGATTGGTGATGAGTTGTGTCAGCAATCTATGCAGTTTCATCATGGTGGTGAGACTCCTTCTAATTGGTCTTTGTCTCGTGAGAGGATCTTGTTCTTCAAGGGCCGTACTATGGTTCCGTTGTCTCTGCGGAATGTGGTGATGCAAAATAGCCACTAGTCTTAGTGGGTCGTCCTTCCTGGTACCACCAAGATGTATTACAATGTTCGCCATTGGTTCTGGTGGCCAGGTATGAGACGAGACATAGACGATTTTGTGTCGAGGTGCTACACTTGTTAGCAGGTGAAATCAGAGTATCAGAGGCCATTTAGATTTCTTCAACCACTACCCATTCCTACATGGAAATGGGATGAGGTCGCCATGTACTTCATCGTTGGCTTTCCTTGGACACCTCGGGGGAGGAATCATATTTGGGTAGTGATTGATCATTTTACCAAGTCATCTCACATTATCCCAATCAGAGATACAATAAAGGTAGATGAGCTGGGCCGCTTGTATGTTTAGGAGGTGGTCATACTTCATGGTGTGTTGTTGGAAGTTATTTCTGATAGGGACCCCCTCTTTACATCTCAGTTTTGGGGTGGCCCCCAGAAGGCTTTGGGGTCACAGATTAATATGAGCAGGATATACCACCTTTAGAAGGATGGCCAGATGGAGCGGGAAAACCAGATTCTGGAAGACATGCTCCGAGCCTATGTGTTAGATTTTGGAGGTTCTAGGGATATACATTTGGGATTGGATGAGTTCACTTATAATAATAGTTACCAATCATCCATTATAATGGAACCCTTTGAGGCTCTATATGGTCGGCCTTTTCGATCTCCTTTGTGTTGGGCTGAGGTAGGTGAGATCTCACTCTTGGGACCAAGCCTTGTTCTAGAAACATCTGAGAAGGTCAAACTGATTAGGCAACAGTTGATGACATCTCAGAGTCTTCACAAATCTTATGCAGACCAGATGTGTTGGGATCTTGAGTTTTCAGTGGGGGAAATAGTGTTCCTGAAGGTGGCCCCTCATTTGGGTCACCGCCGCTTGGGGTAGTAGTGGAAACTGGCACCGAGGTATGTTTGGCCTTTCCAGATTACTGAGCAAATTGGAAAGGTGTCTTACAGGTTAGCTTTTCCTTCTTAGTTGACATCGATTCACGATGTATTTCATGTCACCCAACTGAAAAATTATAACCCTGATCTGTCGCATGTGTTGAATTGGGAGGAGTTGAAGATTGATCCAGACTTATCAGTGTTTGAGCGACCATTGCGGGTAGTGGATTATCAAGAGAAGGTTCTTCATGGAAAGTCCATTTCCTTCTGTTCTTATTCTATGGATTTACGGGAATGAAGAGCATGAGAATTGGGAGTGAAAGTTGTGGGTTGAGCAGGAGAACAGATTTCTATTCTTTGATCAGGCTTCAAATTGACTTTCCGTGGGCAGAATGTTTTCATGGTGGGGAGAATTGTCAGGCCCAGACTTCAACTCAAGGTACGACATTAATTTTATATTTTTATTACATGATTTAATTCTTTGTTTTCTTCCGTTGGCTGGTTGTAGTGCTGGATGAACCCGATGTGGGTTGTCCTTCATGGTGCGAGTGAGTGCACATTGGCCTTACCTCACTCAGTGCATGGGTAAGGCATAGGCGAAGCCGTGCGACTTCACCAATTAACGCACGTTCCCGATGCGCGGACGTTAAATCACCAGATAAAAATTTATTAAGGTTTTCTTGGTTATTATTGTATTATTATTATTATTGTTATTATTATTATATTATTGTTATTATTATTAGTAGTAGACCCTCTTCATTTTATTTTATTTTATTTTATTTTGTCATATTTATATTATTATTCAATTTTCATTTATTATTTATTTATTTATTTATTCACATTAGCTCTTTTATTTATTTGTTTACTTTTCTCTCCCCTCCTAATTCGTACACTAGCCGCCACCCCCTATTTCTTCTTCTTCTCTCCCGCAGCCTCCCTCTTCCCCTCTTCTTCTTCTCTCCCTCCCTTTTCCTCTCTTCCACCGCGCCCCCCATCTTCCCCTCTCATTTCTTTATTTCTCCTCCTCCCTTTATCCACCGTGCCCCACCCTTTTACCCTCCGCTTTACCACCCTCTCTCCCATTATTCCGCTCTTCCCCACACACTCACCCTCTCCCTCTTCCCTTCCTCTTCTCCCCGCTCGGCCTCTCCGCCCTTCCCCTCTTCCAGCTGGACCGACCAGCTGGCACCCGAGGTTCCTCTTGCCGGACAGCCACCACAACCCCCTCCACTCACAGGACAATAGCTCTGCAGCCCCCTCCGCTCGCCGAACAGCCGCCACAACCCCCTCCGCTTGCCCGACAGCCATTGTGCCGCCCCTCGGTTGTCATTCCGATGATTTCTGTGGTCAAGGGTTTGATTTTAATTTATTTAATTATTTTGATTTGTTTAATCATTAATTAATTGAGTAAATTTTTTTTAGTTGTTAATCAATTTATTTATTTGATTCTGTTTATGTGTTAATTAATCTATTTAAATTATTATTTAATTTTTTTATCTGTTAATTAATTAATTAAAATTGTTTAGTTGTTAATCGGATCATTTGATAAATTTTTTTAATTGTAAATTAATTTATTTAATTACTATTGAACTTGTTTATTTAATTTATGATTTTTACTTTTATGGAATGTTGATGTTTTATTGGGTTGGCATTGAGGTTATTTGATATATTGTTTAGGACCTTTTTGACAGATCTATGCGGTTCGACCATTGCGCAGCAGGAGTGTTGCACTGTATCGTTTCTTTGTACCTACTTTGAGGTAGGTGGTTTCGCATGCTTATATTATTTGATCAATTAGTCTGCTAGTTCAATTAAATTCATATGTGTTTTATTTACTTTTTCAATGAGTTGTTGGTTTTGGTTGGTAGAATTTGGTGTTTTATTTTTATTAGCATCATGTTTAGGTTTTTTGGTTTTTACTATGTTGTGCCTTTGGTTTTTGAACAAATGCATCAGTCAAAATTTGATTCCTGTTAAAGTCTTATTGTGTGTTTGAGTGAGTTTTGGCACTGTTGATTTTTTTGTTTTATTTTATTTAAAACTACTAAACCAAATTTTCAAATGTTTGATAAATTTTAGTTTGGTTCTTGGAATTGTGTAGTTAATTAGACTATGTAGTTCTTGCAAATTGTGTTATGTTTCTGGGGATCTCTGTTGTGTGTAATACCATTAATGGTTATTTTTTTATACATTTATATTTAATGTTTAATTGTGATGGATAACTTAGTTGACATCCTAGGGGTATGGTGTTTGACTTAGTTGACTTCCAGGTGGGTTGTGTCTTGACCTTGATGATTAGGGTGATCATTGAATGTTGAGCACAAAAGGGGAAGCCTGGGTAATAGGTGGGCAGACTAGACTAGTGTGCTAGTGATTCGAGAAGGGCTCCAGCCCAGTTTCACTTAACTATATTGATGCTTACAACACTAACTAAACATTGGATGATGACTGGAGACCACTAGTTTATAGAGGTGTTTGCCTACTAGTGGCCCGTGTATGGGAATGTATGATATGGATTCTTTGGTACACAGAGACGTGAGGTTCTAGGGCCACACACAGCTTTAGTCCCTTTAGGGCCTCTCCCACTTTTGTTTCTCTTATTCCATTATATACACATCACTAATTGATTGTGTGACTTCGATGGTGTAAAAAGGTGAGAACGTTCTCATTTTCTTTTAGTACCAAAAAACCCATTCCCTGTTTAAAACTGTATTTCTTTAAAAACTAGTTTCATTAAATTGTTAGTGAATTTCTTTATTTTCTATAGTTGGAACCTGCAAACTGTTTTGGTCACCTAACCTTTACATGAAGAATCTTTTATCTGGTGCAAACCTATTGAGCAATTGATCAAACCCTACTTACACCCTTGGGTGTAAGTAGATCTGATTAGGTCTAATGTAGGGAAAGACAATGGTTTTGAGAGCGGTGGTCTGAGTTGTTAGCTGCTCCTTCTGACATTGCATTGTTGGTGAAGGCCAGATGGTGGTATTTCTTCATCAGGTGATGGTTGCATATTTGGTTTTTGGCCACCCCTTTTTGATTTAGTTGTGGTTGGTTTTTAGTTGTTTATGTGACTCACTTTTGTTATTTAAAGACTTTTGGTTTCATTATTGTTTTTGAGTCCTGTTTACATGTGATTATTCATGGTTGATTATACGGGTAAATCGTTCCCAAATTTTCAATTTGATACCTAGGAACTTCTGCCAGCCCGTGGGGATCGAGAATGCTCTTCGGGCCTTGCCGCGAGCCGGGTCGGGCGTTGGGTTGATGGCGACCCGACTCGGTTCATGACAAAACGTATATAAGAAAAAATAAATATTGTATGGTAAGAAATAGAAACACAATCAATATAAATTACTAAAAACGAAATGTATCCATAGATAAGTTGATGAAAAATCTCATATATGGATAACAACTAAAGCCTTTAAATGAAATAAATCCATAGATATGTCGATATAAAATCACATGAATCAATAATAAATGAATATAAATGAGTGAAATACTTTATTATTGGATTCCATGTTTCCTAGGTACATGGTACCATTAACGTCAAGACCTTTCACAAGACAGTTTACAAAATTATTAGTAAAAACACATATAATGTGGCTTTCAAAATGAGTCGTCCCATGAGACTACCAATGCATCGAGGTAATAACTATAACTAGGACCCACCCAAGTTGTACCAGTCAAAATCATTCCCCATATATCTAATAATCGATATAATGATATGCCTTATCAAATATCCATTTGGATTAAGAGATATATCTTTATCAATATTTACCCAACTAGTAAAATAATATTCAAATAATGCATCATATGTAAAATAGTATGTGATTTTTGAAATAATTATATAAAAGATAAATAAAATGGATAATTAGTAGGGAATTCAATGTTCAACGATCATAAGAGATTTGTTATTTCAAAGGGAGAAATTTCAAGGATGTGAATGAGAATACTAACTTTGTAAAGATCAATCATAAACTATCCTTAGGAAATTAAAGATGGTATGAAGATAACATAACCCAAGTGGAGTAAAATAAAGGGGTTTTGTTATTGATGAATTACAATTTTAAAAATATAAATTTTAAAAACATTCATGAAGAAAATGCCCTTTTGTTTTGAACATCCTTTTGAAAATACTTTTCTTTTAAAATCAATTTTATAAAAAATTTATTTATAAATTAACATTTAAAAAATAAAAAGGAATCTTCAATGGAATGATGGTAGGAAAAACTAAACATACCGTAAAAGGTAAAAAGAATATTCCTTATGCACAATAATAAGTTTAAAAAAAAGTAATTGTTCAGAAATAAAAAAGAATATTTATTTGAATGAATTGGAAAAATAATGAATGGTAAAAATGTATTACCAAATCATGTTAAAACATTTTTGAATGTTTTTTAATAAAACATGGTTTTTAGAAGAAAATAGGTTCTCTGACCAAAGAGAGAAATGATGTCGGCTTTTCCTAATTTTTTTTAAAACACATTGAGTACCAAATAGTGGGAAAATGGCACAAATAATTGAAAAAGTTCATGGATAACCAGAGTATATAAAATTAAAGTTTTATTTAAAAATATTTATAAAATTCCCTCAAATGGAAATTCGATTGAAATATCATTAATGTTATTATTGAGGAAATTAATCTTCAAACAATCTAATGTGTCCCATACCACATTGGAACATTTTAGATAACAAACCTTGGGAACGAATAACATTAAAGGAAGGTATATGATACCATGAGGATAAAGGTATTAATGATATAATATAAGAAAAAGGTACATAGATACACCACAAAAAAATATGTATGTGGTGCACATGACATTAATCCGACAGATGTAAAAAAGGTGACATGAGAATCCCTAACCTTATGTTCATTTTTGGGTGAATATTGTATAAATCCCAGTATAATAAACTTATTTAAATTTTATACTTTATTTGAAACCTTCTTCATGTTTATCAATACTTTTATGTCTGTTATTACTATGTTTTATACAACTACTTAAACAATTATTTTTTACATCGGGTGTTTTGACCAAATTTTGTTTATGTTTCAAAAACAACTATGGTAGGTTAACTATGGTCAAATGAGTCAATATATAACATATCCAGAATAATAATCATGAAAATATATTTATTTTATCTATACAAAAGTTATTATTTTAAAATCGATTATTAAATATGGATATTAAAAATGAATCGATGTTATCATCCTAGAGACAAAAGGTCGTACATATACACGAGTGACATTCTCATTTTTCAATGATCGTTATGAAAAAAAGGTACGAAAAAATTATATATATCTATAATGATAATAAAATCATGAATAAATTATTATTTATTTATATATAAATATATATAATGGTCTCATTATTTAAAAGGAATCCCATCATATCGGGGAGGTGTTAGTCCGCACGTCTATGACTGACATTATCACTTTTTAGTGTGTGAAAGGATAATAAATAAATTGATATATATATATATATATATATATCCAAATTTTGAATTATTTAATTAATTTCATATATATGTTGTTTGTGAATCATATTTTCAATTATAATCATCCTTTATTCATTAATGGATAATGTGAATTAATCACATCATTATTAAGGGGTGGTAGTCCACACATCCTCTAACGATGTTATTGTATTAAGTAAAACTGAAAAGTATATTCATATTTTTGTAATATAATTAAATATTCTTAAAGAAATAATAAATATAATATAAAATATATATATGTAATTTATCCATCATAATGGCCAACCAAGAATGTTGGAAATGGAAAAATGAACAATCGTTGTTTTGTGAGGTAGTAGTTCACCATACACAAGAAAAAATATGTTTGTTACCAATTATATGGAGGTGTGTGTAATTTAATATAGAAACATTAATATAATAACATGATATTATATTTATAATAATTTGTGTTTTATTTAATCACAAAAGAATAATATTATAGGGGTTGAAGAATGGAAATGAAACTAAAAATATTGAGATAAGATGTTACATTTTAATTGGGAAACATCATTTGGTTTGAACCAAAGTCTTCATTGTATTGATTTATAAACAAGGGTAGGATTATAGGATGGGGGGAGAAATTTTTTATGACTAATTGGGAAGATTTAGGGTGGGAAAATGTCGCTTGAGAGGTTTGAGTAATGGGGAGAGTTGGTGACCTTTTATAGGGAAGGAAAAGGGCTCACTTGGAATTTTTGGAAACACATTAGGAGTACACATGTTATTACATAATATTAGCAATAAAAAACAAACAAAACTCAATATTTGAAGATTAATAAAATAATTTTGGACATAAAATGGTTTTTGGACATGTTTCTAGGTCATTTGGGCCCTTAAATATATGGTTTATTTCATTTTAATCATTCTTATACCGTAATCACTATAACTAATTTTAATCACATTCACTAATAATTTTGGTCAAAAATTATGTTGATATTATGAGAAAGAAAAATAATATTGATTAAAAAGTTTTATGAACATTGTTTGAAATTAAAATAACATAATTGAAAAAATTTAATTTTAATATTAATCTTACAGACAAAAGGTTTAACTAGTTTTAGTAGAAAAATGTTGGAAATGTTATTGAGTTATTATATACAATTTCATTGTGAAATTGATTATCGTAAACATAATTGTATCAATATATTCATTACTGATTTAATTTTACTTTATTAAAAAATTAATATATAATTTAACATTAATAATTATTTAAACAAAAATACATTTTAACTTAAATGCTCCATTTTTTACTATTCATCAAAAATGATGTTTCTTAGAAAAATACCAAATATTCATCATAGGATAATTTTAACATTATGAATTTTAATAATGAAGTTAATTTTATCATATTCAATTTATATGTGTGTTGAAATTAATATATAAAATTGGTTCTTTGTTTAAAAGCGGTAATATTGCCTTTATAAAAGTATCTATTTTTACGTGTGACATAGGTTTTGTTCCAATGTTATTAATATTTAAACTAATAAATAAATAGAAAAATTATTCCATTATATATATAAGATATATTTTTCATTAAAGTAATTATCAATTTAAATTATTTTTGTTTATTATGGTAAAACTCTTTTGGAAGCATAATAATAACAATATTTATTTTTTATATCTAATTTGTTCTTATTTTCGTTTCTCATTAATTCTTAACCAATTAATTAATTTTATATAGGTGAAAACCATAATTTTTGAAAAGTTTGTTATTATTATTCATAATAACAAATTTAATAGCTAATTGAGATTATATTATATTAAATAACAATATTTTAATAATGAATTGTTGTTTGGTGAAACTCAGTCTTGCGTGTAATGGAAGCTATCAAGGAAGGTCGCTCTTACATGTAACAGAAGCTAAAAAGGAAGGTCACTATTTCATGTAACAGAAGCTATAGAGGAAATTTTCTTTTGCGTGTAATGGAAGCTAACTCTGTGTTTCCTTTATTATAAGAATCATCATGTGTTGAATTTATTTAAAATAGTAAATATATAGTCGCGTCTTGGGATATTATATTCCATTAAACATTGGGTGTTGCATGTCATACATGCTATAGGGTAAAAAGTAGTACATTAGAATTTTTCGGTGTTACATTTTACCCACCATAATTAATTTTCATCCTTGAAATTTAAACTCGATCATAATAATTTATTGTTTGATACTTTCCATGTTTGTAATACCACATCATGAGAATGGTTTATAAAAAATCATCCTGAAAAGAAGTAATTGGAAGTACAAAAGTCTCATGTACTACAATGTATCTATGTTTCTATGTTTGAGATCATTACTGAAATGTAAATACACATGCATAGTGGAAAAGAGTAAATATTTATGGGGATTGAATGGGGCCATGAATCACAAAAAAGTTAATAATTGTTAGAAATTTGAGGTCCTCAAATCGATAAATCCATTATGATTTAAGAGATCATTGGTTCAATATATTTTAAGGTATTATGAAGAAATTTTATTACTATGTAAACTTTTTATTGATGGTAAATTATTTTACTTTCCTTGTATATAAATAAATATCCATACCATATAGGTTTCAATTTCATGCTAACAATAATAACTTTTGGATGTACTTTGATAAAATTTTAATTTATTTCTATACTCCTAGAAGATAATTACCAATAATGAGTTTTATGCCTAAATCACTAAAAAACTTTTAATGGATTGTAAGTCCGATTAAAGAGTGAAAAGTCTAACTATTTGTCTTTCAATATCTTCAAAAACAAATACGATTAATAGATTAATCTATAATTATCAAAAGTTATTCTTTTAGTTCATTTTTAAAATTTATTCATCAAAATGTTTAACAAAAAATTGTGAAAAATTAACCAGGAAACTGCATAGGTTAGTGGTTCATGTGAAACCCTTATAATCCTTCGGTCATGGGTTCAAGACTCGTGACCCTACCAGTTTTGATTGGTTGTCACCTACTATATATATTTTCCTTTTCTAAACAAAAATTAATATAATATGAACAATAAATAAGATATAAATCATTTAAATTTAATCATTAAATAGACTCCTCAGTAAGGTTTTCAATTCATCCTCAAAATATAAGTACTTCATCCACTTATTTTCCCATAGATCCATCTGTGGTCTAGATTTTACCCATGATATTTTTTGGATTTTTAAATAAGGAAACCTTATCATCAGTCTAAAAAACCGTAGGTTTAAACTAGAATTTTAATTTTAATTATCTATCAAAATTTATTATGATATTTCGTAAATATATAGTGGATTATATTACAAAAATCCCTCAGTAGTGTAAAACCAGGTACACAGTAAGGCCCATTGTCATGTACCGGGATACCCCGAGTCAGGACCCAAACACCATTTTGGAGTTTTATGCCTAAGTAAATCTATTAAAAAATTATTTCTACTAGTAGTATCCATATAAGGATTTATTGGTAGGAAAGCCCATATAATCAATAAATTAAAAAATCTATGCTGTTCCTCTATACTAATCCTCAAATTCTACCTAAGGGTTATGTTTTATAACCTACATTTTCCTAAAGCTTGTTCCCAGGGTTGTTGTTAATGTTCTTATGATACCAACTATAGTGACCTGACAGAGAATCCAAGATCTGACCTCTTCTATCAATTACATTGACATGATTAAAATAAATCAATCCCCAAAGGACTGAAAAGTTTCGTAGTCTTGGGAAACTAGAGACATAAATGAGTCTTCAATTAGAAATTACTACACTAATTGAAACATAATTTTTTTATTATTTCTAATATATAAATAAATAACTTCATGGATAACTCTAATACATTTGTTAACTCCATGAATATCATTCATAAAAGGCTTCTTGGAGATGTGGGGATCTAAAAATAATAAGGGTGATGTCAAATGCTCAGTAAGGGTAAGTAAAGCATAAAGAATAATTAATGAATGAGAATATTAAATATAGAAAGGTAAATAATTGAACACACATGCCATATAATCAATAAACTGAATAAAAGTTTTTAAACCATTTGGAATGGAAATAACATGAAACACATTCCATTCAAATAACTATATAAAGAAACATAAATATGGAAAGGTAAGCAACTGAAACACACACTATCTGAATAAGTAAAAATGAACTGTATCCATAGATATGTAGACACAAGATATCATAGATAGATAATAATAGAATATTAAAAATGAAAAAAATCCTCACATATGTCAATGGAAAATCTCATGGACGAATAATATCAAAATATAAATGAGTGAGATATTTTATTATTGGATGCCATGTTTCCTAGGTACACGGTACCTTTATCATCACGACCCTTCAAAATAAGGTTTACAAAATGATTGGTAAAACCCCATTTATGGAAGCTATCAAAATGACTAATCCCATGAGACTACTAAAGCATTGGGGGGCTATCTACAACTAGGCCCCACCAATGTCATACTATCCCAAAACATTCCTCATATATCGAATAATCAATTTAACAATGTGTGTTATCAAATATCATTATAGAGTAAGAGATAAAAATTTATTAATATTTACCCATATAATCATATAATTTTCAAAGTGTACACTATATGTAAAATTGTATACAATTTATGAAATAAAAATATCCATGATAAATGAAATTGATAATTAGGGGGAAATTCAATGTTAAATGATTATATGAGATTAAATATTTAATGGGGAAATAATTAAAGTAAGTTAATGTGAATATAATCCTTTTCCAAATCAGTAATAAACCATCCTTAGGAGGATTAAGGATGGTATCAATACAACATACCCCAATTAGATTAAAAAAAATGGTTGTTGTCATTGATTAAGTGAAATGGTATTAAAACATAATCTAAAAACTTTCTTGGGGAAGGTATACTTTTATTTTTAAAAACCTTTTGAAAATAATTTTCATTTAAAATAAATTTTGAATAAATTATCATTAAAAATTAATCTTAAAAAATGAAAATGATGCTTCAAAGGAATGATGGCAAGTATATCTGTACTTATCGTACAAGGTAAAAAACAATTCATTTCCCCCAAAAAAATGTGATAAAATTTATGTCCAGAAAGTGAATAGAAGATTATATTAATATATTGATAAAAGAAAAAAGAGGGTAAAAAATTCATTACTAAATATTTTAAAAACATATTAATAAAACCTGGTTTTTAGAAAAATACAAGTTCTCCCACTAAAGAGAGAAATGATTCTATGTTTTCTTAAAAACGTTTTTAAAACACTTCGACTTCCAAAGTGTGTAAAAGTGGTAATAATACATAAAAATGGACATTAATAACTAGAGGATTGAAAATTAAATATTTTATTGAAAAAATGGTCATAAAAATAACTCAAATGGAAATACCATTGAAAGATCAATATATTTATTTTTTAGGAAAATAATCACTAAACATTCAAATGTGTCAAAAAACACATTGAAACATTTTAAATAGTAAAAATCATGAATGAATATTATTAAATGAATGTTTAATATAGCATGAAGAAAAAAGGATTATTTATTTAACATAAAAAAGGGTCATTAGATACATGATGCAAAATATGTAAGTGGTTTACATGACATTTACCTCATAGATGTAAAAATGATAGATTTAAATCCCTTACATTGTGTTTCCATTTGGGTGAACGTCTTCTAAATTTTTTGGTATAATAAAATTATATTAATTTTCTACTTGATTAATAATTATTTTCATGTTTATCATTACTTTTATTTCACTTAATACCATGTTTTATCCAACAACATAAACATTTATGTTTACATTGGTTGTTTTGACCAAATTTAGTTTATGTGTCAAAAATAACATTGGTAGGTCAACTATGGTCAATGGGGCCAATATATAACATATATTGAATAATAATAATTAAATATTTATATTATTTATATATAAATTATTATTTTCAAATCAATATTTAAATATGGTTTTGAAAAATGAACAAATGTTTCAATCATTGAGACGGTAGGCCATACGTATGCATGGGTAACATTATCATTTTTCAATGATCGTTATAGAAAGAAGTTAAGTAGAGTTATATCTGTAAAACATTATCATAAAAGCATTAATATAATATTATTTATTCATATATTCCTATATATAAAATTATAGTGACATTAAAGGAATCACATTATGTCAAGGAGTTGGTAGTCCACATGTCCACGAATGACATTATCAATTGTTAGTGTCTGAAATGATAATAAAGAAATTGATATATATATATATATAAAAATTAACTATGTCATTAATATCATATATATGTTTTTAGGTATCATATTTTATATTATAATCATCTTTTATACATTACATTGATCATGTGAACAAATCATATTTCTTTGAGGGGGTGGTAGTCCACACTTCATCAAACAATGTTATCGTATTAACAAAAAAAGAATGTATAGGGGAATGTGTTGTAAGGAAATTAAATAAGATTAAAGAAATAATTATTATAATATATAATATATAAACTTTATGTCCCTTATAATTTCCTACCATAAAATATGGAAATGAAAAAATGAGCAATCATCGTTTCGTGAGGCAGTAGTTCGCAATGTAGAGAAACAACATATTTGTTACCCATTAGAGGGAGGTTTTTGAAATTTTAGGGATAAATATTAACAAGAAAAATTATAGTATAGTTATAAATATTTTGTATTTATGTAAGAAAAAAATGTTATGATTATCAGGGTTGAATAAATGAAATGAAACTGAGAACTTGATATAAGACGTTTCCTTTTAATCGGGTAACTTCTTTTGATTAGAACCAAAATATTCCTTGGATTACATTATGAAAAAAGGAAGGATTATAAAATTAGGGGAGGGAAGTTAGAAGACTACTTGGGAATAGTTTTGATGATTAAAGGTGGCTTTGTTGGTGTGAGGAAGGGGGAGAGGGGTTGACCCTTTTAAGGTAGGAAAATGACTCACATGGAATTTTTGGAAATAGGTTAGGTGTACGCATGTTATTTCATAAATAAAGTCATGAAAAATCCTTAAAATCATGAATAGAATGTTAATTTACTACTTATGGAAATAAATTGGCGTTTTAAATGTTTAAAGGTCATTTGGGACCTTAAATATACCGTTTATTTTATTTTTAAGCCTAATGTCATCATAATCACTATAATTAATTTTGATCACCTTTAGTACTAATTTATGAAAAAAATTATGTTGACTTGATTAGAATAAAAATATAATCATGAATAAAATGGTTTATTATCATTTTTTGAAATTCAAATCACTGAAGAGGAAAAAATAAGATAAATGCTAATCTTTTAGACAGACGGTTTAACTTGTTTTAGTAGAGAAATGTTCGAAGGATTGTTGTGTTTTTATATTTAATTTCAATGTGAAATTGATTCTGGTAAAATAAATTATATTTATAGTTATATTATTTATATTAATCTACTTTTTTTAAAAAAATTATAATATAAGTCAACATTAATAACTATTTAAATGAAAAGATAGTTTGAAACTAAAATGCATTATTTTTCACTATTCATCAAAAACTGAATTTTCTCAAAAAAATACCAAAAATTTACTTTAGGATATTAATGGAATTATGAATTAAATAATGAATTTTTTTATTATGTTAAATTTATACAAGTGTGAAAATTATGATTTAAAATAGGTTCTTCATTAAAAGGTGATAAAATTTCCTTTATAGAAATATAGGTTTTTATGCGTGAAATAAGATTTACCCATATCTTATGCATATCAAACCTAATAGAATAAAAAATTTTATATTGAACATATAAAATATATGTTTCATTAAAATCATTCGATAATTTTAATTAGTTATGTTTATTAATTTAAAACTCTTTTAAAAGCATAAAAAGCATCATATTTCATTTTATATTCAATTAGTTTTTACTTTTGTTTCTCATTAATTATTAACCAATGAATTAATTTTATATTTATTTAAACCATAATTTTTATACGTTAGTAATTACAATTCATAAAAATTATATTAATGTCTAGTTTATATCATATTATGTTAAAATAATAACATTTTAATAATACATTATTATTTGGAGAAACTCAGTCTTACATGTAACACAATATATATATTATGGTTGTTATTACATGTAAAAAAAGTTATAGAGGATGGTCGGTCTTGCGCATGACACAATCTATCATGAAATATTTCTATTGCATGTAATTCAATCTAACTCGGTGTTGCGTGCATTACAAGCAATATGATGTGATGATTTTTTTAAAATATTTAATATATAATAGAGTCTTGGGATATTATATTCCCTTACACATTTGGTGTTTGATTTCATACATTCTATTGAATAAAATGTTTTACTTTAGAATGTTGGGGTGTTACAATAAAATATAACGTTCAGTAACATGAAATTACATAGTGACATCACCCTCTTGAAAATGATATCTCAAAAGGTAATGCATTATATCATTTTTATATGTTCTTTAATGTGATAAATATTTTTTTGAAATATTTATTAAAATTATATTTTCATAATTTATAGAGACAAGTTGATACTAATATCAATAATTCAGTAATGTTTGTTTCATCTACATAATTTCGAAACAAAACCTTCCTTAAACTATTTACTCATCATTTGTTGGGAATAATGAAATATAATTATGATATTTTAATACAAAAAGATAGGAGATACGTTTAGAAATAGTTACATGTTCTAGAGGTTATCTTTTTATATAACCTAATACCACACAAATCAATATTATAATAACTCACTAATTTAAAATTGTGTCATCTAGAGTAAAAGTCTTTAATATTAGTTTTATTCTTAAGGTACATAAAAATTAATTTAGATATATTTATACTAAATTCCATAGGGTTTTATAGAAATTTATCATGGACATAGAAACATTATCAAATATTAGATCGACTAGTAGTTAAATAAAGAAAACTCTGAATCAGACCTATGTAAGTAGTTTAGTCAACTTTATTTTTAAATAAATTTAAATCTAAATTATGGTTTGTAATCATATGAGTGTCACAACGTCTTTTTAAATCCATGAAATAATGTTTTAACAAATCTTTTAAGAATTTAATTTGATATAAAATAATTCCTTCCAAATTTTTAATAATATAATAAACATGTATGATCAATAAATAACCCATTATACTAATGTCAAATTCATTTTTCATAATTATAGAAAAAAATATACTGAAGGATTTTTTATAATATAAAAAATAATATCATAAATATATATTTGAAACAGTAAAATAGTTTTATAATTATTATTTTTATAAATAGGGCAGGATCAACTATTCCTCTTGAAAAAAAATTATAATTCAAAAACAAGTTTAGCCTATTATTCCAAGCTCTTGGACCGTATTTTTTCCCATAAATATAATTAGAAAAATTAAATACATCATTTAAAAATGGAGGATTTTAAATAATAGGGGATTTCACAATAAAAACTCTTATACAATATATCTATTAAGGAATGTACTCCTGTCATCCATTTGATATATTTAAAAATTTAGATGAGTTCCATAAGAAATCATTATTCAAATTATTAAGAATGTTTATAAGAAAACATTTATTTCAAATAATTAGTTATTCTCTAGGCCTTTTCTATTAGTTCCTAGAAATAAATTATTTCAATATAATTCAACTCATCTAGTATAACCATGAGCCAAATTTCATCATTAAAAGCTTAAATAATGTTATTAGGTTCAAACTATGAAAATAAATCTTCATGTACAAATTTTTAATCATAGAAACAGTTTTTTAGTAAATTGATTTATATCAATGACATGAAAATTTAACAGATGTTTTCTAGGGGATCTAGTGGTTTTTGGAATAGAAACACTTGGCTCTTCTATTTCTTCCTGAATATTTGTTGGGTCAGCTTTGTTTGCACTCTAGAAATTTTTAGGAAATATCAATTATAAAATCACTAATTGTGGAAGTATTGTTGATATTTAAATTTTACATATCATCCTTTTTTTTTCATAAAGTGGTTTTAAGATCATGTGGATGTTTTTAATCAATATGGATATATAATTATTCTTTCACAAATATAGTTATTTTATTTTAGACTTTATATGATTTACTAGAGGATGAATAACCCAAGAAACTACATCTATCACATAATGGAGAACATTTTTCCAAATTCTATTTTACATTAATAATTTGTAATTTAAATACAAATACTAAAAAGTAATTGAATTTAGGATTTAATCTATTCCATAACTCTGACAGATTTTTCTTGAAGGTATGTATTATTAAGAATTTATAAATTAAATATCATGTTATATTCACAACATTAACCCAAAATGAAATTGGTATGAAAACTCATTATGAATTTTATGTGAAATATTCAGAAGATTTTTGTTCCTTATCTGGAATAGTTCATTTTTTTGGGAGTTCTAGGAGCATCTAATTTTTGATTATATACACTTTGTGAGCATAATATTATAAAACATTAATTTTTAAAGCTCACCCAAATATCTTGATACTCACCAAAGTACCCAATGAACACCCCAATCCTTAAAACATATCTAAAAACATTATATTAGTATTCTCAAACTCTCAATTTATCCCTCTAAATTCAGATTCTAAAAAAACAATTCCCCAATTCAAAATTCAAGTTTCCCATGAAAAAAATTGAGACGGTTTTATAACCTCTTCACCGAAAAAAATATGAACTAAGAAAAGTCTCTTATATCTTTCAGCCAATATCCCTAACCTATGTCAGTCGTCAATACACCATGGAGTAGTCGGGCTCCCACTTCAAACATGGAATGTGATCCCATTGAGAAAAATTAAACGAACGATTATCAATCCATAAAAAACATTATACATCACTTAAATTTCACATTATGACACCGAGATGATGGTTTGTGAAATCTGTATATCCTAAGACACCAAATGTGTTTTCATCTTATTTCTCATCTAGCTCATGGTGCTACCCACTATAGGGATTATATTAAAATTGAATCACCATGAACGATGCCGCCCCAATATTATAATTTCCCATTTAATCACGTATTCAATGGCCTAAATACCTGATTGACATAGTCCTCATATAATCACACTCCATTAACCGTGAAATTTTATGTTAAAGACTATCATGACCTAACTCATGCTGGGGCTCGACCCACAACTACCCCAATCCCACCTCCATAAGCCAAGGAATGGAAACAAGGGATAAAGGAAAAAAGTAAACTCAGATAGGAATTTTCCTAAGTAATTATACACACACACACACAAAGACATCTCAATTCAATAGGGCAGAGGGAAAGGGTAAAAGATGTGACATTATTATAAAATAAACAAGGAGTACATGAAGCTCTAGAGGGTACAAAATTACGGTAGTGTAAACTAAAAGTAAAAGGAAAAAAATACACACCCAACTAGAAGTATTTCTCAACCAAAATCAAACTGGAAAAGAGTAAACAACTAAGAGGGAAATGATTCTATATCCCAAGATATGAACACCATAAGCATTCCAAGTAGTCCAAAACCCTAAGCTGCTCTGAAGTCAAGATCGACATGTACACCATATAAAATAGACAGGAAAGATGTTTGGGAATTTCTATATAGGGGTGAGTATATACATACCTAGTAGAATTCCCTGAAAAGGGTGAAGGAGGAGAAGTAATAGATACAATTGAAGATCAATGTATTAGATAGAACAGGGTATGATAAAAGAGTACAACTCATCCTAAAAAAATAGTTAAAGTAAGCTCCTACAAATAGAAGGAGATAGAAATAGTGAGAAGATAAACTTCTCATCGATACTTGAATACCTATTATAGGAGAGTATACCCATCCAACCATGATAATCTGGACAAAGAAGACACAAGACATACCCTACGCATCATCACCTCTCTTGGAAGGGGAGTAACCAAAAACCAAGGAGTGTCTACTAAAGGAGGATATATATATATATGGTCAGTCAAAGAATCCCAAATGATAGAGTAAGGGGATCTCCATCTCACAGATCATCCTAAGAAGGATAGTCAGCAACAGTTCTATGTTATCTCTGTTTACGATTCCTAGGACCTCATGCATCTACCCTGGATACAGAAGGTGAAGAGAATCAATAACCATACCTTGATACTATCCACTTTAGGTGGAAATGACTCACCTACAAGTTTTTAGGCCACTTCACAGTAATGTGTCTTGGTAGGAAAAGTGTCTGTCTTTCTCACGAGTCAAAAGGTATGTCAAACCATGCCTAATAAATGTTTCCCACAGTCGAAGTCTCACCAGTTTTAGGAAATGATCTTGTGTCATGGTAAATCTGGATGGTCCTACTATGGTAGTCACTTCAGAACACCACTACCTAGCCTAGTTGGAGGGTACAACCGAGAAGGTCATTGCATAACACCACTACCCAATCTTATGAGAGGGTAATCATGATGATTCATCAGGGTAACTCCACTACCCAGCTCAGCTAGATGGGTACACCTCGAAGATGTCATTGGGGGAATGCCACTACCCAGCCTACCTAGAGGGTACATTTAAAACGTCAATGAACTCCACTACCCAGCCCCACTAGAGGGGAACTCATAATGTTTTATGGGGAACACTAATGCATTTCCCAATTAAAGGGTAATCCCAAAACTAACACTGAGGAATTCCTCTACCAAGCCCAACTGTAGGGTTAAAACGATATAACTCTAGTGATTTGGTCTGATATCTTCCATCATCTGGTGTATCCTCAGTGTGTTCCAATCCTAGAACTTTTCACATCCTATCACAAAAGCCTCTTCCAAGGAAACCATCATGTTCGACGTATAAAAAACTCAGAATAGGAATCTTGTGGAGAAAATATGAGATCAAATGAAGGATATATAGAGGTTTGAAGATAAATTAGGAGAGATCAAGTAGAACACAATGTGTGGGGGGACCCACATGACGTATGGTCCCTCATCAAGGACTAGTTGTGTCTCTGGTCAGTACAACGGTCCTTTTTGTGTATGGGTACATTCTGTGTAGGTGGACTACTTGTCATGTACCACCCATCTAATGACCAGGATGTGTATACTGGCCATTTCCATGTAATTGGACCCTGTTTCTATGTACTATAGTACATGAAATGTTGGTTCACATGGGATGCTACCCATGTGGAAAACATTTGTCTATTTATGCTGAACATGGAATATCTCTATTCATGTAGGTAAACATTATGGGTAATTATCATGAGATGGAACTACAGGGTGTGTCAAGGAAGAGCACATTTTTCCATAATTATGTGTTCCTTAACCCTAGCAACGCTGTTGGAAAGGGTATACACACCATGTGTTATTTATACTACACAGTGTGTAGTCTAGAAATTTCCAAAAAACATAGGTTTCTTTCTTTAGCCTTTACAATTAAAATCCCTTCACACTACCATAGATCCAAGATCTTTTCCTCTAGTATCTTAGTTATCTAGTCATGATTCATGCTCTCAAGTCTTCATTTACCGGAAAATACCACTGGTGAGGATTTGGTAAACCCTCATTCATTATGCTCCCTATTGCATCATCCTTTCTTGAAAATTTAGCCTCAAACCATCAATTTTTCAACTCCCATCCCTCAATATTCTATAATCTATGCTCAATTCGACATTAAAATATCATTTCAATGATCCTCCATGAATCCGGGAACTCGATCGGGCTTGGGTTGCCCAAAAACTGTTGAACCAAAAATCATGGGGTTGTAATAGTGAAGAACGCAATGAATATGGGAAGAAATCCTCATGTAAAAAGGGTTTTATGATCTTTGTCCAAGAGTTCATGGAAAATGATAAGGAATGTGCAATATGGATTATAAAAAATTGATAAAATAATGTTTCATTACTCAGGATCATGAAATGGTTTGAAAATAGGAGCGTAAATCCAAGAATGATGATTGATCTACTCAAAAAAATTTATCAAAAAGGAAAAACCCCCAATTGATAAGTCATAACTCTATTTTGGATCATCTTTTGTTGAAAAACGCACTTTTGGAATTATTGGAAGAAGCTAGTGCATCTATTTCACTTCGATCCACCATGATCCAGAGGTGTGTCATTCGTCATTAATGGAGGAGTAAGAGAGTTCTCTCACCGATGAAAGATAAATTTTAATCTAGAACAGAATAAAACCCTTTAAATACCTACTTATATGCTTATAATTCAGTCAATGTTTGATTAGTCAAATAACTAATTGATTTATTATTTAACTCAAACATACCGCCAATAAGAGAGGCATCTGATCATCCCATGCTAATTATTTTATGACACACCTAGGGAAAACACTTCATTCTAGACCCATCCATGGTCTTAAACATCCAATCTGCTCAAACGTTTAATAATTATAACATTTTATTAAGTTATACTCATGCACATAATATAAAATATATTTAATATGTTTATCAAAATTATTCTAGGCACGTCGGGCCTTGTAATCACATGTCGTCTCTCTGACTAGCTCTAGATATTTTTTAGAAATATTTTAAAGTCTTAAAAGGAAAAAATGTCTATACATCATTAACTCCTTCAAAACAATTTTCCCTGAAAATAAAAAATATTCATAAAACATAGGATACTGAGCCCATATTGAGTTCTCCCACTCAAAGGAACACTCTTACATGTTTTTTTATTACCCCAACATGTGAACCAAAGTGATGGTCCATCATTACGTGGTCTATTTCTGTCAGCCCTCAATCACCATCAGGTGATCTACAATGGTGGACCCATCCTCAATTTCTATCTCACCCCAATCAATTAAATTCATAGGGTCATACACGAATCTTCTCAACTGGGACACATGGAATGTTTCATGCACTTTATATAGATACGGGGATAAGGTGAGGCTGTAGGAAACCTCATAAACCCTATGCATGATCTCAAACAGCCCGATGAACCTCGGGGATAAATTTCCCCCCTATAGAACCTCTGCATTCCATGCCCTGTGGATACTTACAAGAAAACATTGTCTCCCATATCAAACTCCAAGGGCCTAAGTTAGCAATCTAAAAATTATTTCTATCTTTTATGGGATGTCTTCATCCATTCATGGATGACATGAACTTCTCGATTGTCCCGTATACCAACTCTAGGCCCATAATGGATGACTCTCCAATATCTTTCCAGCACAAGGGTGATGTGCAAAGTCTCGTGTATATGTCTTAAAAAGGATCTAGGATGATGGTAGAGTTACATCTATTATTTTATGAAAACTTTCACATGGTTAGGCGATCCTCGTAGCTTCAGCTGAAATACAACATGTAAGCCCTCAACATATCCTCCTGCACTTGGATAGTGCACTGAAATTTCCCATTTGTTTGGGGGTGAAAGGCTGTACTCATCTGAAACTGGGTCCCGAATTCCTCATATAGGAATCTCCATAATAATGACGTAAATCCTGTGTCATGATCAAAAACAACCATCGAACGTACTCCTTGAAAGAGTAAGATCTCCCACACATAAAACTTCCCCAAAATCTCAACTGAACTATGCTCACTGATAGCAAGGAAGTGAAATAACTGCATGAGTCGATCTAATATCACCCAGATGGTGTCATGGTCCTCTACTTTTCATGGAATAATTATGTGGAAGTCCATGGATATGCCATCCCATTTCTACTCTGGGTTCTCATGGGGATGCAACTAACCTATCTAAACATGGTGCCCAGCCTTCACCAACTGGTAGTTATGGCATCGAGAGACCAACTCAACTATGACTTATCTCATTCCCAACCACCAAGACTACCAATGAATATCTCTATACATATTCCCACATCAAGATGTATAGCTAAAGGATAAGCGTGTAACTCTGACATCACCTCTTCCCGCATAGCTATTGGAACCACAGTTCTCCCCTCGAATGATATCTTGTGATTCCCTCCTTCATATTATCCATTTGAGCTTCTCTTGCAGATATATGTTCACACATAAATTCATAGTCGATGTATCCCAACCAGGTCTCTCTCACGTGCTAGATGATTGAAGGAGTCAACAGCATCAACTGATGAAAAGTTGTACCCTCTTAATCCACAAGGGACAACTGCCAGGAAACATACTACTCCAAAGCGTCCTATGATAAGAATGTCCAAGACCTCCTACTAAGGGAATATGCTACCATGTTACTCTTTACTGGAGAAAAGGATATCTCAAAGTCATATTCCTTCAGGAAATGTAACCAGTGCAAATGTATCCGGTTTAGGTTTCTCTGAGTAAAGATGTACCTCAGACTTTTGTGGTCTGAGTATACCAAAAATCACTCTCATGGAAGGTAGTGCTTCCATATCCTTAGGGTGAATACAACCCCTTCATACTCTAAGTCATAAGTTGTATAGTTCTGCTAATGTGATATCAAATACCTTGACTTGTATTATATAACTATCTGTCGTTATATCAACACACAACCGAGAAAAGCTCATGAGGCATCATAATACACTATGAACCCAACACATTTTTCTGGAAGCCTCGAAATCAGAGAACTTTTCAGCCACATTGTTAACTTCTCAAAGGTCCTTTGGAACTGACCAGTCTTGATAAATAGTTGTCCCTTCTGCAACAGGGTGGTCAAAGTGATGAGATTCCAAATAATTACACCACAAATCTCTTGTAGTACCTTACCAAGCTAAGGATTATCAACACCTATGACACATTCATGGGTGGATACAAAAAAAATTCCTTAATCTTTTTCATATCAATGGATAATCCTTATTCAGAAATGAAATTCCCTATAATGTGAACCTCCTGTATCTAGAACTAAAATTTTGATAGATTTATGTAAAACTGGTGCTCTTAAAGTAAATCAAGAACTTCTTCAAGTCCACTTCATGATACTCCTCTATTTCGGATTAATCTATTATACCTTTGATTAAGACAACAAAAAACTGGTCCAAGTATGACTGGATGATCTGGTTTATCAATTCCATAAAGAATGTGGGGTATTTTTTTACACCAAAGGGAGTGTCAATAACATAATTGGAAAGCCAACATTAGAACATTAACCCTGTGAACCAGAAACTGGTGGTAGATGAACCTATGATCTATCTTGGAGAACTATATCACACCTTAAAACTGATAAAAGAGGTATTAATTCCTTGGTATGTGAAACAATTTTTTATCATGTTTTGGTTCAGGTGATGATAATAGATGCAAGCTTCCATATACCTTCTTTACAAATAGAACTGGAGCTACCTAGGCGACACAGTGGGTATGATGCAAAATTTATCATTAATTTCATCCAACTACATCCATTGACCATGGATTTTATTTGGTTCCATCTGATTGGACTCAAGATATATTTGGGTTGTTCTATGATGCACGTATATAGATAACATTATCTCACGCCTCATAGGTAGTTCCATAACATCTTTGGTAAAGACATCCATATAGTCCTCCATAAATAAAGGAACATAGATGCCTTAATATTATGATACACCAAGTTTTATGATTTCTAACTTATGGGTAATGGGATACAAACACTTTCTCACATCACCCTTTTGTCCTACTACGAGGTCTCTCTCACCCAAAAATTAGAACCACATCCCATCAACGCATATGAATCTGTGTAGTCTACGGTGACATATGACCTAGGATAGAACCATCAAATTCCAATACATTCCCAATATGACGTCATATAGTTCCATTGGGATGACCAAAAGGTTCTACATGAACCTCTGTCCTCTACGAGATAACTCACACCACCGATAGATGAATGAAACAGAATAAACATTCCTTGTATGAACAACAAGGAAATGTTGTTGTGCTAGAATCACTTATGGGAGATCCAAATATCACACCAAGATTCAATATATAAGATAATGGATGGAAAATGTGTATACAGATACTATGGAAAGAGTATAATAATCATATATTGTACGTTAAATCATGTCATGTTCTACAAGATCATAAACATCCAATGAATGTAGCTGTCCGCGACCACTACCGCCAACTCCTTATGCCTCACATGGTCCTCCTGATGGTAGTTTTTTGAGGACCTCATAACACCATCCCACACCTATATCTTCTACTGATACTCTTCTAGCTCTTCATCCCTATGGACCACCCTATCCATGTTTGGGATATACCTGATCACAATGCTATTACTTTCCTGGTGGTCCATCAGCTATCTGACTGGGATACTCAGTACATTTGATCAGATAGTACCATGTCAGGTGACCCCGCCCATCAAAATCATTAAACAACCATCCCAAGGCTTCCCTCATGCTCTGTGCTACCTCATAATGTGTGGTCACTTCCTTGAGACTGCTCACAAAAGGGACCTTGTACGATATCTCTAGAGCCTACCTAATGTAGTAGATGACTTAGCCCTGTCGTTCCCACTACTAGCTCAAACTATATGATTTTACATTGAAAGAAATATATTTTTCACAAGTTATCACTCCAACACACCTATATAGGCGGGGATGAATAAGGGAACTATGATATATTAGATCTCTCTGTGAAGTCACTACTCAAACTTCCATGTTCATAAGTATCCATCTCTGATCATGTCAAGAGAGTATCATGTATGTTTTTTTATCCTAGTTGTGTACTGTGACAATGATATCTAACCCTACGAATTCTCTTGAAACTCTTGGATTTAGACAGAGCATAAGAAAGAGGGGTAGTACTCCTCATGAAACAACTATTGGAAGTCATCCCATGAGAGTGATGACTCATCATGCATATGAGTAATAAAGCTCTACAAATTCTAAAATACTCCATGGAAAATAATGGCTTCCTAATAATTAATCTGGTATGTTAAGTGACTAAACATGGATGATAATTCAGACCACCAACTCTAACCAAACCTCTTTTGCATGGGGATCTAGCTCACCATAGAACCTTAGTGGTCTCTGCTATTGGAACTCTCAGTGTGAGATCAGCCTAAACATATACTCATCATGATATACTGGGACTGTTTACTAATAAATAGGTGTAGGTGCTACTAAATTCCCACCTAGAATAAGGGTATTGTAGCATGGACCCTGAATTATGCGCTCATTGCTCATAGGGTCATCGTCATGAACTAGAGTTTGTTTCCTGGATGGCTATCATTATAGGGGCATCATAAAAGTTATCATGTAGTACCAAGTTCATATGATAATATATATATATACATCAATAATAATTAGGATATTACTCAATAAGTATATTAAAATAATATAGCATATGTGATATATGTACCATTGATCCCTACAAAAACTGTCTAATGGTGCCGAGTTGACAAGTAGGTGGTCAGGGTCTTGGTGAATGGCTACATCAGCTACCGCACCATCACTGGATTCCTTTGCCTAGGAGCTGCACTCAAGACACATTGAAACTGTTTCCCTAATCCCAAACAATCCACTTAAAGGAAAACATCCAAAAAATGTCCCAAGGAATGAACTTTCTCTAATACCAATATGTCATGACTCGACCCATGTTGGGTATCTAGCCGCAACAACACCAAGCCTTCTTCTATAGGTCATAGGGTGGAGACAAATACAGAAGGTACAACTAATCTCCGGGATTTATTTGCAGAAGTACTTGTACATAGACACACAACCAACTCAATGAAAAAGTACATAGATAAAGGGTAAATGATGAAACAAAGCTATAAAATAAACTAACCATGGATGCACCTCTATTGGGTACAAAATTATGGAAGTGTAAACTAAAATTAAAGGGAAAAAAGAAAAACCCTACAAGATGTATGTCCTGACCTGAAAAAATGGGAAAATATTAAATATATGAGAGAACCTATCTCTTATAACTCAAGCTATCACCACCATACATGGTCCAAGTAGTTTGTATCTCTAATTTCTTAAGAAGTCATGATCAACATATCTATCATCTACAAAAGACCCGACAGATGTTGGGAAAATCCCATGTAGTTGTGAGTATATACATACCCAGTAGAACACCCCAAAAAGGGTGAAAGGAGGCTAGTAAGAGATACAAATGAGGAGAATAGTATTAGATAGAACTAAGTACATTAATAAAGCACAACTAAACCCAACAAGAGATTGAATATAATCTTATCAAAACACAATGAGCTCTAAATGACAAGAAGATTAAATTATTGTAGATTCTTCGCTACCTATAGTAGGAGAGTAGACTTGTTTTACCATTTGAATATATATATATAGAATGAAAATGGAATATCCCGCATGTCTTCTCATGTCATGGAAGGATAATAACCAAAAACCCATGGAGTGGGTACTGAAGGAGGATATATATATGATCAGTCAAGGAAGAAAAAACAACAGAGTAAGGGGATCTCTATATCCTAGCTCATACCAAGAAAGAGAGTCCCCAATGGATCCAAGGTAAGTCTATCTATGATTCCCAACACCTCATGTGTTTCCCTAAGACACAAAATTGATGGGACTTAATCAACACATCGAGACACTATCTGCTTCGAGTGGCACTGACTCAACCACACAGTTTAAGGTCACGTCACAAAAATGCATCTAGGTGGGGAATGTGTCTTTATTTCTCATGAGTCCAAAAAATACACAAATCCAAAACTAGCCTTTATTCCATATAGTCAAGGGGTCACTAGTTTTAAGAAAAGGTATCATGCCTTGGTATGTCATGAGGGCCTTATCCTAGTAGTCACCATGGGACACCACTGCTTAGCCTAGGTGGAGGGAACCACCCGGGAAGGCCACTGGGCCACACCAATGCCTTGTCCTACTAGGGGGTAATCTCAATGAGTTATAAGTGGGAAACTAATGGCCAGCCCCACTCAAGGGTTGTGTTTGGAAGATATCATTAGGTAACACCATTGCACAGCCCAGCTCGATAGTAAGCCCAGAATTTTGAGGAACTCCACTGATCGGTCCTACTAAAGGTTAAATCTAAAATATCATCGAGGAACACCACTACCGAACCCAGCTAGTGGGTATGCCTAAAACATCCATTGGAGAATTCCACTTCTGTGACCGACCGAAGGGTATGTCCGGTACTAATCTAGTGATTTTTTGACCACTTTCATCATCAGGTGTTTCCTCAACGCCTTCCAAAACTGCTACATTTCACATCATATCTCAAAAGCTGCTTCCAAGGGAAATATCACATTATACATGGAAAACAACTCATTATAGGCCTCTCATAATCCAAAATATGAGTTCAAAATAAAGAGATACTGAGTTTTGATGATCGATTGGAAGAGCTCAAGTAGAACACAGCATGTAAGGGGACCCACAAAATATATGTTCCTTCATCAAAGCCAATCCATATCACTATTCAATAAATGGGTCCCATCCACGTAGAGGTATATACAATGTAATTGGACTACACAATATGCCCCACCTATTTGGGGACCGTTTTGTATTTATTGGTCATGACCATGTACTTATATCCTATGCTCGTGTATAATGGTACATGGTTTATTGGTTCACATGGGATGCTACATGTGTGGCCAAACTGTGTCTATATACTCTATACATGGAGTGTCAATGGCAATGTAGGTGGAATACAAAACTCCTTCACACAAGAAGGTACAATATAGTGTGTAAATTAAGTACACATTGTTCCATCCTTATGGGTTCCCAAACCCTAGTGTTATCGCTAGAAAGGGGGAACACGCCACGGGTTGTTTATACTACAGGACATGAAGTCAAGAAATTTTCAAAAACCCTTGGTTTGTAGATATGGACTTTAAACTTCATGAATGTTCAAGACTCCATAGATCTCGTATCATTTATTACTGTATCTCAAGGATCTAGCCGTGATTCATGTTCGCCGGACGTCGTTCACTGAAGAATGTGTTCGTTGAAGATGTGGTCAACCCTCATTAATTATGGTCACCACTACAACTACCGCCCTTGAATTTCATTCCTCACACCATTGATATGTTCATCCCCATACAACAATCTTCTCAGATCTATACTCGATTCGATATACCACATTCATTTCATGAATGAAAAATGAATCTGGGATGCTGATCGGGACCGTGAAACCCAAAACCTATCAAATTGGGATCCATGGGGGCTCTAATGGTGAAGAACACAAAGAATAGGGGGAAGAAATGTATAAGAACAAAGGGTTTGTTGATTTTTGGACAATTTTTTATGAGGACAATCAAGAATGTGCAATCTATATTACAAACAATTGATAAATTAATGTTTCATTACTCTGGCTCATGAAAAGTTTTGAAAACAGTAGTGATGATTGAAGAATGACATTATATCTACTTAATCAATTAATAAAAATGGAAAACTACCAATTTTAGAGTCCCTCATTTTTTTGGATCGATTTCTATCGAAGAAAACAATCGCTCAATGATTGTATTAAGCTGGTGCACCGAATGCACTTTGATCCACCTTGATCCAAAGATGTGTTGTTCGTCATATGTGGAAGAGGAAGATAGATCCCTCACCATCAAAAGAAGAATTGTGAGCTAACCATGGACGAAACCCTATAAATGATTAATTATAGGATTTTAATTAGTTCAATGTTTTATTAATAAAAAAATTAATTAATTAATTAATCAACTCAAACGCACCACCAAGGAGGAAGGTGTTTGGTCGTACCATGCCGACTCATTTTATGTCACGACTAATGAAAACATTACATTCATGAGCTGAACATGGTCTCAGATTTCTGATACAATCAACCATTTAAGAGTTATCCCAACATCTTTAATTAACCGCACACGAGTAATATAAAATATATTTAATATTTTTATAAAATTTATTCCCAGAAAACCAGGCCTCCGAATATCAAAATGTGTTAGATATTAGATGTAGAAATATATTTAGGAATGTTTAGAAGTATTACTTGGAAAAAACCATTTCTATAAAAACACCAATAGAAAAATTGATTCCTAATTCCAAACCAAATTGATGAGCCTCACTTCCGCCAAAATAATTAAAAAATGCATCAACCATTCCTAAGTGCATTGATCGATCCATAAGAATCACATGTGTGTCTCAAATGACTTTCTTAGCATGGGTTCTATTAAAATGTGTCAAATTATATGAAAATGAACAATTTAGATATATTCTAACTAAACTCCCTAAATATGATAGGATTATTGCACTAATGCATCATATATAGTAGAAAATCATGATTCCTTAACTACAAAGTGAACACCTTGATCATCCAACTAAATAACTTATGATAAATTTGGAATCCTGGTGAATATTTTTAGTTGATCCTCCATAGAATGAAAAATCTCATCAAGTGCATTCACAACCACATCTATATCACATATCTAAAATATTTGTATTTTATTAAACCATTTTGATATCAATTCCCACACACTGACTCCACTCTATATCACATATGAATTTATACATTGCATTCATCATGTGGTCTGATAGAATTTAGATACATTTACTCTCCAGTATTAAAAATTCTATCAGGATCACTGAAGGAATGGTCTCATGAAACCAAAACCCACCTGAATGGTGTTCATATCACTAATAATCACTACAAAGTATTTCACTTTTTCGAACATGAACATATCTGTTGGTAAAAGTTCATTTTTTGTTGGTAAAACGTTTTACCAACATATAAGTCCCTATCTCTAAACTGTTGGTAAAAGCTCGGTCGCTAAATCTTTTTGCGACAGATAAAATAGATCTGTTTCAATTATAATAATAAAAGCAGATAATATATATGTTGGTAAAAGTGTTTAGCAATATGTTTTGATGTCAAATTTATCTGTTGGTAATAATATTAAAAATATATAATATTTTTTTATAAATTAAATTTACATAAAAATTATAAAATTTTATTTTCATTAATATTTAATGACTTATTTTTAATTTATAATATATAATACATATGTTATAATTATTAAACTGAAGACTATGTTAACACGTTCAAAATTACACAAGATTTAATGATATTAATAATGAAATTAAATACAAACAGAACCCATGTGAGCCCCACCTAGATCAATCTTGGACCACCCTTCCCAGCACAACCCCCCCCCCCCCACAATTCTGTTCCACAATTCTAGCACTCGACAAACCTAACCACGCCCCCACCATGCTGGATCTCCACAAAATAGGATCAACCACCCCAGTAACTCCAGCCCATCATCTCCAGCAACTCCAGCACCAATCCTTCCATGTTAGCTCCATCCACTGCCCATCCATGTCTTCTAGAGCCTCATCCATGCCATATCCAGTCTATTCCAACTCATCCAGCTCTATCCCCATCAATTCCAGCTCCACCTCTAGATCAAACTGATCTATGATGGCTCTAGTTTAGGCCTGCTCCAGCCCCATCCCCATCCATAGTAGGACCAGTCTATGCACAAATAGAGGAAGAAACAGACGAGGAAAGACCACATATGGATTTTAGGGAGGTACAAATACAAGTGATGGAAATATATTAGACCATAGTGATAAAGGTGGTACCTTAAAAACAATGAATAAACATTTGTGTTGAACTTCCTACAATTTTTTTGAACTTCCTTTTGAATTTCATCAAAGAGAATACCTACACAAAAAGGAAATAAACATTCAAACATCGACTTTTATCTAAAAAATAATTCATTTAAATAATAAGAGTAACATAAAATGCAACAAATAATCTAACAAGAAATATAAGTAGAATGGGAAAAAAACTAGAATAAAATTAAATACAAGAAGAAAAATTTGTAGTATGGAAAAAGTATGAAACAAAAAAGTAGAAGAGGGAAACAAGGGGATAAGAATCTAGAGGTAGTAAACTATACTAAATGTCTAAAAAAATATGGGTCAAGAAAAAAATGCAGAACATGCAGGATAACTGAGGCAAAATAATAAACAATTTAATATCATTTAAAGAAAAAAACAAACCAATGGAAGGCCATATTGGATTTGTGATTGGGTATCATTTTGAGGGTGGAAGAAAATGTGTTGAATGAGTAGGGACTCCTGCATTGGTAAAGTTACAGTACATATATTCTCAATTGTGAATGAAAAACAAATACTAAAAAACTCAAGGAATAGGTCATGTGACTCCAAATAAAAACCTTAAGAGGAAAACATACATAGGTCCCCATCAATAAATTTTTTGAATATGATTCATGGGAAGATACTCGAGGATTCCACCTAGATTATAGGTAACTAAATTTTATTCCCCTATATTCCAAATATAATTAAAACCCTCTTTTACCCCCCAGGGGGTCCTTCTTCCTCATCTGCTACTTTGTTCTCTTGAATCCTATTATTATCAAGGATGTTTTACATACTTTGTTTTATTATATCCTAATTATTTATCTTCTAATTTCCATGCTAATTCCATCAACCATATTGATCAAAAAGATAAAAAAGAAAACTAGTTAATGATATTTAATGGAATGTGCACATAAATGTGACTACTTCAAAACTGTGAAAAAATAAACAGTAGGAAAAACACATTAGAATATCAATCCATGATCCAAATACACATCCATAGAACAATGTGGGTCATTAAAAAAACTAAAATATCAAGGGTTGATGAAGTAGCTCACAGGTCAGATTCTACAAGATACATGGACTACCCGCCCTCAAATAAAATGATAAGTACCTGGACACCTTGCCACTAGAATGCCAAAAAAAGAACCTGAGAATCAAGGAAAAGACAAAAATACTTAAAATGATAAGTACCACCCAGAGAAAATGCTCTTTTACCAACTTCTTGTGGGATCAAATTTAGCCATATCATATACATATTAGCCGCCCACTCCCATGTTTTTTCTTGGAGCATCCCATGATAGAGTTGTGAAACAAGATCTGCAGGGGGACGGGATGTGCCCATAAAAGTTTCAACTCATGTGAGTTTTCCCATAAAACGCACATCCAAGAGAAAAAATATCAAGCCGTCCCCACTCCACAGTGATTCTTTATGTGAATTCTTCACATGAAAAACCTGAACCTTTGAGCAGCCTCAATGAAAATATTAAAAACTGCACGAACAAAGATTATTACACCCAGATCAAAAAAATCCAAAACTATTTCAAACTACCTATAACATTAAACAAAACTTCATGTAAGCCAACATCAAGCATGGGAAAGAACAAGAAGAAAATATTGTTTTGAAAATTACGCAAAAAATATTCCACACTAGATTATTGAATTTGAGAAAACATGTTATTAACTTTCATTCAATTTTTATACAGCTGGTTCTTAGAGAGAATAAATAATATCTTGTCCTCTTTGAATCTACCTAAAAAATGAAGCTGACCTGGCCACTGATATCGGGCAGAATTCATAGGCTATGGTGAATAACACTCATTATGATGACATGCTTATTGATAAGGGAGGGGAAGTTGATCCTCTTAATATCACTCCATAATATAAGGCTGTTCTTAGAAGACTCAAAGATTGGGATAAGTAGAATATGGATCCATAATTTGATAACAGATAGGTTGCTAATGTTCTATGTTTACCCAAAGGGATTTAAATAATGATGCCTCAAAATACAAGTAAGGATGGTTTTACTTAAAGTGATTTATCTATTCATCAACTTGAGAGTAAAATTGGTTGAACACAAAGATTTGCATTCTGTTTTTATGAGGGAAAATGTGTTCACCTATCAAGGTTGAATGTTAAGGGAACAAACAAGGGAAGTACATTCAATTGCATATATCATAGGTATAGAAAAAATAACTAGATATTTTAAAAAAAATAACCAAATCATTATCATAAATTTTTATATAAAATCCTTCAATACTTTAGCAATTTATGAAAGTTTGTGCATACATGTGTTTTAAGTGTTTGTGAATAGGCACCACCAAATAATATTATCAGAACCATGAGAAATCCCACAAAAATATATAGAGTGTATAATAATTAATAACACCAAGAAACCAATACAAAAATACATTTAGATTAATGAAATCAAGTTTCAACAACAATGAAACTTGGACTTATAGAAAGTTTCAATGCATCATTCAAGGCAACTGCAACACCCAGTAAGGAAAGACATACATAAAGTGTTTTTATATGGGAGGCTAGATGAGTGCAACATAATTTTAACCCCAATTAACATTCAATCCCCTCATTTGAATCAAGTATGAGCCCGTCCTAATCAACTATTTTGGAAATCTTGAATCAAATTGAATGCTCCAAATAAGCCCCACCTGTTTGATGAAGGTTCGCATGTTTAACTTATGTGTTTAACATCACGTTCCCTTTATATAAAAAGGCATGTGGTGATGATATATAATCATGAAATAATTATTCAACGGTGAGGAAATTAAATTGTTCTCCTAAGTATTAGAATGTATGGAATGAATCTTTTCTCAAACTATATGTTTATCCACATATATAAAGCAAAGCCCATGAACATATTATCCACTACCCTCAAACGCTTTACAGAGATATAATATTTCATGACTTTTACATTGAAAACAATATGGTTTTCAAGCTACAATTCATTATTTGACACCAGGTAAGAGTTTGAGGACGAACTGTCAGAACCACGTCAATAAATATTTGTATCAGCCACAAGGGAATTTTAATAAATTAAATCTACACCTTCAAGAAGATCATCACTCCTCGGGTGGCGATAGTCCTTAATAAGATAACCCAGGAGAGGGAAAGATGCATAGAAATTTGTCCACGATTCATAGACAACCTCTTTCCTATAACAATAAAAACCATCTATTTAAATATAAATATACTCCACATGGGCCTTTGAATAATCTAACTTCACATAGATACGATGGGAAATGATAAACCATCGTAATAATATATGAACTTGGAAATGGGAGAGGTAAAGCAGGGAGACGTACCCATATGGTTGAGGATGGTGAATATCGATTCATATAAAACTCAAAAAACCTGATTAAAAGATATAATTTGAATGAATCGAAGGACAGATGTGAACTGGTCCAAGAACAATCCAAATCATATTCATCTTTGAAACAATTATAAAGTTTCATGGATCAGGGAGACTCAATATATTTAGATTATAAAGATCTCTTGTTCCATTAATGAAGAAGCTGAAGGCGCCAGCCGGAGGATGAACCATTCAAAACGAGCCCCAAATGATAAGTCGATAAGGAAAGAAGAAGCTGTGAACTCTAATAGAGAAATCAATAGGGGCGATGCTCCCTGTTTAAAACCTAAAACCATGGGAAATAGAGAAATTTCAGGAATGCAAGGAAGCCGGCATGGGTTAAAGGGAGGAACAACACCATGAATATAAGGTAGAATGGGAGCCGAGGAACCCTCCCCTGCAAGTTTCGGACGGGTCATGTGAAACATGAGGAAGAGAAGGAAATCACAATGGACATCTAAGAATAACAGAGTAGTGGAGAAGGAATGCTAACCAGAGGATACCACATCTGAAATTAGAAGCAGAGATGGCAAATTTCATGTCCAGAGGAGTTCGGAGGAACGCCACTAAGATTCTTCTAGATAGGCGTTCAACACAAACAGAAAAGGGCGATGTGGGGGAGGAAGGGAGAAGAAAATGAAGAATGTAAAAATAAAATAAAATAATAATAATAAACATTTTTTTTACAAAAAATGAAATTAACATATGAAAATTCGGCTAGAGTTTTTTATTTTTTGGAAATAGAGTGTCATATTATCGGTATAATTTTTTAAAAAATCATGATGTATAATAAATTAATATATAATAATAAGTTTTACATTTATATGTATTTTGAATAAAAAATTATATTATATACATATAATGAAATTATATATACATGAATTTATTTTTTTAGTTTTTACTACATTCGATCTTATTCAAGTATCCAAAACTTATAATCATTTATCATTAATTTTATATTATATATATATATATATATTATCACAAACATATAATGTGTAAATGAAAACATAAGATTATATGATTTTATTGAAATATTTATAATTCATGAAATTTATTGAATATAAAATATATGTATATATATATTCTTTTTTTTGTAAAATATTTTATGTTATTGGATAATTTATAGCAACAGATTTTTATAATGGTAAAAAAATTGTTGATAATAACAATTAATAGTAATAGAATAATTTTTTGGTAAAAGATTTATTGGTGTTAAACAATAAATATCAACAGATATAACTATTGGTGAAAATAATTGTTGGTATATAAAATCTATACCAATAAAATTTAATATATCTTAGAATTGATCATTTTTACCAACAGATATATCATCTGTCAATAAATTTCTATTGGTATAAGTCATTTTTTGTAGTGAATTGATGGGGAACTCCCACCACAGGTGTGTAAATTACATATATCGACTAGATCAAACAAATTATCCTTGAACTACATATTTTTCTTCACCTAATTGAATGATCATATGGGAAAAAACTAACCCAACCCCAAAGAATTTAAATGAATTCCAAAAAACCCCATATTCATGGATCACCCGAACATCACTCACGACATCCTTAACAACCTAATTCAAGATGGGTGCTTCACACTCTAATAGACGATGGTATGCTCTCCACCACAAAACATAGTGCACGCACCCTCAAGTCCATTATCAGACATGGGCGTCTCTCCTCCTAATCAATGTTCTCTATCCTATCAACACCCGAACATGATCAATTTCTTGGATTGATTATGTTGGAAAAAATAATTCCAATTATATTCCTTCTATATAATAGAGGGATGATTTAATACTCATCCAAAACCCTAGTATTATATGCTCTTAATTTCATATCAGATTCCTCGGTCCATGTATCATACATGGATACTCTAAAATTCAACATTAAACAAGAACAATGTGCGTTCAATGCGTATTTTGATGTTATCACATAGGCATAGAGGGAGAACGAACCCAAAATACCCAATTTTAAAACCATACTGACAATCATATGAGTCTCATTGTGTTAAAACAAAGATCATACAACAAAACCATCAACTAAGCACACCTATTGTTTTTCAACTCCATTAATCCCAAGATTCCTTGGAACTCATATTCATAATAAACACTTCACTAGTTATATGGTCTATCAAATATTTTACCACAAACATGAGCATAATTAAAAAATAAAATTCATCCATCCATGTTGTAACAATGACTCTAAAATTCATTAAATATCTATAGGTCTAGGAAATCGATTAGTCATATAGTTGAAAACCAAACCATGATACTAAAATACCTCCAGGAATTAACATGATTTTCTTCAAAACCCTATAAGGGTATTCTCATACTTCATGTAAAACCCAAATATTTTATATGTATTTCATTTTAAATAATACATTATGTATTAGATATCTTTGTTTACATAGAACAATGAGATTATAGAAACTATGATAAACAATTGAATTTTTATTATTAAAATGTGTCATTTATAACCTACATATTAAAAATTGTGGGATGATTAAAAATATCAAAATTATGAAAAATATTTATAATGGATTTATATAATGAATATTTATTGATTATTATATAATAAATGAGAATTCAATTTTACATAATGTCATTTTATACTTCGAAAATATCTTTTTTAAATGTTTTTTATTGATATTTGTGTGAAGATATCATAATTAATTTAGGACACTTTTTTAAATTTTATTTAAAAAAAATTATATTTTTTTAAAATCATCCTATCAGAATTATCTATAAGTAATACTTTTTGATTTGTCTAAAAAATTTATTTTTCAATGAATAGTAAAAAATTACTAATTTCCATGAACATTTTCATTTACGATAATGTATTTAAAAAATTTAAAATTTGTTTTTAGTTGATTTGGAAATTTCATTAGTCCATTTTTTCTTAATATAATTTGATAAATTTCATTGTAATCGATAATATGTTTAATTTTTGTATAAATATATATTTATATTTAAAATTCATTTTTTTTAAAAATAATTTTCATATTGTTTTGAAGGTTTATTTTAAAATTAATTTATGTCAATTATAGATATTTTTGTTAAACATTTTTATATATTTACAATCATCATTTCCAAAAAAAATTAATTTATCCACTTTCATTTTGGTTAACAATGAATATGAAATTAGTAAAATTTTGGTACCACTGTTATGGTTAAAACGAGTTTTTGAGGGGTGGGTAAAACTATGTGGTAAGGTTAATATCAGTACATAAACTTGTATAAATACTATTAGATGGATTTATTTATACATTATAATATATCATATTTATATATGATACATTTAGAATCATTTGGATTGAGTAATACATTAGTATCTTTTAATATTTTAAAAAATTCCAAGTGTTCCATCTCCTTCCCTTATAGAATGTCAACTTTACTATACTATTCTCCACACTTAATGTGAATATTATCATAGAAAAATTATGAACCAATAATTTCCCAATATCCCTCCAAATATCCAATTGGACCTATTTTTATTAGAATACCATCCCTTCAAGGCTTATGGTGTAAGATAATGAAGCTTTTTTAATGAATAGGTATAACATTAAAATGAGTACATTATATTTCATTTTCCCTTAATAATTCTATAAAACTATTTTATCAACCAAGAAAGTATTATTATAGTATAATTAATATACAATTATTATATTATGATGATAGAACAACAATTTTAGACCCTCGTTTCATCAAATTGAAAGTAAATGTATTACTCATGTAAACTGGGGGACTACCTCCTTGACTTAGTGATATGAATCCTTTCCCATTGCCATAATTTGTGATTAATTATAATGAGGAATTTAATAAATACAAATTATATTTTTGAAAAATTTATGATTTTGGAATGATAATAAATTATATACCTTTACTTCCTTAGTTTTTGTTACAAATTGAAAACAAGGATCATGTATATGTAAAAACTACCATATCCATGTATAATGTAATTCATGTATCAATATATATTACCTTTAAGGATGGTTCTAAATGTTCCTATATTTAATGTATATGATATAAATATCCTTATTAAAATTATATAGATTATGTAACCAAAATTAATTTACATGGTCTATAACATCAAAACCAAAAAATTCATGAGAAACAAAACCGTTCACACTCGAAAACAAAACATTCAAAAAATAATAATAAATGTCTTTTAAAATGTTAAAAGCTAACAAAATATGATATTATAATTATATAAATTATTATTTTATATAACTATAAAAAATTTAAATTTATTATACAATAGGATCGAGTAGTTACAAATAAATAAGGACATGATATAATGGTTTTAGGTTACCATCGCTTTTTTATTGAGATTGTTTAGTCCAAAATTTATGGAGATGTAATTACATGTTATATATCACATAAATATCACTTAATTTATTCTAATATTTTTATTTATATAGAATACATGTATTCCTTTTATTTTACTATAATTAATTACATAATATACAAAAAAATTTAATGGAAATTAACTTTTCTCTCTCTTCAGATGGAAATCAATTTTCTTCCAAATCCATTTTTTAGAAATTGTTTTCAATAATTTTTTTAACATACAAATTGAATTTTTAAACTCATTTTCCCTATTTTGTTACGTTTAACAAAACTGAATAAAAATAATCCTATTGTCTTTTTTGGAATGTCATTATTTTTACCAAAGTGTTGAACAAATTATTTGTATTAATAACTATTACATGAATGAAATTTACCACCATCATTCCAAATCATTGTTTTGAAGATTTCATTTTGTTTCTAATGTCTATTTTAAAGGATAATATATTCCTTAATTAATAATTTTTTTGTAAAAATTTTTTCAAAATACAAATTGTATTTTTATCATAAAAAGGTTCTAGTGTTCTTTTGAAGGCATTGTAATTTACAACTACATCCATGATTTTCACATGTACTTCACTGAGGATATAATGAAATGATAATATATTTATTCTTTCTCTATATGTTTGGTGATTATGATGATGAAATATTGAAAAAACTTTTTTCTTTTACATGGGATAAGTTATGATGAAATGATAAAAATATTCATGATCATGTGACATAGATATGAATAGATAATGATATTGTAACAGGTGGGTCATTATATCCCTTTAATTATTTTATTAAAGTTCAATGTTTTTGAGCTTAAAGGTTATATAAGAGGTTATTCGAAGCCCTAAAAAGGGTACATGTGAGGTTATCTTAATATAAATATAGAGTTCATGAGAGGTTATCCAATAATTAAATGGGGGTACATCGGAGGTTATCCCATGTCCAAAATAGGGTACACGAAAGGTCATCCAAAGCCAAAAGAAGGTACAATGGATTTTGTCCAATTCCTAACAAGTGATGAACAACATGGTGAAAATTTTCATGATATGATTTCAATGATTATGATTATGACACACATTATTCCAATACTCTATAAAATTAACTTATGAAAAGTTTAGGATCACATTACTTATACTTTTTTATTCCTTCATGATTCATGTCCTATAAATGAAAATATTTATTCCATGCCTAGTGATTATGGTTTATGATTTACTGGGTATGGGTTGTCAAATGTTAACCCATATTTTTATACCCCCATGATCATATTTTTCTTCAATGATCATTGATATCTCCATTTTTACCACTAATGAGTACCTATTCTCACCCTTTGTTACATTTTTTCTATAAGATATGAAGAATGTGTTTTTGTATGGTTTGTATAAGAAGGGTGCTAGTTGCAAAAAAAATTAATTGGAGATGATGTGGACATTTTATGAAACATTTTTTATATATATCAATGTTCCCAAACTCACTATAACATTATATTTCAATAATGCATCATAATGATATATAATGAATATTCATATAACAATATAAAAAATTTATATATTAAATTCTTGGGTAACCTCAAATGGAACAAGATTAAGGTTTAGTTATTTTTAGAATCTAGGGTAAGGATTATTTTGTGAGATCCCATAAGATTAGCCCAATATTAGATGAAATTCTTATGTCATTGTATAGATAAGAGTGAACCTTTCCTTGAAAATATATCAAAACCTGGATACCTTAATGTAGATGCGACTATGCGAAAGATGCACTTAGAGGTAAAAATTTTGAACGAGTTCGGTGGGGTATTAAAGTTAATCTCACCAGTGCGTGATGAGTGGACCTATGACTACACACCATGTTAGGGAATCTTGGGGATATTATTAAGATATTTTATACTTTATTTATGAACCATTATGAGGGATTAAAATTGATTATATCCATGGATGACATTCGTTAAATCTAAGGTGACAAATATTTAAAAGAAGGTTTCTTGATTTATATATACTATCAATTATTTTTCTTGATTGATCACTCTGATTAAGGATCCCGGATGATCATGATATCCATTTTGGTTATTTTAAGGGATTGAATATAGAATTATAAAGTTGATGTGGTAATAGGTATTCCAAAATATTCAAGTTACTTATTTGATTGAACTTATTTGAATTTTTTTATATCATGAAATTTTATTGGGAATTTTGTTTCATCTCATAAATGATTAGATGTTGAGTTATTAATGAAAAGTATAAATGGTTTGATAAACTCATCTGATGTCTATGATTCTTGATCAATTGATGTTAGTGGGAACATGATTCCTATAGATATTGTTATTTTCCCCTAGTTGAATTTCATGCTATTTTTTTCATAGATTTCATTTCTATATATAAATTCCATAGAAACTTACAGGGATGTGAATTTAAATTTGTTATTTTGAACCAACCTATTATCATCTATTAGTGAAAATAAAAATATTAATTTCTAATATAAATTATGTCCATTGTATGGGTATTGATTCAGATCGAAATAGAATATTTATCTCATAATGGTGGTGAGAAACTTGAAATTTAATATATTCCTATTATACCTAATTTTTTTATTATTTTTGAAGAATATATTACTTGTTTTCCTATTAATTACAATGTCATGTTTCCAATATAACTCATACCTGGTGCTACACCTATTTTAAAGACATCATATAGAATTTCCCTAATTGAGTAGTAGTAATTAAATAGTCAACTACCTAAGAATATTGATAAGGTATTCCATCACCCATGTGCATCACCATGGTATAAAAATAATCATTTTGTTTAGATGAAATATAGATCAATGAATCTATTCATAATTTTTTATAAGCATAAAATTTTTATAATCATAAATAAGTACCATATTCCATATATTTAATATTTATTTAATCAATTAAATGGTGCCTAATATTTTTCCATGAATGATATTTAATATATATATTAATAGATTAGGGTCATGTGTGAAGGAATACTCGAGACACCATTTTTTATGAGTCATAGAAACTATGAATTTATATTGATTCAAATTTTAATTATTAATTCCACCAATATCATTATAGACTTAATTAATAGAGTCTTTAGAGATTAACTTGATCAGTTTTTGGTATTATTTATAAATTATATTCTTATATTTTCCAAGAATAAGTATGAGAAGGAATAATATTTGAGGATTGTGTTAAAAAAACCCTAGGAAGGAGAACCTATATCATAAATTTAGAAAGTGTATTATTTGGCTATGAAAAGTTCCATTCTTGAGTTATATAATCTCAATCACGGGTATATCACTGGATACTTCAGATATGGAATTTATAGAGCAATAACCTAGACCAACCCCTGTAAACAAGAACCATATTATTATTATGTTGGATCAATACTTCTAGTTCTATTTGAAAAAATTAATCATCGATATCTAACCCAATAGCCAAGTTTACTCGAACGGGAGACATGTTCCTTCAGATAGAATAATGTCATGAAGATTTCAGGGAGCTAAAAATCTGGTTTCTTAAGGTAACTATTTTTTCACTAATTAATAATGTGGAAGGTTTTTTACCAATAATGACACTTAAATAAATGTAATAGGAACAATTGTTTTGAAAAATTATATTTTTATAGCCTATGATTTTATCCAATTTATTTTTTTGAAAAAAATTATTGGATTATTGATATGGAGTTAGATGGGGTATTTTTTTCATTAATAAAAGGTAGGAATTATCTTTAATGTAAATAATATACACTAACAATAAAATTTTACTATATATATTCTCCCAGAAAGATTTTAATATGCTATTGTGAAGATACTTGGTGTTCATTAATGATTTTGACTAAATAACATTGCAAAACCCTATGAAATAGAATAAGGAGGTAGGCACTCTATGTCCAAAGGATCATTATTTATTTTTTTGGATCACAAAATATAACATATTTATGGATTAGGAAAAGATAGACCATGAAATATTGAAAAAACGAGGTTGATATTATCTTTCTCATATGAGTGTTCAATCATACATCAATATGAATTTTATAGATTCACAAAGGAAATATGTAAAGTTATAAGAGAGAGTATGAAATATTCCTAATTTTAACCATTATTATTATGGAATGAAGTGGTTCATGAATTGATTATGTGACTTTTCCAAACCATACATGATGAAGGAGTTCTTGGATGAAGATCATTGTTCATCATTCTCTATTCATCATTGATGTTCAAATATGTATAGAGATCTGGGGAAGTTTTTATGGAGGAACAATATGAAAATAGATATTTTATAGTATATATCTTGGTTCTTGGAATGTTATGATTTTTAGGATAAGAGATATATTTATATTGGTATTTTACAACTAATAAAAATATAAAAATTAAAATCGTAAAAATATCACCATGGATTTCATCACCAAACTACCCAAAATATCTAAAGTTGGTAGTTCTTTTTAGGCCATAGTAGATCACCATATGAATCCAACACACTTCATTGAAACAAGAAAATATTTCTCTATTGATTAAGATTATAGTATATACATAATGGATTTATTAATATTTCATGTAGTTACACATAATATCATATCTCATCAAGAAAAGAGGAATAACCAGAAATTTTAGAGAAGTATCTAGCATGCTTTCGATACAGAGTTGTGTTTTGATATAACCAATCTTCCTTAGATAAATGTTTTGTATACAAGGAACATTAATAATCAAGGGGATATGTTAATATTCCAATATTTTTATTTTAATGGTTGTTAAGACCAATACCTTCCCCTCATTAAATTCTATTATAACCATAGGTTTCACTAAAGCCTCTAGATAGCTCATTATGAAGCCCGACATGGAAACAAGTGAGGAACTCCAAAAAGTTAGGATGAAGTTAGAGAGATGAAGATATTAGGACATAATATACTTGAGTAAATGATATATAAATTTACTTACATTCAAAAACACATAATGGAATCTCGGAGTGGAATATAATTTGTACCAAACAAATTTCCAAATATCTATAATTCCATGTTACTAAGAAGGTATTCTTAGGAATTTCTCCCTATAATTTTTTTTGAGATAAATAATTAAGGTACACATGATAACTAGATATACTGGTCCCTTCAATATTATTGATCAATTAGGTATGGTATCTCATCACTTGGTTCTTCCACCAAACCTCTCTCAAGTTCATAATGTGTTCCATATATATCTCGTAAGTACATTACTAGTCCTTATCATGTATTGAACTCAGAGGTTATACCACTGGGGAATGATATTTGATATGAATGGATTATTTTATAAATATTGTTTTTTGAGATAATGTGATACAGAATAGGACTATTCACCAGGTTATAATTCCATAGAGGAATAATTTTTTTAAGAAGCTAGATGGGAACCTGATGATGTGATAAAATAGAGAAATACTCATTTTTTGTATTAGAGTGATTTAATATTGAGTGATAAATTCATCTTAATGGAGGTATAATGTAACTCAAAAATATTTTATATTTATTTCCATTTAAATACATATTAAATTATTTAATTTCATACTTTACACACAACCCTATGTTTAAATGAACCATGATATACTATTGAATTATGACTATTTAAAATTGAATGTTAAAACATATTTATTAAACTCGATGTATGAATAAGAATAATAACATTATGGAAAATGTTTATAATGGTTTTATATAATGAATATAAACCTATTAATTACTTATAAATAAGTACTAAATTTTTAGTAAAGTTGTTTTTTTCTTAAAAAATAAATTCACTTCAAAAATTGTTTTGATTTTATTTTTTGGGTGAATATTATTATTAATTTATAAAACTTTTAGAAATTTTATTTTATAAAAGGATATTATTTTTTATTTTATAATATATAAATTATCTTAAGGTAATTTTTTTTTGTTTTTTTCAAGAATGATTAATTTTTAATGAATAGTGGGAAAATACTGATTATAAACAAAATTGTCTTTTCCCTTCTAGTATTGAGAAAGCTAATTTTTTTTGAATTGAACTTAAAATTTAATTATCAAATTTCGATTAAAAATAATCTAATAATTTTCATTATAGTAAACATTATGCTTAATTTTTTTACAAAAACATTTTTATACTTATAAGTCCATTTTTATTAAAAAAAATTCATCACATTTTGTGGTAATATTTTAAAAGTGATTTCTTCCACTTATAGAAATTTAATTTGAAAAAATGTATTATATATCTAGAATCATAATTAAAATATGTTTTAATTATTCTACTTTCATTCTTGGTGATAATTAACAATGAAAATACAAAAATGTTCTGACTATGATTAAGGTTAGAATTGGATTACTAGGGGGAGGGGTTAAACAAAGAGATAATTGTAATGTTTCCTCATTAAAAATTTTAACTCTAGTTTCTAGTAATATTTAGATTCTATCTCAAATAATATTTTAATATGAGTCAATTAGAAACAATTTTTGAGTAAGGGATAAATATATTTTAATTTGTTTTAAATTCAAAATCTGTCCTCACCCTTCCTTATAAAAGGACACAACCACTCATATCTTATCCCCACAAAATGTTCTTTTTATCTTAAAAAATATATACCAAAATTGTTTATTATAATCCCTCCCCATTTCATATAGGTTATAGTCTGATTAGATAACCAACCATTCAAGGATTAAGGTATAGTCCAAATGAGGTTTCCCAATGGAGAGCTTTATCTCTTAACCGAGTAATTTTGATTTTATTTCCTCTACCACGTTATATAAACATATTTTATCAATCATAACATTATTAATATTTTATCATAAATATACTATAATTTTAATATGATGGTTTCCCTGTCATTTTATACCTAATTTTCCATTAAATGGGAAATGAATGTGTTGCTTGTGCATATATGTCGACTACCATATCCACGTTGCGGTATGACTAATTTTACATCACCATATTTTATTATTGGTTATAATTTTGGATATATATCTTTATATATATGATTTCTATAGTAATATTATGATTCTATAATTATAAAATTTTATTTATCGTTCTTTCATTATTTTTATAAAAAAATTAAAAGAACATTCATGAGTTTGTATGGACTACCATCTCTATGAATAGTGTAATTAATTATTCAGTATCTAAATTTTATGGATGGTTATAAATATATACATGATTCTATAGTTAAAATAAAATAAATTAAAATATATGATATAGGATGCCAAATCACTTACAATGTAAGTTAGAATTGAGGTAATTTTTTTATATTTGAATATAATTTTAACCATGATTATTTATAATTAAAGATTAGATGATTATATTATAAGATATATCTCTCATAAAAATCATTATTTTTCTTATCATATAGTTATTTATATAGAATAAATTGTTTATGTAAATTTTATACTTTTTAAGTACACTACTGGCATAAGAATATATTTAATTAAATCAAATAATTTTTATCTATATATAATTTTATTCTAATGTGTCATTAAGAGATGATATAAAAATATAAAATAATTATTAAAATTAATTTTTACCCACATTAGGTTTTTTTAAAAAACTGTTTAAAAAAATACATTCTTTTCATTTTTCAAACGAGGTACATTTTACCAAAGGTGTAATTAAAATATTTGACTTATTGATCATGACATGAAATTAATTTCCATCCATAATGAACAATCTATGTTAGGAATATTACTTTTGAAGATTCCATTTTTTTCAAAGAAATAATTTTCCTTAAAAATTTGTAAATTCTTTCATATGTTATTTCGAAATAAAATGGATATTTTCCTCAATATAATGTTCAAGTGATATTTTAAATGTATTTTTATCTATGAAAATTAACATTGATGTTACGTATGCTTCACTAGGTATATGTTCCAATCACACAATCATTTTTATTTCTCCATATGGAATAGGATTTTTATGATCAAATTTTATTTAATCTTGTTCTCTTTTATAATTATTTTGCCACGATGAAATGATAGTTTTTTCATGGTCTTATGGAATACATATGAACTGATTATTTTTTTGCAGTGGGTGGGTTTTTTATATCCATCTAATTCATTGGGTAATGATTACTATTTTATGATATAAAAGAGTTCATGGGAGGGTATCCAAATCCCAAAATTGGATACATATGAATTTATCCCAAACCCAAAAGAGAGTAAACCCAAAACCAAAATAGGTTACACATGAGGTTATCCCAAGCCAAAAAGATTGTATATGGAAGGTTATCCCAAGATCGAAGTAGTTACATGAGTAGTTTTACCATGCATTACATATGATGAATGTATTTGTGTGTGGCCTTTACATAAGGCTCCTATGATTGTTATAATAACACACTTTAGGCCACATTTTTTATGATATGATCATATAAAAATGTTAGGATCTAATGGTTATTGTTCTTTGGTTCCTTTAGAATTTATGTCTTATAAAATAACAAGATTTATTCCATGAATCATTATTATGATCTATAATTTACTACAAATAGTTTTTTAAATGTTATTATCATTTTCTCATACCCTTATGATTTATTTATGTTTTTGTTATACTTGATATCTCTTATTTTTACCCATGTATATCATCTCAGATCACCATTTATTATGTTTCATTTTCATAGGATATGAGTAATGGTTTTAAGTGTGATATTTCAAATTAGGGTTATTATTGTGATGGAATTTATGAGATATGATGTTTTTGTTTTTGTAGTAGTTGTTTATGTAATAAGGTTTAAAAATACACAAAAACATTATAATTTGTAAATATATTGTAATGTTAAATAAATAATATTTATCTTCTAATATATAATATTTATGTATGATATTATAGCATTAAATTAGTTGGAATTAGAGAAATATTTAGTCATTTTTGAGATGTATAGTAAGGATACTTTAGTGAGAACCCATTGTATATTCATAATTATAATCGAAAATATTATGTTATTGTAATGAAAGAAGTGAGGGTTACCTATAAATACGTCACTGTTTAGATACATTAAAGTGGAAGAAGTGGTGAAATATATTCACCTATAGGTTATAACCCTTAGTGGCCTATATTGTGTATTAACATGATCATCACTGGTTAATGATGAGTGATCCTAATATTAGACCCCGAGATGTATACTTCCAAACGATATTAATGGGTTAATTCAAATTTTATTTATAATCAATTATTGAGGATTTGAATAGATGATAACCCTAGATGAACTCAGTAAATTCTAAGTTGTCATTGATTGAAACGTAGGTATCATTATTTTGAAATCCTATGATTTTTTTTATGATTTACCACTCTGATAAAAGGCGAGGTATGGTTATGATAGCAATTTTAGTTTTAGTGATGGATTGAAAAAAGAATAATAAATATAAGGTGGTTATTCCTATTATCAAATTTGATCATATTTGAGATTAGTTTTATCAATTCATATATATCATGACATGACACAAGGAATGTTAATTCACATTTACATATATTATATACATAGTAAGTGGTAAAAATGCTTAATGATAGGATGATCACATCTCAAATATATGATTCTTCTCCGATTGATTTTTTTGGAATGTGCTTCCAATAAATATTATTATTTTACCCCTTCTTTAACTTTTTGTTATATTTGTAATGGATTTTATTTCACTATATAAATCCCATATAAATTATCAAGGTAGGGATGTGACATTTTATATTCAAAACCAGCATATGATTATCTATCCATGTATGGAAAATATGAGTTTCCAATGGGAGATAAATCCATTTTATTAGTCTTGATTTCTATTCAACGGGGGTATTTATCTCAGATGTTATAGAAGAAACTCAATATCGAAGATATACATACTTTTTGAGAGTTTTTATGCCTCTTTTGAAGAGTAATAGTCTTACAGAAAATCCCAAAGTTATGTTTTCAACCGAACCCATACCTAGTGTTGCAGCTATTTCAAAATCTCTATATAGAATAAAACTGGTTGAGTTTCTAGAAATGAATAATAAAATCCAAATAATTCTTTATAATGGATTTGTTTGACTAAGTTCATCACTAAGGGGTGGACTTATTTATTTTCTCATGAATAAATATCGGTCATTTCTACTCTGTATTGATTAACTGAAACATAATAAAATTATAATAATGAATAAATATCCTCTGCACCATATTGATGAATTGTTCGATAAATTGCATGGATTTCAATATTTTTCTATGGTTGACCATATATCTGGATGTTATCAATTGAGTGTCAAAAGTGAAGGAATACCTAGGATATCCTTCCATAAAAGGTATAGGCCCTATGAATTTATTGTGATTACATTTTTTCTTACTAATTCCCCTAATACCCTCATGGATTTAATGAATATTTTATTAATGGAATACATTGACAAGATTTTGGCAATATTTATTGATGATATTCTTATATATATATGTAGATAAATGAATATCACAAATAAAATTTGAGGATTGTGCTAAAGGCCCTAATAAACGATAATTTGTATTCCAAATTTAGAAAGTTTTAATTTAGGTTACAAAAATTTTAATTTTTTGGGTTATATAATATCAAAAGAAGATATAATAGTGGATCCTTAAAAGATAACACTTATTGAAAAATTTTCTATAATAACCATGGTAACCGGGATACATTGGCTTTGTGGGTTGGATGGTAATTAACATCATTTTTCATGAATTTTTTGTAAACATATAATATTATAACCAAACTAAATTTGAAGTGGAAAAACGAACTTTCGAAAGATGAATATGAGGAAAATTTCATGGAGTTGAAAACAAGGTATTTCAATACACCTGTGCTCTCCATACCCTACAATGGAGAACGGGTTGTGGTCTATTCTGATGGATCAAATAAGGGAAAGTGACTTTTTCTTATATAAACAGATTTTTTGATAGCTTATCCCTCATTCTAATTGAAGATTCATGAGAAAAAGTACCCGAATCTTGATTTGGATTTAGATATAGTGTTTCTTCATTAAAGATATGGTGGAATTATCTATATAGATAAATTTGTGACATATATAATTATCATAAAATTATAAAGTATAGATTCAATGAAAAATATTTGAATATGATCTAGAAAAGTTGGTTGGAGTGGATTTAAGATTATGATTTCTCTATACATTACCATCCTAAGAAAGAACACCAGGTAGTTTATTCTATGGGTTGAAATGATCTTGTTAGATTATACATGATTAGGATCACAAAGGGTCCAATTTTATTGATTTTCAAATGATAGAATATGAAATCATGACGAAAGGTGACAAATATTATATATCTTAAATGAGTGTTAAACCATTTATCCATGTTAAGTTTAATGATGTGGATAGGGAAGATGTAGAGCTTTAAAATAATTTTACAAGTATTCCCAATTTAATCATTGATTATGATGGAATAATATGTTTTAAGAACTGATAATCTATCCCATTAATACTAGACTTGATGATTGAGCTACAAGATGAATCTCATAGTTTATCATTATCTTTTCATAAAAAATTATGAATATTTATAGAGATATAAAAGTGAATTTTTGATGGGATAAGATAAAAAGGAATATTAAAGTCTATATATATTGGTTCATGGTATGTAATCAATCTATTTTTGAGATAATGGATTGTAATGGGTTGTTAAAACCATTACACATACTAAAATATATGTGAGAAAACAACCCCATGGATAAATTCATCGGACTCTAAAATCATCTAAAGGCCGTAATGCTATTTGAGTTATAGTAGATCACCATAAAAATTCATAAAACTTCATTGTAATAAAATAATATTTGTCTCTTCATCAATGTGGTAGGATGTATATTAAGAAATTGGTACACTTTCATGGTGTATTGAATTCTATTATCTCAGATCATGATCTATGTATTACATCAAAGTTCAGCTGAATTCATTTGAAATCTCTAGACACAATGTATTTTTTTGTACTACTAATCATCTTGAAACAGATGTTTAGTATAAAATAACCATTAAAAGTCTAGAGGATATGTGGAGATACTATTCACTGGATTTCAAAGGTTGTCGGGAGAAATACCTCCCCCGTTTGAAATTCCTATATAATAATATCTTTGACTTGAGCGTTCAGATGGATAATTATGAATCCCAATATAGATAGAATTTTAGAAATCGAAGGGTCTAATAAAATGTTGGATAAAGAAATATATTTGGAACTGAGATAACAAGGGAAATAATAAATAAGTTTATATCTATTTAGTAGCACATTTGGGAAAATGAGTGTCGATAGAAGAGTCATACTAAAAATCAACGGTGTGATTTTTGTAATTTAAATTTGGTGATAATGCATTGACATTAATTTATCCATAGAATAATGATATGGGATAAAAAAAAGAAATAAAATATGAGACATAGCTATATTGGACCTTTAGATATTCTTGATAGAGAATTGATGGAAGTTTATCATTTAGTGCTTTACCAAACCTCTCTCATGATCACAATGTGTTCCATAAATCTCCCATGAGAAAGTACATAACTATTATGTCAAATGTACTAAAATTAGAAGTTTTATCGCTAGTGAGTGATATTTACTATGAAGAAAAATTGGTATAAATCATTTATTATAGAGAAAAAGTTCTACATATAAAGATTAATTACTTGGTTACAGTTCTTAGGAGGAATCATGAATTTGAGGAAGCTACATGAGAACATGAGGTTGGGATGAAACCTATATATCCACATTTTTTTATATCAAAGTGATGGAATTTAATTAAATAAATTAATTTTTAGGGGCTATAATTTAACACCCCTAGATTTTATATGAATTTCCCTTGAAACAAAAATTGAATAATTCCATTTCTTTCTTTACACACAACACAAAATTTAAACATAACACAATATACTATTGAAGTATGATTATTTATATATGAGAATTATAATATAGCTATTAAATAAGTAGTATAAATAATAACTAATATATCATTAAAAGTATATAAAAATGGTTTTATGATTCTAATTTATTGATCAATGCATAATAAGTAAGTATTAATTTTTCATTAAAGTCCTATTATTCTCCAAAAATATATTTTGTTCAAAAACGTATTTTATTACATTTTGTGCACCTATGTTATAATTTATTGATGAAAATTTTGGAAATTATGTTTTAAAAGGATAATATCGTTTTTAAAAATATTATAAAAAAATTATAGCAAGGTTATTTTTTTATATTTTTCTAAATGTAGGATTATTTACTAAATATTGAAAAACAGAGATTTTAAAGGAAAATTTATTTTCCATTCCTGTATTGAAAAGATAAATTATGGGTTTTAATTTATTTAAAAATTTAATTAGATAATTTTTATTAAAAATAATCTAATTAACAACACTATAATATCCATTATGATTCATTTTGGTATAAAAATATTTATACATAAAAATTATTTTTTCTAGAAAACTGTTTTTCATTAAGTTATTAATTTTATTTTAAAACTAATTTTTACAACTTATAAAAAATTAATTCGAGAAATTATATTCCATAATTGATAGATAAAGGTAAAACATATATGTTATATAATTTTACTATGATTCATTTTTAATAATTTGTATTTGGTAATACAATAATATAAATTTATTTTATGAAAAATTCTAAGTGTCCCACTCCGAACATTATAAAAAGACACAACCAATCCTATATTATCAACAATTTAAGAGACTATTATATTTAAAAATATCATAAAAATACCTTATAAAATTATTAAACATTTTCCATAGGTTCTATTTTTATTCGAATACAATCTATTAATGGCATTAGGTGTAATCCAAAGGAGGTATCTCTATGAAGAGGTACAACTCTAAATTGTGTAATTTCAATTTTCATTTTCAATCCACCTTATCTGAACTTATTTTATCCATTATAAATATATTAATATAGTATAATAAATATAAATAGATATTATTATGATGATATAACAATGGATTTCTATTTTCTTTCTGTCAAATAAGAAAATAAAGTGTTTTTTCACGTACTTGTGGACAACAACCACCACAGAGTGAAATGATTGATTTTACTTCTTCAAGTTTAATGATTTTTTATAATTATTGGTTAATAAATATAAATGATAAGTATTATATATTTAGTATTATCTAATGAAAAAATTATATTTATCTTTCTTTCTTTATTTTCTTTAGAAAATGACAACATCGTTTATTCATACGTACAGATTATTATCTCCATGAATGACGTAATTCATTTTATTATCTATAACATTTAGTGATGATTAAAATTATTTTCATAATAGGTAGAATTTATATTTGTTTAATTATTACAATTTTGGATATTTTTTAATAATGATCAATGTAAAAAGACTAGAACTGCTGAATCAAATCTTTCATGAGAAACAAAACAATCAACAACTAGAAACGACGATTTTAATAAAGAATTCATAACAAATGGGTTTTGTAATTTTATATGTGGATCATATTTTTAATTAAGATAATTTATATGGTTCCAGTACAGAATTATAATAAATAAATATTTTTGATATATGATGATAGTGTTCATACAAATCATGTTATACTTTAGGTATGGGTATTATGTTGTAGTCTCACTTTTTCCAAGACTATTTACGCTTATATTTTAGATGATAAAATTATATGAGCTATATATCATAAATATAATTTATATTATTATAAGATAGATATTTATTTGTAATATATGTTTTTTAATTTTCATATCTTTAATTATAGAATATACTAAGAGAATGATTTTAAGAAAAAATGACTTTATTTATCTCTTCATTCGTAAATCCTTTTTTTCTATATCCATGATACTAAAATGATGTCTAGAATCTTTTTAGTAATATATAACGATTTTTTAACGTATTTTAAATAATTTTGCACATTTTATAAAAATATTTTAAAATAACCTTTTTGTCATTTTATAAAAAGCTACTTTTTAACGTAGGTGTGAAAAAAATTATCATTTTAAAGATTATGGAATGAAAAATATTTTCCATCATTATGAAAACTAAATATTTTGAAGCATCATTTAAATGTTTAATTTTTATATATAATAATATGTTTTCCTTAATATTTTGGAAGTATTTAGATAAAATATTTCCAAATGAAAATGATACTTTCCTTAAGGAAATATTCTTGTGATATTTTAAAGGCATTTCATCTATGAAAATATCCATTGATGTTACTTATGTTTCATGTAATGAACCAGAACTCTATCAATGAAATTTGTCTTATTATATTTATTTTATATTTTATAGATAATATAAAGTCACATATTGAACACAATACAAACATTATAAATGAAGAATGAATGAAATAAGATGTATTTCTAGAAGTAAAGGAACCTATAATGATGAAATAGTAACATGCCCGTATGAATTCTAAGGTGACCCTTAGGAATAGTAAACTAGAAAATAGAATAGTAACCTCACCAATGAAATTATAAATAAAATTTTTCCATCTTAAAAATTAAAATATGACATACTTATATCATAGTGTAGGTAAATTAATATTTTGAAAACTTTTTTTTAAATTGTGGGTATTTATATAAGCCATTATATTTAATTAACATTTTATAATTAATAAAAAAATTTAAAATAAAACTCATTTTCATAAAATGGATTAATATATAATTTTTTTGTCTTAATATTTTAATATAATTTTGTGAGACCACAGTTAAATTTTCAGAGTGTCATTAAATCAATTTTAAATTTAAAAGATGCATTTTTTATGTAAATAATGATTTTAATTAAATATTAAATTTATAATACTTAGAAAATTATTTTCATAAAATGGATTTCATTTTTGGATAATAATGTTTTATGAAATGATTAGGGTGAACATTTGATATTTTTCAAAAATACATGAATTTTGGTTGAATAGTAAAATACTATAATTTACAAAAATTTCTAAATACATGATTTGCTGATTTAGGGATGATGTTTTGATATTTTAAGAATAATTTGTTCAAACTCACAAGAACATATCACTATTTTAGGTCACATGAATCAACAATATTTCTAGTCTTGATAGAAATAATAAAATAATGAATAAGATATTTAAAAATTACTCATCTCTTCCACTAAAAAACAACCCTCACACCCTCTTCTCTTCACTCATATATCCCTTGAATCTTGTAAAAATTCTTTCCAAATACTATTCCATAGCCTCTCCCCACGTCTAGGAACTGTTTTTATATGAAATATACCAAATCCACTTCTCTTAAGGATGTTCTCAATGAGGGTATTTTAAGAGGTAAATCTTTTTCCTATTTCATTTAATTTCATTTCAATTTACTTTATTATCTTATATTTTCCTCAATGAAAATGTCAAAATGATCACAATAAATATAGTATCATATATATAATGTAATTATGTAATGTTAATTGGATATAATTATTAAAAATATTATCTCACTCTTTTATTAAAAAATTGAAATCTTTATCTGAGAGGTGTTGATTTACAACCTTCATGGAAAACAAACCTTCATTCTTCAATTTATCCTTAATTTCTGGACATAAAACAATTTTTAGGGATGAACCAAACTATAATATCTTTATTATTTATTATTTAATGTTGTTAAACTAGTATATATACATAATATTAATTCATATGACAAAAATAGTCCGAGATGATCAAAATAATAGTGTGATAATCTTAACAATTATCATTAATAATTTATCTAATTACTCATCTTCATACCATATATTAAAATGAAATATATAACCATTTATCTTTTATATGTTAATTATTATAATATAAATTCAATTCTGGATAATTATATCCCTTTTATAGGAACATTCATAATCATATACAGGTATACCGATTGTGAAAACCAAGGAAATGAATGCTCTTGAGCAATAAATTTGTCTCTTATAATGCATAAAAAGGATATAAATGTACTTAACAAAATTATAATATGTAAAATAAATGTATATAAGGTTATTAAATAATTAATTAATGGATTTAATTTTATTACCTTTCACATTAAGGTCAAGTTCCGAACTCATTCAGACCTAAGGTAAAGGATCCCACCTCAACCTTCATTTTTTTCTTCAGGTTATTCATTTAATATCCTTACCCTAATATAATTCTTATTTAATTTTGTGTAATTATTATATATACTGTGTATATGTATCAAACTCATATATATAGAAAATTTAATCTTTATTTATGGTAAATACATGTTTTATAAGATTCCCTTATCGAATAAGGAAATCTGTCTAAGGGAACATCTCAATTTCATACGTATTTTTTGAGTACCATATATAATATGTTTTAAGACACCATTATTTTTATAAAAACACTAATTTTTTCATGAAAAAACAACTTTGTTCATTACGGGTTTTATAAAAAAATCATTGAAAATGAAAATGAATTTTCTAATATAAATCTTTTTTACAAAGTAAGAGTGCATTTCTTTTAAGAGTTCCTCAATGATTTTATTTGAGTCCTTTCATCTACTTAAACACATCTATTGTTTTTTATTATTTTATAATATTCATCTATAATTTTATTCATCAAACATATTTTATTAGTTGGGTTTTGATTAGTTCGACTAAGGATGTGCTATTTTGATACTATTTACCATATTTCTAAGAATTGTTAATGATTTTGTTTACATATTAGGAAAAGTTATTTACATTTCATGTTTATATTTTTTTTGTGTTTAACCCTATTAATATGAGGAATTAATTAGAATTATTAAGTGATGGGTGGGTCCATGTATAGCTCTTGGATGCATCAGTAGGTCTCATGAGAACAAACAGATATGTATATGGATAAGGCCTTTCCCATTTTCAGATATGGTTTTGGCCGAGGCATTAATCATTTTTAGTTGTTTGTAAAGAGGCCTTATAGATATGATTAATATGTCCCATTTTAGGTATTATATAATTATGAAATATTAATTGATAGTCCATGTAATTATTCAACTAGTAGAATATCTATAGTAATTTTTTATTATGTATTTATTCAATTAGCTTTTATTACTTCCATATTATGATCAAGATTATTTTTTAATGAAATGTGGTTTTAGTTATTCATCATTCCTAATGTTTTTGTTAATGATACTTCTTGGTGTATCTATTACTCATACTAAGAAACAACGCTCACCCATTATTATGATTTATTTTTCCAAGGAAGTGAATAAATATATTATGAATAACCTGTAGGGATAATCTTGAAGCTATGGATGTTTTAAAAGGAATTAATATATTTTATTTCCTTTTAAGATGTAATTCTGAACTTATTTATGTATCTTTTTTTTCCAAATCTATAAAATTATATGGTAATTTTGGATGCGTGTTCCATAATTATATGAAAATTTAATGAAATAAGGCACCTGCTCTGGGAAATTGAGGTCTAGTTCTTTACAGTTGGTATTATGAGAAGTTTACTAGAAAATATAGAAAGTAGATTTAGAAAACATATATTACAAAACAAAATCATAATATTGGAATTGAGTATAATCATACAACAAAATCTTAAAATTTTGATAAGTAAGATATTATGTGGATATTATTTGAAATATATGCCATTTTGGATACTACAAGTGGACATGGTTCTGGAATATATATACCTAGGGGTAAGAATGTCAACAAGGTGTCCCAGATCTGACATGGGGTAACCTAGGTAACAAAAATGAGCCTTACTGTGCACCTGGTTTGACACTCCAAAGGGATATTGTTACAATAATTAACATTTTCTTTAAAAGACATTATAAAGGACTAAAATTTAATTTTTTTCATCTAAGAAACCATACTTATGATTATGGGATTATGTATGCATACTGTTTCAGTTATGTTATGTTGAGATTATACATTATGATTCAAATCCTAATTTTGTGCATTCCATTATTTAGAAATGGATGATAGTGGAAAGAATGGAAACTGCATGAACATGCATATCACATGTAGGGATTTCCCTCCTATGAAAGATAATTATATTGGTATTGGAGTTGTGACTATTAATGAGAAAATTATAACTATACTGGGATAGTTGACTCAGGTTATGAACAATAACCTTACGCGTATGGAGTATACTAATCCACAACACGGAAGAGAAATATTATCCCTCTTTATGAGACAACAAACTCTATAATTCAGTGAGACTAAAAACCCATTTATATAATTTTAGTGGATAAGTTCTTTAGATAAGATATTTTTAACCATGTGGTTTAATAAAAGTGAAAGGTTATCATGTAAATTTATCTCTTATCTAGATATGCAGATCAATGGTTGTCAGTGATTCAAAACACAAAGGAAAAGGATGATATTGAAAATATGGAATGGAAAATTTTTAAGGAAACTTTCCTAAAAACAAATTTCTTCTAGAATAACGAGTAGATATGGATAGAAAATTATTTTTTATGAAATAGAAAAGGGATAGAAATGTTTCAAAGCATGAGGAAAACTATACAAGGTTTTAAAGACATGCTATAGACTATATACATAATCCAAGGTGCGTGGTTGATCTATTCTTTGGTGGTTTAAAATCATTACTCTGAAGGGAAAAAGTCTCCCAAAGTTTCTCATCATATGAATATATTATCTCATGTTATGTCAAGAGTGAAATGATTCTCTATGTCTTTTGAAATTACGGGAAAAAATAGAAGAAGAGGGTGGAAGAGGATGTAATGGATAAAGGGTAGAATAAAAATGGGAATTTTACTACATGCAATACTTGTGTAAGGAGACACCCAGGTGCCTCCATAAAAGGAAAAGAAGTTTTCTACAAGCGTGCATAGAATGTCCATAATGCTGGTGATTGAAAGGTAATGAAGAAATCTATCAATATTCAATTCTATAATTATAGGGAGATGTGTCACTATGCTAATTATTTTCCAATGTGTCATGGAACATTACCATAGAAAAGGAAAAGGGAGAAAGGCCAAGATTATGTTGTCATAACTAATATATTTGAAGTTTTTAATGATATGGTGGAAGGTAATTTAATTGTTTCTTCAAACAAACAAATTTCTTTATTTGATTATTGATCATCTCATTATTTTATATCATCACATTTTCTAATAATATTTTATATTTCGAATTTAATTTAACAAAGGAGTTTTTAGACAAAACATTTAAGGAATGTATCATTGCAACAAATAGGTTTAGATTAGTCCCCCTTATGACAAATAAAAATGATTTAATTAATGACCTTATCATCATATCCATGATTGAATTCGATATAATTATTAGTATTTATTTTGATTAAAATTATGATCAGAAGATCTATTACAAGAAGAAGGTAGTCAATTATTTTGATAATGATGTAGAGTCCCTTATCTTTAGAGAAAAAAATTCACCATATGATTCTTATCTATATCTACCCCTAGTAGATCTACTGAATTAAATTCTTGTGGAGAAAGATAATGAAACATCTATGTGAGTGGAAATAAATATACAAATTAAGGATGTAATTATTGTTAAATAATATGTTGATTTATATTAATAGGATTTACCTAGAAGTCCTCTTGAGTGGGTAGTTGAGTTTTTTATTTATTTAATTCTTTGTGAGACACATATATCAAAGAATCCCTTATATATTGGGAACAACATAATTAGTAGAGCTAATGAAACAACTAGAAAAAATTACTAATAAAGGATTTATCCACCCGAGTGTTTCTCCATGGGGATCCCCTGTTCTTTTTATTAAGAAGAAATATGTGTCTGTGAGGATGTGTATTGACTATAGGGAAATCAATTCTATTATAATAAAGGACAAGTATCCTCTTCCCGGCATTGATGATTTATTTGATTAACATCAAGAAGCCCAATATTTTTCTAAGATCAACCTTCAATCTGGTTGTCATCAGTTGCATGTGAGGAATGAAAATATTCTAAAGATTATATTTCAATCTAGATATAGGTATTTCAAGTTTACAGTAATGCCTTTTGGACCGACGAATTCACCCTCTTTTTTCATGGATCTAATGATTATAGTTTTCAAGGATTATCTTTATGACTTTGTTGTGTTTTTTATTGAGGATATCTTTGTATTCCAAAAAATCTAAGAAGATCATGAGAATCAGTTGTGTATTATGTTGAAGACTCTTAAAAGAAACGACTTATATTATATTTTTAGAATGTATGAATTGTGGATTCAATTAGTTTCTTTTCCTGTCCATGTTATCTGTAATGATGGAATATTAGTAGATCCTGTAAAGACAAATTTAGTTAAATAATTTCCTACACCAACGAACATAACTATGGTACATAGTTTTATTAGTTTAGTAAGTTATTATTGGCGCTTCATTCAAAACATCACCCTGTTATCTTACCTGCTAACAAAGATTACTTGTAAATTGGTTATGTTCATATGAACAAAACAATGTGAATAATTTTTTGAAGAATCTAATAAGAGGTTAGTAAATGCTCCATTTCTGAATCTAGTCTTAGGAAGTGATGTGTTTATTATTTGTAGTGATACATAAAAATAAAGGACATAGTTGTGTCCTTATGAATAATTATAGAGTAATTACCTATGTATCAAGGTAGTTAAAAACTCATGGACAAAACTATCCAACTTATTATCTTGAGTTAACTGCTATAATCGTTTTTTGAAGATATAAAGACACAATATCTATGGTGAAAGATGTTAAATATATACAGATCATATAATCTTGAAATATATATTCTCATACAAAGTACTCAACATGAGAAAAAGGAGATAGTTTGAGATACTCAAGGATTATGATTGTCCAATACACTACCACCCAGGGTAGGACAATAAGGAAACATATGCATTGAGCAGGAAGGATCAAAGGGTTTTGAAAAAATAAGGATTGATAAGGATCATATGTACATGTATCTAGAAAATATGGATATAGGAATTACCAAGGAAGGTGAAACATGATTAATTTTTCAATTGGTTCCCATCCATCTTTATTATAAATAATTACATGTTCTCTGCCTGATGACAAGAATATTCAAAAGAAAATTAAAATGAGAATTTTGGGATGTTGGAAGGCTTCATGTATGAAGATGGAATTCTGAAATTTGGGAGGAGGATATGTGTTCCCTATATACTAAAGCTAAAAGGGAGTTGTTGGATGATTCCCATAGTTTTAATTTCTCTATATACCCTATTATTACAATGATGTATATAGATTTGAAGGAACATTTTTCTTGGGATAATATAAAGTGTCAAATTATAAATTATGTGTCAACACGTTTAGTTTTTCAACAAGTGAAGGACAAAAGACAACATCCTAGAGGAGTTAGGATACATAGACCTATTTCTACATGGAAATGGAATGATAACACATTGGAATTTTTCACTGGATTACAAAAAAATCCACGAAATAATGATGAAATATGGGTAATTTTGATCAACTCACCAAATATGTAGAGACCCATACTTGACATACAAGGAAAATACATTACTTTTTTGGAATACTTAATACCTAACAAAAACAAACACCAAAGGAACGTAATAGTTTAGTGTCTTTGGAAAGTCAGAATATAATCTTCTAATCATGGTGAAAGATCTTCAAAATCTCCGATAAATATCTTCCCCTTTTGTTTTCTTACTTAAAACCCTTCTTTATATCCTGGGGATAAGAAAACATAAAATGGGTGAGCTCAAATGCTCAGTAAGGGTAAACATGGAGGACATAAAACAACTCATAAACATTTGAACATAAAAACATGAACATGACATAAATCATAACAGTATATAAGGCATGGATCATAAACGAACATCAATCATGATAAAATAGCCTTGGAATAAAACATGTGATTGTGGCAACCATTAAGCACATGTTATGATTTCCATATTATCCAAGGCATTGTTTCCAAGACCATCTTAGTGGACAAAGTCCTTTTCTGAATCGAGTTCACTCCTCATTCCTGTCATGTATCACTGAACCGTATTAACTTACCATTCCAACCATGTCTATCTCATGAGATATAAATCTTTACCCAATTCATTGGAGGGAGATATAGGTCCCACCCATCACATAAAAAAGTCATTATTACGTGTGCCACAACATAAACATAAATCATTAATCATAACCCAATGAATAAAATGGGTTTCATAAACATTATCCCATCATAACATAATCCATATAAAAAATGGATATCGATTCATCATAAGAAAAGTGGAACCATGTAAATCATAGAGACATTATACTTGAGACATACACATATGAAATAATGTCATCTTGGATGGAAAATGGTTTTGATAAAACACTTGAAATGAATTATTGAGGAAAATATCCTTTCTTCTTCAAAATAATTTCTTTTTCAAAAAATGCCATGAAATTTTAAAAGAAAAGGATTTAGTTGAAAATATTCCTGAAATATTGTAGAGTAAGCTTCATGAAAATATGGATTTATAAAATCGTAAAAATCATTCATGCCGTATAAGTTAAAAAAACATTCTTCTCGTACTTTTTCCAGAAAAGTCAAAAATACCTCATATGGTAAAAAAAGAAATATTCCTTACATACCATGTAGTAAAAGTCAAAAAATGGGTAAAAAGTACTTCAAACATACCTAAAACCATTTTTAGAAAACAAGGACATGGATGATAAATTTAACCCTAGTAATTACTTACCAATAAAAAATCTCAGATAAGAACGAGATTGGAATAATTTTCCCTTACCTTTTGTCAGATATGCTTCGTATATTTTCGAACCTCCTATATAATTATTTAAATAAGGTCATTGACTTGTCACAGAATCATATTAATTATTATGATATTATATGTGGTTCACTTATGAGTTTATATTACCCGTTCTTTTGTAAATTCCATGTTAAAGCAGCGTTTTGGGTTAAATTGTTTCATTTATCATATGTGTTTCGACTTGTTGTTCTTGATATTATTACTTTTATAATGATTTACTTAATTCCAAAATTTAAAACATTATTTATATATAATATATATTTAGCATATAATTAAATAGGATTGATTGATAAATTTAATGAAATACACCATTCATGGAGATGGTAGGCCTTACATACGCATGAACGCTGTTTTCGTTTTCTTATTGAATTGAATGGAAGTAAGTATATGAAACATATATGTACATAAATACATTATCATTATTATGTTATATATTCATTATTATTTATTATATATACTTTATAATCATACTTGAATGGTTAATCATGGAAAATAAAACTCATCGCGTTCACGGATATAGTATTCCATACGTACGCATGAGCGATGATATCGTTCCCATAATTATTGAATATAATTGGAGTGAATAATATCTCAGAATCAGTATGATTTTATAATAACCATATATAGTTATTATTTACACCATTGTACCCATCCAAGTAAGGTGGTGGTGGAAAAACTAATTACACCATGACGTGGAGACGGTATTCCGTACGTATGCACGCGCGATGATTTCATTTTCCGTAGGATGGATAAAAGGTGAAATAGGGTTGTTTAATATTTATAAAAACATATCAGTATATTATTTATAATTAGGTTATTACTTTATATTGAAACAACTAAATAATAGGAAGTAGAAGAAGGAATAAACCTGAAAGAATCGGTAGAAGAAATTACCTCTTCCTCGACGTGCCACCTTTAAACTTCCACTTATGGGACTAGAGTTTGTATTTTGTGAATACCAGAACCACTAATATGTTTATAGGGATGTTGATAAGGGAAATGGTCAGGGTTTGTCTGAGCATGAAGGCTCAAAGTTGTGTAAATAGGAGAGGGAGGAGGTGCCCTTCTATAAGGGAGGGGAGGGGAACCTTTTGAAAGTTTGAAAATATTATTTTATTATTAACTTATCTTCGGTTTTATAATGTAAAAAAATCATTAAAGATTATTATAAGATGACTCAGGGTATAAATAAAATCATCCAATCATAATTGGACATGTTTTGGATGATATTTTAATCATTATAATCTTATTTATTTTATCATTTATTAATGAGGTAAATATTGTGTCATTATTGTGTCATAAATGATTTAACTTATTTGATGTCTAAAAATTATAAAACAAATACCATCATGTAGGAAATATTTTTAGATTTCCAATGAATATTTATTGTCAAAAAGATAATTTATATAACCCCTTATAAAAATTAATTAGTAAAAGATTTTTGTTAATGTCAATTTTGTCTTTACATTAAATAAATTAATCTAATTTGTCATTATCACTACCAAGTGGCTCAATGGGGTCCCAAAATAGACTCAAGGATGCCCATGGTCAGACACTACTCATCCAAAAAGTTTTGGGCAAGTAGTAAGGTAATTTTAAATTATTATAACATTCTTTTAACCTTGAATTACCATATTTACCTTTAACCGTGGTAAATAAAATTCAAAAGTTACTATTCATCAAAAATTATTTACATCTTATTGAACCAAAATTTACTTCTTCATAACATCCATGTATGTCTGATATTTGAAATTCAATTAACAAAATTGGTAAATTTTAATTTAAATGAATGAGTCAGTTTTGTAACTACTACTAAGTGGTTTCACTATTTATAAAAAAAGAAGTTTTTCTGAAAAATAAAACAAATTCAGCCTAAGTTATATTTGATATTCCAAATTAAAAAATTATGTCTATTTTTCCAAAATCAAAACATATAAGTGGCATTAATTAGTATTAAAATCAATTCTTGTTATCAAAACAAATAGCTTGTTTTTTTGAAACAATAACTATCAAAAGATCGACACTTGTTTATGTCCAGTACCAAAGTGAAATTAATTCCAATGACCAACATTGTGTTAAATGGTAAAAATATGTTATAATTAAACTTTAAAACCAATTAAAAATATAATCTAACCATATTAATTAATGCGATGAAAAAATATGTTTTTAATTAAAATATAGCGTGTTTTTACTATTCATTAAAATATAAAAGTTATCAAAATAATATGAAAATTTTATCCAAATTAAATTTTCATATATTGATCCCAAGTAAGAATTTTGTTTTTCAAATTGAACTTATAAACATGTCAAAAACTATATTTAATGTGGGTGCACCATCAAAAAGCGGCAAAACTGCATTTTTTTGAAAAATACTTTTTTTACCTGAATAAATTATTTTTTTTCGCATACCATGTTTTAGAAAATATGTAAGGTGAATAATAATGTTATAAAATTAAAAATTTAGTCAGTAATATTAATAATGGCTAGTTCATAATAATATTTTAACAATATATCGTTGTTTAGCGAATCTCAGTATTGCGTACTACACACACTATTGAGGAAGGTCACGATTGTGTGTAATGCATGCCAAGTCAGGGCTGTGTATAGTGGAAGCTCCCGTTGGTGTTGTGAATAAACTAATAATAAATAATTTCATTTATTCATTAAACAAAATCAATAATTAATGTTATGTAGAAAAATTCCCACAAAACAACTGTGAAATTGTGTGTAACACTAGCCAAGAATAGTGCTGCGTATAATACAAGCTAATACGAAGTTGCGTATAGTACAAGTTAATTTTGGTGTAGTGTACAACACAAGACATCAATTAAATTAAAATAGTATTTTTCACAATCTCTTGGGGTGTTACAAAATCTGTACATCTCCTCGTTATAAGGTAGGATTTCCCTCTAGAGAACCATACACAACTGTATATTAATGAAGTTGAAAGACTTCATGGAGCACCTCTCTCAATAATTGGTTATTGTAATCAATGATTTAACATGAAATCAATGAAAATGTTTCAAAAATATTTGGATAATGAACCTAAATTGAGTACTTCTTATATCCCTCAAAATGACAGGCAATTAGAAAGGACGATCCAAACATTAGAAGACTTCTTGAGATCATGCTCACTTGATTTTCAAGGTATGTGAGACCATTATTTAACTATGGTGGAGTTTTACTAAAATTATAGTTTCCATTATATTATTCAAATGGAACCATATGAATCATTTTATGGAAAAAGATATCGTACACCTACAGGTTAAGATAACGTTGGTGAAAGGAAGCTTGTGGGACAAAGCTTATAGAAGAAACAACAAAGACGGTAAATTAAATTAAAAACCATATTAAATTATCTCAAATAAGGAAAAAGGGATATGCCTATAATCGAAGGATTTGTAATTTCAAGTGGGAGATCATGGTTTCTTGAAATTATCTCTATGGAAGGGTGTTATATGATTTTGGAAGTAAGGAAAACAGAGCCCCAGGTATATTGGGCCTTTTGAAATTATAGAGATAATTGGTGTTATGGTTATCATTTGGTAAATCCTCCTAGCCTTTCTAAAGTAAATAATGTGGTCCATATTTATTAATTAATGAAATACATACTAAAACCATAACTTGTACTCACTTATGAAGTAATAGATCTAGAACCTAATTTATCATACTATGAAGAACCTATGGAGATTATGGATACTAGGGAACATGTGTTAGGAAATTAGATGGCTCCACTAGTAAATAGGATTTGAAAAAAACATAAAATTGAAGTGGTGATGTGGGAGCTAGAGGAACTTATGATGAAGAACTACCCAAATCATTTTATGAGGTAACAATCTAGAAATTTTGAGGATGAAATTTTCATAGGAGTGGGGGAATATATCAGCCTAGAACACTATCAATGAAATTTCTCTTATTTTGTTTATTTTATATAGTATAGATCATATAAAATCCCATATTGACACAACACAAACATCATAAATGATTAATTAATAAAATAAGAGGTATTTCTAGAAGTTAAATAACCTATAATGATGAAATAGCACAACTCCATTTGTAATAGTTATGTGACCCTTATCAATAGTAAACTGGCCAATAGAAAAGTAACCTTACACAAGAAAGTATAAATAATGTTTAAAAATATTATAAATGAAATTATTACACAATTGTTTCATAGTGTAAGTTAATGAATATCTTAAAAAATTAATATTTAAGTGTGGGTATTATTATAAGTAATAAATATTTAATTTAAATTTTATAATTAATTAAATTACAATTTTTTTTCATTAAATGGATTCAAAAATCAATATTTTTTTGTCTTCATATTTTAGTATAATTTAATGTGAACTTAGTTAATTTTTTAGAGTGTTATAAAATCAGTTTCAAATTTAAAATTACTATTTTTTTGATTAAATAATAATTTGAAATAAAAATTAAATTTCTAATATATAGAAAGACATTTTATAAAATTGAGTTAATTTTTTAATTATAAATTTCGAAAAAAATTTGGGATGAATTTTTGAGATTTTTATTCAATTCTTGAATTTTGGGTGAATAGTAAAATATGATAATTTATGAAAATGTTAAATAAATGATTTTTTGATTCATGGATTATGTTTTTTTATTTAAGAACCATTGGTTCTAACTCACATGAATTTACTACTATTTTTGGTTACAATAATTAGCATTATTTCTTGTTATGAGAAACATAATAAAGTAATGAATAAGTTATTCAAAAATTACTCCTCTCCTACACTATAAAAACAAACTTCACCCCCTCTTCTATTCACTCCTCTAAGCCATGAAAAATGATAGATTTTGAACCAAATTCAATAAAATAGTCTCTCCCCATGTCCTGGAACTCGTTGTATTTACAAAAGTCCAAAAATACCTTCCTATAAGGAGGTTCTCAAAGAGAATATTTCAAGAGGTAAATCTAATTTCGATTTCATTTAATATAATTTCAATTTATGTTCTTTTCATACATTTTCCTCACCTCCTCTATGAAAATAATCATGATATATATATTTTCATATAAATACTATAATTATATCTTGTTAATGGAATATCATTCCTCAAATGACTATCTCTCTCTTTTATTTAAAAAATGAAATCTTCGTCTCAGAGGTGCCGATTTACAACCTTCATGGATGACGAACCTTTTTTCATTATTTTTCTTTCAAGGATGGTCGTGAAACAATTTTTATGGATGAAAACGATCATAAAATATTTATTATGCCTTATTTAAATTTCTTAATATAATATATATACATTATAATAATTCATATGAAAAAAAGTATTTGTGATGATCAATATACGATCGTAATAATCTAAATGATTATCACCAATATTTTTTCTTATACCTCATCATAATACCTTATAAAAAATGTATTATATAAAAATTTAATATTATAGGTTTTCATTAGTATCATAGAAATTCAATTCTGGATAATTATATCCATCTCTCAGGAACATCCATACTCATATACAAGTATACCGATCATGAAAACCAAGGAAACAAATGCTCTCAAGTGATAAATTTTTATATTATAACTCATAAAAAAAGATAGTAATGAACATAAAAAATTATGATAAATCAAATAAATTTAGATATGTTTATAAATTAATTAAATAATGGACTTTTTTTTATTATCCATGATGTTAAGGTCAAGTGCAAAACTCATTCATACATAAGGGTAGGGATTCTAGCCGAACCTTAATTTTTTCCTTTGGGTTATTATTTCACCATCATTTCCATAATATAAGTCTTATTTCATTTATTTAATTATTATATATAATTTTTCAATGTTAAAAACTCATATATTATGATTATTTTCTCTTTATTTATGGTAAATACATGTTTTATAAGGTTCACTTATCAAATAAGATAACCCAATTAAAGGGGACATATCAATTTCTTACCAATTTTTCAAGTACCATCCATAATCTGTTTTCAGACACCATTATTTTTATAAAACCAATAATTTTGTCTTTTAAAACTATAATTGTTCATTCATTATCATATAAAAAATTCATGAAAAAGAAAAATTAATTTTCCAAAAACACTCTTTTTTGTCAAGTAAAAGCTTATTTCTTGTAATAATTCCTCAATGATTTTATTAGATTATTTTCATCTATTTCAAAACAAGTGTTGTATTTTATTCCTTACTAAGGTTAATCACTAATGTTTAACATCCACGATATTTTATTAAATTTTTTGTGATCAGTTTTACTGTGGATGTTCTATTTTGATACCACTCACCTTATTACTTAGACTAGATAGAGATTATTTTTACAGATTAGAGAAGTTATTTACATTTTGTATATATATTTTGTTTATGTTTAACCCCATTCATATGAGGAATGTATTAATCTTATTATGTGATGAGGGGGTCCTTCTATATCACCTCGATGTATTGGTAGATATCACAAGACGAAACCTATATGGACTTTTTTGAGACCTTTCCCATTTTCAAATATGGTTTTGGCTGAGGAATTAATCAATATTAGTTATCTTGGAAAAGTCCTTGGAGATATGATTTAGATGTCCCACATTATTTATTATCTCATTATATACTAGTAATTTATAATCCATTTGATTATTCGACTAGAAGAATATATATGGTTATGTTTCATTATGGCATAATTTAATCATCATTTATGCATGCCATATTATGATAAAGTTTATTTTTATAATGGCAAGTGTTTCTAGTTATTCAACATGCCTAATTTTTATGTTTATGATATATTTTGCTATATCTTTAACCCTTAATGTGAATCTGTGATCACCCCTTCTTATTTTTTATTTTTCCCAGGAAGTGAGGAATTATTTTATGATTGACATAAAGGGATAATCTAGGCGTTGTGGATGTTTTTTATGTAATTTATATATTTTATATCCATTAAATTTATATTGATGAAATTATGTATGTATCTTGTTTTCAAAAGATAATAAACAATTTGATCAGTAAGGAGTATTTTCATTGCTTATATGCTAATGTAATGAAATATGTCACCAACATCACACAACTAGGGTCTGGGTCATGACACTTCACTATAGATTTAATCCAAGGATACCATCAAAAAAAATTTACATTATTTATGATTTTTATGATAAAATAAGGATAATACCATTATGTTTTCCATTTGTTATTTTATGATGGACTGATAAATATTTTTATTATTTTTTTTCATAAATATGAATGGATTATTATTATGTGATGGGTGGGATCATTAAATCCCTCTAGTACATTGGTTAGAGATTAATGATTTATGAGATCAATGGGTACAGTAAAGGTTATCCAATGCCAAAAAGAGGGTACATTTGAGGTTATTCAAAGCCCAAAAGGGGGTACATGGGAGGTTATCATAATACCAAAATATTGAACAAAATTGGTTATCCCAATCCCCAATGTTGGTACACTATGGTCATCCCAGTCCTGATGTAGGTATTTGAGTGTTTATCCCAATTTAACCATGTTATGTATTAATTTGTGGGTATCCTTGAAATAATATTTATGGGATTATGATTATTCCAAAATAAATGGTACAATTTAATGATATTACCTTATATAAATGTTAATCTATATTGGATCATACTATTTGTCTATTTTATGATTAATGTCTTCTAAACTACCAAGATTTTTTACATTAATCATGATTATGGTCAATTATTTACTGGGTATGGTTTTTCAATTTCTAATATCATGTTCCCATACACATTTTATCACATTATACATAAATGATAAATTTCATCTCCCTAGTTTACACTCATCAAGAATATGAGATATCCATTTATTATGTTTATTTTTCCCAATGATATGTTGAATTTTTTTTGTATGATGCATATAATAAGGGTACTTGTTGTGAATTTGTTAATGTGAGATGATTTAGATCATTTTGGTACAAATTTTTTATGTATCCGAGCTTCCAAATGCACTAAAAAGTTATGATTGTGGAATACATTGTAATTATATATAGAGAATATTGATTTAATAAGATGTGGTATTTATATATGAAATTATTGGTTCATCTCACTCAGGACTGTACATGATTGATTCAGAAACATATCACAATATTATTACTCTTATTCCAACATTCCCAAGGCACCCCAACAGAAACCAAATATCTAATAACACCTCTCATGAATTGGTATCAAACCTAATAATGTACCCATGTTCCCCACCACTAAAGAATTTAAAACTTCTGAGATGACCTATAAATTCAGTTACCCTCTTGTAACATATCTCACCCACTCACCAACATCCTTAGTCACATATTAAATATCACCAAGTTATCAAATCATTCTTATAAAAAACTTAGAGGGGTCCACAAAAAGAAAATATTTACCAATCCCGAACATTAGGTTATCACATAATATTCTCTAGAATAACATTCCAAAATCACCACCCACTCATAAGGAACCCCTATACTCTAAGCATATAGATACCATAATGCTCCCTTGAGAAGCTGATTATATCCACAAGAATACTCATACAACCAAAATATATCTATTATGATTTGTATCTAATGAATCGTAGTAGCTTTCATATTTATATATAATTCATTTCAATTCTATATAAAAAAAATTCTATATTGGTTTTTACTAAAACATTAAATAAAAAATCATAATTAAAAATGAACTAGAAGGGGATTATTATAATGGAATGCATTAAAAATGTCAGTATACCATGTTCAATGCACATCTCATGGACATGGGACTGTATCTTTATCCTCATCATCGGTTATCTCAATATGGATCAACATAAACACTCATAAGAAGAAATAATATACATATGAAAGTCTAATAATGTATAATTACACTAATACCTTATACAAGATGGTACCATATGAGATGTTGATGAAAATATAAATAGTTAAACATCTCATTAGTAAAAGGACCACAAACTAGATAGATTAGATGCCATGGGAATCCTATACATATGATATTATTTAGGAGATGAACCTTTCCTATATTAAATAAGTGACAAAATCTAATAACTAACATTTTTCCCATAGTTTGAGATACAAAATCCAATAATTCATCAACAACCTCAAGCTTCATGTTCCTCAAAAGTGGTTAAAATAATTTTAATTGTTACATCACATACATAGAACATAAATCCCATCCATGGTGACATGGACATCCTACTATAGTAGGTGTATATTATGTATCCATCTAATATCCATCATAGGATTTTATACATTCATATAATTAGTAAAAAGAAATAAAAATAATAAATGACACTAATTTTTAAAGCCAATTCTCCCTAGACTAATGATTGGTTCTCAGAGTGATGATCACTACTATATCCGTTGTACAACTCCTCATAGTTATGTGCTACTAACTAGTAGTGGGGGATATGAGTGATATTATGAGAATACTATACACTCTATGTTAGAGTGTGAAATAAAATATAAAATAACCAAAAATCATATAAAATCCAAAAACATTATTCTATAAAGATAAATAAAACACCCACAATTAATAATATAAAGTATGGGAAACATACATACCATTATAAAAATTCAATCATTGACTAGGAAAATCACATATACAGAGTGATCAAATAAAATAAAAAACAAGGTTCCATTGAAATAGTGATCCATAACTCATACCATGATATATGTTCATTCCCTGTATATATCACCTGATCAATCGTAATCCTCAGCCCAACTTGTTCGTTGAACCAAGTGAGATTCTACATGGGTACCTAAACAGTTTCTAAAAAAGGATGTGATTATAAAACTCAGAAGGTAACCACAAAATCAATCACAAACATACCAAATATAAAGTTATATGTTTATGTTACACGCACTGAGTAAGTAATTAACTTATAAAAAATAATATTAACAAAACTTTTTTGGTCTTTTGGTCCATGACCTCATTCGATAATCTCTACTTTAGCTAGTGATGGAGTGTTTCTAAGCAAGTTGTGATGAAATTGACAAACTATAATGACCTGAGGTTCTTTAACCATGATATATATATAAAGAAATGGGATCCATAATTACCCAAAAATATATTATAAATACGTAGATAATTTTCCATTATGGTATCAATATTTTTAGAATACTATATATCCATACACAATGTTTTATATAAGTTGTGCCCCGTTTGTTAGATAAATGGACCATGCCCAGTAAAGGCCCCACAGGACCAATGAATCTTGAAAATTGTAAGAACATCATCCTATACTCTGAACCAATAATACTATATCTAAATCCCTTGAAACCCCACCATTAGTATTAATGTCCCCCCCATATGGATTTTTCAAATCCTCCCCATTGGGAGTTTTCATTACCACCCAAAATGGGGTATTACATTAGTAAAAAGACAACTGATTAGCTTTTTCCCATTTAATCATAACATTAATAATCAACTAAAATTAAAGAAATCTAAAATACCTTGGGGGGAAATACCATCCCATGTCCACTAATAAAAACAAAAGATATCACGAGTGAGACCAACAGATTAAGGTACCCCTCCGATTCCACTATGTATCATTGTAGAAAAAAAAACTCCAAAAGTTCCCTTAAACTCATGGAAGAATCTTTAAACATGTATGAAACCTAGAGGGTATCACATCCTTTAAAAATTTCAAAATTTAATCAGGGTCTCACTATCCTTTCAGTCAAGACTTATTATGGTGATAGACTCATGACCATTCCTTTTCCAATAAACTATAGGTTAGACTGAATGCCTAAACTATCCATTTGTCATGAAAATGTCTTATCAGCTAGGCCAATATTCTTCTGTATGAAAAAACCCTCAATTATCTTAGTATTTAAATGGATCAATGAAATATCTTATTAATCACATGGTAAACCCTTAGGCTATTTACACCAGCACATATCCAACTCCTACATGGAGGCTTCTAAGAGATCCTAATACTTGGGATATTATATTCATTAATTTAATTATTTGCACCTTAAAGAGGCCATGAGGGTTCACGTTTATTAATAAATGTGTTTACAAGTGAGATATCAGCCATAAAAAGATGAGACATTGGTTAGTTCCCAAGTACCCAATTCTATTGTCATTTACTAAGTCTAGGTTATTTGTTATATGAATGAAAAATTGTGACATTTTAAAATAGTAATTTTTATATAATATATTCCATCTAACTTAAGGGTGATATAATAGGTCACATGAACCATAAAAAGGGAATAAATTCAAAATTTATGTACTAAGGACCGACTTCCTCATTCAAATATATTTCACAGACTTTAATCCATTTCCCAACAATAGCTACCCATAAAAATCTACATACAACCACCCATCTCCCACACACACATGACCATAGTTCAAGACACACTACCTAATTAATTACTCATAATAAAATAATAATTAATTAATATATTAAAATTAATTAAATAATTACCTCAAAATGGGATAAATGAATATCAATAATAATGTCTCCAACATGAAAGCTACTAAACTGGTGCTCCGAGCCATGTCCCCAGATGAAATCAAGTGCACCACCCCGTATGCCCGAGTTTGCTGACTAGCAACGAGGGTCTAATAAGACAAGTGGGGAGACTATACCATCTTCACTAGAGTAATACAAAATAGAAATCAATTTGAACATCAGAGACAAAATAAATTTACAAATGAACATGCATAATCAAACATCGTTAAAAATTTGGTACAAAGAACGAACTAAAAATAATTATGCAATTCCATTATAGTAGTGTCATAAGTGAAGGAAAAAATACAATATATGAAACCCCAAAAAAGTCTTAACTCCAATTCCAGAATCTTATCCATGTACCTTCCAAGACAAACTCAATTATTAATCATGGGGAATTTTCCCTAATACTGACCGGTAAGTATGAAATCTAATCTGGTACCCAATGATGGCCCGAACAGGGTGTGAGTACAACTTAGTAGGCCACCACCAATGGTGTCAAAAAATATCTAGTATAAAAATATAATACATTAAAATTTTAAATAAATGAAAAGCTAAAAAATAACACTAAGGTTCCATTGATTAATAATATTTACATTAACCATTTCAAATCATAGAACAATTTTCATCATTTTCATCATATTCTTTACATAATTATTTATCAACATGCGTTCCAAAGGTTATTCATTTAAATCATTCAAACAAAGGGTTTAAAATAGTAATAACTCATATTGAGGGAATCATTCAATTCCCAATCTCACTTTGGAAAATCACATCAAAACAAAGACATTATACTCACCTCGAAGACTTAGTCTACGTTTAATGAAACCGTTGGTGGAATAGATCTCTTCCCCTTCCCTAACCCATGAATTGTGGGGTGGAATTTATAGCCTTTGTCTAACTAGGCCTCTGGGAAAAGAAACTCATTCAATACCCCACACTACCAAGCCATTTGATCATTATTATTGATTAATTCTTCACAAATATACCATATAATAGTCAACAAAACCAAAACAAATATAAACCATAATCCACAATAACAACATAGGAATAAAATATTATTCCATAACCCATTAAAACATAACAATTTACATAATGTTTCCATTTAGCCTAATTACGATGTATTATTACTAAATCTATTAAGAATGTTCACTAATTTTCTTAAATTAACCCATTTAACATATACAACCATCCATATATGTTTCATTAATTAACCCATTATTCATTTTAAAATTTATTAACCCCCATATGCATTTCAAGTAAAAACCAAAAACATTTGGCACATTTACATTAATACATTTCTTATCCATTTTCACGTCCAAACAACAACCACTTAGTCCTTATTCCATATCTAGACACAACCACTATTATTTCATTTCCACTCAACTAAACATATTAACATGTTATATAAGGGTTCTATGATATTTCACATCTACCTTACACATACTTTATCAATTAATATGTTAGGAATGGCTGGTGCACTGTTTGGGTGGCCCTAATTGGACCATAAAAATCAAAAAATCCCATGAGGATCACAAGGGTTTAAATTCCTAAAATAAAATATAATTCTATCAAATATTACCAGAGGAAAAAATACAACAATAAGAGATAACCAAGAACATAACCAAGCAGGCACAAATCTACACAACGACTATTGGAAATAACATATAAACCACTTACCTTTAATCTAAAGTCAAACACACTCCCAACCCTACCCTTGGATCTGGATTCAGATACCCCTTAAATTCTCAAACATGTTTCCAAATGAAAAATATGATTTTAGGGCTTTAGAATAATATATCACATGTCACAAACCCGAATCGAGAAAATAGAATTATTGAGAGGATTAGACTTACTTGGAGATTCAATGCAGAACCAATGGCACTCCAAGCATCCTTGAAATGAGGGAGAATGATCATTGGTATATCTTGAGGGTTTTTTCCATCACTAGGGAAGGAGGTATGAGAAATGGATGAAAAATTGGTTGAAATATAAAATAACTAGATGGAAAACATGTAATTTTTCCAATTTTTAATGGGGAACATTCTTTTCCCACACAGTTTCCCTGACCATAAACACTCCACTATCCAAGGGAATTGAGGTTGCACAATTACATGTGGATATCTCCATATTTTGAAAAACTATGCATGAACTGTGCATAATTCCACTGTCCCAAACCACAAGGTTTGCCTCTCCCCTCACAGAGTTTACACAAACAGTACAAAAACTGTGAAACATACAAATAATGTATATTTTCTAATTTCATTCTTAACGTGAACCTCTAGAACACCCTAATCTTCCTCATAATCTTAGTAAAAAATCTGTTGACTAGAAAACAGATATTGAAACCAAAATTTAAATATTGAAATCCCTCAATGAAGATTGAGATCCTATATCAACACATCATCCATCGTACTCACACCTAAACCAAGGTATAATATCATTATAGGTACACAATATACTAACTACACTAACCCAAGCCAAGCCATAAAATGAAATAATTTTACAACACTTAATTTAATTTAAATTTATAAAAAAACTATAGAAGATAAATACATATGATAAATTTCTAAAATCATTGTGAAATGATAAGAAGGTGTCATTATAGGATGCCATCATTAAAATAATAATTAAAACCCCTTAATTATCAGTAACATATACCTTGATATTATGTATCCAGTGTCAAATACATAAGCTATAGAAACTTAAATATTTTAAAGGAAAAAATGAGAGATCAGGGGAGGACAAAAAAAGAGAGAAATTAGATTGAACATTAACAAATAAAGACCTAAATCACACAAAATAAAGGATTAATATATAAGGAAGAGGAGAAGGGGTCTTCTAGCCTATATGAGTGTGATGGGAGGAGAATGGGGTGGTCCCATTATAATGTTTTCTAGTTTTAAAAGGTAAAAATACACCTTTAACTAGCCTCAAAATTTTACTACACTGTTTTTTGAAACACATTCCAATCATGTGGTAGTCCCCATACAAGACGACCCCTCTCTCAAGTTTGATCCACATGGTTTACCAAACGATGCTCCAAATGTGAAAATTTTAACTTCCTTGGTCTATAATATTTTTCATGGTTGGACGATAACTATGTCCAAATTTCACACCCTATGCTATTTTCCAACCAATATCAAATGGTTTACTTGTATATTACGAACTTATATACACTAATAATTAACTAAACATTAAAAAAATTGTTTTATATATAAATTGAACTTAAAACATTCTTCTATTCAGGATTCCCCATGATTTATTTGAAACCAAACACAAAAAACCATGCACGCCAAATATAAACATTAGAAAACATTAAAAACTATTCCCATATGTATAAACACTCTCTAAAGTACAAATTGGCCACTTATGATTCAAACCATATAATAAAATTATCTTAGGATTACAAAAATCTACAACTATCTACCCAAATGACAATTATAAGAATTAAAAATTCACCAACTCAAAATGATGATTTTCTCAAAAAAATCATGACCAATAAAGTGTTGGTGTTTTACACAATATTTATTAAAAATAATTTTAACTTTTTATAGTATTGAAATATTTTAAATTCATTCCTTGATATCCCACTTTATGATGAACTCCACTTAATTTTCCACATCGATTACATCAATTTTTCTATCATAATTGGTGATTTATTATTCATTCAAATTTATAATAAGGAAGTTTTAACCCACTTTTTTGAAAGTCCCAACTTCTTCATCATGTTCACTACTATTATTGTCTTTCACTTAAATATTTTTTTTATAATTGGTTAAAAAAACTATTACCTTTAACATTTGATGAAGAAACTGAAATTTTTTAATTTAAATATTTACTCTTTCAAAATTTCTTGTAATTTAATCATCATATTTAAACACTTCATCATCCTGTAGTCTTGGAAAATTTTATAAGAAGTAGCTGATATACCCACATTTGAAATAATTTTGTGGAATATTTCCCCAATAATTTTATATACCTCTTATTACACTTCTTAAAAATAATTACAGGAGTCAGTAAAATTTCACTTCAATATCATTATCATCAAAATAATCATGACAATTTATATCAAATTATTTTTCATTCATCTCTTTCATCACATGATTAATGCATATTTCCCATACTAGAATTGTTCTTATTCTTGAAATTAATCTGTTTCATCAATTTATAAAAATTTATATTCTATAGAGATAATATGATATATGTGTTTCAGGATCATGATATTTAGTCACATAGACATTTTTATCAAATTGGTCTTGTAAGATATGTATTATCATCTAAAAAATAGAGTATCCTTTAGGCCTAAAAGAAGTAATGGTGATCAAAATTTCTTTAAATTGGGTTAATAAATCATCTATAATTTCATCATTATTCATGATTATATCTTCATAATATAATTGATATACCTATATCGTGGATTGCATTACCTTTTCACTTCCTTAATATATATTTTCTAATAATTGAGAAATTACCTTTACTCTCTTGATCCCTTTTTTATTATGAAATTCCTATTCCAAAATAGATTAAAATAATACATTTCATGAATGACAATGACTATTAAAATTCATTATATCCCCTATCATCATATTATAAACATATAAAAAAGAAAAAAATTATTTATAAAAGCCTCTAAAACATCCAGTCTGATGGAAAATATATGACAATATCTATTCATTCAAAATATAATAGCGCTTCCTATAAATGTCAGAATCCAATTCATGTTCATTTAATTAGTGTTTCCAATTACCTAATCTGAAATCCAGGTGATTAAACTATAAAAATAGTCGATATGTTTTTAAAAAAAATACTTATTGGGTGATGTAATTCTCAAAAAACTTAGTTCTGATAACACTTAAAAAGGACACACAACATCTATAATAATTATTTGGGGTGGGGTTAATTAGTGAATTAAATTAATTTGTTTGTTTCATAGTTTTTTTAAAACTATTAGATTTAATTGATATATGGATTACATTGACACCAAAACACAAACTTATTTTTTACAGTTGATTTTATAAGGTCCACTATACAAAATGAGAAGCTATAACCTTGGAATGATTTTGTAAAAGAATGTTCACACATTATATTAGAATCACCATGTTGATTAAAATTTATGAGGGACTGTCGATGATTTTTTTACAATTTATTTTCTAACTAGTGTATTTTTCTCTCATTCAAACAATGAAATATAATTTGAATTTCAATGAGTCTTCCTAAATTATAGACCTCTACTATGTTGTTGTTTTTCTTTATATTCCTTTGTTTCATCTGATTATTTATTCCACCAACTCAAAACACATATATTGTATATTCACCTTAAAAAAATCAAAATGGAACATTGATTTAGGAGATGAATTCCACTTGAAGTTTTCATTCTTACTTTTAATTGAGTTATTCTTGATAGGACTTATAGCTGCCCTTGGATATGATATAGGGGCCAAAAGAATTTTGTTAACCATTGATGCTTAAAACAGGACATGTAAAAATTACTCCAATTCTTGTTTTTTCATTAATAATAGTGTGATACATCGCATTACAACACAACATGTAAATTTTTCTCTAACCACTAAAAAACAACTTATTTCATTGAAACATGAATACCTACACTACAACATGAACACCTACATGCTCAATTTATGAGATGAACAAAATTACAACATACAATTTTATTTTCATGAAATTTTGAAGGTAACTCCTATATATTTTGGATTCTACTACTATAGAGGTCCCCTTGTAATGTGATTTATTACTTCCATTTTTAATCGACAATAAATACATTAGTTGATAATTTTATAAATTACCTAAACTATGAAATGAGATTGAATATGGTGTAACTACCTTATTCTAAAAACATTATCTACCAAATTATTATAATTTAACACTTCACCCTGATGTATTGAAAAATGACATCGCGGAGTCAAAATTCATCTAATTATTCTTCTCAAAATAGTAAAAACAAAAAGAATACCAACTAATCATTGTTTCATAACTTCCATGTCTTAAGAATGAAATGATAATATCATCATACTAAATCTTCTATCATGATGTGAAACCTTAAATTGGGGAATTTTGTAATTCTAATTTAGTATAATTTACATTTATATATAATTAATTGAATCTTATGAAACTCATTTATATTTTTACATATAATTCCTAATGGAAATATCGCATAAATTATAGTGAGATTTCATCTACAATACACTAATTTCTCAAGACTTATCCCAAACACCTCAAGACTTTTGATAAACTGTCACATCACTTGGAAAGATACATTTCATGTAGATATGTACCTGATTTATATATCAATAACAAAATCCAGTACAAGAACTATATCAACATTATCTCATTTCTTATTTTCTCCCATTGGATAAACATTTCAATGAGAGTGGATCATTCAACACCTCATGGGATCAAAATCTCCCTTAGATAACTATTATTCAAATAAAGGGTGATTTTAATTAAGTAATGTGGATGGAGAGGATAATGTGATGTTTATGTAGTAAAATAGGTGATAGGCTGGGAAATGGGATACATGGAAGATAGAGTAAGTATTGTGTCATAGTGGAGGATTATTTAAAACATTTATTGTATTTTTTGATACAAAATAACACTATATTTAAAAAGTTGTTGTGTATATTTAAAACCACCATAAAATTAAACACTTGGAGATATTTTTAAGAGAACTAGTTAAAAATGGTGAAGCTCTAGATGAAATAGCATTTAGTTTAGGTTTCTGAAATGATATCTATAAAATAAATGAAATATATATAAATATTTTTAATTACAGTAAAACATTTGAGTTCCTTAACTCTATGTTTTCTATCCCTCCATGTCAATTGTTGGGTTATATATATTATACTTGAACATATATATTAGGACACTTTCCCAAATTTTTCATGGATTGTTACATCTAATTCTACATTTCTTTATTTTATTGATATTATGATATATGATATGAGATTATTAGGAGATATAATTTTTATCACCATGGGTTATCAATGTTATTAATATTAATTTATTTATGATCCTTATATCATATTATTTTCATTTGGGGAATATTATTCTGAATTGATTATTATATGACTAGAAGATTTAGAAATATATATCCCCAAATTTTTTAGGTAATTATTTTAGATCCAGTTATACAATGTATTTGACATATTAATATTTCCAATATCACATATGTTACATTGAATTTTCAATAAACCATGGTTATATATATGATGATTAATTATTATTACCTTACATAATTATGATAGTTTTTATATTCTTATGTTATGATCCCATGTTTATATTATGCTGATAATTTTTTTTCCTTTATATACTCATATAGAATTTATTTCTCCAATTCCATACTATTTTTCTCATCTTATTATGATTTTTATCTCAACATTACTGTTATTAAATTCTATATATGCTTATAGGTGAATAATATATTTTTATTGGTTTATAAGAAAAATAATATTATTTATTTAAATGATATTTTATGGCCTATATTGTATTAATGTTTTACTATGAACCAAATTTTTTAAGAATTCAAACCAAAACATTTTGAGATGTATAATATTATGTATTTTTACTTATAAATGATATAAAAATTATTTTTTGGATATATTTGTCCCTAAACATGGTATTATATAAGGATTTAGATAATTTATGAAAAAGTCAAAGAGTAAGTGTATCCTAGCTTAAATAAATAGAATGAAAAACTTGAAGTGAATTATATTGAAGTGTTAATGAATAATTTTTTATTCATACTCAATTGGATAATTTTTTTTTCTAAAATTATTTATATATTATAATAAATATTTTAAACTAGGAGGAACTAATCCAATAACATATGAGTTTCCAATTCAATGGTTAATTATTCGTGTTTATGGAGATTAAACTAAGGTGTGTAAGGAAATCAAAATCACCAAAGAATTATCGAAAAGAATTTGAGTCTTTCATGTGGAAAAGACCACATTAATATAAAATATATTTATATATAATTATAATCAAAAAGAGGTCCAACACAATAGATAAAATAATATTTTTGGGTCATTATTCTTAGAATGATTATGATACTATGGTTTTCTATCATTTAAAATTTTAATCATATCAATGGTTTTCTCTAATCATGGAAACAAATATGGAGGATGAATATGAATTAATATAGCATAAATAGTAATGGAAAAAATTATCAATAAATATTTTCATCATATTCACTATACCAACATAAAAAATAATATTTATAAGTCTAAGAATTCATTATTAATCTATTGGGGCATATAATGTAAATTTCACCTGACCTATAATGCATTATTGTAGTTTTTTTATCAATGTTAATTGGATAATTGAATATTTAATTATATTTTTTAATCTACATATCAATTAATTAATGACAACTTTGGGATTTATCAATAACTTATAATATGTTATATTAAATAAAATATAGATTTTGGATAATGGTCTCATTGACATGGATATATGAAAATAATAATTGATTTTAAAGTTGAAGGACTACATGAGAAGGGATATAGAGGAATGAATTCGTAATTTCGAGGAACCCTAGCAAATACTGGTGATCTCTCGTCCTCCCCATTGCATTGGTAGAGGTGAAGGGTGTTCATCCCATTGCATATTCAAAGATTCTACCCTGATGATTCTCTTAATTATCATGTCCATAATTAATCCCACTGTTTCTGGTGATTTTGATTTTTGTAAAGGTTCCAGGTTTTCCCCAACTCACCTAAAAGTACACATTTTAATTTCACTGTTTTATGTAGCCACAAACCATTTAGACATATCATTGGTGGTTCCTTTCATGAATCTAAATCCTTTAGTGGATCCTTTTGATATATTATTCTTTGAACCATGGGATTTTCAAGATCATGATATCATCGATCACCACAATCATCACCATATTACCGTTTTCTTTTTTTTATAAGGGGAGATCATACATGCATGGTCCTAGGCACCACAAAAATTTAATGGAAGAAACTTATATATTCTTCTATGGTCATATGATCTACAAATGAAGAAGGATACTCATTCAATGGTTATTCGGGTATGTTTCCTAAAACTCACGTTAGCTTTTCAAAACACATCTATCATGTGTTTTCTTGGGAAACTGATTAGTCGGTACCTATGTTCCAATAGTATAAATAATGCGGTTTTCCACCCCATTATTCCCCATATGAGTGTTGAAGTTGATATATCTAATATATTTTTGGAGTGGGTGAGGATTATATTTGGAGTGGAGTTTAAGTATAAAAAAGTGGTTGCCTAGGAATCCAGGATGGATATCTCTGTCTCCTATAAACGTATGAGCTATATCTCCCTAGTGTACCGTCATGGATAGGATGCCTATGAGGGGTTACCTTTTTCTTCGATCAATAATATAGTTTCTATATAATATTCTAATAAGAGGGTTATGTTTCAGATAGGTGAGGGATTTCAACAGTTGGGTTCTACATTTCAAAATGAGGCCAGACCCGAGGAGGTTAATCCAATGATCACTGACATCTTCCATCGCCTGAGGTCAGATCTAGGTGTTTTCAACTCAAATGAATTGACATATTAAGGGAATTATAGAAAATTTGGGGGTGTTGAATATCCCTTATATCCAAGATCATACAGAGAGGTTGTTCGAATCCGATCATTTCCCCAAGCCCAATGTGTGGAAGTGCAACCAGGAAATGACCATGATCATATAGTTCTAGAGGAACAGGATACTACAAATGATCTGTGATAACAAAAAATCACAACCAAAAATACATTTAAAGGCCTAAGGATGGGGAATTTTGTCTACTAATAGATCTATGTAGTTTTTAGTGTTCTTATAAAAGTGCATGTTTCTCATAGTCGAAATGCAGATATTCCACTGAGTCTGGGGTGACATGATGAGTCCATTTGGTCTATTTAGTTCCAAAACCAGTTCTCATCCATAAATGATGATGTAAAGAAGAATTCTTATCTTAAAGGATTACAAACATACAATCCATGATGGAAATTGAAGCATGTAAAGTAAATATCTTATGAGTATATCAAGTTAAGTGACAAAGAAGAATATCCCCATCAGATATCATATTATGAGTCAGTCCTCCAAGGGGACATGGTGGCAGGGTCTGGCTGGATGAAGGGAAAGAATGTTATGCTTGAATCTAGTAATTTTCCAGTTCTACGGGGTCCAAGATCTTGAAATTTATGACCAAATATTCCAAAATCAATTGTTACTATATCTTTGGTAAGAGAAAGAAAAATGAGATTTATATTGGATCAAGGGAACCATCTAGTGAAGAAGGTGACTAGAAACTTTCTGGTATGATGGGAAAGATATATCTGAATGAGAAAATTAAAGCTCATAATGGTGATAAAATTGTTAATAATTTAGAACCACTAGACATTGGAACCTTAGAAATAATTTAAGGTATGGTTGAAGCAAGAAATTGGGATTTTATGGGGCTAGTTCTGTACTCTATGGATGAAATTTTAGAAAAATATGTTACTATAAATGATTCAAAGGAAGTTATCATAAGAATATATGAGAGATCAGTTAGAGTGGACATGAATAAAGAGTAAAGCGCGTGGATAAAAATTATGACTTCATTTTTGCATGTGGTCTTAAATAAAGAAAGATCAACGTGGTGGAATACATGCAGACATGTGAAAAGTTTGCTAACCATTTTGATGATCTCATAGAGAATGAGCTGGATTTTCAGATATCCTATCTTAATTGGGTGATTTATAGGGTAGTTTGATATAACATTCTGAGTATTGCTTTTAATTATTTTTGGGGTCCTTTTGTGGTTAGATCATTTTCTTTAGATTTTCATCAGTTTCCCACTTGTTCCAAAAAGTGTTATTTGGAATAAAAATTTAATTTTCAGTAATTAGAAATTTCTTACAACTAAAATATATGGGATGAATTTCTTAAGGAAGTGTCTCAAGGAAACCAAGATGTATAACTGTTACAGAAAATGAGGACACAAATAATAATATTTTTAAATTTATATAATATTTCCACTCAATATATTAGTGAAAATAAATACTCTTTGAATTTGACTACCCAAGATTTAATGATTAATCTATAAATAAATTTTTAATTATACAATTTGGTGAACCAATAAAAGTGTCCTAAATGTTAATTGATTCCATCAACCATAAGTCCTCTCATATAATGAATGTCTTATTCTATCCGCAATATTGAATCCGAGATACAAAGTGATGTGGTTAAATTCACACTCTTTATTTAGTTGATAATAACGAATGTTTTATTTTAATTTATTTTAATGAAATATAAAATATCTTTTTTGCTTTCATTAAATATTGAATCAACTCAATAGCACAATGAATTTTAGATATATTTGAATTCTATTTGTATAAAAATATTTAATTCCATGTATATGACTCATCCTCAATTAGTTTTGTTGAATATTTTTAAGTAATTATAATAATTCATTATTTTGTGGAATTATATGGTATATTGTTCATTAAATATATCTATTTATATATATCTCATGTCAATTTTATTAGAATGAAGTATCATTACAATTATAAAATGCACCCCATGTTTTTATATAAATGTAATGAGATTTATGAATCACCTTTAGTAACTCTTTAATAACTCTGTGTATTGATACCCATTTAAGGGGTAAAAATCTATAAATTGGCTAATATAACGAAAAATATCAACCACGAAGATATAATTATTTTATGGAAATATACTACTGTATTAAAAAAATATTTATTATTATTATCCTAGATAATGTGGTATAGTTAAAAAAACAAAGTTTAATAAATATACTAAAGATATCCTACATAATATAAACAATAAAACTATATCATATAAAAATGTATCCAAAATTGTATTTGGGTTATGGTTTTATACAAACCAATAGTTCACCTATAGGTAAACATTTTCTCTTTATAAATAAGATGTATGGGTAAATAGTACATTACATAGATTTCCATGTGATAAAAAAGATCAATATAAATGACATGTATAATCAACATCAGATTGATGGCTTGTTCAATAAAATTAACAGATTTCAAAATACTCAAAAGTGAATCCTTATTTTGGATAAGATTATACAAAGGTAAATGTTGGTTGAATAAAACATCAAGAGGGGTTATTGTTACTTGGTAATATTAAAAGAAATAATTTATAATTAAAATTGACTTAATGTAATCCCATTAAATACTCATTAGCTATTCACATTGACCTAAATAATCAATTATTAAGAGTTAACACTCATAAAGTTGATATATTAGTTGGTTTTATAAGCATAGATATTTAATTAGTCAATATATTTTTAATACCCATCACTCAATAATATTATGATTCTACTAAGGGAGGGTTAGGTATGTCTAAAATTGTATCATTCACTCTTATGTGATATTACATATATTTTTTATCACAATATATATTTGAAAAAATTAGTCTCCTGTTATGCATGTTGAATGACACCTATATATTTTAAATAATTATATTTTGAATTTATATACATACTATACAAATTTATTTTACTTATAATTGAATTTAAAATAATTTATTATGTACTATTCAATGTGATTTACTAATATTAATTTAGTAACTTATTCATGTTTAAGTTTGGTAATTTATTTTTCATAAATTATAATTTTACTTGAATGGTTGAATTTATGGTTTTATATTTTTTATGTTTTTTTATATTTTTAAAATATTTTAAATTATTTTTGTACTATTTCTTTCAATATTTATAATGGTTTGAATCATTTATTCTTCTAATTTTATTTAATTTTATTTATGTTTCTACTTAAAGTATTATAAATCCAATAGAATTTTTGTTCATAGACATCAGAGTTTTGTTAAAGGAAATAATAACCATTGTATATTCCATTAGAATTTTAGTATCCCACATATAAGATTTAATTATAGCCCTAAATGATTATTAAAAAAAACTCCCTTATTTTTTATTTTATTTTCCCCATTCTCACAAAATTATCCAAACACCCTTTAGAATCCCTCTTAGCATCATATTATTTTATACTCATTTTCTGGAAGAACTCTATAAAAAACATGTACAGTTAGATTTCCTCAATTTAAATTCATTGTAGGTGGGAATTGTTTTTTTCAATTTCTATAAATCCCAATGGGATTGATTCAATCCATAAGTAACATCAATTAAATTGAATACATGATTTTGAAATTATGAATCCTTAAAAAGAAGATGTTTCTTAATTTTATTTTAAAAAAATAAAACCATTTATGAAATGAATTTTTATATCTAGTTGAAAAAACAAAAAAATTTATTTAGAGTTATTGAAATAATATTTTAATGTATTGAAGTCATCAAATGGATGTAAGGGTTTCACTATAATAAATATATTTTTCTTCATTAATTTTATTTCTACAATTCTATCCTTATTTATTGATATTTTAATTTTATCATCACGATTATTTCTATAAATCCATTTAGTAGAAATCTATTTAATGATAATAGGGTATCTGAAAAGTTTTCAAAAAATATTTATATTGAAATGGTTATCTCTTATTTCATCACATAAATCCAATTATCATCATTTACGATATATTTAGTACTTTGGGGATCTATGTGTGACACAAAATGTAATGATTGAGGATTTAACTATAGTTTATCCTTGAAAATATTATTTATGAAATATGATGTTTTACTCACAATAAAAAATAAAAACATAATAAAATATTGATATATTTTTAATATTTAATATAATCGTTAAAACATAGCCACTAAATTTTTTAGAATAATTGTATGTATTGAAAAAATAATAAATAAATTTGAAGGAAATAAAATTTTGAAATGGAATACTTCTATAAAATTTCCAATTTTCTATTCTCAAAAGGGAGGTAGATTCACTATGGTTTTACCTTGGTGAATCCCAAATTATAACTTGAGCAACCTTGATTTGAGATAAATAACTTGTGTTAAAATCATAACATTATAGAACTGGTTTCCAAATCCATACAAGAGAATTCACCACCCTTGACTACCGCTATGATACAGCTTACCCTTAGATATTTTATAGAGGTTATAATGGTTTTTCCACATAGAAATTAGTTTGATAACAATATGTAGTTTTCATATATAGAATCAAAAGTCCATATAAATATTTAATCAATTTTAAGATTAAAGCATTTTATTTTACAATAAATTATTAAAATGATCCTATAGAACATAGAGATATAAATATACATAAAATGAATTATTTAACCATTCATTATATATTCATTGAATATATATAAGAATAAATAACAGTAATCATTTTTTGAAATCAACATAATCAATTTTGCATTATATTTTGGATTTTTAATTAAATAATGAATTTTAAAATTTTATAAATTTAATTTTAAAATCATAGCATCATTTTTTGATTTATCATGTTAAAATTATATTAATATGTTTTTACAATCTTTTCTAAAATAATTTTTTAGGTGAAAATTTAGAAACAACATTTTTTGAAAACACAAATATTTTTTTACTATAAATTTGATAGATGAATAACATAAGACATGGGATAATTTTTTATTGAAAAAATATTGTTCTTTTACGGAAAATTATATATATTAAAATATCATGTTTTAAATTAAAAACTATATTTTTCTATTTTAAAACATATACTATCTTTTTAAATGATTGATTTAATTACATTATACATTAGTATTTTAAAATTTGTTTTTATCAATCAAATAAAATAAAATAGATTTTAAATTTACTATAAATAGATCTTTTTTCCAATAATGGAGACTTTATTTTTAGGCATAAAGATTATTTGACCTTGGGTAAGTATTAGCTACCTCCTTAAAGTGATTATTTTATTAGAAAACATTAATTTTATATATATTTTATATTTTAAATCTTAAACAAATAAATTTTAAATTAAACCTATAATATTTTGGTTAAAAAATATAATTACAATTTAAATTCATTTAATGGGAAATAAATGATAAATAAGACTAATAACTCTTAATGATTAAAACAACATTAAAAATGATGTGTTTTTTCAACACATTATTTGTTTTGTTTTAAAGTAAATTTTATCCTATTTAGAAATTAAATTACCATAAATTGAGCTCAAATTATTATTCCTCATATCCATATTTGGTAATAATGTTCTATTTATATTTTCATTAATAAAATAGTTGATGTGACTAATATTTAATTTGGAGTAATATGTTTTTAAATAACTAATATAAGGTGAATTTATTTTTAGAAAATCAACATGACAATTTGAACTTATAGAAATCAATTATCATGTTTTAAATTATTACCTACTTGTATTATCATTCTTCTCTCACCCAACTCACCTAACTATAATTCCTTTCCATTATTACCCATCAATTCCAATTCTTTTCAAAAAAGAGTCAGTCTTTTTCACTAATAAAAGGATGATGACTTAAACCTTTTCAACAATCCACTCATAATTACAAATATCATTGAAAATATACCCAAATATAGACTCCTTAAAGTCATTTAGTCTCTTAAATTCCACTGGTCACAAAAAATTATACTAAATCCCTCAAATCTAGGTCCCCCATTAAGAGGAAGATCAGGGTTTCAATGTAGATATCACATCATTATTAATATTAAATTATACATCATTCTAGTATAATATAAACATAACCCTAATATAATGAAAACACAAGAATAATTAGTGTGATTATATTTTACAATAATAATTATATAACCATTATTACAATATTCCATCTAATATGAAAAATATAATCATTGTTAGTGTGTGCAGGTAGATTACTGCCTCCATGAATTGACACATTCCGTTTTTCATAAACACTGATCATGGATAGTGTTAATGATGGTAATGGTGAATATATATTTTTTATTTAATTTATTTATGATTCTGATATTATCATTTAATTTTCACCTCCACCCTCTCATTTATTGAGTAATAAAAATGATAATCACGCATTCTGCAGACTACTACCTCAATGAAGAATCATTTTTCTTCTTCAAGTTTTTTCTTTATTTATCCAACCAACTTAGAATATGGTTCAAAATTATAAAAAAAATAAAAATAATTTCATTTTTATTTTTTATAATTATATTATGTCAAAAGAAATACCTCTTTAACCATACTCACCAATTGAGTTAAACCGTTTTCAATATTGGGATTGTTTGACTACCGACATGAATAATGACATGATGTCTTATAATTATTGATTATAAAAACATAATTATCATATAATATTACATTAATATATAAAAAATGTTTTTTAATTTTTTATGGAATGGATAAAACAATATTTAACACATTATTTAAGAAAACAACATTCATAAGCTGAAAGCCACAGAAGAAGTTAATTGTCGATTTCAACTTATAGGATAGAGACAAAAGTACTCACGAAAATAAATTTGAAAAACATAAATCTTTAAAATTCATAAACTATAAAAACAATTAATGAAATTTTAATGATGAAATTCGCATTAATAATGAACACTGAGACCACTCTTATAAAACTACTATAAACGGTCAAAACTATAAACATCCAATGTTGGAAAATAGGCATGAATAAACTTATATAAACAACGATAATGGTTATAAATTAAAATTATAAATATTTTATGTTATTAATACTATTTTAAAATAGTATAGTAGTAATTTTTTTATACAAGATTTAGATCATATCTGACTAAGCCAGGAATATACATAATGGTTTCTTTGCCTCAAATTTGAATCCATTAACACATGTTCATTCTATATAACAAGATATATTTTTAATGATTTATATACTAAACCAATTTAATTTTTTAAAAATATTTTACTATATTTTAGGATTTTTAACATTTTCCTATGTTCATTAAATATTAGGGATTTGGTTCAAATGGAAAAAACGTTAGAAGGGTTTTCATCGACTCTATTTCATATTCATTAGGTCATAGCATTAATTATATGAATATTATTTCAAATAATTGATTAATACCATATTTTCACCATTTTATTTGGTATTTAAAATATTATATGGGTAAATTAATTCTCATAAATGAATTCAAATCATTGATAATGTATTTTCCAAAATAAACGTGTGTTTTTGGTAAGAAGAAAACTCCCATTCATACTAACTAATTATTTCTTCCATGTTGATAATTTAATTCTCGACAATGTTATACCATCATTTGTGAAATATAACAACGTCTTTTTTTGATTTTTTCTCATAATTATAAATAATATTTTTAGAAGTTATTTTTAATACTCTTTTCACAATTTTGGTAAATGGTATTTCAAAATATTAAAGAAAAGGATTTTCCATACTCTAAAAATAAATTTTTTTTTCAAAAAAACTAAATCTTTATGCACCATGTTAATTTTCATGGATATTTTATTTTAAATACTTCAAATATCTTTTTTAGAATTCTTATATTTCACTCTGATTTGATTATTAAATGTAATTTTTTCTTCATCTTTTATATCTATGTACGAATGGTTTTGGAAACACATTTTTATTTTAACTAATTATTCTTCCACTATTGTTTATCTATAATGATGTTTTGTTTTTATAACCTATTTATTTTTATGACATGATTCCTTTAGAAAAAAACATTTTATATGATATTTTATTTTTATGGTTTTTTTGGAAGGTGTATGAAACCCATTTTTTTCCACCGGTTCATTAAGATATAATCATGATTGATTTTATGTGTGAGAAATATGTATGTATAAATATGGGTGGGGTAATTTATCACCCTAAAATTAATCATTTTGTGTTTATATCTCATGAGATTTTCAAGTGTAGACCTAATTACGTTATTCAAAGAGGGATGGAGATGCGTGATTTTCTCATACTAGTTTTCTTTTACTTAAGGTTGTGCTACAATTTCTTGTTGTTAATAAAGTTATGATGCATTCCCATGTTTTTGTATCATGCCATTTAAATTTTAATATATACAATTAACATCCTTGAGATAATTTTTTTTTCATGTTCATTCTTTATTTTGAAAGTATTTTTCACAATAATAGTGTACTCACATGATATATTATTATTTAAATGTTTTTTAAGACATGTTATATCTTATATTCTTCCATACCGATATTTTAAGGATATTATGTTGATACATTTTGTTATATGATTACCATATATGGTGTTATGGTAATTTAGTAAGACATTTATTTCTTTATCTTATTCTATATAATGTTTATGATCTAATTCCATAGGATATGTCTTTTACATTATTGAGAATTTCTGATCAGACCATTCTTATGTTTCTATTCCATAGGTTTTGAAGATAACTATTTCATTTTAGGTATATATAAAATCGTATAAATAAGTAGGGTTATGGATAAATGTCCTTAAGTTTTGTAATATAATATGTTTATGTATATATACTCAAATTCACCAAACCATTTGGCACTTTGGTTAGGAATATATTTGTGAGATGTATTTTTTAAGCAAGATATTGATGTATTATTTTAGTCATGTTTAAATTGAATTTCTATAGTTGATATCAAAGGATGATTTTGTTTTTTTGGAGATTATTCAAGATATTTTGGGGATAGATTATAGAATCTTAGGAAAAAACTAGAGAAGATTCTATATATAGTTTGATATCTTAAAATATTGGAAAAGTTTTAATTAAAATCTCTTCTCAAGAAATACATTCCTCTAAAGATACATTATGTGGATAATGATGTTTAAAATATACACCTAGGGGAAATCAAAAGGAAATTGGTTGGTTTTGAAATGAATTGGTCACCACTATGATGAATGATTGGTGGGCCTAAAACTATTACCATTGTTTGATGCTCCCATGGGATATGACTTGGTTAATCATATTCTTCTTACCACCTACTATGGAGGATTAATTTCGTAGTTAGTTTGATTGATTATTTTGATGAATTTAATATAACCCAATATAAATACACTAAATTATAATAAATATTAGCATATGTCAAATTATAGGAACTATATGGAAACATGATAATGTGAAATGGAAAAAGCTGTTATTATAAAATTTCATTAATTATTATAAAAATCACCCCATATTGTAATTTTTTCCACCCTTGTTAACCCATATTTATAGTAATGGATAGAAATAGAAGGAACCATGTTAAACTTGTGTATTAAGGATAAAAATGTGACTAACTTAACTATAAACTATCTAGAATGAGATTTAGATTGAGAAATTTATTGATTAATTCAGTCCAGAAACAATAAAAAATATTAAAAATGTAACCATAGATAAAATACTGAGTGCACAAAATAATAAAAGGTTAGATTCTCAAGAAAATTAAGGCGATGAAGATGATGAAATAAAGGTTATTCATACACATGTATGTAAAAAATGTTTGAGGAAGTATCCATGTAATAGCTCTAAATGAAATATGAGATTGTTTATAAGTGGTTAATGAGGCCATGAAGCATCAAATAGTGGAGGTAAAATGAATAATATAATTAGTGTGATGAAATAATATATAACTCTTCCTATGATGAAACTAATAGTCCAATTTCATATTTGTGTATAACTCAGGCATTATCCAAACCAGTTACCTAATCCAAATTTTTTTAAGGATAGTAGGAATCTACAATGTCATAAAACCTAGGGTCAAGGATGAAGAGATACAATGACTATCCCTAAATATGATAATGGCAATTAGGTGTTAATTTATCCTCCACCTTTAATTAGTTGATGAATTTCAGTTATATCAACCCTATTGTATATAATTTTTTTAAGAACATCAACTAACCACCCTATGTGATTTGTATTCTAAGGAAAAAATTTATTATTATGATTATTTGTAGTAGGTAAATAAATATTGTGAAATATATACTATCATCATAAAAAAATATGACACCATTTTTGAAATATAATTGAAATCACCACTTTGAATCTAAACTAATATCTTGAATAGGTAATAAGACATTCTAAATCAATTATGACAATCTTTAAGTGCATATACAACTATAAATTTTACATAAAGAAAAATAAATCATTCAAATATTCCTTAATTCCTAGGAATGATAAACATTTCGCTGATAAGGTTAAGGAAAATAATTGTTCTATAGTCTTCCCTATGATATTTATTAACACATCTTGAGGTTATTTAAATCGTTTCACCACCATTAGAAATTAATCAATGTAAATTATAATTAAAAATCAAGGGAAAAATTAATTTAAATAGAGTAAAATATAATTAAAAAATATTTAAAAATATTTTATACTTTAATTGATGATATATTAAATAAAATTTTTCACAAAATATAAAAAATTAAAATAAAATAAAAACTGTGATATATTTTGAAAATTAATAATGGCTGTTAAAACATAGCTGTTAAATGTTCTGATATAAATGGAAATAACCGTATGGAAAAATAAGTAAAGTAAGAGTAAATTTTATATAGAAGTTTAATTATTCCATATGAATCCTAAATATATGTGCATGTATGGGAGGTAACTTCACTAGGGTTTTCATTAAACCAAGCCCATGATAACTCGAGAAACTATGACTTGAGATAAATCACTTCTGAGAAAAGAATAATCTTATAGAACTTGCTACAAAATCTATTCTATTGGAATCACCTCCCATGAATACACCAATTTCATATCATACCATTATATTTTATGAGGAGGTTATAAGGGGTTTTTATAGTGTAAATTTGTATTATATTAATATGTATTTTTTATCCATGGAATCCAATGAGAATACCGAGGTAAAATAAAGTTTGATCTTAAATCCTATTTTTTCCAATCCTACATTAAAATAAAACTATATCACATTTATATATGAATATATATAAAACTATGTTACAATATATTTGATATATATATACCTTAACAAAAAATAATAATAATTAATTATTATCAATTTAAAAAAATCTATTAATCTATATATAGAGTTTCAAATTATAGTTTAGTATTTTATTATAAAAATAAAATATAAAATGTCAAAAATTTAATTTTATAATTATAAAATAACTTTTATATTTTTCATGGTTTGATTATAGTAAAATAATTTTGTTATCTTTTCTCAAATAATTCATATTTTTATGAATAGTGAAAATATTATTTTTGTAATATACAATGTCTTTTGTAAATCAACATTGATATAGTCATAATGTAAAACTCTAGAAAAAAAATTTATTTACCAAATATATTACTTTTAGTTAAAATTATATATTTTAATTAAAATTTTTGATATGATATTCTAAAAAAAGCAATATTTTCTCAAAAATTATACTAAATATATTACACATTTGAATTTTAAAAGTTTTTATTATCAATCGAGTCAAATTAAATTGATTTTATAAATATTATATATTAATTTAAGTTATCTAATATGGTATACTTAATTTTTGGGCAAGAAGATTTAGTTACCATGGGTAAATATTAATTACCCCAATATAATGATTATTTAATAAGGAATAATTCTTTTAAATATAATCTATACGTTTAGAAATAAGTAAATAAATTTTAAATTAAATATATAATTATAGGTTTAAAAATATATAAAAATAATTAACACTTTTTTAATTGGTAATAAACATTAAATAATACTAATAGTAGTTAGTGATTAATATGACACTTTTTTTAAAATATATTTTTTTAACACAGTATATATATATTTTTAAAATTTAGTTTTATCTTATAAAGAAATTAGAATAAGTTAAATAGAGTAAGAATTCATATTCATCACATCAAAATGTTTTAAAAAGGTTCTAATTAATATTTATGTAGTAAAATATTTTATTTAATTAATATTTAATTAAGAGTAATAATTGTTTATAGAAATCTAAGGTGGCGTCATTTTTTATAAAGTTAAATGACTTTTTGACTTTATAGAAAACAATTTTTATGTCTAAATGTTTATAATAAATTTATTTCCAAACATAAATTACATAACTGACCTAATTTATTGCCTATCCATTATTACCACTTTCCATTATTTTCCGTGGAAAAATCCCTCTTCCTCACTTATAATATTGGGATCACATCTAACCTTTCAATACTATACTACTACTTTAAAATTTCCCTGAATTATAACCCAAATATCATCTCCTTTAAGTCTGTAAAACTCATTAATTACCTTTATCTCCACAAATTATTCTAAGCCCCTCAAATCTATGTCATACATCAAGAGTAATTTCAAGGCCCCAACGTAGGTACCACATCTTTCATTAAATTTATTTTCTATTCCTTAAATTATAAACAAAACATAACCATATTATAATAACAACCCCAAAATCATTATTGGGTTTAGATGTTGTTATAATAATGGTTAAAAATTAATTATTCTCTTCCATATACTATTAAAAACTAGAATTATCATTAATGCATGTGCAAATATTACCACCTCCAGGAGGCTTCAATTCAATCGTTTCACCACCACATTTAAAATTGTATATTAATGATGGTGTTCATAAATATATATAATATATATAATTTATTAATTATTTTTAAATGATCAGTTAATTTCCATATTTAACCTTCCTATTGTTTGAGTAATGGAAACACTAATCATGATTTTTGTGGACTATTTCCTCTATATAGAACCATATTTTTACCCTTCTTATAAATTTACAATATTTATCAAAAAAAATTAAAATATAATTCCCCATCAAAAAAAATTACATCATTATTTTTTTTATAATTATATTATTTCAAAAGAATAAAACTCATTACCCATACTCACCCATTGACTTATAGAGTTTTTATGTTTTTCTTTGTTTGATATACTAATTTACTAAAGATATAAAATTAGTTCATGTTTGATTATGAAAATTTGAATTATAATTAAAAAGGGGATAATGTTATGGGTTTATTTGCCTCAAATTTCTATCCCATAAGACATGTTCATCATATTTATCTTGTTTTATTTTTGATTTTGTAAATACTACATTATTTTTATTTTTTATTATGATTTTATTTTATTTTATGATGTATACTATTTTTTAATGTAAATTGCTTCTTAGATTTTGATTCAAAAAAAATATTTTAAGGGTTTCCATCATCCCAGTTTCTGATTCATTAGGTCATAACCTTTATTAATTTAATATACTTCACTACCTTTCTTAAATATAACTTTTAAACCATTTAATTTGTCATTTACTTCTATTTTCTATTGAAATTACATCTCCTTATCAATATCAAATTCAATAAAATCCTTTTTCCCCAAATAAATTTTCATTTTTGGTAATAGAAATTCATATTTATTAAATTCAATTTTTCCAAGACCATATTTTCCTTCCTTCCAAAGTTATATTCTCATTGGGGAATGATAATAAGGTTTTTTCTATTATTCTTATAATTATATTTATAAACGTTCAAAATAAATTTTTAATAATATTTTTGCAATTCTGGTTAAGGTATTTCAAAATATTAAAGAAATAGGGTTTCCATGTTTTCAAAATATATTTTTAAATCCTTCACAAATTTTTTTGATAACCTCTATATGATTTCAAAGATATTATATTTGGAATATTTATAATAATTTTTGATGATATTTATCTTTACCTCAATAAAATTTTTCTCAACCTAGTTTTAACTTCATCATATATAAAAATGTTGAAATTGGTTTTAGAAAATAATTTGTATGTTTACAAATATTTTTCCTCTAAGTTTTAACTCTCATGAAGTGATGTCTGTAGGATTGAAATAATGATGTTGATTCTCAATATAAAATAGGGGGTGAATTGTACACTTTAAAAATTTCATTAAACAAAGAAATATCTATGTTTAACAATGTTAAACTAAACAAATTCACAACACCTATAACACCAATTGAAATATAGGGACAATGTATGAAGTTACAAACTTCTAGTTCTATACACTTTCTTATATATGGAAAGTGATTCTGAAAAACTGGTTCGGGAAATATGGATCTGGAAAATGAAACTTATCCAAAGTTTACAATATGAGATTCTACCTTAAAGCATATAGAATCTAACTAAGTCAGAGTACAAGTGTAAGGAAATATAATAAGGTTATACTTTCCTTACAATTCAATATGCAGCGGAAAAACATGTATCAAAAAAAAGTAACAAGATATAACTCTTTTAACCCAAAGAGAAGTGTATCCAACAACCATGGATAAAGGTCCCTTGATTTATAATTTCATGTAAGTATGTATTACCCACACTAGGGTAAGCCATCGATACGATGATCGAAGTCTCTGTCTTGCTATCTCTGCAAGAACTCAACTACAAGGTAGTTGGAACCTTCGTCTTCCTCAGTAAGGAAGCCCTCAACTTCAAGGTGTTGGAACCTTTTTCTTTCTCAACATGGAAGTCCTATAACTTCAAGGTAGTCGGCACCTCTGTCTTCCAATCCTTGGAAGCCCTCGAATGTAATAACCAACATCCAGAGTCGCACGAAGCAATCTGAATGAGGATTTCAGTACGCACAAGGAATGAAAAGATTCTCTCTCAAGAAATCACCATAACAGCGTGTGGTCTCTAGAGTGATCAACTTGTTGTTGAGCTCTTTCAAATGAAATCCTATTTATAGGCTCGGTTGGAAAAATCAGATCCCTCCTCCAACGGTCATATTTTCCTTAAAATTTAGAGGGACCTGTACATGTGTCACTCAACCAATGGTTAGTTAGAAAAACAATGGATGACATCGTTTTTAAAAAAAACACGTGTAATTGAAAGCACAACATCATTTTATAATGAATCAACTGTAAGAATAAGTAAAACTGATGTTCGGAATTTAAGAAAATAAAAGTTTAGAGTCTAACAAAAATGGAATTTGGAGTCAATAATAAAAATATATTCAGATTCTATTATGTAGGAATTCAGAACCTGAATTCTGTGGAAATACAGAGTCTGAATTTCTAAGGAAATTTGGATTCTGGGTTCACTAGAATTCAGAATCTAAATTAAAAGAGTTTAGAGTCTACGTTATAGAATATGGTAGTAGAACTAGTAAAAGTTTGGAGTCGAACTAGTAAAAGTTCGGAGTTGAACTAGTAAAAGTTGGGAGTTGAACTTAGTAAAAGTTCAGAGTCGAACATAGTAAAAGTTCGGAGTCGAACTCATAGAAGTTCAGAGTCCAGAATTCAGAGTTGAACTATTTGAGAGATCATATCCAGAATTCGGAGTTGAACTATATGAGATTTTGTATCCAGAATTCGGAGTCGAACTACATAAGAGTTCATATCCCGAATTTGGAAGGGAACTTCATTAGAGTTCGTATCCAGAATTCGGAATGGAGCCTCATTAGAGTTCGTATCCCGAATTCATAGTGGAACTTCATTACAGTTCATATCCAGAATTCAGAGTGGAACTTCATTAGAGTTCATATCCAGAATTTGGGGTGGAACGTCATTACAGTTCATATCCAGAATTCAGATCCTAAAACAGAATTCTTCATATCTATGTATTATGTGATTCCAAGGTTTTTTGATATGAATCTGTTTTTTATACTTAATAAAAATATTTATATGAACAATGAAAGCAAGGTAAGAGTAAATTCCTTAGAGAAGGAAATTTTCCTTATATATGTAAAATATTGATTTTCTTAAGTATAAGTTGTTTGTGATTTTCAAAACAAGAAGGAATGAAAAAGTCATAAGGAAAACCTTATTGACTAAATTTTTTTCGATAATCCTATATATTCTATAATCATATCATTACTTCAGAATGTAATATTTTTTATAATATTTTAGGATTATGTTATGTGATTCTTATGGAATTTTTATGAACCAAATTCTATTTCATGGGTTCTTTAAGATATATTAATGATTGATTTTAAGTGGAAGTCAAATGTATGGATGATTATGTGGGGGTGGGGGGGGGGGGTTCCTCTATCACCCTTAATGAATTGGTTCATGTCTATATCTTCTGAGACAGTCAATAATGAACATAGTTAATTTTTCCATATAGGTGTGTACATACTAGGTTTTCTCAAAATTGCTTTCATATAAAAATGGTTGTTCCACATTTTAAATTATTTAATAATGTTATTCCACATTCCAAAGTTCTTTATAATGTTATTTGAATTTAATAAGATAGATTTCATTCCATTAAATTATTTGTTTTCATGTTCATGCCTTGTTTTAATTATTCTTAACGTTTATATCATGCTCATAGACCCCAAAAAGAAACTATTTTTTATTAAAATTAATAGGTAGAGGATCCAACAAAAATACACTTATAGGGGTCTCAAGTAGTGTAACCCATGGGCATCAACCTGTAAACAATTAGCACCCTCAGGGAGAAATGATCCAAGACCAGTAAATAAAATATGGAGATCCTCTTGAAATGCATAAGAATTATGAAAATCAGCCACCATATTACCCTCTCTCCTGGTATGAAGAATTCATATTTTGTTGTTCATAAGCCACTTTAACCTTCTTATAGAGTATTCAATGGACCAAGGGGTCGTAACCTTACCAGATAAAGCATTAAAAATAGTGATTGAATCGGTCTCTACCTCTCAGATAAGAACCTTCCTATGGACAGATATGAGAAGGCCCGAGAGGATGGTAAGGGATTCCACTTAAAGTGAGTCACCATTTCCAAAGAAATATGAGAAGGTCACAATAACTAAAACATTGGAGTCTTTAATCACCCCAAAACCACACATGGATCCCAGGAGAATGACCCATCTGTGTTAAGTTTTTTCCCCAAGAGGGGAAAATGAATTGGATCCATTTTTTGTGAACAAGAGAAACATTATGATGGGAGGAGATCCTTGGACGTATGGATGATATGGAAGGACCATCCAGTAAATCCTTTCTCAAATTAAAAATATCAAGAACCAATGATCTGGTTTTAATGATATTAGCAGAAGTAGACCTTGGTAGAAGCTAATGTTTCCACTCATTTATGGATTACCTTAAGATCTAATAACTAGGAATTAGGATAAAAAACCTTCCTTTCTTCTTAGGTACATAACTCCCATAACTTTGGAACCATTAGTGAAAAAAGGACTTAGCCGAATCCACCTGTTTAAACCAGCAAGTAAACTGCCCATAAGCTACCCACACCTCACTCAACTAGTTGTTTTTTAAGAATAGATGGATCATAGACTCAAATATTAGTGTCCTTCACCATAATAATTTAGCATCAAATATAATCTCTATCCATTGAATTTTCTCATCTATTTGATGTGAATTATTCCGAACTTGACATTGTAGGAAAATGAACGTCATATGTAGACCTTTGCACCATAATGATTCCCCTATAGTTCTTGGACGTCAGAAAAATGTTTGAAATTATAAAAATGAATTATTTTATAATTATTAATATGAGTGTAGAGTAATGTGATATATTTTATATTTTATTAATGATCTTTTTATGATATTATATTTCTACATATTGATTTATTATTACCATACATGATATTATGATATTTTATTATGATATCAATGTCCTACTCTTATTATCCTTCATTTTTATGTTCTAATACCATATTAATTTTCTTTCCCCTTATTGATCATTTGGGATCACCACTTCCATAAAATTATATACACTAGGTTATGAATATAATTATGTTATTTGAGGTATCTATAAAAGGGTCTATAGGATCACGATTATGGAGAAATGTTTACAAATTTTGAAAAATAATATTTTTATGAAGCTAGTATCTATGTCATCAAACCATTCGTTCATTGGGTTATGTGACTATTTTGGAGATTTATTTTCATAATCATGTGAGTATTATATTATTTAAGTGATGATTAGCTTGGATATATTTACCAAAGTTATATTTTTTACCTCATTTAAAACCAATATTCTAGTATGAGAACATGCTTAAAAATCCCCAATAAAATTTACTTTGGTATTTTTATTATATTTACCCAATGAATTTAGAGAAAGAAACAAAATGGGTTCTTATTAAGATTAAACTTACTTAGACCTCGATTCAATTATAATTGTAAAAATTTATTGGTCTTACTCAACATCATTAAATAATTTTATTTTCATGTTTATTATTATAAAATTATATTTTAATAGATTATTTTATAACGTTTATACAATATTTTTAGTTCTATTAAGATATTCACAAGTTAGATTACCTAAGAAAATAAATACATCTTATATAGATCAAATATACCATGTTCTTATATGTTGTTAAGAATTTATCACATTGATCAAAACTTCATAAAATATAATAAATTTATGTTTCTAACATTTCTATTGATTACAGGGGTATTATTAATGATGGAATTTATGAGAACATGGTTAAATTTATAAAAATTGATATATTCTGAGATTACACAAATGTATTAATGGAATTAAAATTGATTTATGATATTTCATGAAATATGATTTATAGTTAAATTTCAAAATTTAAAAAAACTATTTTATTGACGAGTTAAAGTAGTGGAAACCTTGTGAGTAATAATGTTCATCAATGAATTTATTTTTAGGAAAACCCTCATGGTGAATCTGATTGGTTATAATCTTGTACCATTTTTCATTTTAATATTTCTTTTTAAATATAAAAAAATATTTAGTAGTCACATTTTTATGTGATACAAAATAAATCCATGTAAATCATGTATAATCATCAAAAAATTAAAAAGTGTAACGTTTACCTCTTATACTATAAACATGTGTTGGATAGAATAAATGAATATATATAAGATTAATTTTTATTATATTTGACACATACATTTTTAATGGAATCAGTATTTGTCTTAATTACAAGGATTTTATGGCTCACACACAATGTACTTTTGGATGTTCTCTTGAATAAAGTTATATACTACATGGTTGTTGTTGGGTTTTACAAGTATGTGTGTGTCCTATAGTGAAAAAGACATCTAGAAAATAAAAAAGTATCATTATCATATACACTTAATAATTTTTCATATTATAAAATTAGTTAATTTTTTTCAATGACAGTTAAATTTTTAAAATGAGATATCAAAAAAAATTCCTTTTGAATCAAGGAATTTTTAAACATAATTATCAAATATATCAATTATAAAATAATTGAATAGTACAAATGGTTTTATGTTTCAGGTTATAAAAATATAAAATATCATTAATAACATGAACAATAATAAAAACTATGGTACCTATACCAATAATCTAACACCTTGAGTTATCACCAAATATAATGGGCGCATTGTAAAACAATTTAAACGTTTAAACACATAATAGTTAGTAAACAAATTCTTGGAGCACCCATAATTAATATTCTATATAAATCCATTGGATTTTTTCTCAAGATAATTTTCCTATAAAATTATAAATATAATATATATTTTGGTACTCAAATAAATTTGGGTCCACTGATATAAACCTCAAGATATTTTCTATGAAATATTTTCTTTTTATGAGGGTATCCCATAAGAAATTTATAAGTTAAATGATATATTTTAGGTAAAATAAAATAATTATTAAAATTAATTTCATAAATAATATACCATGTATTTAATAAATAATTATAAAATATATGTTGCGATTTTCCTCCTACAAATGTTTCTGTTCTTGAGGAACTGATTTTTCTAGTGAAACCAATACCAATGTTTTTATTTCCATGGAATTGAGAGCCCAAAATTTCATTTGAATATTATTAATCATAGATAATTTTTAATATATAAAATTAAATCTCTCTTATAGTAGAATGATATTTATTTTCATTTGGTTTATCATTAAATTTAATGGTATATTCATCCTGTTCTTTAGAGAATTAATCCCTATCGATACTAAATTTAACATAGTTATTTTCTTTGTTCTTTAATGTTTATGGTATATTCTCAAAATAAATCCTCAATTTTATATCCAAAATATATAAGAACATAATTTAAAGAATGTAAAAAATAGTATGAATTTATAAAATAGACATTTCCAATTACCAAAAAATTTTATATGAAATATTTTGTTTTACCGTCATTAGATTCAGTTGATGAGAGGGAGAGATATCGTGCACAATAAGTTGTAACTATGCAGTATTCCATTCATTTATTATTATTATTATTATTATTATTAATATTCACATTTTTCTTAATAATATGAAAATATCATTTTATATTTACCTTTATATTGAATCATTTAGAGGTATTTTATCCTATAGAAATTATTCATCAATTTTTTGATCATATAAATTTTATATTCATTCTCATAAAATTTCACAAAACTTTTTTTGAAGTGTGTAATTTTTGTATCATTTTTGAAATATATTTGATTAGTTTTATTAATTAAATTTTATATTTTTATTTATACACATGGGATTTAAGACAGTTTTTTACATTTCCTTCAAATATCATTGGTTCGGGGAGACCAAATGTGTTCATAAAAGACTATTTTCTTAATTAAATTTTCTATAGGGATTCCCATCACTATGGTTGAAACAAAACATAAAAAGGAAAAAAATGATTTGCATATAATTAGATATGTAAAATTTTAATTATCAATTGGTTTATTATCATTAAAATTTAGTAAAGTGCATAAAAAATTCATTAAAAAATTCATTATTTTATATGATGAAACAGTAAAGTACTTTCCTAGACATATCATTTTTAGTGTTTTTGATTTTTTTCCCATTGTCTTCAACCTTAAGTAGTTTCCATATCTCATGTGTAATTTTACATGTATAAACATGATAAAATTAATTACTATGTATTATATAATGACTATAAATCCATGGTTTTCCATCAATATCAAAATTTATTATATCCGCAAGAGTCAATTTATCCCTTTATAACATAGTGGGTGTACAACCACCCATGATAATTTTTCAAATGAGATATCTTATAGATCTTGGAAAATTAGACATTCTCTTTTTCTAATAATAATCATCAGTTCCATTAATAAATAGTAAAAAACTAATAAATTTACTGAAAGAGCACCTTGGGTGTTTGGGGAAATGTTATATTTAATAAAATTTCCATGAAAAAAATCAATTCTTAAAAACAATGTACATATTTGATACCAATCATTGGTGGATTAGGATGGATGTTCAGGGAGGAGGATTGAATTTTTAAAATTTTAAAATATATTTTAAATCTAAAACAATATTTATCACAATAAATATGAGGAATTTAAGGGGAATAGGATTTTTTAGTTATGTTCAATAAAAACCAATATTGTACACGTGTCATTGTCTCTTCTACTCAATTCCATGAATGTTAATTAAATTCATTAACATTAATGGTATTGAGGAAATACAAAAATAATAGTGTTACATAACATTTCTAGTGGTTATAGAAACAAACCAAAATTTATCACTTTATTGGTACATATCACCCATGAAATGAAATATTAAGGAAAATAAATTGAAGTAATTCAATTCTAGTGTCATAAAATCCAATAAATCGAAAAATAAGAATTTTGGAATGAGATGATGAGTTGTATTAAGTGGTCCACTCTAGGTTTTGAAAAATATGATGTAATTATTGAATTTGATTATATTCTTTAATTTATAAATTTTGGGACCTAATTTTCCCAGATCCCATATCTTCTTAGTAAGAATTATTGAATGGTATAAAGTGAGAAATTGCGGAGGATTGATAATTTAATCAAGAGAGTACATAATGGTTCAAATGTGTGTAATCATGGTTTCTATCTTACATAATTCCTTCAGAGAGGTTTATTTATGGCCTATCAAATATATTTTGATGAATCTATCTTATACGTATTTGAATAGAGTTATATATAGAAATAAATTATCATTGGGATATTGAAAAAAAATGTTGACTTTTTTGGAATGACCTACAAGAACCCAGTTAGGTGTCTACCAAAGTTCCAATGGAAGCACCTATGCAAGATGGTTCTGTTGGGGAGCCACTGGAGTTCTGTTGATGTCGACTAGAGTAACAGTTTGTGGTGGTAGTATCTAAGACCTTATCCACCAGCTATTAAATCAAGTTCCATCATACTTCTAGTGTAGAGGTTATAAATTTCCATATATTTTTATTCCATGGATGACTTTTTATAATTCATGACGTCTAAAATCATATATTTTTTACTTAATATATCTATTTCATACTATAACACTAATGCTAAAATATTTTTATATTAATAAAAATTTTGTTCTTTAAAATAAAATTTACTATATGAGATAAATGAATGTTATTAAAAATAAATGATATTCATAAGGCACCCTTCCACATAATATATAGCTCTCTGACTTCATAGTTATATCATTTGTTCTTAACATCACCCAATAAATATTCAAGTAATTAATGAATATAGTCTTTATAGATTACCGTGATAAGTTTTTTGAGGTGTTTATTAAATATATCATTATACATCAAATAATTATGAAAAACTTAATGAATGTTTATGTAATATGGTGAAGACTCTATGAAAATAATTTTGCATCCAAATTTTAGAGCAAAAAATATTTGGATGTAATAGGGGAAATCATGGAGAATTTTATAAGTAACATGTTATTACTTGTATCCATTAAAGGAAAATTTTATTAAATAATAGAAAAAAACAATAAGTTTGATGGAGATCCATATTTTTCTTATAATTATTTGGTACTATCAACACTTTCTGTGAAATATATCATTGTTTTCTAACCTAAAAACAATGTTATCATTCATGGAAAAGGTATGTATGTATATAATATTGTGAATAATTATTTAAAGGGTGAAGAAGAATTGGGTTATTTCACATGTAAGCACACTACCTTTATGTAGAGAAACGTTTTTGATATAAAATATTTCATCAAAGAAGCTATTGTGTTGATTTGTAATGAAAAGTGACAATTATATAGCCTTTTCCCAATGAAATTTTAAAAATCATGAAAAATATTATTCAAAACACGATTTGGAGTTATAAATAGTATCATTTTCAATGAAAATATGGAGGCATTTCTTCCGTTCAGAGATGTAAAATATAAATATATATTGGGATTATAGGGATTTCAGTTCAAACCCTCCCTTCAGTAGTTGACAATTTTTATAAGCTATTCTTTGATTCCATGGTGTTCCCATGGGATATCGAGCTTGATTTTTTGGATTTGGGGTGGGGGGGGGGGGAGAATCCCATTGGTTTATTAGCTTTGTATTCACCCTCAATGGAATGTAAGGTTAGATAATTTTTCTTTATGTGATTTAGTTTTGGATGGATTTCATTGAATTGACATTAAAAATCATAAAGGGGTGGGGTGGGGGTGGGGGTCTTTTTCAAATAATTAAATGTGGTAGTATCACACATATTAGTAAAAATAATAAGTAATTAATGGAAAAATTTAAGATCTATAATCATTAAATCATTTTAAGGAAGGATCTTCCTATAGGTGGTAAGCCATAAAAGGTTTAAGATCTGGTAAGTAAAATTTTGGCTACTTTTGGTTTCAAAAATTTAAATGAATACCAATGAGAAATATTATAATCTTTCCATATACTCTTATATAGATCAAAAAAGGTGGGTGTGAGGTATTTGATCAATTCCATTAAATCTATGCATTATCTTATTACATGAATGGAACTATCAATTTAATCACTATGCATTTACGATTTTAATGCTTCAATATTGGGTTAGAGTTGTTAAAATTAGTTTGATTTTCTATAATCAAAAGATTTTTAATGTTATGTCATCCCCTGTTTTAATTACTATAAACTTATATGTGTATTATAAGGTGGAATGTTGTGGGTATATGCTATGTTAGTTAAAGGTTATATCAAAATTCTATTTTTATTAAATGGGTTTTTCCTCCCACTCTAGAAATGATCTATGTTTGAAAATATAAAATGGGTTGATTACATATTTTTTTTGCAAATTTTTATCCCATTAGGAATGTTTAGGAGGAATCTCATTTCGATTTTGAGTGTTCACTCTTTTTAATGAAAATGCATGAATTGTAGAATTTTAATAAGCTGAGGCGTGCTCAGAATGGGTTTAAGAATAGTTCTGTAGGTTTTCATTGAAGAGATTATTAACAAGGGTATAATTATCAACATGTGTATAGTTATGATAAATTATATGTGATGAATCTGTATAATGTTTCAAGGTAGGGTGGAACTGTCTCAGTTAAAGAGAAAGTAATATAACATGGAATGATATTGGAAAAAGGAAAAAAGGAGTAGGGACTGTGGATTACACCAGTTTTCTTTGATCTAGGATTGAGTGGGGGGAATACTTTATAAGTGATTCTAGTGAATGATAGACATGGTTTAGGGAAGGATACTCTTAATTTTAACTCTAATACAAGGATTGGGACACATAATTCATCCTGAATAAATAATGTATTTGACAATTAAATAGATTATGGGGCTGGACTAGAGTTCATAGAATATTAGAAGAATCAACAAAGCTATCAAAAAACATAGAGTGTCCTATTTCACCGGAGGTATAGTTTTCTAAAATATGAGTACAAATAAATTATATAACACCAAATATATATCACTAGGTGTAATCCGGAGTGCTACATGACCTTAGGCGTGCCTCCCCATAAAACATAGGATTCAAACTTACGGAGAGGGTCTAAGTAAATTCAGGTGGTGAATATACCCTCCATTATGTTGATAAAAATCTTTAAATAACAAAATAGGTAGTATAAGACTATCGGAGTACATAAATAACACAAATATACCATCAGTAATGAATGAATATTGAAAGAACCAACTAAATAGTCATAAATAATATTCAATGAAATTGGTCACCCACTATATTAATCAATGATGTATACCATTATCATATTCACCAATAGATCTTGCCTAGATGCACCCCAAATAAAGTGGAACTCTTGTTTGGAGGATAGGAGTGGTGTATATAATAATGGACCCTAAATAATTCAAGTCATGAATCTTAGTCCAAAGGGGTCCTTGAAGATGAAAAGTCCTAAATGGAGTTATTAAACCAAAATCAAATGAACCCCACATATTAGCCAGTTGGCTTTGACTGACTTGTTAGTGCATCCTGTTGGGTAGAAGGGATACTTCCCTCCCTAATGGCTAAATGATTCAGAACCATTAGCCATGACAACTATGGGTTTTTAAATTTAAAAAAACCGAAACATGAATCACCCACAAAACTCCCTCTCAATCCAAAAAACTCATCTTTATGTTTTTTAAAAATGAATCATCTGAGTTAATCGAACTGTTGTTTGAATTATCCATCGATTACATAAAAAGTTAATGTTCCCTTGGAAATTTAAAATTGCTAATAAAATGGGTCATTACAAATTAGAAAAAGTTTATTAAATGATATTATGAAAATTAGGAATAATTTTACGATTATTATTAAAAAATTTAATAACTAGAGATATTTTGAAATATATTTTATAAATTAATTTATGCTATTATTTATTTTTCATCTCACACAAAACTGAATATAGATTTTTAATATGAAATAACTACGTTTGGATTTAATTATTTTTAAAAAAGTTAAGATTTCACTACATGAAACACACATATTAGATTGAGGTACACAAAAAACCATGTTAGGATTATATTTCACACAATAATGAGTCACTTTGATAGCATGTGTTACATGAAAGGCTGAGTTTTTACAAACTACAATATACTATAAATATTATTAATAAAATATTATTATATCTACCACCAATCCAATGGAATGAACGTTAAAAATAATATTAACTAAATTGTGAAAGTATTATTTACATATGTGTATAAAATTAATCCTTCTGGTATCAATTAAAAAAAATTAATGTGATAACTATTTGAAATAAAGAAATTACTTCTCTAATAAATTTTTTATTCTATGTATAAACACAATTTTTTAAAAAATAAATTAATAATTTCACTTTTTATTAATGTTCTCAAAAAAATTACAAATAATATATTCAATAAATATTTTTATACTCATCCAATATATTTTATAGGAATAATATAATAATAAATACAATTTTAAGAATTAAAAGATGTATTTTTTTAAAATTAATTTTACCGCCTTTTAATGGAGAAACTATTTTATATATAATTTTTGAAAATTTTATAAATTTTATTTGAAAAAATAAATAATATTTTATAAATTTTAATATTAAAAAATACTTTTGTTGAATGTTTTTTATTTTTTATGAGAAGTTTCATTTTTTAGATGAATAGCGAAGAACACTAAATTTTAATTCAAAACCACTTTTTCATTTAATTTATTTATATAGTTAAATTATATTTAAAATAATTATTAATGAATAATTATATAAATAATACATTAATTAATCCAATGTAGTTAATATAATAAATTTACAATGAACTTGGATAAAAAAGAATTCAATATTTTGAAAATTTTCTACTTTAAAACCTATTGTTTTACCCCATATGTGGGATTTTTTTATATTAATTTATTCTAATTATATGTTTTTAATTTTTTAAAATTAATTAGATATTTTGATTCATCATAGTTTAAAATTTATAATATTTTCAAATTAATTTTTTAAAATAAAATATTACTAAACTTAATTTAATGTGGTTATAACGATATAGTTAAAAATGAGTTTATTTAGTGGTAAAATGTTAATAAAATGGTCCGAATACCCTTAAAACATGTACATAATCTATTTTGTGGAAATATTTGGACAATATTATCTATTGGTAAAAAAAATAATTATTGGTGTCACAAGATATAAGGTAGACCTCTCAACAGACTTTGCCTTTTTATATTTACTAGAATTACACTTCTCTACTATAAACAGTCCCACCCACCATCACATATTAACCCCTATAATGAAATTTTTCTCATCCAAAACCTACCCAATTAATAAAAAAAATTAATATGTAATCATAGTGTCCTTACTGTATGAATAATTCCTTTCAAGGAATCTATTTGGTGCAAAAGAAAAGGTGCTATGCAAAGAAGAGGTAACATCCTTCCACAAGCTATTTTGTCTTATTTTCATTGTCTCCCAACATAATTATTAAAATAATATTATTATATAATATCTAATTTTTCATAAATATACATATATGTTTTTAATTCATTATTTCTAACCACACCAACACACATATCCATCAAATGGGTTTGGAACGTACAATTCATGTGTGTGGTATACTACCACCTCAAGAAATGATGTTGTTGGTTTTTTCTCTACCACCTATCATGGTTGGGAATTATGTTGGATATAATGGTTTTATACAAAATATATATTATTTATTATGTATTTTTGTTTCATTAATTTTCACATACATTACATATTTTAAATTTAAATTTCAATTACTTTCCATTTATAGTTTGTTTTGTGGGTTTCTCGCATTTTTAAGGAGGAATGGGTGAGTTTTAATGAATTGGGCCCAATCGTGATCCCAATTCCAGATTTAAAAATAATTGCTTATTCCTTTATAACTCCTTAATTATTCAACATTTTTTATCCATTCTAATTCCTACTTGTCCGCCCCTAACCTATGAAGAATAAAATATTAATTTGGACCATTTAGAAATATATAACCATTGTGGATTTTAGTTATTATTTAAGGGATTGGGCCTTCCCAAAATCCCATTTCTTGTATTAAAAATAATTTTTAATTCTTTAATAACTCTTTATATTTTTAATTTTGTATGGTGATTCCAACTCCCACCCGAGCCTACTTACCCATGGCACCCCCAATCTGTCTTACCCCATTTTGGAGCTCAATAGAATTGCAAAATTGGAAAAAACTTCTTTGGATTTCACATATTTCTCAGATATGAAGAGGTAAATAGATCCTTTCATAACTCCTTCTATTTTAACTCTTTTCCGCCATTCCTATTCTTACATTACCTCCTCATCCTTCTTTGAAACTCCCTTAAATTTTTATCTGTTTTAAAATTAAGATTCGGGTGGAAGCTGGGTCATTTACTTCAAGATTGTTTTGGGTAAGTGTTTCTCTCTTCCATTCCTTCCTTCTCTTTAGGGTTTCATTCCTCATTTATAAATTTTTAGAGTGTCCAGAAGTTAGGGTTTATACAAAGGGTTTGATTTGGAGTATTTTTTGTGAAATATTATGGTTTAGGCTTGTTTTCACTTCCTTGTGGTGTGACCGAGGCGCGGTTGAGGTTTCACACCAAGATTCAAGGGTTTTGACTCAAAAGGTAGGTGGTTGAATGTGTAAACAATAATTGATGAGTTATCTTGTTGTATTTACTCATTTTTCATATTACTCATATGTTGGGTGTTGTGCAAAAAAAAATTTATGATTGATTTTGTTAAGTGTTAAATTTTATAGTTTCTTTTTAACTTAAAATTGGGTGTTTTTATGTGTAAATCATGGGGTATTATTTGGTTGTATTTTATAACTTATGGAATTGGTTTAATAAATCATGTTTGGCCGACCAATTATGTTTTGGTAATGTATTAGTGTCATGTGGTCCAAAAAATAATGTTTTTGAATAGGTTTGACGTGTAAAACATTCTTATACTCCTTGAGATCATTTTATGAAAATGTGAGTTTCAATTTGTATCTTTTGTGGTATTATTCAAGGTTATTTTATAACACTTGAATGTCGTTTTATAAATGTATATAGTTCTGAAAATTCTATTTTGGATAGAAATTGGTATGTTTTTGGTCTTATATGGTGGTTTTGAAATGGGTTTTGTGTGCAATACATAGTTACACCCCTTGAGTTTGTTTTAAAGAAATTGTGAATGTTTTGTTTGGTTAAACAATGTGGGTAAAAGGGTGTATATGTGCTATTTAGTAGGGTGTTTTCACCAAATATGGTTTTTTGAAAGCTAAGGTGATTATTTATGAAGTCAAATATTTTTTTAGAATGTTTTATAAAGTGATAAAATGTTTTATAAAATAAAAACAGAGCTGTAAAACATGGTTATGGGTTGTTTTGTGTGTGTGTGTGTGTTGTAAAAAATGAATTTTGTTGATGAAAGAGGTATTATATGATATTTGAGTGGGATTTTATGTGAGATATAATGTCTTGTAATGGTTTATAATTTTTTTAAGGATTGTGGAAGTGTTAAATAAATGTGAAAAGTATTGTGGGCTATTTTGGGGTGAGTCTAATTTGAAAATCAATTTGAGTGAAAAGTGGACTTTTGTGACTTGTATTGTATACATGTTAGATGTTTGGTGAATTTGTGATATGAAAATGATATTTTCTTATTCAAAGTATATTTCTTCACTTTTTGAACTTGTTTGAGCAAAAAGAGAATACTCATGTATCTTGGTGGGTGGACGTGTACTAGTATGCTAGTGAATCCATGGGGTTTGGCCTGAGTTTCACATAGCAATATTGATGCTTACAACTATAACTAAACTTTGATGACAATGATTGGGGACCAATAGGTTATGGTTATGTTCCCTATTATTGGCTCGTTCACGAGAACCAATATTTGTGATGGTTACTCTCACTGAGATACGAGGTACAAGTGACCCACAACGAGCTAGTGCCTAGGGGTTATTTCCTATTGATTGTTCTCATTAGATCCTTTATACATACCATCAGCATACAGTATATTTGGATGGAAAATTCAGTATCTTTGGATATTATTTTAAAATTGTTGATTATTTAAAATATACCTACTTGAAAATTTATTTTTTAAGTTGTATCTTTTAGAAATTGTAACTAGAAATTACATTTTTCAAAAAATTACAGGCTTTTCGTCTGTGAATGTTTATCGCATGGAATATCTTAGTGGTGGTATATTTTTAGGTGTTGTATCACATCCTACTTACAACCTTGGGTGTAAGTAGACATGGTTATTTTTGTTGTTGTAGGTTGGGTAATTTTTTTGTTCTAGTGGTTTGGGTTTCTAGTATGTCCTTAGTGGTGATGTCTTGTGGAGATGGCTTGAGGGTGGTGCCCATTGCAATGATGGTTCCAGGGAAGTTTCCTTTTGGTTTTATAACTTTTTAATAGTCTTTTTGAGTTGTTTTAAAATATGTAATTCAGTTCGGAATTTTTGTAAAAGATTGTTTGGTTTGAAAAATCCAGATTTATATTATTGGATTCTATTGTTGTTTTAAATTTATAATCATGGGTAAATTGTTCCCAATTCTCATTTTATGATATCCAGGCACATGTTCCATCCTATGGGGAATGGGAACACCCTTCAGGCCTTGTCATGGGTTAGGTTTGGTGCCGGTTTCGGTGGTGACCAGATTCTGTTCATGACAAAATGGATTCAGAGGATGTTCTATCTATTTGGGTCATATTATTTGGGGAACAGTCAGGATAGTCTGGGGTTAAGATTTTCAAGGCTTGGAATTCATGTTAGTGGTAGTTTGGATGATCACCACACCTCATGATGGGAATCAAGTCACCAGGGGAGGTCAAGGCTTTTCTGAGTCCTTTGGTTTTCTTAGATTGATGATAATTATTGGAAATGAAAAGAGAGTTGGGTTAATGGTCTCTATGAGCTCGTAGGGTCTGGAAGGCCATGTGGATCTAGGGATATTCCCCTAGAACACTCTCTATGACAGTGAAGTGATTATAATATGGCTTCCAACCATATGTCCAAGTCACCCATTGAAACTAGTTTCCTCTCGCATTGTCTTGTGTTATTTAGTTTTGAAATTTTGGAACTTTGCATTTAAACTGAGTTAGTTTTAAGAAGTGTAAAGTATTTTTGAAATAATTATCTAATAAATTGGGAATGGTTATATTTTTGAAAATTGAGAACTGAATTTTGAAAAAATTATTGGAATAGAAAATGGTGTGTTTGCACCTCCTTTGAATGCAAGAACTATGTCAAGGTTGGTTTTGAAAAAGTTTTTCCAATAGAGTTTTATATATTATTAAAACGTGTTTTAATGGGATGAGATGTTTTGAAATTAATTTGTATGACTTAAAATTAAATTTTCATTAAAATGATTTTTTTAGAAAATCTTGGTAAGATCTAATATGATTTTGATTTCGTGGTTAGCGATTTTGAGAAAAAAGGTATTTGTTGAATGTTTTGGTTTTGAAAGGTGGAAAGATTTTTTTTTAAACTTTGGTATTTCCATGAGAGACCACATGCATGGGTTTATATGGGATGATGGATGGTTTATGGAATTACTGGATGAGTTTCAGGATGGATATGAGGAGGGTGCCCGGTGTGGCACAAGATCATGCATGTGTGAGGCCCATGGGGTACCATTGGTGGATATGCTATCCACTGAGCCAGTTATTTTAAAAAGATGTTTTTAAAGGAAAAAATTCATGTCATGATTACTAGTTTGGGATAAAGTGTATTATGTGTTTTTGAAAATGTTGTTGTTGTGGGATGTTTTGAGTCCATGAACCCATCTTGTTTGAACTGTGTCTTGGGTTTCTGTTTTGTCAATTATCTATTTTAAATGGCAGGTTATTGGTCTCTTCTAAGAAATGTTTTGGGACCCATTTACGGTGGTTCCATTCATGTGTTTGGATATGGTTTGAGGTATATCATTTCCAACATACCATCTTGGTTGGGTCATTGGGTTCAATTATTGGATACATTACCACCCATTAAGGGTTAGTGCTCAACTAAAGTGAAACCCAGATTGATTCTCCGTATGAAGAACCTCCAGTTGATCAACATAAGGAATATTTTTTCTTGATCTTTTTAGATTGAGTTTACACCCTTTCCTTTAATGGTTTGGTGTATCCTCTTATAGTGAGATAGTGATCAGGGAATGTTTAAAGAGACCTTGTCCTCTTAAGTTTCCTGAATTGCCGTAGGTGGAAGTGGTCTGGGGTAGTTAGAATGAATGGGTATCTGGATGGTGTCAAAGAGGTCCTCTCAGTATTTTGTAGTCTCTTAGAAGGAGTTTACGATAAACAACTAGTGTAAGAAATCTTTCCATGAGGGGATACTATGGCGACCTTCTAGAATTATGTGTTGTTTTGGGATGTTGTATAAGGTCCCTCTCCATGCATTGTTTATATCAGTCGCAATGGTCATGTTCGGTGACTCCTTGTGATGTCATGTGCTCGATTGACCGTAAAGGTGAAAGTCATGATATCCTTTGAGAGTATCTATTATGTTGGGAGAATGTATCACTTGGAAAAAAATTCAAAATCATCCATTTTAGAGGAAGTTTATTATAGGTGTTCTTTACTTCTATTGTTTCTCACCCGAAGATACAAGGTGTGATGTGTGTGAATCTTCTAAGCCTTGGTTTCAGTGAAATATCGGGTTAGGGTAAAGTGAGTTTGGAATGTGTTATGTCTTGGAAATATTATCGAGGATTGTAGTGTAGTGGTTGGTTGCACCGAAGGAAGAATTCTCATTCATGGGGGTTTCGAAAGCCTAATTGTGAGGCCGAAGATGCTTCAATCATTGAGCTCCAGCTATAGGACTCAGAGATAAGTTGGCTCATAGTCAGGGGAAATCCCAGGGTCCTTTAAACCATTGTACAAAGTTATATCCTTAGTATGAAAGATGGGGATAGTTCAAACCTCTGGTGTCATCATGGTTGAGCGCATAGTTTGTGAAAGATTAGTAGTGGTCTTGCACTAGGAATCCATGTAGATATAATGATCTTCAAATTTAGTGCACAGTTTCCCAAACTGTGGGGACTAAACCTGTACCCTTCCCAAATCATTAATTTTTTTGGGTCTTTCTATGATGTCCCATGCTGGCCGGTTAAGATGGTTGGTTCTTATAGTGGGTAGACCCACAATTATTCTCATGTACATTACTTTGTAAAATTTTAATGAAATTCTACCCTTTGTACTAGGGAGTCTGTTCAGGCCTCCCCTGTTAGTGTCCTGATTCTATCTCAGAAAAATATAGGATCTCTCTTATGGTGGGGTGCCTATTTTTGTTCCCCCAAACCAATAGCTCAGATTTATCTATGGTCTTGGCTTAGACGTGGGTAGTCTCATTCGGAACTATCAATCTACCAAAATATTTCTTGAGTAATTTTTGGGATTGGAGTGCAGCCATGGGTTTTGTTAATGTAAGGTAAGTGTAACCTTGTTCGAATTTGTTGTTCCTTTTGGAGAATTTCTTGAGTCTTGTTTGGATTTTTTATGATGAGTTTTCTTTTGGGATAAAGTATGATTGTGATTGATCATTTCAGGAAAGTGGTGTATGTTTGGGTTGTGAGTTTAATCCTTCATTAATTGATCACTGGAGGTGTTTTGGCCCTTGGGGGTGAAGCTTGGCAGAGAAGTACACCTTGGATTATCTTTTGGGTTCAGTTTTGATATCTTCCCATGCTATGGATTTATGGGGACATAAAGTTTTCAAGGTGGGGAGAATTGTTAAATAAATTATTTATTTTAATGTTAAATTTCATTTAGTTTCCATCCATTTTTTGTTCTGTGTGTTTCCCATGCTTTTATGGAGGAATGGGTGAGTTTTCATGAATTGGGCCAAACCGTGAACCCAATTACAGATTTAAAAATAAATTTTGATTCCTTTATAACTCCTTAATTTTAAACAATTTTTTGTCCATTCCAATTACTACTTGTCCTCCCCTAACGTATAAGCACAAAAAATTAATTTGGACCATTTTGAAATCTATAATCATGGTGCATTTTAGTTATTATTTAAGGGATTGGGCATGACCGAAATCCCATTTCCTGTATTAAAAATAATTTTTAATTATTTAATAACACATTCTATTATTAATTTTTTTAGTGATTTAAACTCCCACCCGAACCCACGTACCCAAGCCGCGCCCCCAATCTCTCCTCCACTAATTTAGAGCTCAATATAATCATGAAATAGGGGAAAACTGATATGAATTTCACAAATCACCCAGATTTGAAGAGGTAAATCGATCCTTTCCGAAATCCTTCTATTTTTACTATTTACCCCCATTCCATTTCCTACATGACCTCCTCACCCTTGTTTGGAACTCCCTTAAATTCTAATTTGTTTTAAAATTCATATTCTAGTAGATTTTGGGTCGTTTTCTTCAAAATTGTTTTGGGTATGTGTTTCTCTGTTCAATTCCTTCCTTCATTATAGGGGTTCATCCATCTTTCATAAATTTATAAAGTACTGTACAGATGTTACAGTTCATACATAGGGGTTCGTTTGGATTATTTTTGGGGAAATATTATGGTTTAGGGTTTGTTTTCAGTTCTTGTGGTGCGGCGGAGGGGCGGTTTAGGTTTCACAGTAAGATTCAAGGGTATTAACTCAAAAGGTAGGTGGTTCCATGTGTAAACAATTATTTATGAGTTATATTGTTGTATTTACTCATTCTTCATATTCATAATATGTTGGGTGTGGTGAAAAAACTATTCATGATTGATTTGGATAAGTGTTAAATTTAATAATTTCCATTTAACTTGAAATTGAGTGTTTTTATGTGTAACTGGTGGGGTATTATTTGGGTGTGTTTTATAATGTAGGTAATTGGTTTACTAAATCTTTTATGGCCTTCCAATTATAGTTTGGTAATTTATTAGTTTCATTGGTCCTAAAAATATGGTTTTTGAATAGGTTTACGTGTAAAACATTGTTATACTTCTTGAGATCATTTTATGGAAATGTATGTTTTCATTTGTTTCCTTTGTTGTATTATTCAAGGTTATTTAATAACCCATGAATGTGGTTTTATAAATGAATATATAGCTTCCAATAATTTTATGAATAGTAATTTGTGTGTTCTTGGTCTTAAATGGGGGTTTTGAAATGTGTTTTGTGTGCAAGTCATAATTACACCCCTTGAGTTTGTTTTATGAAAATTGTGGATGATTTTTTGGTTAAACAAAGTGGGTTAAATGGTTTATATGTAGATTTTGGGGGGTGTGTTTAGATAATATGGGTTTTTGAAATGTAATGTTGTTATTTAAGAAGTCATGTATTTTTTTCAATGTTTTATAAAGTGTTGAAATGTTTTAGAAAATGGAAAGAGAGCAGCAAAACATGGTTGGGGCTTTTTTTGTGAGTGTGTTGTGAAAAATGAATTTTATTTATTAAAGAGGTATTATATGATATTTTAGAGTGATGTTATTTGAGATAGAATGTTTTTTATGGTTTTTTAATTTTTTTAAAAGGATTTGTGGAAGTGTTAAAGAAATGTGAAAAGTTTTGTGGGCTATTTTGGTGTGAGTCGGAATTCAAAATCAATTTGAATGAAAAGTGGAATTTTGTGAATTTTGCTATATAAATGTGGGATTTTTGCTGAATTTGTGATATAGAAATGATATTTTCATGTTCATATTATATTTTTTTACTTTTTGAACTTGTTTGAGCGGAAAGAGAAAACCTGAGTATCTAGGTGGGTGGACGTGTACTAGTATGCTAGTGAATCCGTGGGGTTTTGCCTAAGTTTAACTTAGCAAAATTAATTCTTACAACTCTAACTAAATTATGATGAGGATGATTGGGGACCACTAGGTTATGTGTATGTTTTCTACTAGTGTCTTGTGCAAAGGAACATATATTTATGATGGTTACTCTCACCAAGATACGAGGTACCTGTCACCGACAAGGTGCTAGTGCCTAGGGGTTATTTCCTATTGCTTGTTCTTATTAGATCCTGTATACTTTCCATTAGCATACAGAATATTTTGATCGAAAAGTCAGTAACATTTGAAATTATTTTAAAAGTGTTTCTTATTAAAATTATCCCACTAGAAAACTAATTTTTTTAAGTTGTATCTTTTAGAAATTATATCTAGAAATTATAGTTTTTTGAAAACTGGTATGATTTTCGTCATTGAATGTTTAACTCATGGAATCTCTGAGTGGTGGTATCCTACTGGGAATTGTCTCACACCCTACTAACACCCTTGGGTATAAGCCGACTTGGTTATTTTTTGTTGTTATAGGTTGGGTACAATTTTTGTTGATCTAGTGGTCTGGGTTTCTAGCAGGTCCTTGGTGGTGAAGTCTTGTGATGATGCTTTGAGGACGGTGCCCCTTTACATTAGGGTTCTTGAGATATTTCCTTTTTGTTTTGTAACTTTTTTCAGTTCTTGTTGATTTGTTTTAAAATATGTAATTTAGTTCTTAATTTTTGTAAAATATTGTTTGGTTTGAAAATTCCAGATTTGTTTTATTGGATTCTAATTGTGTTTTAAGTTTATAAACTTTGTTAAATCATTCCCAATTCTCATTTTATGATACCCAGGAACTTGTTCCATCCCATTGGGAATGGGAACTCCCTTTGAGCCTTGTCACGGTCTAGGTTTGGAGCCGATTTTAGTGGTGACCAGTTTCGGTTCATGACATTAATTACTATATAAAAAATACAACCATGCGTTCAATTTATTTTAAATACGATAACTTCGTTTATGGACGTGAGGACAACCACCTCCTCAAAGTGATGTGATTTATTAACACATTACATAGAATGTATTAAGGATGGGTTTGCTTAAAATATATGATATTTATTAAATAATAATTATAATTGAAATAATATATATATCATTTAATTTTATTTCTTCAAAAATATGACAAGAAAATGAAAACATCATTCATGTGTACATACGATCCACCGTCTCCAGGAATGGTGCATTTCATTTATTATTTATATATATATATCTTATAAATTATAGTAAATAAATATATATACTGAATATATATGATAATTATACCATGTTTTCTATTCTAAAAAATGGGAAATCATGATCTAAGTAATAGGATCAAGTATAACAAGTCAAATATTGTACAAAAAATAATATAGTCATTACTCAAAACATAACCTAAACATGAAATTTTTAATAAATGGTTAATATAAGGTAATAATAAATTCATATATAGTATTATATATATGATTATTTTCATTTTTTATATTTATAATAAGCATATATTTATTATACTAGAGTTTTTAACATGTTCCAAAAAGTAAAGACTTATGGTAAGGGTTTTTTCATCTCACTTTTATTTTTATATCCTTTATTTCTTATTCACCACATTATTCTTTTGTGTGGAGTATATAATACCATTTAATATTAGATATTATTGTTATTATTAAAATTTTGGGTGCTAAAATATCAATTTTATGATCTCTCATTAATGGGGATTACTGTTTAAAAGTTACTAAATCGGTAAAGTAATTTTTCTCAATTTTACTTCTTTGTGACCCATGCCATGTTATGAACATATATTAATCTAAGAGGTGTATAAACATATTGAAGACATTTTATATCAAGGATATAATTATTTTAATGATATTTTAATCTTAATGTTTTTTTATTATTTCATGGGTGTAATGATTCAATGTTACCATAGTGGTAATAATTGTTTGCTACAAACTTATCATTTGTTGGGATTTTTTATGATATTGCTTCGATTAATGAAATCTTATGATTCATCTCTCATGAAATATAATTAATTTTATACTCATATGGTTATTCATCAATCCTTTATATAATGGTACCATTTTCGACTCTTTGGTACTTAAGATAATTAATAAAGAGTTTTTTTAGAAAAACTATCATCGTATCTCTCTTCGGTCTAAAATACTTATTCTTTCAAGAATATTTTATTCTAAAAAAGTTTTGAAGATTTAATTTTAATTTTTTAACGTATTTTAAAATATAAAGATTTTTTATTTTTTTAAGATTTCTATATATGTATTTAATGATTTTACAAAGAAAATTGTTTTCAAATCTTTTTCATAATTTCTTATAGTTTTTAAAGTGGTTTAAAAAGGATTAAAAAAGGATTTCAAGATTTGATTATATGTTTTTAATGAGCTTCCAAATAGAAATAGTTTAATATTGTTTTCATGATTACATAATAATTTTTATAATCTCTTTTCGATTAAATGTTCTTAAAAAAGGTTTTAGTATTTATTTATTATTTTTCAATTCAATATTCTAAGAAAAGGGTTTTTAAAATGTTTTCAAAGATATATTTATATGAATTCAATGATATTTTAAATTAAAATGTTTTAAACTTATTTTCAATCTACCTATTTATTTTTTCAATAAAAAATATTTTTAATTTTTTTAATATTCCTATTTAAGTTTTCAAGGAAAATGGTTTTCAAAATTTTTTAAATATAATTTTTTTTTGTTTCCAAGTAAATATGTTATCAAAATTATTTAAAAATTCTTTTACATGATTTAAAGGGTAAATTTTCTCTAAAAAATTTATTATTCATTTATATTTTTTCATGGTTATTTTTATAGAAAATATATTTTTAAATTTTCTATTTTTTAAAAATCATTTTTCAAGGAAGAAAGGTTATTTTGTACAAGAAATATTTTTAAAGGATACTTCAACATTATTTTCCATATGATTTTAAATTTCATTGTATTACTTATTCTATATAGGGGATATAATCTATGGGTTTCAATCATATTATTTATATGAATGGTTTATGTTATTATGGAATGATGTTTGTGAAACCCATTGCTCTTTCACAGGTTATATGATTATGAAACCCATTTATATTTCATGGGTTATATGCTTATGAAATATATTTGTCTTTCATTGGTTAAATTATTATGAAACTCATTTCCCATTAATTGGTTATAAGATTATGACTCCTATTTCATTTCATGGGTTATGCATTGATGAAGTGATTATGAGACCTATGTAATTTTCCCATTTTATGATATTAATACATGTTTATAATTCCCATTTCATCTCATGGGTTTTGATATGATGAATCTGCGTGATCTAGTAGAACACATATGTTTGATTTTATTACGATATTTGTTGGATCTATATCTCACTCCAATTAATTGGTTAAATGTTTTTATGTCATGAGATAGACTTGGAAGGAACGAGGAGTGAACATAGTTAAGTAAAGGACTTTGTCAGTTTAGATGGTCTTGGGAGTGAGCCCTGACAACTGAGATGGGCATGGGAGTGAACCATTACCACTGAGATGGTTTGGGGAGTGTACCCATGCTACTAAAATATTCTTGGAAATAAGACATGACTACTATGGAAATCATTTTATCTGCTTATGTTTCTAGAAAAATTCCATATCTTATTCCTAAGTTATGCATTCATGGATTATTCTATTGATACCCTTAGGATTCATGTCTTATGAACATCCAAAATTTATTCCTCAATCCATGTTTATGACATTTATTATACATGTTATGATCTTATAATATTATGATCACATTCTATTAACGTTATTTTTCTGTTTATACATACAAATATATATATATATATATATATATATATATCTTTTTTACCCGTACTGAGCACCTGAGGTCACCCATTTTTATGTTTTATTTCCCCATGTTATAAAGATTTGCAAAATGTATAATAGTTATAAGAAAGTATATAGTCATTTATATATTATTTGGATACAATATACCTCACTTATGTACTAGTGTTTATGTTTCAATGTTTCCAAATAAAAATAACTACTATGCTATTTGGGTGTCTGTAGGTGAAATGAATTATGTAATCCATAAAATTTTATAATGTATATCCATGATAAGAGAGGGTATCTATATTTGGTATTAATGAAAAAGTTTTTATAACCTTTGGAAAGTAGGAAGAGATATATTTAGTGATATCCCTAGGTATATTTGAAAGGATATGTCTAAGGATTCCTCTAAGGATAAGCATAAAGTGTCATATATTTAAAAGAATATGTCATAATTTAGAAACACTAAAAGCGATTTTTTCTTGATTTGGTGGGATTCCACTTTGATAAGTAAGGGTCAAAATATTCTATCTATTTTTAGGTAATGGTGTTATCTATATGTAAATGGGATAACATTGAATGTGTTGAAATTTTTTTAATGATAATTCAAGTTGGATGATCACTATAGAGAAGAATGTTGTGATTATGCCTAATTAGTATTCACAGAACTTGATTAAAAACATGCACCTTAAAAAACTATTAGAATCACCACAGAATAGAAGGAATGAGTTTGCTGAGAGTTTGAGTAAAAAAGACCCTTGAGGAACGATGATTCAGTTTCCCTTGTGTTGAGAATGTGGAATATAGTGCCCAAGATAATGTCTTAGAGGAATAAAAATATGTTTTGACTATTGAAAAGAAGAAAAAAAAGTTAGTAACTACAATGAAAAAAATAAATATTTCCATTAATTAAATTTATGGGAATCTTGGCCTCACTAAGACATCATCAATGGTAAAATTATTTATGTGTGGAATAAATGGTCATTATGAAAATTGATTTTCAACTGGAAATCATAAGAAGAGGTTAAACAAGGTTGTATGAGTAATGGTTATATTTCTATTAACGATGAGACTATAGGTGAAATGTGAATGGAAATAATTATTATATTATAGGATGAGGTAGCCTTGTTTTGGATTATCGATGAATTAGAATAATTGAAGTATTTATGTATTAGGATTCTAGAATTTTGAATCGTGAATTATGTATTTATTGCTCAATTTATGTTCTTATACTTAGGATTTATAAGAATATGTTGAATGGTTCTGATGAATTAGAAATTTTATTTAATTGAAAGGCTATTTTCATGAGAAACACATTATTAATGGATATATAACCCCAAATATGTTCCTTATATTAAGATAATAATTTTTTAATACAGATATGTTGGATATGAATATGTAAATTGGATGTTACTGGTTACTTTAGACTAATTAAGTATTTGTTAACATGTGGTTTATGATATCATTTATGATGTTTAAATAATTTTTGTATTTATGGATTATATACAATAAATATTGGAATAATGAATCATGGAAGTTTTAAACAAGGATTTGTGGCAATTCATTTTAATACTATGTTTGAAGAGAATACTTGATGATGGTATTCACATGTTTGGTATGTGACAAGAAGAGATAATTTTTGGTATACATGGGATAAATGCTAATATTTTTTTGAGAAATATAGTGATCTTATTTCTAAGGGGTTGATATTTCATATTTCAGAATGGTTATAAGGTTAACGATTTGTGTAATAGTTCTTTGGATGAGGTTATAGGGATTCAATAATTATCTTTCAATATAAGGATTTATACATATCTGATTACTGGTTCTATACTTTTTATAAGATGATAAAAAAATATACATGGGATTACTTATCATTCTACCTTATGACCTATTAATAATTCAATAAGGAAAAACACACCTTTATTTCGTGGAGTAATTGATGAAGTGTAAATTGAGAACGGAAAAAAGGGTGATGTTGTATTGAAATCATGTAAGTATATCCTATTGTTAAAATTCATCAATACTAGGAAGGGGTCCGTGAAATAAAATTTTGTCCTCTTAAAATTAGTTTTGGTGATTTCAATTACATCTTTCATGATTATTTGGTATATGGTTATTCCCTTTTTTAAAATTCATTGGATCACCCACTTTATGGTGATCAATGATCTTTATCAATATTTATGATTATTTATTCTTTTCTTTCATATCCATGTTTCAACTAAAATCAATTTTGTTCTATATGGGAAATAGTTATGAGTTACTTTGGGTAACCTTCATAGTTATAGCCCCCAAACATTAAATGGAAGTTTCAATATTCATTTTTATGATGTGGGTTTCTATTAAAGGATATTTCAAGTACTAAACCATTGAATACCTAGATGAATTTGAAGGGGAAATTTATTTTAAAAGTGGTATAATATAACACCCTAGATTTTGTGATTTTTTTAAAATTAATTTAAACCATTTGATAATTTTCATTTTACACAACAATAAATACATATTTTTTTATAAGAAAGCAATAATTTTATCCTACGTCAAGCACAAGACCAAGTTAATCTTTCACTGCAAAAAATTATTAGATTAGTTTGTAGTAAGATAAATACTGTATTTAGATTATATTAGACAAAATACCGAGTCCCTTCGATAGATTTATTTACACGCAAGACCAAGTATTTACGAACTACAATATAATATTAATAATATTATTAAAATAACTAGTACTCTGCCCGTGAAAATGAACATAACTACTAAATTTTCTTCCAAATAATATTGTTCACCATCATTAAAAAAATTGAAATATCAATATAGTCAGTATAATTTTTATAATAAAAAGATGATAATAAAGTGAGTGTGTTACTCGTGACATTATGAAATGGAGTAAATACTAATGGTGATGGATATAGAACACGATGAAGTAGGAGAGGTAGAGAAATAAAAAACATTAACGTAAAATTACTAAAAGAATAAAAAATATTATTGAATATGAAAATATGGACATATAATTTTGAATATCAACATAAAAGATTCAGTTTGAAACAAATTTATCCTAACTAAATGTTTACAAAAATGGATCTATGTATGAACATATGTTTGAGTTTTGTAACCTTATTTTTAACAGATTTTTGGTGTGTTATTCGAAGAGAAAGTTTCATCCACATCGTTATTTGTAATTTGTTGTACATTATTGTTAGTAAACCCCTAAGAGTAGAGGTGTGAGCCACTACTATAGTGGATATTTTTTCCGGATATTGGGTTTTTAGCTTTGCAGACCCCTATTACATTTAGTACAGGTGGGGAAATAAACTATGAAATCCGTTTTGTATATGGGGTAGAAATCAGAAACAAAAAACATTGAAAAACATGCATTGAAAAATAATTTACCCAAGGATGTGAAAATTAAAATTACATGATACTGAAGAAAATATTTCATTCTATTTATTCCAAAGACATTTATATTATACTATAGAAAATTTGTATCATAATTTAACTGAAAAAAAAAATTTCTTTCTCAATATTTGTAAATTTATTCAACCATATGAGAAAATATTGAATCTAATCAATTAGTAAACATATCCAAATAATTATTCTTATAAGAAAAATATCTAAAAATATATTGCATAAATTTTTTCTTCATAAAATAGGGATATGTAATGATATGAAGATGTTGAGATAAAATTTTGAGTAAGGATTGACATAATTAATAGCCATAAAAGACCATAAGTGCACATAAAATGAGAAAACAGGTGAATTCAAGATACATAAGATTGTTATAACCAAAAATAATAGGGAATAATTCATTTAATAATGTCTAAAATATCGTAAACTATAGAATATCATAAAACAGAGTTATAATCCTCAAATATAACAAATTCGAAAAAGAAATATTATTTTCAATAACATAATACCATTTTTCAAAATTAATAGAGGTGAAAGACTTTACATAATAGTTATCTGCATAAAATGGGGTAATGTAATGATATCAATATGGAGAGATAAAATTTTGAGTAAGAACTAGCATATTGACTATCCATGAAAAAAATAAGTGGATGTAAAATGAGAAAAAGGTGCATTCAAGAAACATAAGAATGTTATACCCAAAAATAATAGTGAATAATTCATTTAAAAATGCCTAAAATAGCATAAATAGTAGAATATCATAAAACAGAGTTATAGTCATCAAATGTAACAAATAAAAAAATAAATCTTATTTTCAATAATACCATACCATTTTATAAACTTAACAGCGGTGAAGGAGTTTAAATCACCCTGACCCTAACTCCAGCACCTTGGATGCAATGGATTGATACCAATCCAAAGATCTGACACTGGAACTCGATTGGTATCCATTTATGGGGCATGGACTCCCCAGAATACATATTTAGTGGTGGATTTAAAGGGTTTCATAGGTGTGATGCAGCTTCAATGGATCCAAGATCCTTTTAATACCTATCAAAACTATGTTCAATTAAGCTGAGATAAAACCACAATTATTTGAGCATATCAATGCTTCATTTCAATCTATGTCCATGTAGAGGGTAAATTAGTAAATGATGATATAAAAGGGAAATAAAAATAGATAGTTCTCTATTGTACATGCTCCTCAAAACAATTAGAAATTGTTATATCAATATAATTACTACTATAATAATTTTATTGTTTTTTGATTTTAATAAATTTACTGATAGAAAATTGCATGAATATAAATTACATTGCGACCTTATCAATGAATCAAAAGAGACATAAAATAGAATTAAAAGTCAATATTTAATAAAATATGAAGAACAATGGAGGTGCAATATATTGTACATGTTTGCATAAAATAAGCTATATGATTTTAAAAAAATTAATGTTAAATTTTCATTCTAAATCTGCCTATATGATAGAATATGTTCACTGCATGCTAAAGTGGGATCTCATGGAATATTGAGACAATCTAAGAAATTGTAAACAACGAAACTTGTTTATGTAAGAAGAAAGTGGTCAAAAACCAAAATGTATTTTTTTCATGGAATACTTTGTATAGATATAACAATAATATTCTCATTCATTTTTATATCTTCAACCCTAAAGTATGATGTTAATGAAATTATATTTAAACAAAGGAAGAATAAAATCTGGGAAGCAAGTATATGTTAAGATAAATGGATGATAAATGTGAAGAATGGTTGATGCAAAGTGCAATTATATGATTCATTGAATTTATGAATGTTCAAGTACTAAATTGTGGTGTATAATAAATAAATGTGGCTCTATTTTTAAAAATTTGTAAGACCAGTTCATATGGGTGGATGATTTGCAAGAAGTGAAATGGTAAATAAATGATCAAAAATGTTATTTATGAATCTAAACTTATACACTGCAGAATATTTTCAATTTTCATGTACATAGTAACTATTAAAATAAAATCTAGGTAAACTGGAATGTGTATAGTGGATGGATATGAAATAAACATTCCAAAGTAAATAACTACTAAAAAATCAATGGAATAATAGATGGGTAAACTCGAATGTATTTTATTATTCATAACAAATTATAATGGATATTCCTTCTAATCCAAAAAATGATTCTTCAGTTTTAGAAAAAGTAATTCTCTTAGATGAAAAATACCATAAAATATATGGAAAACATTAGATGATGATTTTTAATTTCTAAAAATCAAGCATTCATTGAATGGAACACCTCAGAATCTCCCATGTGTAACCCTTCAGTCTTGGGTTGAGGTATTTTTTATTTTCTCTCATCCCCTTAATCTATTTACTTTATATATTCTGAGATGAAAAGTCTTCATCAGGCTAGAAAGGCATAACCTCTCAAAAATTAGTATACCTTTCAACAAAAGGAAGATGTGGGATGAGATCATTGGATGAGATATTATGAAAAAAAACTAAATAAAACAATTTATATGAATAATTTCTTAGCTAATAACATTCTAGTAAATTAATGTACATGCCACTCAAGGCATCAGTCCAGATATTAGTGTTGTAACCTTTGCTTGGGTAAAAACTGTCAAAGTATAAACCATTGTATTTGTTAGTCTGTAGTCACATAAAATAAATATCATAGGGAAATATTCCAATACGAAACACCTAGTTTATAGAAATCATAAACACTAGAACACTAACAATGGGATTGGGTTGAACACACCTTTTTTGAGATCTGGATCTATAGGGTTACTGAGTACACAATGTTGCTAATGGTGGTAGACTGAATAAAGTTGATCTATAATTTCTGATTCATGAATGCAGATGTATTATATTACAATAGTAAAATTTTTATGAATATAATAAAATAAAAAAATATAGAGTGGAGAAAATAATTAGTCAACTATGCATGTAGTGTAAGACATTTTAAAAATAATCAATGAATAGAACAAGGAATCCTCATGAATAAAACTAGAAAAATTTATATTGAATGATATAACATTGACATTACTAAATTGTGGGATGGTTTGATGTGTTAGAGGAAATTAATATCAACCGTGGAAAACAATTTAGATGCTGTAAGATTAGCAAATCAGAAGAAACACATTACGTAAATGGTGAATTTGAATAGGTTTAGTATAAAAATATTATTTCTAAATGTACTATTAAACATACAAAAATAAATCCTAGATTGAAGGGAAAAAAATTCCATAAATTGAGATGAACACACCATTATCTTTGCTTTGGATCTATAGGGTCTCTAAAGACACACAGTCTTATATAAATGGTGGAAGAACGAACGTCTTGGATGCATATTTCTTAATTTGTGAATGTAGATGTATCATATTACAGCATGTAAATTGGGATGAATAGTGTGAAATGTGAATCAATTAAATAGAGGGATATGTTAGAGATTTTATGAAAGAAATATTACTGTATACGGGATCTGTCTCTAACAGGTTGAAACAGTAAGTAGGTCAAATGTCGACCCATCAGTGAGATCAACAAAGAAAAAGAAAGATTTATTACTTTTATGATATAAGAATAGCATACCCAGTACATAGATCTAGATCTATTGGCCCTTTGAAGAAGGTATCAATGATTGTAAGGAGGTTCGCGGAGAGGTTGATCGGTGTCCACCACAATGGTTGACGGTGAAGAAAAACTGGAATGACTTGCGGGTTGAGAATCAAAAGATATCTAAGGGAACTCATGACCTGAAATATTTTAGATTGGAGAGAGAAGGATTGGTGGTAGAGATAAGAGGAGAAGGGTGAGTAAAATATTATGGATTCAAGAGGTAGAGGAAGGAGGTAAAGGTGGTCCATGGTGAAATAGTATTAGGAGGCAAGCTAGAAGAAGTTGAAACCCTATATTGGGGAGATCGAATGGAGAAGCTACATTGGGGAGACAGATTTGAGAAGCTTAAGAAACCCTATATTGGTGAGTATGATGGAGGTGAATGGGGACTATTGAGAGGTTGTGGAAACCCTAGATTTTTGGAGACTAGTGAAGGTGAACATGGAATATGGTGAAGGAGGAAAAATAGTGGAGTTGCGGAAATAGGATATTCAGAAGACGGAAATCACGATGGGGAGAGTGGTTCAATAGAAGGAAAATAGAATGAAGGTTACATCGTAGCGATGGGATACACTAAGAAGGTGACACGTGGAAAGAGAAATTTCATCATTAGTATATATATATATATATATTGAAGTTCGATAAATGCAAATAACATGCCTTCTCAGCGATTAGAAGTTGTAGTGACATATCGTCAGCATCCAACTTCTAGTTATTTGTTATTGATGAATAAAAGTAATGGAAAGTATACAGAAAAACAATTGAATGTTGAGAATATCATGCCTACTTTGAAAAAAAATTAAATTTGAATGTAGTATCTAGGCCACATTTTGTTGTAGGATTAGTTTCTGTGGTTTTTTTATTCATTGAATGTTGTTCCGCGGATGGTTGTGCAGAACCTACATGCTTTTACTCCCTCCATTTAATAACATAATAGGTGAAAATTTTATTAAACAACATAAAGTGTATATATATCAAGAGATAGATACAAAACCTAAAATGTTAGTTTGTATATATCGAATACCTGTGGATGAAAAAGTATTTCTGTTTCTGATAGCAGTATAAACAGTGTTGATAATTATAGTAGTTGCATGCATAAGAATCCTAATTACCATGAAGAAGAATAATTAATGCAGTGGAAAGTTTTGTGCTTACTATGACGAGGAGGAATCCTCTGACTCCATAAAAGTATAACCGTATGTATTTTTACCTTCTAAGAATAATATTGGGATATCCAGTTGTTAAATAAAAATTTAGTATATTGACCAAATAGTTAATGAAGGTTCAATGCCAACATACACACATAATGAAATATTTTGTTGTATCATGGTATTGGGTCTTTTTTGTTGTTGCTTGATCCAGAATATGTCATTGATAGATTTGAACTATCTTGTGGGACTATGGAACTGGGAAATGAAAACATTTATGATGAATTGGTTACCAGTTTTGCAGTATGAAATCAATGCAATTAAACTGGAGATAGTAAACAAAAATAACCTTTGGTGGATATAGGTGATAATGGAATGAATCGATGTATTTCGGTGTTCTTAGCTGGTGTGGCCAGCTTAGCTGTAAAACATGGTCATGTAGCAAGATAATATATTGAAAACGTATATTATTTGAACTTACAATATGATAAATAAATAAAAGTAAAGTACTGTTTAAACTGAAACAACATTTTCTGGGTATCAGTGATAAAGGCTTACCTCTTCTTGTTTGTGTGCCTATCATCGGTGTTTTGGGTTCAGTTGCATAATTGATTTCAGTAGATATTATGCCAATTTAATTTCCATTATAGGTAAAATTTATGTTTATAATTTATAATTAACAGAACAATATGAGGTGTGCATAATAAAAATAAGACAGCCTGATTGATGTTGCTGTCGTAGTAGTCTTCATTGAAGTCGTGTGTCTCTATATCTCGACAAGGAGTTCATTTTTATATGTTTCATCTTTTTATCAGATTTTAAATAAATTTAAAAGAACCATAGAACCATGAAATGTATTGTTGTGAACATATTTTATATAATGTATATTATATTGGAAAATAATCCTTAAAATGTGCATGTATTCACTGTACAGCGCAGGGTGTATGTCTGGATGGTATCTGTTGTAGTTATTTACTATGATCTATATAATGTGTCTATTGTTAATAATGATTGGTCAATGAAAAATGGACGATCATATTAATCATGTATACTTTGAGGCAGTAAAGTGATCATAGTACAAAAAATATAAATAAAGGAATAGAATTATGAAGAGAATAAGGTAAATTATTAAGATAAATTATACATGCATTATTAAAATAAGAATAATTATTATGAAACTATAATTACATTAAGTGAACCTACAAGTATTATAATTAATAACATAAGGGATTTTTATTTTGTGGTAGTAGGATAATGTGCCTATTGATGCAGAGATTGTGACAGCTGAACGAACGGGAACCCACGTCAAGTGGTTGAGTAGAATATTCCCGCTTTTATACAAACAATGCAGGAGAAGATGGTAGTGGGTGATTTAGTATAAATCTAGAATATGTATACGAACAAATTAATGATACTTGGCAGTGATGGAGAGATTGTATCTGAGCATGTAGAACTTCAATTTTTAGAATTGGGTGACTGAATGGAGTATTTTACAAAACCCTAGAATGCAGATTTTAGAATAAATGAAGATGGAGTATCATGAAGAAATGGATATGGTAGATTTTTGAGGCCAAATATGGTGAAATTATCTACAGAGGAGGAAGTGAAAATGTTTGATGTTTAGAAATAGATGATTTAGTATAGTAAACTTGAGAGAAGGAGGAGTTCAGTAGAGGTGAAGATGGAGTAGCGACGTCGCGATGCGGTGGATATAGGAAGCGTCATAGATAGAGTAGTAAGAAGCATTTTAGATTTTAGTAAATAGTGGCCGATTTTGGTCTAATAGTTGGACGAAGAGGATGGAAGATGTGTAGAGATTTTGAAATAATAGCAGATGAGGAGAAAAGTCGTGACGCTGAGAGTGTGGGAGGTGAGGGAGAAATGGGAGATGGAGCCAGGAAAAGGAGAGGAGTGACTATGGTGTTGACACGTGTGATAGAAAAATCCTTCATTAGTATATATATATAGATATATTGATATAGAATTATAGATTACCAAAATATATGATAGACACACCCAAAGACTTTATTCCATTGTTTTGAGTTCATCAGTTAGCAATGGGATAGTAGCATCAATATCATTTTTCCCTCCCCTGTATGAAATACCACTCCATCAACCATGGAATCCTAAATAAGAATATGAGAAATAAGCTTGAAATATTGCAATTTTACGACAAATAATTTATATTTGATATGAATATATGAGATACACAAGAAATAAAAAAAGTGTGAAGGAAAATAATTGATAAAAATTCCATAAAACAAATTAAAACAATTTTAAGGATAAATTGTTGATACGAATGTAAAAAATTCACATAATAGTGAAATGAACATTTAGAAAACGTTTCCATGAAATTATCATCACATAAAAATTATACTACAAAGACAATAGTACCTTCTCATGGATTGAACTAAAATTCCAAATCAGGGCCTGTTGATAATCCAATATAGGCTCTTCAATATAATATATTTTTACAAAAAACCCAATTACAAGATAGTTATAATTAAATTTTCATAACATCACCCCAAAAAGTACCATGGGTTTTAATGTTTATTTATTTTTGTTGTGTCACAAAAAGACATTATCACCACTATAAGACAAACTGGTTGCTTAAGATTGATTTTTTGGGGTTTTAAATGAAAAACTATAGAATGATAAAATGAAAATGGGTGAAAATTTGTTTGAGTTGAGGGGGAAATGTCATATAATAAAAACATCATACCTAATTGGAAAAGATATAAGGGTTAACCCTTGATCCAAGGTCCACAACATCCACTCATCAATAGTTTCTAATAATTTTAAATATTTAAAATAGTTGTGTTGTCAACATGATTTAATGGAGACACCCATCCATGAAAAAAAAGATAATATGTGTCACATATTAGTCTTTGAAGATAAACCACCACAAAAAAATAAGACATTTATTTTTCTTCATTTGTAGTTGATGAGATAATGAGGTGCAATTCAGGTTGAAAAAGATGGATTTTGATTTATGATGACAAGTGAAAAAATGATAGTAGTAAACTGTTCGATTTTTGGAAAAATTTCATATAGATTGAACTTATAATAAAATTACCTTTTCTAGGACTCCAAATAAGATATATATCGAAAGGAATATTTCTTGGGGCTCATTGACCATAATTAAAACAACCTAATCATGTCCAAAATATTAATTTAGGGACACATATAATATGGAATTCAATGGAATATCAAATAATAAAATATAATGCATAAAAAATAATATAACATAAAGTTCAACCATAATATTCCCACCCTCCAATAAGAATCTTCTCACCGTGCTTCACCAAAAATTGATTCTGGATGACCAACAGTTAGCACTGGATCCAAATGTTTGTGTCACAGTAATGAATATATTGTATCAGCAGGGAGTAATTCATGGACTGGTGAAAATGAAGGCAACAATAGAAGACAAACGTTGAGTAAATCATTAATTAATGTACATTGAATCAATCAGTAGTTAACATTAAATAAGGTTTCAGTCAATTTCTTCTCAGCTAATAGAATAACAAGCATAAAAAATGATAATATACCAATAATTGTAACCAAAATTTTCATACCAACCATCCAGAATATGCTCACTGTGCTTCACTGAGCATAGATTCTAGATGATAATGGTGAACACTCGATCCAAATGATTTTGTGATAGTAATAGATATTTTGTATCCACATGGGGTAATTCAGTGGGCAGTAGAAATGAAGGCAACGGTAGAAGACATACATTGAGTAAAAAATCAATGAAAAAACACTGAATCAATCAACAGTTAACATTGAAAAAGGTTTCAGTAAATAAAGGGTTTCCTCCAGTATAGGTGACAAAATTATTGAGTCAATACACACATGCAAGATTCTATTGATATCGAATGAAATCAGTGGTGGCTTATGCGAGTCATTCGTAATAGACATTGCGTGCTATAATCAACTAAAAATAAAATTTTTGGTAAAAACTCAACGGATATTAATGAATGAAAATTGAATCTATAACAGTTAAGAGTTAAGAATGTTTCGGTAAATGCAGGGTTAACTACAATATAGGTGACTGATTCCTGAGCCTATGTAGTATCGAAGGAATTAGTTGATATAATATGAAATCAGCTGTTGTATAAGCAAGTCATTTGGAGTAGACATTGAGAGGTCGAGGTTGTCCTTCAAATGAGATAACCTCATGTCAGTATCAATATAATGGATAGGATTTTATGTCGAACTGGAGGACTCAAATAGAATGGATCATCTTGCGGAGGTTTTTGATAGAATAGGCAATTTATGAGAACCCGTGTGGAGGAAAATCACCTGGTGTTATGTGGGAGGAGAGTCAGATAGTGAAAACCTTAAGTGAAGAAGAGTGAGAGGAGGTTTGCGGTGATAATGATCAGGGAGAGATTTATGGGAGGAGAATATGATTGTGGGAAACCTAGATTGGTAAAATCTAGATTGGAGAAATTTTTGTAAGATACAGAAAGTAGATCTGTAAAAATCTTAAAACCAATAAGATAAGATTGCAGGAAACCTAGATCGATGAAATTGTTGGTTGACGAGGATGTCGCTCTACAGAGGTTTTGATGCAGTGGAAAATGAAGAGGAAAATCATGATGACAGGAGAGGGAGAGGCATAGGAATGAGGGGATAGGGTTACAGGAAGGTGTAGTGAGTTGATGTGGGAGTGACACATAGCGAAAAAAATCCTACTTTAGTAAATATATATATATATAGAATTTATAGCTACAACTAAGTAGTACGAATGGATGTTATGAATTAGATTCAATAAAATGTGAAAATATTATTTAAACACATATATTATATGAATCCTTTGGTTATAAATTGTTATAAGTGAATATATGAACTATTTGAAAATATAGAAAGTACTTTTCTACAAAAATTATTTTTTTATGTAAAAACAAATTTTAATATTAATAAATTAGAAAAACCAATTTTGATTATTGTTTTAAATATAAATTATAAATTATATATTCAATAAATATTTATTATACTCATCAAATAAATTTTATAGGTATAAGATTATAATAAATCCAATTTTTTGAATTAAAGGATGTATTTTTTTAAAAAATGTAATTTTATCAAATTCTAATGGAGAATATATTCTAAATATAATTTTTTAAAATTTTAAATTTTTAATTGAAAAAAGAAAAAATATTTTTGAAACTGGAATATCAAAATTTACTCTAGGTGAATTGTTTTTTATTTTTAGGAGAAGTTTCATTTTTTAGATGAATAGTGAAGACACTAAATTTTAATACAAAACTTTTTTTCATCTATTTTATTTATATATATAGATTATATTTTTTTAGAATAATTTGATCAAATATACTTAATTTAATCATATATAGGTCATTTTTAACATTTTCACATTGAAATTGTATATAAAAACATTTCAAACTTTTGAACATTTTAACTTTAAAAACCCACTCTTTCATTCTATTGGATGGATTTTTTTAAATATTTTTTTGAAAATTATGTGTTTAAAATTTTGGAAAATATATTAAATATATGTATTCATCAAAATTTATAATATCTAATAAGGTTTAATCTATTCTCTTACCAAAAATATTAGTGAATGTAATTAAAATTAATTACATCGATTAAGGTGAAAAGGGTGTTTATTTAGCTGTTAAACTTTAACATAAGGGTCCAAATACCCTAGAAACAAGTAAAACTAAATTTATGGCCATATTTATACCATATACTCTCTTTTATAAAAATGGAAAATTATTTTAATCACATAAGGAAGACCTTTTCATTGTGTTTATATTTTTATAATTACAAGAATGACACACCTCCCCCACTATAAAATGGAAGTCATGCACCCTCACTTCTTAAAAACTCTCAAGCCCATTGAATCATCCAAAAACTACAAAAAATAATCTCCCAAATTCCCTAAAATCATAATTTATGCCTCAATTTGGTAAAAAAGAGTACCAAGGAAGCCCTTTAGTGCAAACCAAATGGAGTTACCCAAAGAAGAGGTAATATCCTCTTAAAAGCTCTTTAGTTTTATTTTCATTCTCAAACAAACAAATTATATATTTTCCATGATTATATAATAACATATGTTCCATAAATATTATTATTTATTGTTCTTTCATGGGTCTAACCTACAATTACACATAGTTTCATCAAACGGGTAACAAACATACCATTTGTGTGTACAGCAGACCACCGCCTCGTGAAATGATGTCATTTGTTTTTTCCTATAGCACCTCTCATGGATCATAATTATGATGGAAATAATATTTTTAAATTATATATATGATATTTATAATGAATTTATCATTCTATAATTAATATATAAAATAGAAATTCATGATTTCCATTTTGTTAAAATACCTTAACTTCGTTTGTGGATGTGTAGACTACAAACCCCTCAAAGCGATGTGATTCATTTAAAATTTTAAATGATTTTACTAATGATGGTTTTAGTGAAATTATATGGTATATATGACATAAAAATTCTATAATATATATAAATATATATATATATCATTTACTCTTTTGATTAAAATTACATCAAGAAAATGGAAATAGGATTCAGGCGTACGTATAGCCTATAGTATCCACGAACAATGTATTAAATTTCTTGTTTATATATTTTAAATATTTTTTATAAATAAATATATATTGGGTATATATTATATTTATAAAATGGTTTAAATTATATAAATAATTAAATGGTGATCTTTGTAAGAGGACCAGGAATGACAAGTCAAATCATTTACGAAAAACAATGTAGTTTTTACTCGAAACATAACCGTAAAATGGAATTGTTAATAAAAGGTTAATATAAATAAATAATAAAATTATTTATGTTATGATATATAATATTATGGTTTTGTGGTATATGTACAATAATATCATTTTTCTTATATAAAAGGTTTGAATGTGTACAAAAAAAGTCAAGAATTAAGGTAAGGTTTTTCTCGTCTCACTTTCATTTCAGTGGGATTTATGCCTTATTCACCACTAGTATATTTTTTGTGTTTTATATACATCCAATTAATATATTATATAATTTTTAATCATAAATTTATGGGTTTTTACATATCTATTTTATGATCTCTCTGAAATGTGGCATATAATTCAAATGTTACCAAATCGGTAAAGTAAGTTTGTCTCAATTTTCATTTTTTGAGACAAATGCATTGCTATAGAACTATATTCTTCATAGAGGTGTATAAAATTACCTTTTAAATTAAATTTCTTGAATATAAATTTTATTATTATATTTTTATATTCATGTAGTGTTATTATTTCATGGGGATTATTAATCAAATTTTCTAAAGTTGTAAAAGTTTATTGCTAAAATTTCACTATATACCAGGATTTTTTATGATTATGATTAAATTTATGATATATTATGATCCTAATCTCAAGAAATATCACTAATTTTATTATCCTATGTTTATTCATTACATATTTGTATAATAGTCAATTTTTCCACTCTTTGGTAATTAAGATAATTAAGAAAGAGTTTTTAATAAAATATGAGTTTATCTCTCTCTTTGGTTGGAAATATATATTCATTAAAAAATTTATTTATGTAAAAACAATTTTATGATTTAATTATTAATTTTAAAATTATTTTGTAATAAAAATATTTTTAAATTTTTATCAACATTTTATTAAAAATATTCCATCTAATTTCAGTGAAAAAGGTTTTCAAATCATGTTCAATATTTATTTATTATTTTTTTATGTGGGGTTTTGAGAAAAATATTTCCATTTTTTCCAAGTTTTTTATATATTTTTTAAATGAAAAATATTTTTGAAATGTTTTCATAATTTTATTATATGTTTTCAATGCTATTTTTAACAAAATGGATTCCAAATTTTCTTTAATATTTCTATATAAGTTTTTAGAGCTATTTTCAAATAAAATGGATTCTAAATGTTTATCCAATATTACTTTACAATTTTTCAAAGATATTTTCAATAAAATTTGTTTAAAAATGTTGCCAATATTATTTAATAAATTTTCAAAGAAAAATGTTTTCAATTTTTTATACTTCTTTTATAAGTTTGACATAATTTTTTTTAATATTTTCTTGATTATATTATAAGTTTTCAAAAAACATTGATTTTAAAATGTATTCAAGATTCAATTACATGTTTTTAAGGAAAAATGTTTTTAAAAAAAATTAATGATTATTTTATGAATTTTCTGGGAAAATATTTCCAAAATTTATTTATTATTCCTTTATATGTTTTCCCGGTTATTTTTTTTAAAAAGGGATTCAAATTGTTTTATGTTTTAGAAATAATTTTTCAAATAAAAAAATATATTTTCCAAAAGAAATGTTATTAAAAGATATTAAAAAATTATTTTATATATATGATGTTGTCTGTTGGTGTTACACAGGATATATTTTCGATATGATCAGGAATTTCATTCATATTCTTTTTCTGAATGGTTTTTGGTTTGATGGAATTATGTTTATGAAATGAATTTCCCTTTCACATATTATGTGATTATGAAACCCTTTTATGTATCATAAGTTATATTTTTTTGAAACTTGTTTCTATTTTATAAGTTATGTTCTTATGAAACCAATTTCTCTTTCATGGGTTATAAGCTTATGGAACACAGTTCTTTTCTTTAGTTATGATTTCATGACGTTATTATAAAACATTTAACTTTTTTATAGTTTATGATATGATTACATGTAACACCCCGAGATTTTATGAAAAATATTTTTTTAATTTTATTAATGTCTTGTGTTGTATTCTACACCAAGATTAACTTGTGCTATACGCAACACCGTATTAGCTTGCAGAATACGCAACACTATTCTTAGACCGTGTTACACACAATTTTGATAATAGTTATTCTACGCAACATTGAGTATATATATATATATATTAAATTTATAAATGAAATATGGTTGGATTATGTTATACGAAACAATGAAGGATTCTTTCACAACACGCAACCCTAACTTGGCTTGCATTACACGTAATCGCGACCTTCCTCGATAGCGTGTGTTGTACGCAATACCGGGTTTTAATAAACAATGATATATTATTATAATATTGTCATGAACTAGCCGTTATGAATAGTATTAACTAAAATTTGAAATTTATAACATTATTATTCATCTTACACATTTTCTAGAACATGGTATAAGAACAAAATAAATGTTTCGGGTAAAATAAGTATTTTTCAAAAAATGCAGTTTTGCCGCCTTTTGATGGCGCACCCACATTAAATCTAGTTTTTGACATTTTTATATGTTCAATTTGAAAAAAATAAAATTCTTCATTTGAATCAGGATATAAAAATTTACATTAGATAAAGTTTTGATATTTTTCTGATAACTTTCGTATTTTAATGAATAGTAAAAACACGCTATATTTTAATTAAAAACAACTTTTTTCATCGTAATATCTTATGTGGTTAAATTATAATATTGAATGGTTTTAAAGTATAAATAGAATATATTTTTACCATTTAATGTAATGTATGTCTTTAGCATTGATTTTACCTGGAATTCGTAGGTTAAATCAATTCAATCTTGTGCAATGTTTTAAAGAAAAACCCGTTTTCTTTCGACAATGGGATTAATTTTAATTTAATTTCTGCATATTTTGTGTATTGAATTTGGAAAAGTGGATTCCATATTTGGAATCAGTGGTTCCAAATTATGTTAATAAGCTACTTTTTATTTTTGGGAATTATGAATAGTAACTATGGTAAATTTTATTTACCATTGTTAAAGGAAAATCGGGTAATTAAGGGTAAATATAATATTTTAAAATTACCCTAACAAATGTCAAAATCCTATTGGATGACTGAAAGTAGACCCATATCACCTAAGGGTCAGATTAGATTCATTTAATTAAATTTTTTCAATGAAAATAATTTAATTATTATTAAAACCAAAGAATGTGACAACATGTCACTTTCTTAAATTATATAAGTATAATAATTTTAATCTAGTGATAAACTTCATGGAACTGTGAACATGAATAGTCTCCACAAAGATAAACATAGTATCTACATCAGAGGAATTTATTTAGAATTTTTAGGGATTATATAATTATCATTTATAATGACACAAAGATGATGCAGTAATTATCTTATTAATGAAATATTGACATAATTGATGTTATAAACACCAAAATAAATGTAATTTGAGACTTTTTATGAATTCCACTAATTGTATAGGTTACTATGATATATTAGTGTTGATCTAATCAACTTTTTTCGAACATATAATTATATTTTCACAAAAATCATATATCAAATAGTGTCAAAATTGACACAAAATAGTTTTTAAATCAAATATTATATTACTAATTGTTATTTTATTCCTAAAAATCTAAGGTTCGGCCAAATGACTTAGATAAGGATATATATATTAATAATAAACAATTTGGGGTTCTTTTGGCATGTTATAGTAAGTGTATTAACCATATAGTGAAAGAAAACAAAAAGACACGGTAAAAGTTAAATTATTTAACTTAGAGTTAAATCTAATTGATAAGATTAAAATAATACCCTAAACTTGTCTAAATCCTATTGGTTGATAGTATTTCGACCCATCCCCACTTTAGCTTCGAAATAAGACCCTTTGGAACCATTATAAACCGATTTTTCATTTAATATAAAATAATATTTTGAGATATTCCTAAGGTGCCCCTCTCCTCCCTTACAAAAGGGAACCTCCTCCCCCTCCTCCTCACACCAATTTGAGCACTCAAGCTCGTCCAACCCCTGCCATTTTCTCCTCTCCACTTCCCTATAATAATCCTAGAGGTCCTGGTCTTCTTCAAAGACCAATCTTAGTTCCGTAAGTGGAGGATTCAAAGAGGCGTTCCAAAGAAGAGGTAATATCCATTACCTATCTTTTAAATTTATTTCTTCTTCAACTTCTTCTTCTTTAGTTGTTTCATGATAAAGTAATAACATCTGTATTACATACATACTGATATGTTATTATAAATATGAAACAACCCTAATTCACCTTCTATCCATCCTACGGAAAAATGAAATCACCGTGCGTGCGTACGTACGGAATACCGCCTCCATGCCGTGGTGTAATCTATTTTCCACCATCACCTTACAAGGATGGGTATAATGGTGTAATGAGTATCTATTTATGATTATTATAATGTAATATTGATACTGAAATAATATATATATATACTCCAATAAAATTTCACGATCATAGGAACGATATCATCACTCGTGCGTACGTACGGAATACCGTCTCCACGATGTGATGCGACTCGTTCTACATGATCACCATTACATAGTAATTATATAAATGAATTGAATGAATAAATAATATATATGTTACACTAATACCATTCTGGATATAAGGTAACTATAACCTTAAAATAAGAATAAGAATTTATTCGGAAAAACACGCATAAGAACAAAAGGCAATAAAGACCCGAGTAACAAGTAACAATGAAATATTACTAACAAGAAGATAAGAATATGACCATATATGATATCATATCAATATGTATGATTCTGGAATAAGTCAATAACATTATTTAAACCATTATACAGGAGCTTCGGACACATACAAAGCAAATCGGACCTAAGGTAAGGGAAATATCACAATCTCATTTTTATCCGAGATTGTTTATACTTTGGTATTTACTGGGGTGTATTTTATCATCCACATCCATGTTCCCTCAATATGTAACATTGTTTCCATCCACTCAAAATATTTTAAATCCAATTTTACCCTTTGGTGAGTTTTTAGTAATGAATATGAAAGGAATCTTTTGTCGTTTTTTCGTACTAGGTACTTTTTGACTTTTCCGACAAAAGTACAAAGAATGTTTTTTTAACTTATACGGCAAGAATGGATTTTTAAAACATTATTTCAAAGAATCATCCTTTATAAGTTTTCAAGTTTGTTTTTAATGAACTTATTTTATTTTATAGTCGTATGACATTTTATGAAAGGAAAAATGTTTTTGAAGTAGAAAGGATATTTTTTCCTCAAGAATGGAGTTCAAGTATTTTATCAAAATTATTTTCCATCTAAGATAATAAAAGGGTTCTGTTTTTATCCCTATTATTACATTGGTTTGATTATGTTGTGATGGAAATATTTTTATGAATTCCTTTATCTTATATGAATTGTTTTATGATGTCATGTTGTTTAATAATCCCATTTTTGTTACATGTGTTATGCGATGATGTATGATTTATGATTATGTGGCACACATAAGAAAGGATTCATTATAAGATGGATGGGACCTATATCTCCCTCCAAAGCATTGGGTAAAGATTTTATATCTCATGAGATAGACATGGCAGGAACGGTAGGTTATACCGGTTCAGTGATACAGGACTGAAACGAGGAGTGAACTCGGTTTAGAAAGGGACTTTGTCCACTAAGATAGTCTTGGCAATGAGTCATGATTAACAAGAAATGATTTTCCATGATTATGTGTGCGTGCCACAAAGTTTCATGTTTCATGTTATGATTATGGGGATCTCATTTTCACTTCTATGATTTATTCCATGTTAAGATATTATGATCTCTTTTGCAGGTTATGATTTTCAAAAAGACATGATATTGTTTTTATTTCCTTTATTTGCCCTTGCTGAGCATTTGAGCTCACCCTTTTATGTTTTCTTTTCCCCAGGATATAAAGAATGGTTTTAGGTATAAAAAAAAGGAAGATCTTTATGGGAGATGTTGAAGATCTTTCACCACGATTAGAAGATTACGTTCCGAGTTTCCAAAGACACTAAACTATTACGATCCTTGTGTGTTTGTTTTTTGTCATGTAATAAGTATTCCACAAAAGTAATGTAATGGACATGTACGTTAAGCTTAGGGTCTTTACATTACATGTTTATGATACCCATTTAATTTCATGGGATATGTTCTAAGGTATGATTTTTATGTAATGGTACACATATGTATGGTTTAATTATTAGATGGGTGGCACCTATATCTCTCTCAAATTAATTGGGTAAAGATTTATATATTATGAGAAAGACATGTCTAGAACGGGGGATGAACTATATTCAGTAACGGATTTTGTCTACTATGATGGACTTGGGAGTGAACCTTGAATACTAATATAGCCATTGGAGTGAACCCTCGCTACCATGATTCTATAGGGATTGAACCCATATTGTTATGTCGTAAATGGAAATTAGCCTTGTCTACCTTTGAAATTATGTTACATGATTATGTGTCTACCACAATTCCATGTCTTATTCCAATGTTATGATTTCATGGATTATGATCTTTATTCCCTTATATTTCAGGTGTTATTAACTACCAATGTTTATGAAATTATTCATGTGTGTCATCTTTGATATGGGATTATACTATTATAATGTTATGATCACGTTCTAAAACCCTTATGCTCATGTTTATACTTATATATCTCCCTTGTTTACACTTACTAAGACTCAGAGATCACACCGATTTATGATTCCTTTATCCATGTTGTGATGATTGAATTATTTTTGAGTTTTCTAAGAAGTATTATAGTTATGAAGATCCTAATAGAATATAACATAGCCCAGTTTTGTAATAGTTTTTATGTTCGGTGTCTCTGAAGGTGCTAAACTAAGACGATCTATGGATGTCTATTTTTGTAATGTACTAAATATTCATGAAAAATAGTGTAATTTATATCCATTTCATGTGAGGGTCACTATAAAAATATTCTCATGATACATGAACATTATATTATTTTTTATTTGAAGGATATAAAATATCATTTATTTTCATGTTTTTAAAAAATGCATGATAAGATTTCACGGAGCACCCAAAAATATTCAAAATTTATAAATAATTATGTTATATTGATCCAATGGAGTGTTATATTACTCTTAATGGGATAATCATAATGTCACTTAATTATATGGTAAATAATTTCTCTATAATGTTTAATGGAGTGTGAGATGTATAGATTTAATGTTTTTTCCTTTCCTTTTGTGCTATATATTATTAGGGATTTTGATCATACCTAACGTAATCTATAGGAACTGTTTTTGTTTTAATTAAATTATAAGTTATATTATTTCCTTTTTAACTTTATGGATATAAATATATTAATATATATTATTTAATTTTATATAATTTATGAATCCACATTATATATATATATATATTAAAAATTATGTAATTATATGATCATATTAATGAGACAAATATGACTCATAAAATATGGTTAGAGATATAAAAAAATGCCTAAGCAATTCTATACCATCGTAGGAAGGCTAATATAGTAATCAATGATCTTATAATAAATGAATCTATAGCCTTACCCATGATGAGGATTTATAATAACAAAAATTTTATGGTTATGGAATGGATAAAACTATTAATAATAAATTAATGATTGAAAAAAATACATGTCCCAAATAATTTAAAAAAAAATTATCCAATATTAAATTGAGGATGGGTAATAAAATTTTTATATATACAAAAAAAAGTTGATAGGAAATAATAATGTGAAGATTTATTAATTAAAATTGGACAATCAAAGGGAGATGTAATTTAGAATATGATTTCATGTTCCATGAATACCTATGTTAAAAAATAAAAACTATATTATTAATATAGGCCATATTCATAAATCAACTAATGTTTTGATGTAAAATATCAATAATTTTATGATCATTTCTTGTGGGAACTCATGAAGAAATAGATTTTGGAATAAATCATAGTGTGCATAATAAGAAACATTGTTATCGAAAATATTCATAGGTCTGAAGCGATGATAAAAAAATTACCAATACTAACATGAATTCAATAAAACATCCCCATCAGTTATTTCACTAGAATTATAAAGAAATATAAAAGAAATAAACGCATATATGATATGGTAAATTGACATTAAAATACTATTCACATCCTCACTATTTTAAAATAATTGATTATTTATAAAAAAATCCCTCATATATGTAAAGGATATGGGGATATTTTTAATAGAACCTATTTTATTATACCATATAGAAATCAAAATATTATAACAAAATACTAATTAAATCCTCAATAGGAATTGAACATAGAGAAAATATTTAATACAAACTATAATTCCCAAAAAAATTGACAGTCTATCAACATTACGTAGAGGAAGAGTCTACCTGTGGTCGTGGTGTGTTATTGTTATTTGGTTTTAGTTGTTTTGAAATTTATTATATTTCCCCCTTTGATCATGTTTACCACTATAGTTCCTATTATTAAGTTTATTCCTTTTTGAATCTTTCTACGAAAATGCAATCATTTAAATATTAGGTAGAATTTTCTTAACTAATAATTACATTCATAAATGGTTAGTATGATGTATATAATATATAAATTTTAAATTTTATTTATTTTTTAGATAATTTAATAAGTTAACTAATATTCATATAATATATTTAATGATTTTTTGTGAAGATTAACCCTCCATAAACCATTATGGTGTAAAACATAGATTTTGAAAACCCAATATTACAGTCTATGGGGATTTTTCACAGAACAAAATATCAAAACATATTACCATATAACCATAATTTATTTTTAAATGTATATTATTAAATATTTTGGAACTTGTGCCCCAAGAATTATGATAGATTCCATAATACAAAAATAATAATTGAATGTTTGGGACAAAATATTTCTCATGACATATATCTCTAATGAAAGGATGATAATTAATTAATAATGGATATAAATAGTCTAAAAATATTTAAATGAATATAAAATAGTTTTAGATTAATGTTTTAATAAACATTTATTTATACAGGTAGTTAAAGCATGCTGAAACAACACAGTACTTGAGGTAAGAGATTTTCTTCTGATGTTTTCTCTATTGATATTGGAATCCCTTATTACATCCTACTTATTTTATGTAAAATATTATATATTACTAATTTAAATATTTCAGATTCCTTTTAATAAAAAAATATAGTTTTTTCTATATTCTCTTTTTTTTTGAATAACAAATTTTATAGAACCCCCCCTTCTCCAATTAAGATTTCTCTCATCTCTCATAATTTCTATACATAATTTAACAATCACTAAATATTAATTTAAATTAAATTTTACATTATTTTCTAATTTATTATGTGTATTTAAATAATATTTATATCATAAATGTGAAATTATCACCTCTCATGTGATGTAAATTTCAAATGATTCTCTTTCTAAATCTCTTTTCAAATCACTGTATGAGTACCTTTATTTTTTTTGGTTTAACACTTCTATATGTTAACTATAAAGGAATATATATTGTCCATGAAAATTTATTAAGGATTTTATATATTATTTTCATTGCTAATCACATCCCACTATATATCTTTTATTATTTATTGAGCTATGTCATGTGATATGAAATTGTTATGAAACTAGATTCTTTTTTATAGAGAGTCATCCTGGTTATGCTTACTAATTTATGTCAATCAGTGTATGATTAAATTTGTTGGTATAAAAAAATGATTTTGAACATATTATGAAATTATAGGTTGTAAAAATAATAGTACATCACTTTGATATAATGGGTAATGCTGATATTTGATGATAAACTCTGTATGGGTGATGGGAAGTGAACCTAGTCCCACTATGTTATGATGCTTTAACAGTGAGACATGACATGATAATGATGATTCATTACTATCATTATGTCATATTACTTTGATTTATATATTTTTAAATTATTCCCCTATGTTTATGTTATGATTATGAATATTTTGATCCTTCATTTACTCAAAATTAATTCATGTCACAATTTCTTTCATATTTCTTATCCACATACTTTTATATTTATCCCACACATTATTTAAATTACATACACAGTTGATTTTATGTTCTAAGAATATTATAATAAAATTGACAGGCTAATCTAATGGATTGAAATGAGTATTTATGGTTTATATTTATTAATAATCTAATAGATACCTAATTTTCAAACACATTAAACCTATGAATTTGGGAATGTGTAGTTTTAAACTTTTCTTATTTGGAAATGATATAAAAAACTTGTATGTGATGTTTGGGTAGCTATTTTTTATAATATTATGGTGATAATTGATAAATATTGATATAAAAAGAAGTAAGAAAACCATATTTATGATTAAAATTGGTGAATCCATACTCATTAAGAAATAACACTCCTGTTCGATAAAATTATTAACTATAACATAATTATTTGAATATAATTACTCATCATAAATATCTTAGAAATGGTTGAACTGAATTTATCACCAAATGATTTTATATAAATACATCCCTGAATAGATATTTTATATTAAAATTTTCAATAATATATGTCATTGATAACTATTTATATAAAAATAAAAACATACAGATTAACTAAATTAAAGGAAGAACTATTCTAGAAAACGAAGAACATGTTAAATATTTTTTAATAGTGGGAGTGAGAAAAATCATGAATAGATCATCATTATAATAATAATAGATATTATTTGGAGTTATAATTAAATATTAATATGATATTTAAAATGGATTCTCAAAAAATTATCACATTAATTAAATATAAATGAAGAAGAATAAAAACATAACTTACTTATCATTTCTCCGAAGACGATGAAGAACCACTCCAAGAATTTGAATTTTATTAGATATGGATTGAAATTAAACAAATAATTAGAGTATAATAATTATTATTAGAATTATTTTATGGAAATGGTTTTAAATAGGATTCAATTTATACTAAAAAACATTAATAATTATTTAATATGTAATGGTTTAGTCATAGAAATCAGTTCCATAAATTACCCACAAATATGAATTCAAAAGTAGTTCAAATCTTATGGTATTGTATGACCACAGAATATTAATTAATAAAAGAATTATTTTTTATTGAATTTTAAATATTTAAAAAATAAAAATCTATATTTGGAGTAAACATTACATGATAATGAATCCTTGAATAAATTTTTATATTATTAAATATGTTTTATATTTTAAAAATAAATTTATAGTTGGGATGTTGGGATGTTGGGTATAATATTAGAGATTCTATTTTTTTCATCAAATAATATCATAGGTTCCTTAAAATATAATTTTAATTATCAGTACAATTTTATATCATAATACAGTCATATAATATATGGTATTTTAATATTTAATATAAAATTTTACTGTTTTCAAAAACTCCCAAAATTTAATCACTTATTAATTTTAATGTTTTAATTATATATTTGACATACATTTTATTTAAAATTCATATATAATTATGATAAATATAATTATTATGTAATGAATTTAAAAATAATATTTTGGTAATAATACATGCTACTCTAAAGAGCATGTTTAAAATTATAATGGCCCTGTTTATTTTATATTGAGTATATTTTAAATTTTAAATTATTATTTAATAATATCATAGATTATATATCTTCCTATATAATTTAAGTAATATAAATAAGTTTTCATTTTCACGTCTATTTTCATTGAATAAAATTTTTATTTTGTGAATTTGATTATGTTTCCTATGTACAATGTTTCTTATATTCTTAATGTTTTATGCGCATTTTAGGAAGATATTATCATATAATTATGACATTATTTGTATATATTGTTCTATTTAATTCATAGGAGTTATAATGAATTTATATATTTGGTAAATAAATTTCTTTTTTAAAAAATTATTATAATAATTATGTTGTAATATTTTTTTCTAGTTTTATTTGATTTAAGAATAAAAAATCATAAAACAATTAGAAACATATAAATAAAGGTCTGTATGTGTGTGTTTTCATAATCTCTATCATAATATTCTCTCATTCCATTGAAATGTACCTTTTAAGAGTTTAACTATTCCCAATTTAAAAAATACTTTCGGGTAATTATTCTAAATTACTTCATATGAATCCCAAGTTACAAATTGAGATTTTTTGTTGCTCCACACCACATTCCGAAGCCCATTTTATAATTTTATATCATTTTGTATTTATAATTTTCAGCAGAAATTTATCTCTAATTTTTTTTAGATTATAAATTACCCACAATTATGTATAGGGGGAACCGATAAAAAACTAATAATAAGAAAAAAATACATATATCATAAAATTATCAAAAAATGACTGAAAAATTACACTTGAAGATATATACATATAAATACCTAAATAGGTCAAATTGATGGTCCAAATAGAAAACATTTATAGAAATATTAGGGGAAGGGGTATGTCGATGCTGGGGAAATATAGGTCTGTCATCACACATGCCTTCATCTCTAAAAACTCTCAAACATAACGAATGATGAACACACACATAGAGATCAATGTACTATTTCCGTCATCATACAATCAATGAAAAAATATGGCCACCAAAGTATTAAGTGTCACAAAAAAATATCTATTAGAACACCACTAATTAAAAATTAAACAAGTCTGATACCATAAATAAAATTCCACAGATATACCAGAGAACTAGATAGATCCTTTTTCCACAACCATGTCAAACACTCTGAACCCATTGAATTGACACCGAATAACATATTGAATAATTCTCAACCTAGAACATCACATTCATCATACTAATTCCGCTCTTAAAAATTTCACGGCCATGTTTGATGTCCCACTTTCACTTGAGCCGAAAATTTCATTTGGACCTGCAAGGTAGCTACACAAGGTGTGGATTAGGGAGATAAAATTAAATAATAGGATCAGGAAAATGAAAGTGTTGACAACCATAATATCCTGCACTGTTAACCAGGGTGATTATCAGAGAGATAGATATGAATATAAGAATTATAAGTCCAAAAAACCATAAAATTTTAAAAGATATGAATCAAACAAGTATATGATATCTTTAAATGAGTAAATATAACAAAATACCTAGAAAATGTGTTTTTTGAATTAGTAATTTTCAACTTCAAGTTAACTTCAATACTAATGAGTATAATTTATCATTTTGAAATATAATGTCATAATAGGGAGGGTTGAATAATATTTAGAACTTATAAAAGGATGAGTGGTGGATTCAATTGATATTACATGACTCATATTCACATAAATATTTTAATGGGGACTATATATATTAGAATTACCTTTATATTCATTTGGAATCTTATAAAAACATTATATAGTGATATTTTCATGAACACCATATAAAAACATTAAAATATAAAATATAATTATATTTAGTGTTCATATACCTTATTCATTATCTAATATCATTTTATTTGTTGTTTAATTATCTTTAGATACTCCATTATCTCTTGAGGTTACTATAATCACCACATATTTTTTTTAAAAACATTATCATAAACTGTTTTGTTTTGAATCTTATTCCTTAGTAGAGAAAAATTAGGTTTAATATAGAAATATGTAGATATTAATATTTTTTAATTTTTTGAGTTTATGGTGTCCGTATCAATTTAAATTTAAATTAAGAAACAAATCCCTTAGCATATCCTTCAATATCTATATATTATTTTAGTATTTCAATTAGTTTGATGGTGGTATGAAGTGATAATATGAATATATGTACTTAATACCCATTTAATAGTCTTAAATTAATTTTTTCAACTTTAGTTGATGATATTATATAATTAAAACATCTTTACTCTAGATCCGCCCTACATCCCTTGTAAATATATTTTTTTTCAAGATTATTAAGGGATACATATTATCATTTTTTTGAAATAAGATGGATTTATTAAATGGAGAATAAAAAACCAATTGATGTTATTCTCTTATAATATACATGGATGAATTCTAAAAAAAATCATAATGTTTTCACATTTACATTTTTTATAAGGTAATGATTACATCATTTACCTTGGTAAGTTTTTCTTTGCTTAGACTGGTCTATAAATTGTTTTTGAAAAAATATAATCATATATATTCATATTCATATTTTTATACCAATAATTATATTGTTTTATTATATTAGTAATCAAGGAATATATATTTGTGTGTAGATAATGATAATCATTAATAAATTATTTTTTAACCCCGCTATTGATGGAATAAATAATCACATTAAAAAAAAGGTATCCCTTGTTATCAATAATTTATTTGTGACACATTTAAAATTGAAATATTAAATTTATAAATAAAAACCAATAAAATCCCATTAGTTCCTATTAATATTTTATTAATAATAATTGTTGATATAAATTAATAGAGGATTTTATAATATCACATTCTTTATAATTTTTCGAACAAAATTTTCATAATCTTTGATCATAAGATCATCCTCAATTATCCTTGATGATAGAGAGCCAATATTATATTTTAAGGCATGAATCACTATATTTTTATTATCCAAATGAAAATGGATGGTGTAATAATAGTATTGAATTAACTCCAACTCTCAATATTGCATCATATGTTACTATATCTAGGAATATATATTTGAAAAATTTATTTAAAATTTATATATAAAAAATTTCACCATTTATATATTTATTCCATAAATTCAAGGAAAATATATCTTCTGTCAAATGATTAAGAAAATTAGATACATGAATCATTAAATTTCAAGATTCATATGATATCACATTTTCATTTTTCATTATGAAATAGACAAACCCCATATTTGGAGTTTCATTATTGATGAAAAATCCATTCCTACTATATGTTAATGTTAAGAAAGAGTACTAATATTCTTCTTATTTATCTCTTAGATGTTTTACATGCACTCCATATACATAAACATATCTCCCATAAATTTGAATTTCTAACTCAGTTGGATAATCATGAATTGTATATGTAATGTTGATGATACATATTAAAGATGATGAAATGATGGATTTTTATCACCATTATTTTCCAATACCATTATTATTATACCATGTAATTCAAAATATCAATAAAAATTCCTTCACCAGTTATAACATATATTTTAAATTACACATTATGTTACTAAAATGACACTTGAAAAATCCTAAAAAAATCCTCCTACAATGTTTTAAATAGAATATTTAATTATATTTATGATAATGAAAAATATTAGAATTAATAATAATATAATATTTAAATGATAGTAAACATTTTTTAAGTTAATTATCATAGAAACTATTTATTAAATTAACAAAAAATCGAATTTTTTATAGTCTAAATAAAATCAATAAAAAGTATTAGAGATAATTTTCTTGAAATTATATCATCATAAAATACACCATTATTATCATTAACTAATATTTAAATTTAAGAACCATAATAAAAAAATATTACGCACCATGAAGAAAAAATTATTAACATTTAGTTATTGGTAAAGTATATTTATTTGTAACTGTAATATTTTTTTAGGCTATATAATATATAAATAAGATCAAGAACATATTTTTTATTACATAAAGAATAAATTAAATCCATTGTGATACATTAGTATAAATGAACCCCTTATAAGGAATATTATAATATTTATTCTTTAGAACATATATCTTAACTAGTAATATCTGAAATGTTAACATTGATATGGGTTTATATTGAAAGTTGATTTGGATAGATAACTACACATATTATATAAGGGTAGGTTCAACAAAATCCTATGGAAATAAATTTAACAAAAATTTTATAATTATTATATCCATAACATTCCATTCCAATTTTTTTATTATTTTTCGAAAACATATATATGATAACTCTGATAATAATCCTTACATAACATAGGAATATTTCAAGGAAATAATGTTTTTATTATTACTATATTAGTATAAAGAAAATGGATGGATTAAAAGGTTTGATATAACATATTTCTCCTCAAAAGAATTTATTTTTCTTAAAATTTAATAGTTAAAGCATACCCAAAGTAACATTACATTTGACTAAGTTATGAAATAATAATTATTCAGGTAATAATTTCCCAAAAATTAATTATAGGGGTTGATTTAAATAAGTCAACCTATAGAAATTAAGGTATGAATTCATTTTATCCATGAATTTGAATGATATAATTTAATCTAGTTATCTGTAATCAAATAATACATATTTAAATGTTAATGATAAAAATATAATACATTTTGTTATATTGAGTGACTTTTTAAACTCATTTGACATGGAATATGTGTGAGATATAACCCGAGGTATTAGTTATTATGGACATTGATTCTTATCCTACACTCTCTAATTATGAAAGAGTTTATCATGTTTTGAAGATTAATTACTACTAAATAATTACACCATTGATTCAAGATTTAAAAAAACAAAATTTCCCCATTAAATGCACATATTCTCTCATGATCAATTTTTGAAATAAATTCACAATCTCGATGTACACTCTCTTTATAAATAATGAAACTTCCAATTACTCTTATTAATTTATCATTTTTTTCTTAACACACTATTTATATGTGTGATGTTTAAAATTTTCAATTATTTCTCCATATTTATTTTACTCCACAAATGATATTATTTTACTTTTAATTTCAAATAATTTTGAAGATAAATTGAAATGATCCTTAAAGGTTACAGTTCATGGTTTTTTAATAATTTTTTTTTCAAAATAAAATTAAAGGGGGTTTTTTGAATCATTTATAAACTAGACTAAAATAACATGAATTAAAATTAATATTTTATAAACTATTATAGGACTACAAAAAATAATTAAGTGATAAAATTTTCAAGGTGACAATATAAATTGAAATGTTCTTTATAATTAAAATATCATTACAATTGGTGTAATTTTTAAGTTGTATTTTTACTATGATATTGATTATCCTATAGCCACTAAATGTGGTGCAATGAGGTCGGAACATTGGTATAGAATTGAATATAAAATTATTTAACCCTTAAAAGTGGCATGACATCTTTATAATTATATTAACATATAATGTAGTGTAACACTCTTATAAGAGTAAGACTTAAAAAACTAAACGTTACTCCACATGTCAATAAGGACATCCTTTATTTTTAGAAGCATAACTAATTAGAACTCTATTGTAATGTGTGATTGTACAAGAGTTGTTTCAAGATGGTTAACCTCTAGGAAAATTTCATAGGGTGTCTACGAGTGAATACAAAGAACACAAAAAGATAATCTGTTGTGCTATGGGGACAATCATTTGTCTGATAGATGAACGAGGTGGGTAATAGTATTTGGTGTGCTTGAATGGAAACCAAGGTCCTATATTAGAACCATGGGGTCGGATAACCAGGTTCATGGGCCAAGGTGGATAGTCTGTAAAAAATTGGATCAAGGCTAATACCCAGCCAAAAGTGTAGGGGATCTTCTTGAGTATGAGGTGTGGGGTCTACAGTGAGGTCATTGTTCTTTAAAGGGGTAAAGTATAACACACCTAGAACAGTGAGGCTTAAAATATAATATGTTAAAAAATATTTCAACATGTATAACCTTTTTTTTGGGATCCTACTAGATCGTAACACCATAATTAATTATGTTTGGTGAGGAGTAGTTTCAGGATGGGTGACCTTCTCTGCTGTTTCCTGAGGTGTGTGAGAGGGAGGAAAACTCACACAAAATGAATTTTTTTATCCTATATGGAGAACAATTAGTCTGATAGTCGGAACCATTAACAAATTTTTTATGGTGTGTTAGGTGGAAAATCCTTGAATTATATGAGACCCATGGGGTCATATGACAATGTTCATGGTCGATGGTGGTCAGGTCATGACATGTAATAAATACATAAAGTGATTATTGTCACACCCCGACTTCCTAATTTAATTTAATTTTATTATTTTATTATTTTTAAGCTTCACATTGTCGCGTGATGGTTCGGGCAAAGTCCCGACTTAAAATTTTCTGTCGCTTAACATTTTTAGTGGGTTTTGGACCCATGCACTATCACCGCATGGTGAGCGGTATCTATGCAGTCAGTCAGGTTCCTGTGTAAATGCATGTCGTAAAGAATATATAAATATTTATGTAGATAAGATGAATTGAATGTTTAATTTGTGATAATAATAATGTTATTATGTAATTAATAATAATATTATTAGTGAGGTGTTTCTTATTATTATTATTTTTATTATTATTGTTCGTGTATTAAATATTATTATAATTTTTATTATTATCAATATTAATATTATTATTATTGATATTATTATTATTATTAGTTTTATTATTATTATAAGTATTGTTATTGTAATAAAATGAAAAAAATCTATCTAAACCCTAAGCTACTCGCGCGGTACCCCCCTCACCTTCTTCTTCTCCTATGCACAGCGCCGCAGCCGTGGCCCCTCCCTCCCAGGTTCTACCCTGCCCAGCCTACCGGCCTCCACACCGGGCTCCCCTTCCAGCTCTGACTCCGACCCACTGCACTCACGACCCCATGTCCAGCCGCCAAGCCTCCGGCTCCCCCTCATTGGCCTGCCAAGATCTGCTTCTCCCAGATGCCTCCTGTCGCATGCCGCACCATCCTCCTCCGCCACATCGTTCGACCCCCCTCCCCCCATGCACCCAATGTATGGCTGACTCTAGCCCATGCTTAGCGGAAAACCTTGGCCCCCCTTTTCCCCCGGTCATCGGTTCCCCCTTAGCGCACCCTGACTAGCCACTCGCTCACTCCGACCTCCTCCATAGACAACCTCCGGCCTCCCCTCACTATCCCACACCCCGTCCAGGCCATCTATGGCTCTCCTCTAACCTCTGGTCTCCGCCCGCAGCACCCAAAACCCTTTACTCTTATGTTCGAGGTATTTTTCACTTTATTTTTTGGTGTTTTTTCTCAATTTAACCACACCTAATTGCCTTGATTTGTAATTCATGCGTTATTCTCGTCGATTAGAGTGTGTCGTTGGTTTTTTAGGTGTTGTTCGTCTTTCTGTGGAAGCGTTATTATGTCTGCACATCATTTGAGGTAGGTGGTTATGCATTTAACGATTTTTTTATGAATTATTTTTCTTCTTAAATTAATTTATTATATGTACATCAATTATTTTGTTTGCAGCGAATCAAGTTTTAATTGAAGTGGATATGTATAGGTGATATATGTGTGTTTTATTTTGGAACAACAATGCTGAATTTTTTATTTTCATTTTAAAAACAATGCAGATTGTGTTTTGGTTTAGCATCAATGTGCGTTGAGTCATAAAATGAGGTTTTAAAGGGGTAATGGGTGTGTAATGTTGTTAGATACTTTTTGAAAATTATTTGTTAAAATTTAAAGTGTTTTATTAAATAGTGGTGATGGCGCGAGTTGTGTTTTGAAGTTTTGTTGAGCATGTTCTTTTGCGCCGGTTGTTCATTTAGTTTGTTCTATGTCAGTGGCTATGTGTTCATAGTTATCGTGTGTTTGTTTCAACGTGTTGTCGTGGTAACCCCACGACACTATGATCATCATCTTATGCATGCTTGTGTTCCTGTGCACCTATGTGAGGTGTATTGTGTTGTTGTGTCCGAGCTGTGACTCGAGGTAGGTTACCATTACACTGCTTTTTAAAATTTAAGATATATTATTTCATGCTGTTTGTGCACTCTAATTGTTCAAATTAAATATTTTACTAATTTTAATAAATGTGAGATAATATAAGATAATTAATTTTTGATATAAGACAATTAATTTTTAAATGATTATTTGGTGTAAAAGAGAGCCGTTTATTTTATACATGACACTTGAAACATTTTATTGATGAGCGGACACCCAGTATTGAAATAATTCCCATTTGGCCTTTAAACATAATTCATGGAATTTAGAATGTAGTTTTGGTTTTAATGATAAATGATTTCTTCTCAAGCAGGAACATGCATTTTGGTTCTTTTTAGAGTAGTGATTGTGAAATGTATTTAATGCATGTTTGGCACTTTATGGAAAGAGATGGAAATTATTTTATAAAAACCCTCCTAGGAAAAATATCCTACCTTGGTTGTAATAGATTGTTTACGAGGCTGTGCTTAGAGGCCCCCGGTTACTTGAGTAGTTTAAAGGCAAGAGGTTGTTCCATGGAGTGGCTCAGGGTGATGCCTGTTGTGATATATATATATATATATATATGATTGGATTCTCGGTTGGCATCAGTTGGATCACCCCCTTTTCAAACACTTGAGACATGGGAATCTGGAATATTGAGAGAATATTCTAAGAATGATTACTGCATTGGTAGGTTATGGTACTGACTAGTGGCCCATAGTAGGTGGATATATTGGGTTTATTACTATGGGATATTCCCTCGACCAGCCCGAGAGAGGATGGTCAAGCGTATTGTGCGTTTTGATTTCAACATGACATGTCAACAAGTATTATTTCTCATGTATTGGTGTCTTTTGGTTTATTATCTATCTCCTAGGTTCACCCATGTCTATTCAGATTTTTTTGCTTGCAGTAGTGATTACGATGCTCATACGTATACCTAAATTTCATTTGCTTTGTGTTTTACTTTGTGCATTTTTGTTGTATTGTTTTCCTCAGATGGTGGTAAATTGATTTTGATTAGGTTTCTAAAAATGGTTTTCATATGAAACTGTTTAATCCTCTTTGTGAAAATTTGAAAATGTAAACATCACTTTCCCTTTTTAAAAATCCATCGACACTAATGAAATGAACCCATGTTTTGAAATGGTTAAGGGAAATTGTTCGTACTTTGTTTTTAAGTAAAATATTTAGAAAATCATACTTTTATATATATTGTAGTTCAAACATGAAATGGTGTTTGTTTTATTTTAAAGGTAGCGCATTGGGAATAGATATCGGGCTAGCCTACTGAGTTTAAATACTCATGCCTATAATGTTTTCTTGTTTTTAGTTCTATTTCAGGTTCCATCTTTAGTTGCACTCCTTGATAGACGTTGTTTGTGATATTAGAGTGTGACCCACGGGGTCACGTGGAGTTTTGGTCATGGCCCGGTTAGTAGCGTTGTTGGTTGTTCTTTGTTTATTTTCTTTTGTTCTATTTATTTTCTACAACATAGTTTATTCTCTTCTGGAAAAAATCATGCCAACCTATAAAATATTGATGCCTGACACTAGTTTCCATCCCATGAAAATTGGTATTGCCCCTCGGGGCACATCGCGGGCTGGCTCGGGTGACCAGTTTAGGGTCGACCTGGGTTGGTTCGTGAAAATTATTATATTCTAATATAATTAAAATAAAAGTTCTCTACAAAAAATATTTTAAAAATTCCATTGAGAAAAATATTTAAAAAATTCCATTGAGAAAAATATTTATTTTTATAAAAATAAAATAAATGATTGACAATATAGATCACAAACTGATATTTTATTATGATTAAATCCCAAATGACATTTATATAGAAACATCACATAAAAAATAGTTAGATATATATATATTAACTACCTACTCAATTTGATAACAACCTTAATGTTTTAAAAAAGATTATATATCTCTATAGAGAGTTAGAGTATACTCAAATGAATATACATGTTCATATTATCACTACCTATGATAGTTTAGTCCTCTAAATCCTATAATTTGATTATAGGAAGCCTTTAACATCACAAAAAGGAATCACTTTACCAATCAGAGTAAATTTACCTATGATTAATTATAAATAAATATATTTATCCTTAAAGAAGTGATGTTATTGACATATCAATTTTTAATACCTCTTGGAATAATGTTTTGATATATGAGAAATCATTATCTCAATTTTGATTGACTTCATAGTTTTTGGTTTCTCTATTTATTATAACCACAAAAAATATTGTTGAATTTAAATATTTTTAATATTATACCTATAAAATTTCATTATTATCATTTTATTGGAAATTTTTTTTTGGTTTTAACAATACTCTTATATTTTCTTTATTTGAATGTACCAGGATTACTATTCTCAATAACATTGTAAACAAAAATAAAATAGGTTTAATAGAAAAATATTATCCCTATTTCATCAATACATATGTTGGAAATGAATATTTTACATCAAAAAATCATTCATGCTATTCCAAATATGATCACATTGTCCTAAATTTTCCTTATAACCTCTCTATATAAGTCAAATTTTCTATGAAAATATAAAATATAATAATGAACAAACAAATTTTTACAATGTCAATGATTAAGCACAAAAATTTATTAAAGAGTAAAAATGGTATTTTTTATTGGTATAATTATTCCCCTAAATAATTTATAACTTCCATAAAATGGAAGAAATTAATATTGATTCATAATATGATCATACCCCCATACCTAAACCATTACAAAAAAGTCAAAATAATGATTTTTATCGAAGAAGTGATGTGAAAATACACATGGTAATCTATCTCGGTCAATGATATTGTCGTATTCAAAGGTAACTAAAATAAATAAAACATTTTAAGGATATAATGAAATAAAATAATGTGTTAATATCAATAAGTATTAAATTATATATATTCCATGACAATAAGGATGATTATCCATCTTATGAGTAAAAATATCAAACCATTTACCAAACCATTTAGTGGGTACTATCAAGTTGTTTCTAACATCACCAACTTTCAGTATTATAAGTGTGTGAATTTCCTATAGATGTGATTACAAATACCTTTCATATATTTTAATTTGGTTAAAAACATTCATGGACAAGAAAATTTTATAGAAGTAAGTAAAATGATGAATTATTATTAGGCAATGATAATCAAGTTATATGTTTAGGTTGAACTATTGTGGTGTATTTCTAGTATAAATAGAAAATGAATAGGTGTTACGACACTGTGTGAACCATTAAAGTGTAGCATTAATTATCTTACAAACAATGCATGAAGAGTTATAATATAATTTTAAAGATCATTATTCCAAATTTTCAGATGAAAATAAAAAAGAAATTATGACATCGTTTCATGCCCTGTCCTAGTTATCAGGTTCAATCTGGAGGACCTTATTGATAAAAACACATATCTATATACAATAGAGGTTTCCTACAAGAGATGAGGGTGATGTGAATATAAAGGGAGATATTATACCCTTGCAATCAAGCATAAAAAATAAATATATTGATATAATCTTAAAGTAAGGAAATGATACCATGGAATCATAACTCTATGATAAACATTAAAAATTATAATATAAAATAACAAAATACAACTCATAATAGTCTTAAATACTTATCTTAAGGGATTATAACCATTGGTGGTCCAACACATACTAAATAATAGAAAATAAAATAAAATATGGGAGCCTCTACAATATAATGTTCGAGGACATGACCAAACACTGCCTCCATCTCCAAGTCTACATCTCATAACTCAACCACATATAAAATTTGACTTCCCATTAATTTTTTCACTAATGGTCAAAAATGTATACCCAATAATGTGCATATAGAAGATGTGATTATGAAAATTTAGTTGGAAATGACCGATGATACCTTAACATAAATGAAATATTATACATTACTACATATATTGAATAAAAAAATAAACACACATAATAACACACACAAAATGTTAGGTCATCAGGAATTAAATGGAACATCACAAACCCGAACCTTACATACATCATCCAATTTTGGTGGATGTAGTTCATGTACAAAAAATGAGTTTATAAAAATACACCATTATTAGGATATCACATTAAATTATTCATCCAATTATATGATTATAAATGAAATAATTTTAAAGGTGTAATATATACCACCTCTCAAGAAATGGCTACACATATAGAGGGATGTGGAATTAATGTTACCCCTTTCTTATGAATAAATTGAAATGTGCATCCAAATCACGAGGATAAAAAAACACAAACAACGTAATATGAAATTAACCACATTATGGAAACCTAAATTCCGTCCACATTATTTTGCATCTATTATAATGATATGATTATTAAAATAATCAGTATGTTGTAACATATCTAATTTATTATAAACATGAAATAACATAAATATAAAAATCCATATGAAAAAATACAACACAGTTGAGGTTTAACTATCCCCAATCTAAAATATCAATTATTCTTGAGAACTCATGGGGTTCCAGGTCTTAAAATCAAAAAAATTTCTTAAACACCCATGGAATTGAATTTAATATCACATAAACAAGATTTTAATATTTCATACTGATGATTTAACTCTATTGTATCATACATTATCAAGGAAATAAAACTATTTTTATTTCAATCCTTCTATACCTATCACAATTAAAAGGTTATCAATCATTCAATATTTGAAAATTAAGAAAATCTACCATTCATTAATAATCCAGGACACACATGTTATTAACTAATTAACTATAATAGGGAACCCATGAATAAACATCTTATATGCCTTATGCAAGTTCAAAAAAAGGCTGGAAATTTTTTAACCCAACATTTAGGAGAAATTATCACTTTGTAGATTTTATCCATAATTATAATAATATATATCCATTTACTAATGGATCTTGATTCAAATTTAAAATATAGATTTTGGAGCTCAAATAAGTGAAAAAGGAGTTCCTAGGGGGTGACTAGTTAGATCTGTAGTGATTAGAGGAAGGGGGTGGTGTACTTAATTAATTTTTTTTAACAAAGGCGGGTAACATAAATTTTAATGAAAGGAAATATATAAAATATATTATGTTATTCCAATTCACAGACCACTGGGTACCTAGTGAAGTTATATTAAGTAATCTATATATTATCATCCATCTAGTATAGACTGACCTTCGAGTTTGTTATATTTTTTGGGGGTTTTTTATCATGTAACCATGATAGGGTAGTCTATGATCTTACAACTATATTTCTATTTCAATTCTACTGGAGCTATACTTTTATCCTCCAATAAATCCTCAAAGACATATATTTTAAAAAAACATAATATATAAATAAAAAATTCAATATATAATTTGTGGTATATGTATAATATTGATGTTTGTTACATAAGCACTTAGAAAGAGTACCTCAAGCTCAAGAAAATAGATATATGTAATTTTAGAAATAAATTATCATATATTTATAATTGTTTGAATAAGGTTTGTATTTTATAGAAATATCTCAGATATGATCTAGTATGAATTGGGGTCTAGATATGACCTGGGGGGATGATCATAAAATTTCATTAATATTTATATAGATATTTTTATGTTTTACAATAATGGAGATGGTAAATGGTGGGGGGAGAACTATGTATTTTCTCACATGGTTCAATTGTGTAATAAATATTGTTATGTGTTTTTTTTCAGTATTAAGTACTATAAAAAATGTTAATGTCATGAAGGACAAGGATAATTATATTAAAAATAGATAATATCTAGTGGAATGTAGCTGGTACTTTATTATAATTTTTCAGTTAGTGTTCATGAATTTGGATAAAAAGACCAATATAAAATCTATAAATGTGAATTTATAATTTTATTGAATTATATATCTATAATGTTTTAGAATACAAGTCTTTTGTCTAATAGATGATTGAGATATATTATTGGAAGGTTTCAATAAATAGATTATGTTTTTATAAGGGGTGATTACAAGTTAACTAGTATGTTTTTATATGATTTTGATATATTTTCATCCATGGAATAATATTTTGGATGTTTTCAAAAAATATTTGAGATTAGTCTATCACTATATATTCTATATAATTTTTTTAGGTATGAGGATCTCGATGGTTGGTTGTTTGAAACTATTTCATTGGAAAACATGCTCTAGATGTTTCTTCTAGATCCATGAAGAAAACCATATGTTTCAGTAGTTTCAAAACATCATAAAAGACCATAATATATATCTTAATATAGAATATTAACACCCAAGCCATTCATTGAACCATATCAACTGAAACTCAAACCACACATTTAAAATATAAATATGAAGAATTTAATTAAATCACCTAATATATGACCAAATATGATTTAATTTTTTTTGAGAAAGCACTACACTATAAGAGAATATGAATGTTAAAAATAATATAGAACAAGTGATAAAACATTTGTAGTCTTACAAGTGTCCAAAAAATTTATTATACCCATAAGAAATAGAAATTGTCTACATAGTTACATAAAACAAAAGAAAATAATTTTTAAAAAAATTAAGACCACTTGTAATATATACGTAACCATACCCATATTTTTATAGAAATTTCCCAAAGAATATAACTGGTTCTATTTTATAAATTATCATTATATATTCATGAAGGAATTAATTTTGGTCATTTATTCCACCATATTTTATGAATCATGTTGACTATACCTATACTCTTGAAGAATAATGAATTTATTTTAAACATATCATCTCACATTTTTACTTTTTAATGTTTTTATTTGAGATAGTTTTAAAATGTGCTTCTAAACCGATAATATATCTAGTCACACATTATATTTCTATATGTTTCTAATTTATGAAAGAAAAAACTATTCACTAGCAAATGACTTCTCATAATAATAATTATAGTTTCCCACTTGAGAATCATTTCTATGTCTTTACCACCGAGTCCTTAAGGTCAGAAGATTCATTTTTTTGAATGATATCTTAATGGTTAAAATGTTCCATTTTAAGATTTTATAATATCATGGTCACCATTTTTTTCATTCCTCATTGAATAACTAAATTATTCTAGACATTACCAGACTTTGAATTTAGATTGTATGTCTTCTTATTTTCCACTCCCACCAACTATACATCATAATGGAATTTCCTCTTCTATAGGATTCAAGATATTGTGTCAATTTAGTTGAATATGTTTCATCAAAAACTGAATCATTATATTCTTGGCCTATAGAATCATACTTTTTCTTGCATAGAGGTGATGTGAATATTTCTTGAATTCATATGTGTATATATGATATATATATATATATATTAAATATTCAATTGCTTATAAATTAGGATTTCCATGCCCCTGAATTTTTTGATTCTTGAAAAATTATTTATAGAGAACATTTATTTATAATCCCACATAGTATATCATTGAATGGACAGTTTTATAATATGTAATATATGAGAGTTCATTCTTGCATTATATGCACGAATTTGGTTGTAGAATTTTTGGAAGCATTATAACAAATAAATAAATAAAATAGCACCCATAGAGCATCCTTAGTTGATTATATTTATATTTTAGTGATGGAATGCATGGTATGGTATAGTATACTTCTTGGATAAACCTTTATTAATTCCAAAAAATTTATTCATCCTCTTCATTTTAATGATAAGATTTTGGAATATCATGGGATAATGTTGAAACCTACATGTATGACTTATTATTCATTTAACCCATGGACCCACCATGTTGGTGGGATGTATTTACCACATAGTTATATTTATAAAACCATTTGATTATGTTTAAGATGAAGTAGTTTCACTTTAGTTTATACTACCCATGTTTTACCATATTTACTTCATTATTGGTTTTATCACATGTTTTATATATCTTACATTTGATATCCTTAGATCAGGGTTTTTTACCACATCTTTTTAGGCTGATATATTTTATTAAACTCTTAGAAAATCATTATGAAGTATCAGATTTGACGTATGATTTTGTTTTATAAAATAATGTGTGTAAATAAAGAAAAAATTACTAATAAAAATCATTATTTAACTAGTTTTTCTGAAATTATGAAAAGGTCTTACCCTTACATACTGGGTTACATAACGGTAACCCAAGCCTTACCATTATGTAGCTCGGTTATGTGATGGTAAAAAAGGCCTTACCCTTAGGTATATGGGTTTATTAAGGGTACCATGATGTTACCCATACATGAGTGGTCATATAATGTAACTCTTGGAATAAATTTTTATTAAGGGTTTCACATAAGGGTAAATATAATTTTACTAAAGATATATAAACATATGATGCAATTTAACTTTACATGAAACATTCATTTCATAAAGTCATAAAATTTATTATCTTTAATCAGGAGACTGTGTAAATGTAATTGTGAATTTTAAAGGGTTGTGTAAAGGTCATACCCTTACATATGACAAATACATTATGGTATTACCCATACACATAGGATCCAACCGGATTTGTTATGGTGGCATCCTTTTTACCCTTACACATGAAATTAAATTTAATCTATGTATGGGTAATGGGAGACTCACCATTATTGATTTCCTGTAGAATATTTTTAACCTCTTGAAGAGTGTATACATACCGGTAGTGTGAGCTTACCATTACACAAGAATGAGTTTCTCCACAAGGGTAAACATAATTTATTTAATTAAATATTTTAAATCTTAATTAGTTTCAATGGTTTTTTAAGTGTTTATAAATCATTATTAAAGATCTTTTGGGGCTATTTAATATTTAAATTTTCTATGAAATAATTAATTAATTAATATTTTTTTATAATTAATTGGAGAAATGATTATGAGACATTTATATTTCCCAAATATTTAATGTTAATATTTGAAATACAATATAAAAAGCAACATGAAAATTATTATGATACGGAAATTAATTTTTTTATTTACAAATCATATGAGATATATTATATATGGTTATAAATTTTTATACGAGAAAAAAGTATAATTTTTTATTAAAATTGTGAATTTTCCATATTTATTTATTTTGAATTGGACAAAACTATATTGGGCCATATTTTGATATTATTTAATCCACATAAAAAGTGTTTTGATGATCGATATAATCATGGATTAAATAAGAATTAAATATATAATCGTTTTATTTTGTAAAATGAGTACATAATAGAAATTGAATTATAAATATTTAATAATTCATTTAATATAATATATTTAAAATTTAAGTGCCATATAATGATGAATTTGAAATATTTTATATTATAATGAATTAAAAAATTTCATTTTCATAATTCTGGAATTTCTGTGATATTCAAGTTATATGATTATATAATTAGATTTAATATTTTTTTTAAAAAAATTTATCTCATAATTAAATAATTTAATTGTTAATTTATTTAAAAGGTTATTCTCTTCTATATTCTTGTTTTTTAAATTATTTTAATCATTAATATTATTTTATATGATTTGTTTTTATTGTTAAACTCTTTCTTGGAATGATCCTTGAATTACATTATAGGAATGTCCCTATAATGAATTTAGATAGTCATATACCTTGACCATGGTTTTTTAAAAAAATTATTACATATAATTTAGTTATTTAATAAAAATTATTCATAATAGTTGTTAATTTTGTTATGAATGGAAATATCTCTTCAGTAATGTATATCCAGATAGAGGGACTTGCGGTCAGACTAAATACTTACTTGGAAGCCAAGGCCTTATATAGAAAAGTCACGGTGATGGATATTTATCAATTCAATATTAGTTTTGGGAATATTTTAAATATAATATAATTATAATTCATTACATGATGTTTTCATTTACATTATGAAAATGATGCATATACACATGTATGAATATGTTTTGTTTCTATTTTTGGTTATGTAATAATTTTTTACGCTTTTTAAAGGGTTACAAGTCAATATGGTGGAGGGAATAATATTCTGAACTAAATTTCCTGAATCATGAATACATAATGATAATAAAATTAGATAATATAGTGAGATTAAAATCCACATTATATAGAAAAGGTTGGATTAATTCAAAAAGTGGTACTTATCAGGACCTTGATTGTCCAACTGGGGCGGGGTCATGGAAAAGATGGGTTCTCGAAGATGATATTATGTATGGAAAGTAAGTAATAAGTGACACTAGGAAATCATGTTGGGATGTTCTTGCTAAATATGGTTTCCCCCTATAATTTCACTTGTAATATTTGTTTCATTTTATTTCAAATACAATAGTTGGGATACCCTAATAGGACTATGTTACAGAAGGAATAGAGTGGAGTTCATCCATATAATGAATTGTGCAAAGTGTTGTATACTATAATATCTATGATTCATATATGATATGATTGGTAGAATTTCATCCCTAAATATCTAATAAATGGTTTAAATTATAAACCGACATAGAGATTGATTAATAATTATTTTGAAACCTTATGGATATGATGGATTCGAAAAAACTGGTCATCATTTTTTACGGTACTCATTTAATAAATTTTATATTGAATTTTTAGAAAACATGATCCTAAAATTATATAATAATTCTTTGTAGATAATATGATCATTATTAAAAAATAAACATTATGATAAAATATATGATAAGGAGAAGCCTAATGTAAGAAACAATCAAGATTGGTAACATAATAAATGTTCTTAAGAATGTCTTTTTTATAACAAAAATTATTAAGTAAAATTATATGTGTCATAAATACTCCTTCTTGAGTAAAAAACTATTTAAATAATTCAATATGTGAATATAGATGACTATGGAAGGATAGAGTTATTCATTTAAGGTTTCAATGGAATTATATGAAAATGGTTTGTAATGTTTACTGAATTCATCCCATTATCATCTATTTAAATGATTTAATAGTACGATAGAATTTAGGAAAAAGTTACTTGATATCACCAATGTTTTGGGGCCCTAAACAGATAGTACAACTGGTTAAAAGTTCAAGATAGAAGAATAAATGTTATTAATAATTTTTAATAATGTTTCATCCAAAATACAAATAGGGTTATTAGGAAAGAGAAAAGAACCATTCCATAAAATTTTATTATAAAGAATACTTGATGAATTTTATGAACCTCCATGGAATATTTATTTGAGGTAAGGATGTTATGGGAATTAATTATTCAATTTTTAAAGGTATATGATAGCGAATTTATATTTTACATGTGTTGTAAAAATACTTGAGTTCAAAATCCAAGTATAAATTTTTTGATCTTGTAGTTTTCATTCATGAATCCATGAGTTAGTATATATACTTATAATCAATCTTATTAAGATAAAATGAATCTAAATAAAGTATGTTTATCTTCAACTTATTTCCCTTATGTGATAAGAGAATTTGTTTGATAAAAAAGAGTTGTTATGAAAATATATGTTATGATTAATTATAAATTCATGTTTTATGATTCTTCTATTGACATAACATGTTTTAAGAAGATGATATGAATAAAAGTGTTTTATTTAGGATTAAATTTTTTCCTAATTATTTTTAAAATATATGGCATTTGTTCCCATTACCCATATGTTGTATATTTTAGTATTATTATTTTCAAAAAAAAAAGTTTCAAAATAATATAATACCATATATGACACAATTTGTTTGTTCAATATTCAAACTTAAAGAAAATAAATATAATTTATGAAGAAAAAATTGTTTTTTACCTTTGTAGGATATTATAAAATGAATTTAATGTCTATGAGTCTAGCGTAAGTGAGTTTAGAAACATGTTAAATGATAAAAAAATAAACAACTACATGAATAAAATATTAAAATGAATTTTAATTAATATCCTAAGAGGGTTATAATTCATTAGTAAATAATAATGTAAGTAGTTAAATTATTAAATAGGAAAATATTAATTGAATATGGTTCCAAAGATGATTATGATTGATTTAAGAAGTGTTCAAATTAGAAAACATAAGTTGACATCATAAAATTTGAGGTTGTCAAGATAATATGTCCGAATACATTGAGAATTTGAATATTTAGGAATATGATTCATAAATCACACCATGATTAAATCTATTTTTCATTATATAATGTCTCACTAAAAGGATTTCAGGGAGTGTTCTATTAAAAGTTCTTATAGAGATGTGTCCTCGATTACATGTGTTATAATGTGTACAAAAAATATAAGCTATAGCTATCATAAGTCTATTCAAGTATTTTATCATATATGCTATGGTAAACCAATTAATATATTGTTTTTTTTAATTTTATTAATGAACATAACAATATTAAAATGTATCTTATAAAAGGAAACCTCTAATTTATCATTTATTAACATTTGAAACATAAATCTATATATTGATATAAATTTCATGAAGTGCAATGATAATTGGCATCTTAATGTTTGACCTTGAGTTTATCCAAAACTGATGTTCATCATGAAGTGTCATACGTTGTGAAAAAATATTAATTTTAGTGGGACTATGATTCTTTCCTTTAGATATATAATATTTTCATGAGGCTCAAAATAGTGAATAAGAACCTCTCTGCATTTTGGAGGACCCAATATTTATACCACATGGAGTTTCATACAGATCTCTTTGGTTTACTAGTAGTGCATGGATCATATTTGAGTCCCCAATAATTGATGTTAGAGTTATATGTTTCATGATAAACATCATACATTGATACCCTACTTATGTAATCATTCATATTGACCTAGGTAATAGAGACGTGGTTGGAAATATTTCAGATCATGTAATCAGTTTGATTATAAACAAGATTGTATTTTTCCACTTCTATGATGAGTATGACATAATGTTCCTAGATTGATATAGAATATAGAAGTGTGAATCCTCAAATATATAGTATATCGTTATCTATATTTGGGACAATTATGTAATTATTTTTAAGGATGAATGTCATATGATGTATTCATTGATCATATTAGTATATATTGATAAAATTGAGAAAAGATGAGTTAGATAAATTCTATTGACATGATAGGGGTCCCATGGTCAATTAATTTCTTATAAAAATGGAAAAATATCAGAATTCTTGTTTGAATATTAGATGGATGGGAGGAAAGTTGTATAGTGATATATCTATTGGATATAGGTAATTCCAAATCCCATTATATCTTGGTTAGCATTTAAAATTTTCTTGATTCTTCTCTTTACATACATATATGAATCTAGAGATTCATATTTGTTTTCAATGCTATAAATTCTCATAATGTCACACTTTATGGTTAATATAATATTGATTAATTTTTACATAGATACCTACACTAAAATTGATTTAGATTTAATCTAAATGTGTTTTTTATGGGTATTCACAAGTTATTTCATATTATGTGGTATAATTTGAAGTTGAAGATAACTTTCCTTAGGTTTTTTGGGATGATATAAAGAACGGGTTTTTGATATGGTTTGGAATGTTATTGTATATGATACAATATAAGGAGAAATGGATCATTGTCTTTTATGCTTTAATAAATGCAGTTTATTGAGGGTACCATTCCCAAAATCCTTAATTGTACATATGATATATATGTATATAATAATTATTTTATTAAATTAAAATTATGATTTTCTTGCCCATGAACATTATGAATATTGAAAAATGATAAATAGTTATCAATTTTTTTGATTCTCCTACAATGGATTTCATTAAAATAATAATTTCATAAGATGAAATGTGTGTGATTTCATTCATTCAATAGATTCATTTTGTTAGACATATAATTTATTCATGTTTCCTAACTTATGAATAATTGAAACAACATCGAAGGTGTAATCTTGGGTTATTATATTTATATCACTACTATGGGAATGCATTGGTGGTATAACATAATTATTTCCAAAACCACTCTTGAACCAAAATATCTCTATATACTTCTTCCATTTTCATACTGAGATATTATTTTACCATGGGAGAAAGAATAATCCCATATATAAAACATCTTATATGTTGAACCTATTAATAAAAAATGGATGTTGAATGATTTTTCCACTTAGTGATATTTATCAATCCATATGATGATAATGGAGAAATAAAAAATTGTATTTGATGAATGTTACACATGTTTAAATAAGTTATTTTTAATTATTTTTTCTATCATAGGTTTTATATATTATATATGGGAGATTCTTAGATACGGGTTTTTTATCACATCAACTTGATCTAATAAATGTTATTTGGATCATTCGAAATCATTAAAGAAGAACATTAGGATTCCATCCATTATTTTGATTTTTCACTAACAGACCAATTAACCACACACAATCATACCCAACTTTTATTATTTAAAGGTAATCAACATCTAGGGTAGACAATAATATTGCAGGCTACACTCATGACACTAAAATCATGAATGTCCCTTTATAAGTAAACCAATAACTACTTATTGTCTTCTATGTTTTTGTATCTATTATAAATTTAGTATCTACAGTCCATATTAACTGATAAACCATTCTAAAATACAATTCCAAATTATCTAAACCATAGAGATATTAAATATTCCATATGATATTTTATCACGACCTGTCCTTGGGACCCGTGCCGTTACTACCCCAACCCCGCCTCCCATAGGCCAGGGGCTAGTGACTAGCACCAAAGGCATAAAATCGATAAAAAGTGAAGGCATTGCCTTTAAGTAAGAAAACAAACACCACAGTGTACGTAAGATGAAGTAAACACTAAGAAAATAGTGTACAAATACAAGTGATGAAAAAGTAAATGGTCCAGAATACAAACCCAAATGAAGTAAAGTACAACTGAAAAGAATGTACAACAGCAAAAAAGTAAAGCAAAAACTCCAACCCGTCCTCTAGTAATCCCACCTGATGGGTGGGTACAAATAGTCCCCTCTGCTCCTCGGCTCCACCCATCCACTCCGAGTACGTTCCGTCCAGTGCTCCACCTCCAGGTACCGTCCAGCTCCACGAGCACCCACCTCAATCAGTGCTGTCCATCGTATGCATCCAACACAATGAAGTGCGGGCATAGCTCGTGCAGGGGTGAGAATACACTACTCAGTAGGGACCCCGAGACCCCCGAAGGTCTCCTAGAATCCACAAAGGATAATCCAAAAAAGAAATATTCTATCATGAAGTCACAACCAACTCTTCTTAGGTATATGAACATACATATACCTAAGTCATCAATACCAGTTTGGCTACAACATCCGAGCCCAAGTTCGATCTAGTCCACACAGGACAGAAAAATCAAATCCACATAGGATAACACAACCCAATCCACACAGGATAGAAAAAAAATCATATCGAAGATATTTATTGAAAGTAAAGACTCATCTCACACATCTATACTTCTTCATAAGGAGATAGAGATGATCAGATGTAGCCACTGATTCATCTAAACTGTCGGACCCACACAGGATACAAGACCAGTTAAGCTGTCAGACCCACAAAGGATACAAGACCAACTACTCCACCAGACCCACATAGTATACAAGTACAGAGTCAAATACTGTCAGACCCATAAATGATACAAGAATAGTAGTACTTCTAGACCCACATAGGACACAAGAAGAGTATTCATCGCCGTCGAACACACAGAGGATTTCAGTACGGTCGTCATTGTTGCCGAACCCACAGAGGATCCCTGTACAGTCGTCATCATCGTCGCAGTCGCAGCCAGCTCTAGGGTTCCCGCACACAGCATGCTCGATTCCGAGAGGGTCTGCTCCACGAGCCAACGGGGTCGATACATCAATTGACACGAAGTCCGTAGTTGATGTATCCCAAAGTTCCATCTCGTCAATAGGAACTCAATACGACAGACAGCGCGTCCATCAGACGCTCGGTCTGAGAGTTATGGGCTATTTCGTCCTAGGGGCCCGGTTGGTTTTTAAGTCAATACCAACCCAACCTTAATCCAACTACGTCCAAACCCTGAGCGGAGTAAGCCAAAATATTCTTATCACTAAGAGGAATCCAACAATGTCGACGACATATCAATCAGACGTCCGGAGCTTATGTTATAAGTGTTTCTGCTCCGAAGGCCTGGTTGGTATCGTGTTCAAACCAACATGGCCGTACCCAAAGTTCTATGAAACCTTGTGTTTAATATACCAAAATTACTGTCTCAATCCAAGGATCACAAATCAACTAACGGTGCATCGATCATAGGTCAGTATCCCATGATATAAGCATTTGAATGGATCTATCCGAAAAACAGGGGGTTCGGGCCGGGTCCGGCCCGGTCCGATACCCCTGGGTCGGCCCGAACCAGGCCGACAAGTACCGTGTCCGGGTACGGCCCAGTTGGGTGCAGCCCGACCTGGCTGGTGCAGCCCAGCCCAGTCGGCATGGGCTAGCTCGGCGCTGGGGTCTGGCCCAGAGCGGGCGGCCTGGCCCGGTGTTAGGCGAGCGGGGCGGCTTGGCGCTGGCCAAGAGGACGCGGAAGGGGGGGGGGGGGGGGTTACCCCCATGTTTTGTAATTGTGGCCCCCACGTGGGGGGGAGGGGGGGGCTCCCCTTTTCCAGCTGCTGGGGGTTACAAACCCCTGGACCTTCCGATTCCGGCCGGCCGTGATGGCCGGCCAGTGAGCCACCGCGGTTCCCGCCTTCCCTTGTGATGGCGGCCGGATTTCCGGTAGCCCTTCCCAGCACCGTCGTAGCCTTTGTTCGATTGGTGCGGCGCGACGGTGTCGTGCCCCTCCACCGTGGCCCATTATTGGCAGCGGGAAACTTTATCTTTACCGGCAGAGTGCGACGGTGCCGCGCACCTTCACCGTGATTTACCTTGTTCCTGCGTAGTGCCGTTGCACCGTGCCTCCTCCGTTACAAGCCAAAAGATATTCAACAACAAAAAGGGGAGGAGGTTCTGCCGTGTTCGTGTGGTCCAACCTCCACCTTTATTTTGATAATAGGTTTCCAAATAACTAAAGGAGTACATCAATTAATTTTGAACGTAAAAACAACCCCTACCTCGAAGGGATTTGCAGAAACTTGCGTCGTGGAATATGGTGCTGCGGGGTGAGGCTCCATAAACATCGTCGGTGTACATCCAAAGAAGGGTTGACGTCTCACACTAGCTGCAGAGAGGAGAATAACGGCTCGTCGATCACTCCTTGCGGTGATGACACTCTTCATCGAAGTCTTGGCATTCCTCGTGTTCTCCAATGAAGAAGATGAAGATCCTCAAAGCTTCGATTATCCTCTCCCAAAATCCACACACAACCTAACAACCCCAAATAAAATAAAGAAGGTTTATTTTATTAACAAATGCCATGCATTTTCAAATCATCAAAAACACAAACTCAAAATTAAATTAATTGAATAACATTAATCAATCAATTTAATGTGAGAGTTGACTTGCAATAAAGAGGGGGAGTGGGTGAGTTACAAAATTAAGGGGGGTTGCCAAAATTTAGAGGGGGTTTTAGGAGAATTCAATTGGTTGGGCTCATGTGGGCCCCACCTCAATAATTTCCTACAATGTAGAGTTAGGATGTAGTGGGTTCCACCGCAACCTCAATGCATAGGTTATAACTACTTAGAAAAGAAATAAAAATTTTAGCACAAATTATTTTTATTTCACTCTTCACTTAACCCTTTTTTTTAACAACGCCACCCGAGAAAATGCAACTCCAGAATAAGGGTTCCTAAGTAATTTTCGGCACTGCGGTTTCAGCGGTGCCCTCATATTTTGATTCCGAGCACCGGTTCAGAAGTTAGGAAAACCCGCTTGTTCGTTTACTGAACGTACCCGAGCTAAACATCGGAAATTGATTCTGGGCACACTGGGCCTCGGAATTAGGTACCGTCTGAAACTGTGTACTCATAAAATCCCTAAGAAATTATGGGAAAAAAATATCCTTGAAATTTACGGGTCTTTACATTACTCCCACATCAGGACTTTACATCCCCGTAAATATTCATCAAAAACTAGGGAAACAAATGAGGGTACTGAGAACGCATCTATGCCTCTCGCTCCCAAGTACTCTCCTGGAGGTTCCCGTACTGCCACCTGATGCGCACTAGAGGAATTGACCATCCACGTAGGACTCGCTCCAATCGGTCCTCAATCTCCACCAGGACCTCTGTAAAAGTCGCCCCATCCTAAATTTCCAGCTCCCCATGGACGATGATATGCATCAGGTCGTGCACGTATCTCCTCAGCTGAGATACGTGGAAGACGTCGTGCACCCGGTGCAACTGAGGTGGTAGAGCCAGGAAATAAGCCACCTCGCCTATCTTACTGAGAACCTGTAAGGGTCTCATGAAGCGTGGAGATAACCTTCCGCCCTGGCCAAATCTCCGTAATCTAGGTCGAGGTGAGACCTGCAAGAAAACATGGTCCCCATCCTCGATCTCTAGTGCTCTCGGCCTCCTGTCATCATAAGACTTCTGTCGGCTCTGAGCTATCCTCATCTGCTCCTGGAGGACCTGGACCTTCTCTTTCGTGACCTGGACCATCTCTGGACCCACAAGTGCTGACTCCCCAGGGTCTGTCCAGCACAGAGGTGATCTGCAAGGTTGGCCGTAAAATGCCTCGTATGGTGCCATCCCGATGGTGGAGTGGTAGCTGTTGTTGTATACAAACTCCACCAAGTGTAGGTGATCCTTATAGCTGTGACCAAAGTTGAGGACACATGCACGGAGGATGTCCTTGAGAGTCTGAATGGTCCTCTCTATCTGACCATCCTTCTGAGGATGAAATGCGCTGCTCAGACATAGATGCATCCCGAATGCCTCCTCCAACCCATTCCAAAGCTGGGAAGTAAAGAAAGCGTCACGATCAGAGAAGATAGATGATGGAACACCATGAAGTCATACGATTTCATGAATGTAGAGGTGTCCCATGCTCTCAACTAAGCCCTTCTCTCTGATAGGTACGAAGTGAGACGACATGGTGAGTCAGTCTATAATCACCCAAATGGAGTCGTGACCTCTGAAAGTACGTGGATGTATAGTCATGAAATCCATAGATATCCCATCCCACTTCCACTCTAGGACCTCCAAGGGCTATACCCATCCTGCTGGTACATGGTTCTCTTCCTTCACCAGCTGGCAGTTGAGGCATCAAGAAACAAACTCTGCCACAACCATCTTCATCCCCGGCCACCAGTGCTGTCATCTGAGATCCTGGAACAACTTCGCTACCCCTGGATGTACCGCCAAATGGGAAGTGTTAAACTCTCTCAGCACCTCCTTCTGTAAAGCAGCTAGTACCATGGTACGTCCTCTTAAAAGGACTACATGCTCTCCTCCTATAGAGAATCCATCAGGTTCCAGTCCCGTGGAAATCTGGGCAAGTCACGTCTCACAGTCAACATCCCCATGTTGTGCCTCTATGATCCGCTGAAGAAGTGGAGGTGTGACTATGTGCGACTAAAGGAAGACTGCCCCATATCTATAAATGAAGGATATCTCAAAAGCTTCTAGCTGCTTTGTCACCTCTCGAAGTAGCTGAATTCCCATACTCCTATTGAGAGCGTCAGCTACTACGTTCCCCTTTCCAAGATTATAGACAATCTTGAAGTCATAGTCTTGGAGGAAATCGAGTCATCACCACTGTCTCAGGTTTAGGTCCTTCTACGAGAAGATGTACCTGAGACTCTGGTGGTCAGAATAGACTGTAAAGTGCTCTCCCTTCAGATATTGCCGCCACATATTCTAAGCAAAGACCACTACTGCTAACTCCAGGTAATGGGTAGCATAGCTATGCTTGTGCTTCCTCAACTGTCATGATCCATAGACGATCACTGCCCGCTCCAGCATCACGACACACCCGAGTTCGGTCCCTGATGCATCACAGTAGACTACATACCCTACTCCCTCCTCTGGTAGCCTCAAGATGGGTGTAATGGTCAATCTATGTCTCAGCTCCTGGAAGCTCTGCTGACATCTATCTGACTAGAAGAAGGGTGTATTGTTCTTCGTCAATGCTGAAAGCGGTGACAAAACTCTAGAGAATTCTGGAACAATTCTCCTGTAGTACCCAGCCAAACGTAGGAAACTCTGCACCTCCATCACGATCCTGGGTGGCTCCCAATCTAGCACTTCTTCGATCTTCGCAGGAACCACCACAACCCCCGCCTCAGAGATGACATGCCCCAAAAAGTGGACCTCACGTATCTAGAACTGACACTTCGAGAGATTACCATAAAGCTGGTTCTCTCGGAGTGTATCCAATACAACCCGCAAGTGGTAGGCATACTCCTCCTCAGTAGTCGAGTATATCAATATGTTGTTAATGAAGACCATGAAAAATTGATCAAGGTAGGGTTGGAAGATCCTATTCATGAGACTCATGAACACTGATGGAGAATTGGTTATGCCGAAAGGCATAACGAAGAACTCATTGTGGCCATACCGACATCTGAAGTCCATCTTATGCACATCCTCGTCTCGAACTCGGAGATGATGATAGCCCGACCTGAGGTGTATCATTGAGGACCACCGTGCTCCCTTGATCTGATCGAAGAGGTCGTAAATCCTCGGTAGCGGATACTTGTTCCTCATGGTCACCTGGTTCTGGTGAAGGAAATAGACACACAGTCGCAAGCTCCCGTCCTCCATCTTGGCGAACAATATCAGGGAAGCCCAGGGTGAAACACTGGGTCGAATGAATCCCTTGCTCTATAAGTCCTCCAGCTGTACCCGTAGCTATCGAAGCTCAGCAGGAGCCATCCAATATGCTGGAGTGGATATAGGGGCTGTCCCGGGGTACATGTCAATATAGAAGTCTACCTATCTGCAAGGAGGTAGTCCTGCAAACATCATCAGGGAAAACGTCCATATAATGATCCAAGACTATAGGAAAACTCGGACTCCGCACGTCAACTGCTCCTATGATGAGGCTGGCCAAATGATGAGGGATCGGTTGTCCTATCCTCTGTGTACGTCCATCCGGCACTGCAAAGGATCCCTTCTCGCTGGTGAAGGTGAACCTGCTCCCATCGGTGCGGACACACCACCCCTTGCGCCTAATACAATCAATATGAGAATGGACCCCAGATAACCAATTCATTCCCAAGACGACTTCGTAAGGCCTCGACACCGCTACAAGAAGATCCTAACTAAAGCTCTCGCCTCCTAGAGTAAACTCACACTGCCGACACCAGTGTGTAATCATCGAGTCTTCTCCCGTAGGAGTCTCTAGCCATAAGGATCGAGAGAACGGATCCGTCGGAATCTCTGAGCTCCGAACAAGGGCAGCGACAATGAAAGAATGACTCGTTCTTTTATCTATAAGAACTTTAATAAGGGCGGAGTAGATATATATAGTACCTAAAATCATCTCTAGTGCGTCGTGGTCATAGGCCTCTGCTGCCAGAAGCTGAGCCTGCCTCTTCCTTCCAGCTCCTTGTGGTCGGGGTGGACATTTTGGTGGTGGTGGTGGTAGAGCCTCAAAGCATCGCCCACAACCTGCTGCTCGGCCAGCCCCTCTGCCTCGTCCGCCTGCTCCCTGCAGACCACCACGGTTGAACCTCTACTTCTGCCTGGGTGGTCCCTCAGCCATCTGCTGCTCCTCTTCACGGCGGTTCGGGCAGTCACGAGCCATGTGGACCTACTCGCCGCATGCGTAGCACTGTCTGCTCCTCGAAAGGCTGGCTCTACTACATGCACCCCACACCTTCGATCCAGTATCCGATGGTCGTCCGCCTGATGGTCTGGTCCTCCTGGACCCATGTCACATCCGTCGACTCCCAAATACAGAAGACTTAGCTATATGTCGCACTGTTGTAGGTCTCGCTGCTAGGGTAGGCTCTGCAAAAAATCTCTCTACAAGAAGGGCTCGCTCCAGTACTCCTGCCTGCGTCAGAATGCTGAGGGAGATCATCGATGCCCTGATCTCGTGCCTCAATCACTGCTCGAAGGTCCGAGCCCAGAAGAATCAATCCCATACCATGTCCGTGGAATAGCGCGAGAGATCGGTAAATCTCACAGAGTATTGGGATACCGTCAGGCTGCCCTCCCTCAGTTGTAGTAGCTCCTGAATGCGCACCACACAGAGGGTGGCTGGGAAGAACTCTGAGAGAAAGAGGCTCTCGAAGTCCGACCAAAGGAGGGATGCCTCGTCATGCACCTAATTCATCAGGCACCACCAGCTGCCTGCTGCCACGTACAGGAGACTCGCTACAAGTATCACCATGAGGTCAGCTGGTGTCCCTACTAACCTGAAAACTCATACAATATCCTCCAGCCAATCATCGACTGCCTGAGGGTCCGTCACCCCACAAAACCTAGGCGGTCTCTGATGTTGAAACTCGTGCAGTGCACTAAGGCGGCGTTCACTCTCAACGGCGGGGGCTAGTGGCATCGGTGGCTCGGCGGGTGGTGGTACCGCCGGTGCCTCCACTATAATTCGGCCCTGCACCGAGGCCTCGTCACTCGTTGGGTTGTTGTCTCGCACAAAGATCTGAACCCTTGCTAGCTTCCATCGTGGGGCCATCCTAAAAAGAGAAAGGTGGGCCATAATCAATACTGTATACCTGGTGAGCTGACATAAAGTAATCACAAAGAAAACTTATGAAACACAGATGCAATCAATGTTTTCGTGCACGAAGTTTGAAATCAGAAGTTAGGGTCCTGGTGTATGGATACGTCGGCCGCCGCACCAACACATGACTCCCTTGAATGATAACGACACTCAATAACCTTAACATTGTTTATTCACAAAGAAGAAAGATCAGAGTCATGTGTTCTGTAGTAGAACCGAACTCCTCTAATAACAAATTGTCAGGACACGTCCTCAGGACCCGTGTCGTGACTACCCCAAGCCCGCCTCCCATAGGCCAGGCGCTGGCGACTAGTACCAACAATGTAAAACCAATAAAAAGGGAATGCATTGCCTTTATGTAAGAAAACAAATACCACATAGTATGCAAGCTGAAGTAAACACTAAGAAAATGGTGTACAAATACAAGTGTTGAAAAAGTAAATGGGCCAGAATAAAAACCCAACCGATGTAAAGTACAACTGAAAAGAATGTACAGCAATAGAAAAGTAAAGCAGCAACTCTGAGCCATCCTCTGGTAATCCCCCCTGAAGGGTGGGTATAGATAGTCCCCTCTGCTCCTCGGCTCCAGCCATCCGCTCCGAGTACGTTCTGTCCAGTGCTCCACCTCCAGGTACCGTCCAGCTCCACATGCTCCCACCTCGATTAGCGTTGTCCATCGTCTGTATCCAACACAACAAAGTGCGGGCATAGCCCATGCTGGGGTGAGTATACACTACTCAGTAGGGACCCCTAGACCCCCGAAGGTCTCCTAGAATCCACGAAGGATAATCCACAAAGGAAAGATTCAATCACGAAGTAACAGCCAACTCTTCTTAGGTATATGCCCATACATATACCTAAGTCATCAATAACAGTTCGGCTCTATCATCTGAGCCCAAGTTCGATCTAGTCCACACATGATAGCAAAATCAAATCCCCAGAGGATAACACAACCCAATCCAAACAGGATAACAAAACAATCATATCGAAGATATTGATTGAAAGTCAAGACTCAACACACATAGGTATACTTCTTCGTAAGGTTATAGAGATGATCAGATATAACAACTGATTCATCTAAGCTGTGGGACACACATAGGATACAAGACCAGCTAAGCTGTTAGACCCACAATGTATACAAGACCAGCTACTCAACCGAACCCACATATGATACAAGTACAAAGTCAAATACTACCGGACCCACATAGGATACAAGAACAGTAGTACTGCCGGACCCACACAGGATAAAAGAAAAGTAGTCATCACCGTCGAACCCTCGGAGGATTTCCGTATGGTCATCGTCACTGCCAAACCCACGGAGGACCCAGTACAGTCATCATCATCGTCGTAGTCGCAGCCAGCTCTAGGGTTCCCGCATACAGCATGCTCGATTCCGGGAGGGTCCGATCCACGAGCCAAGGGGGCCGATACATCAACTCACATGAAGTTTGGAGTTGATGCATCCCAAGGTTCCGTCTCATCAATAGGAACTCAATGCGACAGACGACACGTCAATCAGACGCCTGGTCTGAGAGTTAATGGCTTTTTCATTCCAACGGCCCGGTTGGTTTTTAAGAAAAAACGAACCCGACTACAATTCAAATGCGTCCGAACCTCAAGCAGAGTAATCCAAAAGAACCGTCTCACTTTGATGAATCCAAAAAAGTCGATGACACGTCAATCAGACGTCCGGAGCTCATGTTATAAGTGTTTCTGCTCCGAAGGCCCGGTTGGTTTCGTGCTTGAACCAACCCGGCCATACCCAAAGTTCTCCGAGACCTTGAGTGTAAATACCAAAACGACAATCTTGATCCAAGGATTTCTAAGTAACTAAAGGTGCGTCGATCGGAGGTCTATATCCCACGATATGAGCTTTTGAACGGATCTATCCGAAAAATAGGGGGTTCAGCCCTGGTCCGGCCCAGCCCGATACCCCTGGGTCAGCCCGAACCGGGAAACCCGTCCCTGGTCCAAGTCCGGCCCAGTTGGGTGTATCTCAACCCGGTTGGCGCATCCCGACCCAGCCAGCGTGGCCCAGCCCAGCGCGGGGGTCCGGCCCAACACGGGTGGCCCGGCCCGGTGCGACTGGTCCGGTCCAGCGCGTGCGGCTCGGTACTGGCCGAGCATACGTGGAAGGGGGGGGGGGGCACTGCCCCCCTCGTATTAGAACGGTGGCCCCCACGTGGGGGGTGGGGGCGCCCCTTTGCCAGCCTTCAGTGGTTACAAACCCCCATACCTTCCGATTCCGGCTGGCCGTGATGGCGGGCTGGTGAGCCGCCGCGGGACCCCCATGGGACCCTCCTTGCCTTGCGCTGACGACCAAATTTCTGGCCGCCCTTCCCTGCACCACTGTGGCCTGCCCCATCCGTGACCTTTCAGGTTTCTCCAGTGCATCGCGACGGCGCTGCGTCCCTCCGCCGCAGGAACATTCAGCTTCACCGGAGTGGCGCGACGGTGCCGCGCACCTTCACCGTGATTTACCTTGTTCCCGCGTGGTGTCATTGCACCACGCCACCTTTGTTCCAGGCCACAAGATATTCAACAACAAAAAATGGGAGGAGTTTCGTCTGTGTTCATGCGGTCTGAACTCCTTTGTTATTTTGATAACAGGAGGCCAAAGAACTAAAGGAGTACCTCAATTAATTCTGAACGTAAAAACAACCCCTACCTCAATGTGATTCACCGAAACTTGCGTCGCGGAAGATGAAATCATAATGTGAGGTTCTGTAAATGTCCTCAGTGTGCATCTGAAGAAGGGTTGACATCTCACACTGGCTGTAGGGAGGAGAAGAACAGGTCATCGATCAATCCTTGCGGCGATGGTGTTCTTCATCGAAGTCTTGGCATTCCTCGTGTTCTCCAACGAAGAAGATGAAGATCCTCAAAGCTTCTAGTATCCTCTCCCAAAATCCCGACACACCCTAACAACCCCATATAAAATAAGGAAGGATTATTTTATTAATACATTCCATGCATTTTCCAATCTTCAAAAACTCAAACACAAAATTAAATTTATTGAATAGAATTAATCAATCAATTTAATTTCAGAGTTGACATGAAATAAAGAGGGGGAGCGGGTGAGTTACATAGTTAAGGGGGTTGCCAAAATTTTGAGTGGGGTTTTTGGAGAATTAAAGGGGTGGGGCTGCTGTGGTCCCACCTCACTAATATCCTACCAAGTGGAGTTAGGATGTAGTGGGTTCCACCCCAACCTCCATTCATAGGTTATAACTACTTAGAATAGAGATATAAATTGTAGCAATTTTTTTTCACTCTTCAGTTAACCCATTTTTTTAACAACACCTCCCAAGAAAACGCAAATCCAGAATAGGTGTTCCAAAGAAAATACCGGTTCTATAGTTTCATCAGTGCCCTCAGATTTTGATTCCGAGCACCGGTTCAGAAGTTAGGAAAACTTGCTCGTTCATTCACTAAACGTACCTGAGCTAAACTTCGGAAATTGATTTCGGGCACACCGGGCCTCGGAATCGTGTGCCGTCAGAAATTGCGTATTTGTAAAATCCCAAATAAATTAAGAAAAAAAATTTCCTTCATATTTACAGGTATTTACATATTCTACCTATTTCCCTTCTCTAGAATACTAAGGAATATGCAAACAACACAAATAAGATGTGTGATATCAATCTTTATAAGAACAACGACATACATCTTAATCTCAAAAAAAATTATATAAAACCTAATCCATGTAAATATACACTTCAACAATTGTAGTTTAATTATGTTTGTAAAGTATGAAATTATAGCTAGTGGGTGATCATTATTTTTGACATGATCATTCTAAAAAGTTGCAACACCATCCAAATGTACACTGACTAAGTTTCAAAAAGTGTCCCAAAATATAAGTCTCTATCAGTCCCTATCGATTACATCACATTTATAGAATGAATATATTTCATAAGTAATATTTTTTTATAAATAAAACATTATATATTCTCTCCATTCCATCATAGTTACACTTAAGATAATAACAATGATATAGAGATGTATAATGAAAAAACACCCATCATTATACTCATTCTAGTGGAGTAAATAACGCAAAAAACTCTATAAGATAGCTATTCATCCCTAATGGAATCATACTTTTGGTATCACTATCTTGGTGATTTCATATCCCATAGAAACTTCATTTAATAATATACAATATATCTTCTTGTCTATTTCCCATAATTCATCCAATTTTTCAATTTATATCTCTTCCACTAAATCTCTAGGATGGAATTTTTTATTGAAAATAATATTTTAGGAACTAAACCTTCATTAGAAACAAATTTAAGTACCATCAATGTCATTTTTTTATTTAAAAAAAGTGATAAAACCTCATTGAAATAAAAACCATTTGATTTTTGAAATCATTTCTCAAATAGTTTAACATTACCCAATTTCCTACATTTAGATTCCTTCTCTAATAGATATAACCATTTTTCTGTAGTTCCATATTTCATAGAGGAAAATCTATTGTCTCATATATATATATATAAATGTAATTAATCTTATTATTCTTTTATTTTTAACTGCCAATTCAACGAGGTACTTAAACTTATCTCATTATCGATGAGTTTGTGTTCTCTACCATCCATAAGAAGAAGATAGTGAATTCCAGGATCAAACCATTGAAATAGTATTCTAACCCATTCATACATACTCAACTTCTATGGTTTATCTCCTTTCAGACTTCATGTTTTTTAAAATATTCCCAGATATTCTATAATTGTTAATCATTTAGTTTATAAAAACATGAGACTTCTATAACTTGATCATCATTTTTATTATAGGAATTGGTTTTACGTCTGAAAATTCTATGCTCCTTGAATGACCGAGAACCTCCCAGCTTTTATTAAAATAATCATTGACTTATATTTAATATTTTATCCCAATTGAATAATTATCATTATCTTAGTCCTTCCAAACAATCTCTACATTAATTAGAAGACCTCACACCCAAATAAAATGTCATTAATTACTATCATAGAGCCAAAATAAAAATTTTCTATTAATATAACCAATAAATAACCTATATGGGACATACGATCTATCAAATCCCATTCCTTATAATTTTCAAAGGTGTGTACAATACCTGTAAAAGAATTCTGGGGAATAAAATCTACATATTGTTTTGGTATAGAGTTCTTCTAGTTGTTTTTTCACCATTGGTTAAAAAGGACTCCAATTCATTGGAGATTGTAATTAGTTATAAATTTATCCAAAAATACCTTTGGAATTTTGATCATAACCTTGTGATATTGGATCTCTCATTCAATGTTTTGTTTATTTATTATAATATTCTATTTTTCTAAGGAATTATGACCAAATTATTTTCCTTCTTGATTATATTCATATAAAAAATCAGGTAGAACTATTTTACTCTATACTCACCACCATTATGAGTCTAGAAACATATCAAATTCATTTTGACCCCATGCTGGCTCCCTATACAAAAAATGTTCTATAATATATTGACTTGTTCTTGAGGAAAAGCATTGAAACATTCTAGATAGAATCATTGTAGATTTTAAATTAGTCCATTTCTCCCCCATGAGATCAAATAACAATTTTCCCCATATATCCATATGAACCAAATTAATATTTTGAATGTTTTCTTTCATAACAAAATATTCATAGTACTCCTTACACTACTATCCAAGTATGATAATTTCAAATGTTATATACTCCACATGAAAACTATTTAGTAATCCCATTAAATCTATGTTTCATAAAGTTTTTATATTAATTTCCCCAAAGTGGTCATGCCACAACTTTAGTGTTCTATATGTTATTGATCCCTCCTGATTTTGGTGTAAATTTTAATTATTATTCATATACAACATTCCATCCCTAACACCATATTATTCCCTCATGAAACCCTATTCTATCATACAAAAACAATAAATAATGATAGTATAGAATCCCATATCTCCAAGCTGACACATTGAAATTATGTTATTTTGTAAACATGGGATGTGACAAACAACGTTTAAATGGAGAAAAATAAGCTCCATTAAATTTTCAACAACAAAATTTCCATAAATCTTTAATACTTCCTCAACCTCAAGATATTCCATTCAATATCTTCTAAATAAATAATTCCTCTTGAACCCCTTATCATATATTGAGTTAAATTTTGTTATGGAGTCAATAATCAATGAATCAATTTGGATCATAAAACATAATATGAAACATTCATCCTTTCCTTCAGTTGTTTTTTTATAGATAACAAAAAAATAAGATTCCAGAGTTTTATGGTTTTTACTGATTATATTTCTGAATGTTTCTCTTAATTTCATAGTGAAGAATACAATTTCAAAAGAACCAACCAATTTCTATAGTTCCCATCTCTTCTATTTTCTTCTTTTTCTTATGAATTATTTTTGAGGAATATCCCCTTGTTTTTTTGTTAAACAAATTTTCTGTCACATACGACTTCTTTCATTATTTTCTTATTATTCGGAATTAATCCCCATATCTCTTCAATAATTACTTCATTTTGGCAACATTAGTTTCTTACAATTGTAACCATTGTATCCCACGATTTTGGGAGTCATTAAAAAGTATCAATAACATTATATCTCTAAAAAAATTTAGTGATTCATATTAAAAAAATACATTACTATATTTTGAGATTTGAAGTCACATGTTCTCTAAAATGGATATAATGGTAAATTTATTATATTAAACAACCTCAATTTTTTATATTCTATTGATCATACGAAATAGTTTTTACCCCACGATGTTTTGTAGTTGATTTCACAGAATAATTATTTTTAGAGATATGAACTTTTATTATTTAAAAAATTATTTTATTCATTAGTGAAAATGTTAGTATATTATGGATATAGGATCATATAGAAATTATAATAAAATTATTATGATGATACATATATATTTTACATAGGAGAGGTATAATTTAATATTACCAAGTATCGAGGTAGTATGGACTCGAATCAATGTAATAATAAAATACATCCTAACATAATATTTGGTTTTAAATAAGAATTTTGTAACCATGGAATATGATTAACCACCAATAATGAATATAGATCCTTAGAGAGAGTTAGTGGATCTTATATGTCCCCCTTTTAGGGGATCTAGTAATGAATTATGAGGTAAAGACATGTTTAGGAGATAAAAAATGAATAAATTTATCTCCAAGATTCACGATTCAGCAACATAGATTGGGTATGTTATCCATTATTTCTATATTCATTATTTATATCGACTCCTCTTGTATTTAGAAATTGGATTATTATAATACCATTGACTATATTGGGCATTATTGAATATTCTCAAGAATGTATTGTGCTAGAGATTTCAAGTAGTGTTAGAATGATGAATAATTAGTTGTTTTCTTCTTATGATTGAAAATTATTAGGTGAAATGATTATAAATATTTTTACTTTGATCATCAATAGGTTTCCCCATTAAATATTTTTTTGAACCTTGTTTAATATCATGGTAAATTTATTATCGATATTCTTATATCTCGGATTCTCACAAACCACGTTTTCTGTATTTCATTCTTCCCTCGTGTGGTGAATGGCCACTCTTGGCCATCACATTATATGGTGGATCAACATTGGTTGGTCATATTTGTGATAATGTTGGTGTAATGTGTTGATGGAATCATTCTAAACAATGTTTTAACACAAAGTAAACTCTTTTGAATCATGACAGTTGTTTGGTCCTGACAAATTTTGTTAGTTTCAAAGGGGAAAGGCTTACCATGATAGGTGGGGCTCATAGGAGATTTAGGATGATAGTGGAAAAAAATAGGTCAAAGAGGCCACTAGAAATCATAGTATTGTATATTACCAAAATGAGATATATATTCTAAAAAATACCAACACTACATGTTGTGTTGTTTTTGAAATAATAATGCATATATAGTCATGGGATACTCCACGATAGATTTAATAGTATATAAATATTAAAAAATGTGTAATATAGGTACACATGTCATGTAGTTCTAGGTTATACAACTCAGGATATATAAGAGTACAATAATAGGATTTTTTTTTCACACGTATTGGGTATTTCTATGGTAAGCATTGTATAATAAATGGCCAAATGACTCAAAATGCCACTGAGTATGTACAGAACCACCCCATTTTGAAGACATGTTATCTGGTGGGTGTATGTGAAGACTTGTAGATGTCACTATATATGTACATGAATAAAAGAAAAATATTTCATTATTAGAGATTCTCATGATCTTTAAGGTTTAATGTTTTAGAGAATGTGGATAAACATGAACTAAAAAACTCATGTCCTTTTAACTACTATATATTTTCCCACCATATGATCATATTTTTATTCAATTACAGGTCTCCAAATTCTACCAAAATTATTCCCATATGAAACATTTCTAGATATTATATACTTTTATTCTCTTTATATCTTTGTGGAATTGATATATAAGAAATGTGTGAGCTCTGATGCTCAATAATGTTAAACATAAGAAATAAAAATTAATGATCATCTTTGAGAATAATATGGTAAAATGGATATAATCAATTGTACATAAGAATATCATACCTAAAAAATAATATATAAAAATTACTTAGTAATTTCCTAAATATTGATATAATATAAAACATTAATTAAAATAGAGTAAAAAAATATTACAAAAATTGTAATACATTAGAGAGTAAAATATGAATAATAATAAACCCAAATGTTTGGAATATCATTTAAACCAACATAGAGATATGGAAAAGGCATAATCAATATAATAATAACATTGTGGATCATGTATCATAACCTATTTCTCAATGAGGATCATGCTTGACTCACATTTTTAACTTTATGAATCACGTATCAGTCATATGCTTCCCAATGTAGATACTGATTCACTCACCGATATCCCTAGGTAGTCTGAATCATGAAAATTTTGTCCCTTTTATATCAAGTTATATAGGAACTTAACCAATTAATTAGAGGTAACTATATGACTCTACCCCTAATTATATATAAATTTTTTGTGCCACATAATGTCATATCACACAGAACCCATGGAAAGAAATTGGGTTTAATATCCCTTTAAAATGGAATCATATAAACAAAACATCTATAATTCCATTAATGATTTTAATATGATATACCCATGAAAAATAAATTTGAATCCAGATAAATTCATTAAATTTATATGAGGTTAATATTCAATCAAGATAATAAATCATATGATATTTAGAAAATATATATAAGGATTATATATTTTTCTTAATCATTTAAAAATAAATTTATTTACGGTACCTAAGTGTATAACCATCTATAAAATGAATAAAAAATAAGATATTCACAATGAAAGGAATGTTTTTGTTATACATCAAAGATGATTAGGAAGGAAAAACAATATGATGGATCATTCCTCTAGAAGAGAATGGAATTATATAGTCCATATAAAGAAATAACATGGGTGGTATAATTTAACAAATATCTCCAATAAAGAATAATAATTTTAATGGAAAATGAATTAGATATAAAACATACTTTTTAGCAATTTGAGAGAAATAATTTTTTGAAATAATAGATATCCTTTATCTTTCTAGATGATTCTAAAATAAATATGTTATTAATAGGGGTGACACCATACCTTTTATAAACCATTAAAAATTGATTAATGTATTATATAAAATGAAAAATAAATATTAAACATGTGTTCACATGGATGAAAAACCTAAAAAAGATTTTAAAATTCATTTTTAACATTATTGAAATTATATGATGTTATGGGAACCATAAATATATTTTTTTTTCAAAAAAATTGAATGAACTATTTAAAAATTAATCTTTTTTAAAAATTAACCGTAATTATAAATCCATTAATTACATAAGGGATATAAAATGCAATTAGGGGTGGAAGAAAAAATAGTATAATTCAACGGATGAATTTTTTTATATATTTTGAAATTCACATGTTAAAAACACTCATCATTAAAAGAGTAACAAAAATATATCATAGAAGTGGAGATGGAAAATATGGAGTTCACATTAGATACCAATTAATTGTTTTCCTATTAAAATTGAAAAAATTGGAGGGAAATTACAATATTGACAGGGAGATGAAGTCATCATTAAAGATTATGGGAATTATTATCAACAAGGATATATTTTTTATAAAGAAATTTTATCAAGGTAAAAGATTTTTAATAGAAGTTAAATTTAAATCCAAGAATAAGATAAAGTAAAATTAAATATAATATTGCGGTGGAATAAAATAATGTATGAAATATGTTCATGAAGAATCATTTTATTGTTAATAAGTGTGATGAGTTAAAAAAACCAATTATGAAAATGGGAACCTAAGAATCAATAGAACATGAGAGAGTTACAAAAAAATAGGCATTAAAATTGCATGATATGAAATATATTAATTTTATTTTTGGAAAATATAATAGTTAATACAGTATATATTGAATATATGGTTCATAATATCAATGTTTTCTCATGGAGATGAAAATAAGAAAATGAAACCCGTAGAAAATTTGTATTTTTTGATTTAAACCCTCATGATAGAATAAACATGGAATAAAACATTAAAATCAGGATATATAATGGAATAATGATACAAAATGATAAAATTTTATTATTTTCCCCTTGAAAAATAATTCATGGTTAATAACATAAACATGTCTCTTTAAATTCAAATTTTAAACAAAGAACCCTTCTATAACGTCGAAGATAATTTTAGATTAATACATTTTAATATATATTATTATTTATGAGTAAGATATTAATTTTAGGATAAAGGGTATTCTTTGTTCAATAACATACTCAACATGAAATAATGGATTTCTCTGAAATCTTACATTGCACATAAGGCTGATTTAGACCAAAAATTAATAAAAATTAATATTATTATTCGAAGGAGTAGTTAACATTGAAAAATTGTATTGTAAGGATTAAAAAATTACTATATTTTGTATAAAAAAATTTTTTGGATGTTTTTACACTCATAAAATAAATTTTATAAGCCTCAAATGATAATAAATCCAGTTTAAAGTATAAAATACTCTAATATTTTTTATAAGGTAGTTTTTTTAACTTTTGACGGTGAACCCTTATGAAATATAATTTTTGTTAATTTTTTAAGTTATATTTGACAAAATAAACTCATTATTTGGAAGTGGGATGTCAAAATTTATTTTGGTTGAATTTTTGGTATTTTTGTGATAAAATTCAAGTTTCAATGAATAGTGAAAAATACTGCATTTTAATTCAAATATTCCTTTTTGTATAATTTATATATATATAGTTATATTATCCTTTTAATTGGTTTTAATGTTTAATTTGATAAGTTGTTTATCATTTAATTCATTGTTTTCTCATTGGAGGTAATTTATATTTTATGTTTGATTAAAAATCATTTTAATGTTGTCATGCTTTTACTTTTAAAAAACTCGTTTTCTCATTTTGACAAGAATTAATTTTAAATTAATTAAAAAAATTATATATTTTGTATTTGTAAAAATGGATTATATATTTGGAATCGTAATTTATATATTATGTAAATAGGTTCCTTTTATTTTTGGACATTATGAATAGTAACATTGGTAACTTTTATTTACCACAGTTAAAGGTAAATAAATAAAATTAGGGTAACAAATAATATGATAAGAACAATAAAATTACCCTAACACATTTTAAAATCAGATTTTATAATTAAAAGTCAACCCTTAACACCTTAGGATAGAAATTACTTCATTTAATGGACTTTTTCAAATGATAGTGATATAATTATTATTAAAACAAATAAAATTGACAACATTTTACCCTCTTATCTCTTATAAGTATAAAATTTTTAATTTAGTAATAAAATTGATGAGACTACGGCTATAAGTAGTCTAAAAAATATACTAAAATTATCTACATCATATAAACTTATTTATAATTATTAGATATTAAATAATTAACATAAATATTAACACAACAGTGATACAATAATTATTTTATTATGAGAAATATCAAATACATGAATTTATAAATCTCAAAACAAATTATATATGAAATAAATTATGTCATACAAGATTTTTATAGGTTAATTTGAAATGTTATAATAATATTCAATTCTTTTTTATATGTTATCTTATTGTTTGGATATTATTTAAATTTAATGAAATGGAGAGTGTTAAATTATAAATTTTTTTTGTTTTTAAAAAATATTATTTTGTAATTTTTTTTAAAAATCCTGAAAATATTTTAAAAACACAATTTTACTTTGATAATGTATAAAAGTTACATAATTGTATAATTATTAGAAATTTACACAATATAAGTAAAATTAATATCCTCTTAATAATAAAAATTTCATTAAGACAATTAAAATTAATACGGAATAATTAAGTGTGAACCGAGAAAAAATGTTTAAAATAAAGTACATACATGTATAAAAATTATTTTATTATGATATTTAATACTATACTCATATTATAATAAAAATAATTGTGGTTTGGACCATTTGGAAATGAAATTAATATTATATTAATTTAATACTTTTAATAATTCCAACGACTCCCCTCCACTATCTTATAAAACGTTTTCCTCTCTTATCTAATACTCACACATAAAAAGCATTTTGATCAAAAAAATATCTATCCAAAACACTTCCTAGAATCCTTCCCATAATCCTAGAAGCCTCTCTTAGGGAAGAAATCCCCCTATAATTCTTTTGGAATAAATCAAAAGAAGTTAACCAATTAAGAGGTAATACCTTCTCTCGTGATTTTTAGTTTCATTTCCATTCTCCAATACTTAAACTCTTATTACTTTATGAAAAGTATGAAAAAAATAATACTGGGTTTTTATGAAATGGTTTTAAATTACACTTACAAAGACCTCCATTTAATGGGTAACAAACATACAATTTAGGTGTATGGTGAACTAGTCCATCACGAAACGATGATTGTTCAATTTTACCCTACCACCTATCAGAGTGGACATTATGATGGAAAATATATTTCTATATAAAATATATTATATTTATATTGTCTCCATTCATCTATTATTTTTATTTATAACAAAACTTTATTCTTTTCATATAGTGTAAATACTATAATGTTGTCTGAGGAAGTGTGTACTACCACCTACTCAAAGTGATATGACTTGTTCCCTTTATACATGAAATGTATAAGGATGGTTTTATTAAACCTATGAGACATATATGAAATTAATATAATTTTAAAAATATAATTAATTCTTATTATTTTAATACAAAAATTAAATTAATGTAGTGTTTAGGCATACATACAACTTACGGTCTTGATAAACAGTTCATTTCATTTCATATCTCCAAATATTATGGATTTTTATAAATACATACAATGGAAGTCTAACACAAGGTAAGGGAAATAATCACCCAATTTACATTTAGTGAGATAAATATTGATTTCATTGGTATTATTTTTTCAAGAATATGTGTGAATGACCTCGAACTGTTTTACACTTATAATCAACTTATATTGGGTGTATTTATATTTTTCACACATAATTATGCCATTTATTAATCCATAACCCATTAATATGTTCTTTGAAAGGGATTTAACCTCAATCTCCTTTAATTGAGGAATATATTGATATTATGAACCATTATTATCATATAGGGTGTATATATAACCCTTTTGATAGATCATATCTGGAATTACTATATTCTCATGATATTTAATGTTATTTTTACATGTTATTCATTTATTATTTTTATTCATGTGTTTCTCATGTGGTAAGAGAGTCTTTGACTAATAAATTATTTTATGTGTTTTAGAGATTTATTCTTTGAATTATTTATCATTAATATCCATGTTTTCCAAATGGTATTATAGATTTATTGATATGGAAAAAATTGTTTTAAAATGTTAATTATTCTAATTATTTTAAATGTTTCAAAGAGGTATAGGACACTTTGACACAAAATTATTTTTTATAAATTATTTAAATTATTTTTTAAGATATATTTAGTATTTAAATATCTTGAAACTATTTCTTGTGATTGAAAATGAAATTTTATGAGTGAAATGTTGATAATTGCAATATTTTATGTGTTATGAATATAAAATGGTACTTGGAAATTTGACAAATGGTGATATGATAAACCAAATATGGGTGGTTTTGTTATAAATCATGGATTAGTGGTAACATTATAACATTAAATGCATTGGGTATGGATGTCAGACATATGATTATTCGATTTTTTGAAATGATTAGAAGTCAACCATATAGTTATTCTATTTATGTATGATTATGTCTAAAGTTAACTTTATCTATTTTATGTTACATTATATGTGTTTTAAGAAAATATTTTGATTACAAAATGGGTAATCAATGAACTTATATTCAGTGAAGTGTAATTAATACTTCTTAAAGGTGAAAAGAATTACTTTATGTGAATGTATTCATGGTTTACATGTTTTCCCAAGACTAATCGTTTTCTTTCTTTGTGTATCCATTCCTGAGATTTCTATTGCCCTCCTAAGATTTGAAATGTCCTTCACGGGATTTAAAGAAGAATAGAGTCAGAAATGGGATCAAGGAAAAGTTATTATTTTACATGAAAACAAACCATGTTTCTTTTTAAATGTTTTTTATAAATGATATCGATACTCTTCGAAGTTTACACTTTTTATTACTGTGGTTTTGTTATGTAGGAGTTACACCCTAATTATATAAAGCTCTAAACCTGAAAAGTTCTCTATTGTGAATTAAAGTCAAATTAAGGACTTATCATAATATTATGAAATGTTTAATGCTCGGGCCATATAGTTGGGATCATGGGTCAGTTTAGATAGTTTTATATGTTAGGGTGTTATCTAAGCATAAGTGAGTAGTGTTATATAACCACAATTGTTAAAATATTAGAAAGAGTTATAGTGATTTTAGATATATCAAAGGCATTTTTGATAAAATGAGTAAATATATTTGAGTGTTTATCCAATCTATATGACATCATGTGATGATATTATTTATATACTCACACTAAACATATTTAGTTTTACTAAAAGGACTGATTTAGATGGAACCAAATTAACTGTGTTTGTGAAGGAAAATTTGGTGGATCTCTGAGTAAGAAACCAAATAAAATGGGAGATACAATGAGAAATCTCACGGTTATTCTAAACCAACTATCTTAGGTAAGGATTAACCACTTGGTCCTTGGTTATTTCTCTAATGCATTATATAACAATGACATGAATCCCTATAGAATTTCCGGTAATAATGATCATATAGGTTTGTATATTCAATAACATAAGTGCCATGGACGTGTAATGAAACACCTAGGAAATTTTTTTAAAGGTAAACGAAGTTGTTATTGATGTGAAATAAATGTCATAATGCAATAACCTTCCTAAGAAAAAGGAATTTTTCTGTTAACTTGAGGAAAGGGAAATATGTTCCTTCTGATTTATCAATTGAATGTTTGAAATGTAGGTAGTATGGTCATTATGAAAGTAGGTGTCCTACGAAAAAGATTCAGGACGGTATCAAAAGGACTGTGAAAATATTTTTGTAGAAATACCTAATTCCATTGCATTTGAATATGACGAAACTAAAAATGACCTATGAAAGTTATGGATTATTTCATGAATCATGTTTTGACATTATTAAATATTTGGACATGGAACCTATTTTTTTGAAGAAAATATGTAGAAACAAATAAAATTGAAAATCTTGTTTATCGTATAATGAATAATACAAAATGATTAAGAAGTCTCCATAGAATGGATTTAAGGCTTATGTTTCATTGAAGGGTGATAAAATATTTAGAATTATTAATTCCCTTTTGATGATTGGATTACATTGAAACACTTTTCTCTAGTATGTGTAACCCTGATTTTTTTTATTTGAAAATGTTATTCAAGGAATAATTTTCATTTCATTTATATAAATAATACCAAAATCAATGGATAAACTTTAGGGTTCATATGTTCTTTTGTTTTCAGGTGATTAAGGGTTATTGCTTTTTGGGATGAAAAATTAAAGGTTTGAGATAACATTTGATCTTAAGAAAGTTATTGTTTTTTACGTCATTATCTTATTTCTGAGATTGTTATATGAATGATATTATTTTAGAAAAAGGACAACCTGCATGGTGGGAGACCACAAATCGCATACTGTAAGGCCACCAGAATCAAACCCATAACCAAAGGGAGATTGGGGTGCATCACCTACCACTGGCCTACGTAACGTCCCTAGTTATTATGAATTTTGTTTAGATAAATGAGTTGATGGGATATATATAAGTTGATTTTAAGAAAAAATGTTTTAACAAATGGATATCATTATTATTGTAAAATCATTTGTGGATTATGTGATAAATGCTATTTTTGAAGATGTTCACTATTTTGGTAACTTTATATAATTAAGGTAAATAGAATAATATTTTATTTTTACAAAGGTGTGATGGTTGAATTGTATTTTGGAATAATCTATGATTTTTTTGCAGACTTATATAGATTTTTGTTATTTCTTGAAATGATTAACCCATCAGTGTGAATATGTGAGAAGGAAATTAATTTTTTGTATGAGACATTAAGAGTGCTGTATGGAGATAAATGTTAAAACTTATCATGGAAGACTATTTGATCAAATCCTTCTAAACTTTGGGTTAAAAAAATTATTTTTTATTATTTTTGAGAAATTTCAATGATTGTTTGTTATTGAATGGGATATGATGAACTTTGGGTATTATTGTTGAATTTTGGAGATGGAAAGTAGTCATTCTCTTTGCAATGAAATATTCTTTTTCAGAGAATTATCTTATCTTTTACTTACCATTTTGGTTTGAATTAATGTATAAATATAAGGGAACTTTATAGGTCCTTTTTTATGGTTATGCGATTCAAAAGAATTTGATTATAGTGATGTAGGTGTGACCTATTCATCTTAAATACACGTTGATTAGAGAAAAAGATAAGTTTGTTGTGGAATTCGATTAATGAATGCAACTCTACATTTTAGATAAGTATTTTTTCATATCTTATTATTAAATGTAGTAATAGAATTCCAAAAATTTATGAAAAGTATAATAAAACCAAAAAAATTTCCATTTACTTTTCCTACTATGGAATAAATGACCTTTTAACCAAAAATAATTTTATGAATTTGTGATTGTTATCTTTTCTGGATCATGTTTTCTATCACTCTCCACACAGATTTGATAGATATTTTTTCTTCCATATCCATGTTTTCTTACATGGAATAATAGTATGTGTTATCTCAGGTGACCTTCATACATTCCTTTATTTCTTTTAAAGTGGATGTTTTATTGACACTTTTTCCGATGTGGGATTTCAATGAAGTTACTGATCCCAATTTTAAAATCGTGAGGAAAAAATTTCCAACAGGGGGTAAGGATGAAACATACCGGTTAATTATAGAATAATTCATTTTAATATCTATTAATATTTATAAATTATATATTTATTTTACATTAAAGGGGATTATTTTTTCTATATCACACTCATCATGTAACAACGTGTTTCTCGAAAATCTTACATTGCACACAAGACTGAGTTATAACTAAAAATAATACATTATTAATATTATTATTTTAAATGTGTTTCAACACCTAGCCGTTTTATTTGAAAAAACGAGTAAATAAATATATTTTGTTTAATTTTTTTATAATGTTTTTACATTCATCAAATAAATTTTAGAGGCTTGAAATGAGAATAAATCCAATTTTAAGCATAAAATACTCGAATATTTTTTAAAGGTAGTTTTACAGTCTTTTGATGGAGAAATATTTTTAAATATAGTTTTTGAAAATTTCATAACTTCTATTTGAAAACAAAAATTCTTCTTTGGAAGCAGGATGTCAAAATTTATTTTATTGAAATTTTGTTATTTTTCTGATAAAATTCATATTTTAATAAATAGTGAAAATATACAACAATTTAATTCAAAACTGCTTTTTCATCTAATTTAATTATATACTTATGTTTTCATTTTAATTGGTTTTAAAAATCAATAGAATTATGTTTTCCATAATTTAATACTATTTTTGTCATTGGAGGTAATTTCACTTTTAAATTTGATATAAACACATGTAAATTTTCTGATGGTTTTTACATTTTAAAAACTAGGTTTCTCATTTTGAAAACATGATTTAATTTTCAATTAATAAATAAAAATATATTTTTAAAATTTTGAAAAATGAATTCCATATTTTGATTCAGAAGGTCCAAATTGTGTAAATAACTCCCTTTTACATTAGTACATTATGAATTGTAACTTCAGTAATTTTTATTCAGTATGTATATATGTAAATTTGGAAAACTAGTGTAACAAATAATATGATATGGTTAATAAAATTACTCCAACACCTTCAAAAATCTTATTGGATAAATAAAAGTATACTATTAACACATAATGATCAAAATTGATTCTTTTAATATACTTTTTTTTCATGAATGTGATACAATTATTATTAAAACAAAAGAATGTGACAACATGTCACCCTCTTATTTTATATAAGAATAAAACATTTAATGTAATTATAAACATAATAAAACAAAAAATACATATAATTAGTCTAAATAAATATAATATAATTATCTAAATCATGTGAATTTATTTAGAATTTTTAGATTTTAAATAATTACCATAAATATAGACAAAATAGTGAAACACTAATTATTTTAATAAAAGAAATATCAAATAAATGATATTATAAATATTAAAAAAAATATTATATTAAATAATTTAAGTCATCCATGATTATTATAGGATAATATGACATGTTATAAGTCTATTGAATTCTTTTTTATAGGTTATCCCTCTTTTTGGATTTTATTTATATTCAATGAAATGAATAGTGTAAAAATTGACTTAATTGATGTTTTATAAAAATAATAACTTATTAATTTATTTAAAAATCATAAACATATTTTAAAATCCAAATTTGACTATGGTAAGGTCTAAAATTTTATTAACTTTCATATTATAAGATATTTACCCCATATATGTAAAATTAATAGCCTTTTAGCGATTATTATGTTATTACCACAATTAAAATTAAAAGATAATAATTAAGGATAAACAGAACAAATAAAGTTTAACATAAAGTAAAAAAATATATAAAAATTATTTTTTGATATTATTTAGAAATATAATCATTTTATATTTTTAATAAATTAGTTTTGGACAAATTGGAAACGAAATTAATTTTTTATTTATTTGATACTCTTAATAATTCCAAGTCTGTCCCTCCCACCCATATAAAAAGTTACCATCTCTTCTCTAATAATAACACTTAGAATGAATTTCTATTTAAAAAATATCTTCCCAAAACACATATGATAATCTAAACCAACATTTAGGAAGCCTTCCATAGAGATTGAATCCTTACATGGAATCCTTTTGTCAAAAAAAATGATGTTACTCAATTATGAGGCAACACCTTCTCTTATGGTTTTTAGATTTATTTCCGTTATCCAATCCTTATTCTCAAATTATATTATTATTAAATAAAAAATAGTATCATAAATATAATAGGATGTTTTTATTATATGGTTTCGACCTACAATTAAACACACCTCCATTAAATGGGAAACGAACATAATGTTTCGGTGTACGACGAACTACTGTCTAACGAAATGATGAATATTATATTTTCCCATAACACCACTCATGGTGGCTATTATGATGCAAACTATATTAATATATTATATATATTATATTTATATTGACTCAATTTTCTATAATTATTATTTTTAATAAACCTTTATGATTTCCATGTTGTGTAAATACGATAATTTCGTTTGAGGAAAAGTGGAGTACCACCACTCAATGCGATATGACTTATTTCCACTACACAGGAAATGTATAAATGATGATTTAATTAATTATATATTACATATAAGACATTAATATTATAATTTAATTGTAATTTATTTCTTATTCTTTTAATTCAATAATGAAAAGAAAGTATCATTCATGCTTATGTACGACTTATCATCTCTATGAACAATGCATTTCATTTCATATCTCCAAATATTATGGATTATTCTAAATACATATATACATGATATATTAGATATCTAAATCATGATTTCTGTCATAGAGATGTTATAATTTTGACCACACAGATAATTTACATTAAAATTTGTTCATTTTTTACTCAAGTACCAAATATTGAAAAAACGTCTCATATGAACTTAAATAGTTATATAATTTTAATAACATGGTAATAAGTTTTATAAAAGGAATAATAAAAATTAATTTTTTAAGAAACTATAAATTAACCTAAGTTTAATATTTCAAAAAATAATGAATGTACAAGACAAGTCTGACTCAATGTAATAGAAATCTTTAAACAATTTCCATTCCATGAGCTAAATACCCATGTCATTATTATTGTTTTTTCAAGTATATGTGTGACTATCCTATGATTGTTTTACACTAAATAGAAACATATATTGTGTGTATTTATTTTTTCACATATAATTTTTCCATTTATTTATCCTTAATCTAATGATATGAACTTTTTAAGTCATTTCATCTAAATTTCATTTTGTTGAGGCATATGTTTATGTTATGAACATTTATTATCATATAAGTAGTATATAAAACTCGTCTGATACATCATATAAGGAATTAATATATTACCGTGATATTTAAATTTTTGTTTAAATATTATTCTATAATGATTTTTATTCCTGTGTTTCTCAGTTTTCAAGGGACTCTTTAACCAACAAATCATTTTATGTGTTTATAATATTTATTCATAAAATTCATTGTCATTAATGACCATGTTTTAAAAAGTGTTTTATAGATTTATTTATGTGGATATAAATGTTTTCAAATGTTCATTCTTGAATTTTTTTAAAAGTTTCTATGTGGTATGGGACACTTTGATTCTAAAATCACTTTTATAAATTCTTCATATTATTTTTAAAAGTTTTAATCATAACTTTGCTAAAAAATTATAAAAAATACTTCAACATTTAAAATAGTTATTCATGGAAAAAATAATATATGTATATCACTAATTAAAGTAAAACATCATTGTGTTGTTTTCTAATGATATTTTGAAATATTAAATAAATTTTAGTTGAATATTATAATTTTTATTATAATAAATTGTAAAATAGATTAATAAGAACATAAACAATACCCAACAAATTATAAAACATCAAGGTGATCAGTTTCTAAAAGAAACCAAGATCTCTCTACATGAATAAACCCATTTCCATGAATGTTTATTTAAAATCGAGAAATTATCCAAAACCTAAACTAATTTTTTCTAGAAAATAGAGAAAAAGTTTACATCCCAGACATTTTATGATACATTTCTCTTTAAATAATTTTAATTTCTTTGATAGTTTATTATACACAACACCGTGTTTAAATGGAAAACGATATATTTTTGAATTATTATTATTTAACATGATAGTTATTTAATTTTCATTATATTATAGGGTATAAATAAAGATAACTAAATTATGAAAATTAATTATTTACTCAATCATATTAAGAATACATTGGTGATCGATTCATAAGAATATTTGATAGTAAAAAAATAAGTTTTTCCAAAAAACCAATTTAACATGAGAAATGTATTTTTATCATGGTAATGTTAATTAATCACTCATTATGATGGATTAAAAATAAATATATACATTATATATTCATTCAACTATTTTAATATATGTCTAATGATTTTAATTGGCATGAGAAAAGAATAAATCTGGTTTTATGCTTCAAAAATATTTTTTCTTAAAAAAATTTGTTTTGTTTCATTACCTTATTTTAAAATGTATTTTATCTATTTCTAGAAATATAATATTAAAAAATAGATTCTATATTTTGAAGTAGGAGGATAAAATGTGGTAAATAGACCCAATTTATTTTTATTCATTATGATTAGTAATCGTGGAAAATATTTGACTCATCAACAAGGGTAAAATTTGTAATAAATGCATAAAAATAATGTATAATTTCTATAAATCGATATAAAACATGGATTTATTTCATTTCATTGGTTCATTTAGACCATAAGAATGTTATCTTCATTGGATTGGAGATTTATTTTCAATTATATTTGATAATGAATATAATATTTTTTTATATAAAGAATAAGTAAAATATATCCCTCTATTTATTTTAATATATATATTATTTTTTCATATAGATAAAAATAGGTTATGTTCAGTTATAAATCGATATTTTGAGTATGAATGATTTTTTTCAGGGAATTGTTTTAGTGCTAAAATACATACTTTAAATAGTTATGCAAGACTAATAGAGTACTTGTTCAATTAATAGATAAAAATTAAAAAAATGATTTTATGAATATTAAAAGTAATAAAATTTAGATTTATTTTTGATTTTAATGATTTTTTAGACAAACATAACATATTAGTGATGTGTTAAAAATATGACTAGTCCTGAAAATGACATTATTGATATCTTATGTAAAATAATAGTTTTTCTAAAATTCAAAAAATTATTATGTTTAGCCATGTGAATTGGATATGGTCTATCATATCAACCATTTTTAATGTATGGGTTAATTTTCATTTATATTATCTTCTATGACCCCTAATGTGTAAAATTCATTGATATCATGGTAATTGTGAAAAAGATAAATAGGGGTTAAAACTAAGAGATAATGTTTTAAATATCACCAAATCGTAGTAAAATTTTACTATGTGATATTATTTAAAATAATAAACATAATAAAAAAATTTATATCAATTTAGTTTATTTTGATCAGGAATATTATTTTATATTAATTTAACAATTTTTGTAATTTCAAGGGTGCTCCTCCCCTCAATAATATTAATAAGTCACCAGTAGTCTACCTTATTAAAAAAAATTCAAACTTAAATCATAGCCAGTAATTACCCTAATAACATAATATCTTCTTCTAACATGTACTATGGATTTAGGTATCTCCAAAATACCACCTTCTTAGTGCTTAAGGTTTAAGCGAAAGTCGATTTCTCAATCAAGATGTAAAACTCATAAATATGTACTTTCAATATAATTTCATCTTCTATCTCATCAATATATATGGTATCTATTTTATAATAATGAATTCAGTATCTCTAATATAATTAATTTTCATATTCATTATGGAGATACCATTATCTACCTCCCTCCCATACTATGGGAATATAAATAAACTTTTATTTGTATAGGTGGGGAACCACTTTTATAAAGAGATGTATTTCATTTTTAATCACCAATTTTATATGATGGTTATAATGATAGATTTACAAAATATATATGAAATTTAAGAAATTATTATATTCATTTTATGAGCAATATTTTTTAATTTTGTTTATCTCTATCCGTTGAAGTGTACAAACATTAGTCATGCATACAAATAGACTATTGTATCCACGAAGTGATGAAAGTCAATTTTCACCACCACATTATATAAATAGTTGTAACTGTTTATATAATATTTAAATATGATAATAATTAATTTATTAACATTTTGGAGATTATGGAAATAATATTAATGTATAATAACCCAAACTTCCAAACCGAAACATGCATGGAAAACAAAGTCATTATCACCCAGAACATTGATTTTAATAATGATTTATTAATAAATTGCTAATAATAAAATTTATGTAAATCATATATACTACGATATATATGAACATGATTATAGAGTATATTTACAATAAATTTATATTTGTTATACATGAGGTAAAAACATGTATTAATAATGAAGATACTTTTGTTAATGGATTTATGTTTCAATATCATTAATTTCTAGACTTCTTATGCATGAATTTCTAGTAATGTAAATTATATGATCTTTATGTAATTTTTTTATTCTATTATTGTTATTTCTATAATTTTTAGTTTTTAATACCATATTATTCAATTTGGTTTGGTTCCAAATATGTGTTTAAAGAAATATAACCTTATTTCTCTTCTTTTGGTTGGGAAAATATCTCATCTATATCCATGTTCCCTAAAATGTTTTAATGAAATATTTTAATATGGTATAATTATTATTTAAAGTCAGTTTTACCCATTTTGAGTTTATATCAAATGTTTGGGAAGTATATTATTATAATTTTGTTAAATTGGTTGTTTTTACCAAGGGTGTGAACATAATGTTGATTTTAAAAAATGACAACATTGATGGAAATTACCACCATCTGGACAGATAATTTTTAAAAAATTTATTTAAATATTTCCAATGCTAAATTATAAAAAAGTTGTTCACATAATATTTTGGTGAATTTGTAGATATAAAACAAGTGGTATCAAAATAAAAATGATATTTTACTCAGAACAATCAAGTGATATTTGAAAGAAACTTCTACCCTCTATGATAACATCAGTTGATGTTACTTATTATTTAATGGGGATATGATCCAATGATACCATACTTATTTTTCCATGGATGGTATATGATTATGATGGATAGATATTCTTAAAATTCATTCATTTTCTCTGGTTTATAATTTTTTGATACATTGATTTTTAAGTGTTTTTGGCATATATATGAATTTATTATGATTATATGATAGATTAGACCAGAATTATATATCCCTATAATTAATTTAATAATAATTATGGCATGATGATACTATTAAGAGAGGATGACTTTAAGAAAAACATAAAATATGAAACAGTTAATAAATTCCAATGATTAGATGAATAAAATAAACTCGTATGTGGCAAAATAGTTAACTAGATATACGTTAATTATAAGAGAATGATCACATTATCTGATTTAGGTAATTACATGATGAATTTTTAATTATGATGATATTATTATGATTTATCCCATATGAATTTTCCATCCATATATTAACTTTTAAAAAACTAATCAAAACCCATTTCATTTTTAGGAACCACTCTATGAGCCGAATAAATTGGATTAAGAGGTTTAAGAGAACAAATTGGACTAAATATAGATTTATTATTATGTTTTGACTCAATAGGTGATCTAGAAATGACTTTTCTCTTCATTTGATCCATTACAACAAATATTCAGTAGGCTAGGGGAATATGATTGGTTATAGGTAATGAAGATAATGTTTGACATAAAGAAATGGGGATGTAGGGTTATAAGAGCTCTCGTTTGAATTCAAATTCATGAATTTATGTTATTTAAGACATAAAACTAAATATTTAAAATACAAAATTTAATTTAAAATGAATTATAGGAATAAAATAATAATAAAATAGTAAAATTAGACATTGAAATAAAATAAATCATAGAATATTATACTCACAATAGCATGCTTCTTAGTATCATGTCAATAATATAATGTTTTATTGTAGCATGTCTACAATAGAATGTTACTATAGTAGCATGTTTTCCTAGTTTTTATGACTTATGATAAAGTTTTACCAGTTTTTGTGATAAACTAAATTTAATTTTGATTTAAAATGATATATGTATAAAATATTTATCAAATTTAATTTTAATATAGAACAAAAATATTAAAAAATATAAAAATTATCCAGATTATGTAATAAAAATGGACAATAATTAATTAATCTTTCTATATTCAAGACTGATATATTCTAATATATCATGATTCAATGGAATTTTTAAAATAAAATCACATAGAGACATGTCTCAAGATCATAGGGCCAGTGGCTTGTATCAATTACATTGGCATGATTACACGGAATCAATCCCTGAATGAATGATTAGTTTAGTAGTCTTAGTAAATGAGATACATAAATGAGTCTTGTATTACAAATAATAACACTAATTATAATATATTATTTTATTCTTTCGAAAAATGAAATAATTAACTTTGAGGGTAACTTAATTCCATTTTTTAAATCCATGAATATCTATTAAAGTACTCTTCTTAGATACTTGGAAATGGAAATATAATAAGGGTGATCTTAAATGATCAGTTAGTGTAAGTAATGTGGAAGAAATAATGAATCAGTGAGAATAGTTCATATAAAAAGGTAAATAATTTAACACATATTTCATATCATCAATAAACTGAATAGAGGTTTTTAAACAATTTGGAAAAGTAATAATAGGAAACATATGACATTAAAAAAACAACATAAGGAAAAATAAATATAGAAAGATAAGAAACTAAAACACATTCAATATAAATAATTAAATATGAAATGTATCCAATATATGTCTACGCAAAATATCCTCGATGAATAATAAATGAATATAATTGAGGGAAATAGTATATTATTGGACACCATTTTTCCCATGTACATGGTACATTTACCGTCAAGACAATTCCCAAGAGAGTTTACAAAATTATTGTTAAAAACACATATTAAGTGGCTAGCCAAATAAGCCATCACATGAGACTACAAATGCATAGAGTGGCTATCTTTAACTATGACCCAAGTGTGTCATACCAGTCCAAATAAATCTTCATATATTGAATAATTGATTTAATTACATGCCTTATCAAATATCTATATAAATTAAGAAATAATTATTTATCAATATTTACCCAAATAGTCAAATAATTTTCAAATTAAAAATTTTATTTAAAATGATATATGATTTTAAAAATAATAATATTCCTAATAAATGAAATGTATAATTAAGGGAAAATTATATGTTCAATGATCATGGGAGATTTGATATTTTAAATAGAAAAATTTATGGAATTGAATATGAATACTATCCTTATAAAAATTTGTCATAAACCATCCCTAGGAAAATTAAGGATGGTTTGAATACAATATAACCCAAGTGGAGTAAAATATAGATTTGTTATCGTCGATTAATGATAATGTTATAAGTATATATTTTAAAATCATTTATGAGGAAAACTGTCTATTTGTTTTGAAAAACATTTTGAAAACAATTTTAATTGAAAATAAATTTTATTAAAATTTTCATAAAAAATTAAACATAAAAATGTAAAAGGAATATTCGATGGAATAACGGTATAAAAAACTAAACCTGCTATAAAAGGTAAAAAAATATTCTTAATACATAGTAAAGAATAAAAAAAATGACTTGTTAAGAAAGAAAATAATTATATTTCTTTGAATAAATTTGTAAATGAAACAAGGGTAAAAATTTCTTACCAAATAATTTTATTTAAATTTTGATAACATTTTAATAAAACATGGCTTTTAGAAGAAAATATGTTCTCTAACTAAAGAGATAACTGATGTTAGGTTTTACTAAGAACATTTTTAAAACACAATGAGTACCAAAGAGTAGGAAAATGGTAATAATAATTTAAAATGGTAATTTATAATAAGAGTATAGAAAATTAAAGGTTTATTTAAAAATATTTATAAAATTTCCTCAAATGGGAATACCATTGAATGATCATTAAGGTTGTTGTAGAGGAAATTATTCTGTAAACAATCCAAAGTGTCCCAAACCACTTTGAAACATTTCAAACCATTAAACTCATGAAATAATATTATTAAAGGAATGTATAAGATACCGTGAGGATAAAAGGATTAATTATATAATATAATGAAAGGTTTAGTAGATACACCACACAAAATATGTAAGTGGTGTACATGACATTGATCTCATAGATTTAAAAATGTGACAAGAGAATCCATAACCTTATGTTTATTTTTGTGAGAATATCCTTTAACACACTATATAGTGAACTTTTTTTAATTTTATACTTTATTTGGAACCTTTTTCATGTTTATAATTACTTTTATTTCACTTATTACTATATTTCATAAAACTACTTAAACCATTATTTTTACATCGGGTGTGTTGGCCAAATTCAGTTTATGTGTCAAAAACAACTATGGTAGGTTATATATGGTCAAAAGGAACAATATATAACATAACATGATAATAATAATGAATTTTTTTAATAACTATACAACAATTATAATTTTAAAATAAATCATTAAATATAATTAAAAAAAATGAACCAATGTTAAAATCATGGAGACAATATGTCATACGTATGCATGAGTAACCTCCCCATTATTTAATGATCGTTGTGAAAATAATGTATGTAGAATTATATATATATTATGATCATAATATCATGAATAAAATATTATTTAGTCATATACATATATATATAAATGTCTCATGATGTAAATGTAATCACATCGTGTCGAGGAGGCGGTAGTCCATAAGTCCATAACTGACATTATCACTTTTTAGTGTGTGAAAGGATAATAAAGAAATTGATATATATATATATATATATATCCAAATATTTAATTTTTTCATGAATTTATTATATATGTTGTGTATGACTATAATTTTTATTTATTTTCATCCTTTATTGATTACATGGATAATGTGAATGAATCACATCACTATGAGGGGGTTGTAGTCCACACATTCTCATATGATGTTATTGTATTAATTCAAAATGAAAAATTTAAGTCTATGTGTTAAACAATAATTAAATATTATTAAATAAATAATAAATATAATAAATAATATATATAAATAATTTATCCATTATAATGTTTAACAATAAAAGTTGGAAATGAAAAAATGAGCAATAGTCATTTAGGGAGGTAATAGATTTCCATACACCGAAACAATATGGATCATACCCATTAGATGGAGGTGTGTGTAATTGAATAAATATATCATAATATTACAATATACTATTATAATATAATATTTTTTATGTAATCACAAAATAAGATTATAATAGGTGTTTAATAATGGAAATGAAACTAAAAATCTTGAGAGGAGATGTTCACTCTTAATCGAGTAACTTCATTTGGTTTGAACCAAAAGCTTCATTGTATTTATTTATGAACAAGGGTAGGATTATAGGATGTGAGGAGGCATTTTGTATGACTAATTGGGAAGATTTTTGATGAGAAAATGTGGATTTATTTGTGTGAGTAATGGGGAAAGTTTGTGACCTTTTATAGGGAAGGAAACAGACTCACTTAAATTTTTTGGAAACAAGTTATGTATACAAATGTTATTTCCAAATATAAGTCATAAAAAACCAAAAAAAACTCAATATTTGATGGTTAACAGTAGGATTGTGGACAGACTATGTGTTCTAGACAGTTTTCAAAGTCATTTGGTCCCTTAAATATAAGGTTTATTCCATTTTAACCATAGTTAGACCTTAATCACTATAATTAATTTTAGTCACATTCACTAATAATTTTTGTCAAAAATAATTTTGGTACTATGAGACTGAAAATATCATATTTATTTCAATTTTTTATGTCCATTTTTTAAATTCAAAGTACATAATCATCAAACATAATATTAATGTTAATCTTACAGACATATGGGTTAACTTGCTTTAGTAGAAAAATGTTGGAAATATTATTGGGTTATTATATTCAATTTCAATGTGAAATTGATTATAGTAAACTAAATTGTATTAATAGATTTATTATTGATCAAATTTGACTTTATAAAAAATTTAATATATAATTTAACATTAATAAATAATTAAATGAAAATGCAGTTTTAACTAAAATGTTATATTTCTTACTATTCCTAAAAAATTTTGTTTCTCAGAAAAATACCAAATATTCATCCTAGGATAATTTCTAAATTCTGAATAATAATAATGATGTCTATTTAATTATATTAAATTTATAAATTTTTCAAAATTAATATTTAAAATGGTCTTCATTTAATGTTGGTAATATTGCCTTTATTAAAATATAAGTTTTCATGTGTGACATAGGTTTTGTTCCAATATTATGCATATCAAAACTACTCAATAAATACAAAAAACATTCAATTAAATATATTACATATATGTTTCATTAAAATCATTCACTATTTTAATTATTTATATTTGTTAAGGTAAAATTTCTTCTGGAAGCGTAATAATAATAATATATATTTTTATAACAAATTATTTATTATATTAATTTCTAATTAATTATTAACCAATTAATTCATTTTATAAAGATTTAAAGCATTGTTTTTAAAATTTACTTATTAATATTTATAATAATTAATTTAATGGATAATTTATATCATATTAAATTAAATAATAATATTTTAATAATACATGGTTATTTAGTGAATCTCAATCTTGTGTGTGATGAAAGCTATCAAGGAAGGTCACTCTTACATGTAACAGAAGCTAAAAAGGAAGGCCACAATTGAATGTAAATCAAGTAGTCGAAGAAATTTTCTTTTGCGTGTAATGAAAGCTATCTCTTTGTTTCTTTCTTTATAAGAAATATTATGTGTTGAATTTATTTATAATAGTAAATATATAGAAGCATCTATGGAAATTATATTCCTTTTAACATTTGGTGTTTCATGTTATATAATCTATAGAATAAAGATTAGTACATTACGATTTTGGGGTGTTACATTATTCTCACCTTAATTAATTTTCATCCTTGCAATTTAAACTCCATCATGATGATTTATTTTTTGATACTTTCTATGTTTGAAATCTCACATCATGAGAAGGGTTTGAAAAAAATCAACCAAAAAAGAAATAATGGGAAGTAAAATGGTTACATGAAATACCATGTATCTATGTTTCTTTGTATGAGATCATTATTAGAAAGTAGAGACACAAACTTAGAATAAAATAGTAAATAATTATGGTTATTGAATGACGTTATGAATAAAAAACAAGTGAATGATTGGTAAATATTTGAGGTCCTAAAATCCATAAATCCATAATGATTTAAGAGACTATAGGTTAAATAAAAAATAAGTTATTATGACTACATTTTATTTATAAGTCATTTTATTATGGTTGGGAAACTATTTTACTTACCTTGAATATAATTAAATATACATACCATATAGGTTTCAATTTCATGTTAACTATACTGAAATTTCATAGTACATCGATGAAATTATAATTCATTCCTATACTCCTAGAAGTTAATTACCAATAATGGTTTTTATGCCTAAAACACACAAAAAATTTGTTAAAGGGTCGGAAGGCCTATAAAAGATTGAAAGTCTAACTATTTGCCTTTAACTATCTTCCAAAACAAATATAGTTAATAGATTAATCTATAATTCTCAAAATTGATACTACTAGTATAGAATTATAATATATTCATCAAATTGTTTAACTAAAATAGTGAAAATTTAACCAGGACATTGCAGAGGTGAGTGGTTGGTGTGAAACCCTTATTGTCCTTTGGTCATGGGTTCAAGACTTGTGACCTTTCCAGATTTGATTTCATGTCACCTCGTATATAGGTTTTCCTTTTATAAAAATAAATTAATAAAATTTCCATAATAAATATGATATAAATCATTGAAATTTAATCATTAAATAGAATCATCAGTAAGTTTTTTTTTGTTTATCCACAATACAAAAGTACTTCATCCACTTATTTTCACATAGATCCTTCCATGGTCTTGATTTTAAACATGATATCATTCATTGGATTTCTAAATCATGACCCCTTATCATTAATCTAAAAAGCCATAGGTTAAAACTAGAATATAAATTTTAACTGTGCAATAAAATAAATTTTTATTTTTTATAATGAAATAGTTATTTATCTTACAAAAATCTCCCAACAGTGTCAAACTAGGTGCATAGTAAGGCCCAATGTCATGTAGTAAGATACCCCGAGTTAGGCCCCGAACACCTTGTTGGAGTTCTTATGTCTAGTAACTTCTATTCTAGAATTATGTCCACTTCTAGTATCCAGATAAGTATTTATTGGTAGGAAGACCCCCATAATCTAAAAATTGACATAATATGTGATGTTCTTCTATACTAATGATCAAATTATACCACAAGGTCATGTTTTATAACCAACATTTTCCTAAATCTAGTTCCCTGAGATGTGAAAAAGTTCTGATGATACTAAATATAGTGACCTGACCAAGAAGCCCATATCTGACCGCTTCTATCAATTACATTCCCAGGATTATAATGAATTAAGGCCAGAAGGACTGATAAGTTTAGTAGTCTAGGTCAACCAGATAAATAAATAAATATTTAATTATAAATGACTACACTAATTAAAATATAAAATTTTTATTCTTTTCGAAATATAAATAAATAACATCAAGGTTAAATCTAATACATTTATTTAATCCATGCAAATATTTCATAACATGCTTCTTGGATATGTGACGAACGAAACATAAAAAGGGTAGTGTAAAATGATAATTAAGAGTATGTAAAAATAAGAAATAATGAATCAATGATGATAGTAAACATGGAAAGGTAAACAATTTAATGCACATGCCATATAATAAATAAACTAAATAATTGTTCATAAACAATGTGGAAAGGAAATAACTGGAAACACATTCCTTTCCAATAACAAGATGAGGAAAAATAAATATTGAATAGTAAGAAATTAAAACATGATTCATATAAATAACTAAAATTGAAATGTATCATTAGATATGTAGACCCAAAATCTCATAGATGGATAATAACATATGCTTGAAAATGAAACAATTCCATAGACATGTCAATGAAAAATATCATGGATGAATAATAACAGAATATAAATGACGGTAATATTTTATTAATGGATGTTATGTTTCCAAGGTACGTGGTATCTTTATCATCGTGACAATTCAAAATAAGGCTTACAAAAGGATTGGTAAAAACCAATCTAAGGCAGCTATCCAAATGACTCATCCCATGAGGCTATAGAAGAATTGTGGAGGATATTTACAACTGGGCACCACCAATATCATACTAGTTCAAAACATTCCTCATATATTGAATAATAAATTCAATAATGTGCATTATCAAATATTTTCATGGAGTAAGAGATAAATATTTATTAATAGTTTCCCAAATAATAAAATAATTTTCAATTTATACACCGTATATAATATGGTATATAGTTTAGGCAATTGTAATATCCATGATAAATGATATTTATAATTAGGAAAAATTCAATTTTTAATGATCATATGAGATTAAATATTTTAAGGGGAAATAATTAAAGTATGTGAATGTGTATAATATCCGTGTCCAAATCTGTCATAAACCATACATAGGATGTTTAACGATTGTATCAATACAAAATACCCCAGGTGGATTAAAATTAATATTTGTTGTCATTACTAAAGGGAAATAGTATTAAAATATAATCTAAAAACATTCTTGAGGAAGATGTACTATTATTTCCAAAAACATTCTGAAAATAATTTTATTTTAAAATAAACTCTAAATAAATTTTCATTAAAATTTAACCTTTAAAAATTAAAAGTACTCTTCCAAGAAATGATGGTAGGTATGTCTGTACAGGTCTTAAAAGGTAAACAATATTCTTTTTTCACCGTTAAAATGTAAGAAAAATTATGTTTGGATACTGAAGTAAAGATTCCATTGAAAAAATTAGTAAAATAAAAAATGGTAAATATTATTTACCAAATATTTAAAAAACATTTTAATAAATCATGGTTTTTAGAAAAAAAAAGTTCTCCGACTAAAGAGAGAAATGAAGTGAGGTTTTCCTAAAAACATTTTAAAATAATTTGACTACCAAAGAGTAAAATGTGGTAATAATACTTGTAATTGGTCATTAATAACCAGAGGATAAAAAATTAAATGTTTTATTGTGAAATAATAATAAAATCTAGACGAATATAAATACCATCGAAATATCAGTAAATTTGTTTGTCAATAAAATAATTTTTATACATTCCAAAGTGTCTCATACCAATTTGAAATATTTTAAATCCAAAAAATCATAAAGTAATAATATTAAAATAATGTTTAATATATCATGATGAAAAAAAGATTAATTTTATAACATAAAAAAGTGTCTTTAGATACACAATGGAAAATATGTATGTGGTTTACTTGAATTTACGTCATAGATGTAAAAAAGGTTAGATGAGAATCCCTTACCATGTTTTTTTTGGGTGAACTTCTTTACATTTCTGTATAATAAACTTTTTTAATTTTAAAATTGATTGAGAAACTTTTTCATGTTTATAATTAATTTTATTTCACTTAGTACAATGTTGTATACAACAACTTAAACATTTATATGTATATTGGGCTTTTCAGCCAAATTTGATTTATATGTCAAAAATTAATTTAGTAGGTTAACCATGGTCAAAGGGGTCAATATATAACATCTCCAGTATAATAATCATGAAATAATTATCTTATTTATATATTTTTTATAATTTTAAAATCAATAATTAAATATGGTTATGCAAAATGAATGAATGTTACAACCATAGAGATGACATGGTGTACGTATGCATTAGTAACATTCTCATTTTTCAATAATTATTTTATAAATAATGTATAATGAATTATATCTATAAAAATGACCCTAATATCATGACTACCATATTATTTATTCATATATACAAATATATATATATATATATATATATATATATATATATATATAATTATTTTATTGTTAAAGGTATCACATCATGTTAAGGAGGTGGTAGTCCACACGTCCACAACCGACATTATCGCTTATTAGTGTGTGAATGGATAATAAAGAAATTGATATAAATATATATATATATATATATATATGAAAAAATATAATAATGTCCTGAATATCATATATATGTTTTTAGGTATCATATTTTTAATTAGAACCATCCTCTATACATTACATTGATCGTGTGAATGAATCAAATTTCTTTGAGGGGGCGGTAGTCCACACTTTCTCAAACGATGTCATCATATTAAACAAAAATGGAATGAATAGGGGAATGTATTGTAAAATAATTAAATAAGACTAAATAAATAGTGAATATAATATATAAATATATAAATAACGTATCCATAATAATTTCCACCATGAAAGTTGTAAAATGAAAAATGAACAATCATCATTTTGTGAGGCAGTACTTTTCCATGAAGAGAAACGATGTGTTTGTTACCCATTAGAGGGAGGTTTTTGTAAGTTATGGGAGAAATATAAACATAATAATAGCATATTATATTAATAATATTGTTGTTGTTTTTTAAAAACAAAATAGTAAGTGTATTGAGGTTGAAGAAAGGAAATGAAACTGAGAATCTTGAGAGAAGATATTACCTTTTAATTAGGTAACTTCATTTGATTTGATCCAAAATATTCCCTTGATTACATTATGCCCAAGTGTAGGATTATAAAATTAGATAAGGAATGTTATTAGACTACTTGGGGTGAAATTAGATGGTAAAATATAGCCTGGGTGGTGTGAGGAAGGGGTGAGTTGCTGACCTTTTATAAAGAAGGAAAGAGACTCACTTGGAATTTTTGGAAACAAGTTAGGTGTATACATGTTCTTACATAAAAAAGACCTCAAAATAATTAAAATGATGAATATACTGTCAATTTACTAATTATTGAATAAAATTGTCTTTGGATAATTTTATATGTTATATGCGTCGTTAAATATAAGGTTTATTTTATTTTGATGCCTAATTACACTTTAATCACTGTAATTAATATTAATCACCTTTACTGTTTTTTGTGGAAAAATATTAAGTATATTTGATTAATAATAACAATATAATCATGTTTATTATGGTTTATTTACATTTTTTGAAATTAAAATCTTAGATGTAGAAAAATAAAGATTAATGCTAATCTTCCAAACCTACGGCTTTACTGGTCTAAGTAAAAAAATGTTCAAAGGATTGTTGAGTTTTTATATTAAATTTCAATATGAAATTGATTCTACTAAACTAAATTTTTTTATAGATGTATTATTTATCTCATTATAATTTTAAAAAAATTATTACCGAATTTAACATTAATTATTTTTAAACGAAAAGTTAGTTTTTAATTAAAATGCATTATTTTTCACTTTTCATCAAAAACTATATTTTATCAAAAAATAAAAAACATTCACCCTAGGATATTTTTTGACATTTTTAATTAAATAATGAATTTTATTTTATGAAATTAAATTTAGAATACTATGAAAATTATGATTTAAAATAGGTTCTCTATTAAAAATGGATAAATGTTTTTTATAAGAATATATGTTTTTATGTGTGAAATATTATTTGTTCTTATCTTATGAATATTATACCTAATAGATAAATATAAAAAAATAATATATTGAATATATAAAATATATGTTTCATTAGAATCATTCGTTATTTTTAATTATTTATATTTATTAATGTATAAGTCCTTTAAAATCATAAGAATCATAATATTTCTTTTTATATCTAATAGGTTCATATTTTTGTTTCTCATTAATTGTTAATCAATGAACTAATTTTATATTGATGCAAAATATAGTTTTTATAAGTTAGTAATTAATATTAAAAAAAATTAAGTTAATGTTTAGTTTATATTATATTATGTTAAATAATAATATTTAAATGATACATTTCTATTCAGTGAAAATCAGCATTGCGTATAACATAATCTATATAGTAAGGTAATTATTGCATTTAAGAAAAGGTATCAAGGAAGGTTTCTCTTGTGCATGAAAAAATATATCAAGGAATGTTTCTCTTTCATGTAATTCATTCTAACTCGGTGTTGTATGAATTACATGAAATATGATGTGTTTTATTTTTTAAATAATAAATATAGAGAAAATTCATGGGATATTATATTACTTTACACAATTGGCATTGAATGTCATACAATCTATTGAATACAATGTTTTACTTTATAATTTCAGGGTGTTACCATGAAATCTGACATTCAGTACTATTAAATTCAATAGTGACATCACCCTATTGAAAATTATATCTCAAAAGGTGACGTATTATATCAATGTTATTTGTTATCTAATGTGATAGAAGTTTTTTATGAAATATTTGTTACAATTATATTTTCATAATATATAGAGACAATTTGATACTAATATCAATAATCTAGTAATGTTTGTTTTATCTGCATAATTTTGGAACTAAAACTACCTTCAACTATGTATTCAAAATTAGTAGGGTATAATGAAATAGAATTATGTTATTTTATATAAACAATGATACTAGATTACTTTTGAAAAAGTGATATGTCCTAGAGGTTATGTTTCTATATAACCTAAAACCACACAATTTAGTATTATAATAACTCACTTATTCAAAATTGTATCATCTGGAGTAAAAGAGTCTGATGTTAGTTTTATTCTCAATGTATATAAAAATTAATATAGATACGTTTATAGGAAATTTCAATATTGTTTTATAGAATTTTATCATGGAAATATAAAAATTATAAAATATTAGTTCGACTTGTAGTTAAATAAAGAACACTCTTAATCCTACCTATATATGAAGTTTAGTAAACCTTTTTTAAAATAAATCTAGATTTAAATTATGGTTTTTAATCATGTTAGTGTCACAAAACTTTTTTCAATCCATCAAAAAAATGTTTTATCAAATCATTTATGAATTTAATTTGATTTAAAATAATTCCATCCATAATTTTAATAAAATAAAAATCATGTATGAACATTAACTGTCCCATTAAACTCCGGTCAAATTTATTCTTCATAACTATATAAAAATGTATACACAAGTATTATTTATAATATAAAAAAATAATATCATCAATATATATTTGAAACACTAAAATAGCTTTTAAATTATTATTCTTATAAATAAGATAGGATCAATTATTCCTCTTGAAAAAACATTAGAATTCCAAATCGAGTTAAGCCTTTTATACTAATCTCTTGGATCATATTTTAACGCATAAATAGAATTAGGAAAATTAAATACATGATTTAAAAATTGAGGATTTGAAACAATAGGGGGGGTTTCCAATAAACAACCATTTATTTCTAGTAATTAGTTAATCTATAGGCCTTTCTAGTAGTTCATAGAAATAAATTATTTCAATATAATTAAACTCATCTTGTCTAACCATGAGCCAAATTTCATAAATTATAGAATAAATAATATTTTAGGTTCAAACTATGAAAATAAAGATTTATGGTCAAATTGTCAATGAAATAATCTCTTTTTAGTAAATTTATCTATATATATAACATGAACATTTAACAGATGGTAACTGGGGGCTCTAGTGATTTTGGGAATAGAAACACTTGGTTCCTCAATGTCTTCCTTAAGATATGTTTAGTCAGACTGGTTTGAACTCTATGAAGTTTTAGGAAAATCAATTATTAAATATCTAATTATTGAATTATTATTTCTATTAAATTTTACATATAATTCTATTTATTTCCTAATGTGGTTTTAGGATCATGTGTATATTTTTCATCAATATAGAAATATAATGATTCTTCCACAAATATAGTTATTTTATTTAATTCATTATATGATGTAGTAGAGGATGAATAACTCTAGAAAGTACCTCTATCACAAAGTAGAGAACATTTGTCAAATTCTATTTTTCATTAATAATGTATTTTTTATACAAATACTAAAAAGTAATTAAATTTAGAATTTGATCAATGCCATAACCCATACGTATTATTCTTCATGGGAGGTATTATTAAGAATTTTTAAAATAAATATCATGAAATCTTCATAGTGTTAACCCAAAATGAAATTGGTATGTAATAATCATTATGAATAGTATGTGAAATATTCGGAAGTGTTTCTTTATTCTGTAGAACAATTCAATATTTGGGGAGTTCTATGAGTATATATTTGTGATTATATCCACTTTTTGAGCATAATACTATAAAACATTAATTATTAAACTCATTTTCATGACCACTTCATGGGTATTTTATGGTGAGTCCACTATGGTTATATATATAGTTAGAATATTTTGAAAAGTATCTAAATGATTTAGTTATGTGATTTTGTAAATAAATCCATTTTAATGTTGAATAATCATCAATAGTCACATAAGATTAATTATTTACTACTAATTATGAAACTCTATTTGGTGAAAATAAATCCATGTGAACCAAATCTCGGGTTTTATATGTATACACCTTTTTCTATGGGTTAAATGAAAAATTGTGCTACATCCATTTTTTATAGTTATTCCACAGTTCATTTTTAAGAAATTATAGTTTTTATAGATCATTAACTAAAACATTATTGTTCCATAACCTTGATTCTTTATGAATGAGACATAAAAAAGAAGAATTTTTATTACTCAATGAATCTATATTAAAATCATACACATTATCAATCTTTTAATAGGTAAATAATAAATCAATCTTAGATTCATTAATCTGACATGAATTATTTTCAAACATAACTTAAAAATTATCATCACATAATTGATAAATTATAATAATTTTTTATTTTATACCATTAACATATACAATATTAAATATTAAAATAGGCATAGATTTACTAATTTTTCCAATACCAATTATTTTTCAACTAATACTGTCAAAACAAAGACGCATGTTCACCTTCTACTTTCTCTTGATTATTGAAACACAAGTAGTCTCAAGTCATATGTCTTGAACATACACTATTCAGATACAATAAGTATTTACTGGTACTCTTCAAAAATTTCACTTATACAAAATTAAGCATGAAATGATTTGGTACATATAATTTCAAGGGTTAAGAATTGTAATGACAGAGTAAATTAATAATATAAACATGATTAATTATTCTATAAATTGAAAAAATAATATGTTTATAAATAATGATATTATATGTGAGAAATGTACATAATAATTTTATAGGACATGGTGATATTGAACAAAGAACCAAGTTGTTTTTATTAATTTTCCATTGGTCATGTTAATATCAAATTAAAATCATGTATCTTAGGTTATTCTCTTTACCTTGAATCATAATCATAATATATCATCCATGGGATAATTTTTAAATGTATTTTTTCTGTTAACTAGGGAAAAAACTTCCTTTTTTTCCTTAAACATTGAAACATTATTTTCCTTTTCAAATATAATATCAAATTTATCCCCATCACCCAAAACATAACAACTTTTCATATTTTTATATTTATCCATAATTTGATTAATGATTCCTTTGAGCATATATAATTATTCATATGATTCGGAACAAGTCATATTAAAATCATAATTAAATTATTTTTTATAAAGTATTGAGGTGGTATTTCATACCTCGAGTGTTTTAGACATAAAACATGCGTTGGATTTCACAACAACCTCAAACTTGGAACTATATAAGTCATTAGAGATATTTTCGAAAGTTCTATAGGTGTAATTATTTACCCTATAGAATTTATCTACATTATCCAAATAATTTTTATATTTTATCTTTAGATTTTATACTTTATTATTCCCATCTCTTTTTAACTCATATATGATTATTTCACCAGAATCTTTATCTGTTTTATAGTTTCACATTATACATTACATTCCACTGAAATTGTGTTTCCAAAATATTTTTTCCTTCCTATAAAATTTATTAAATCTTATGGACAAATTTGATCTATATTCATCACTATCTAAATTATCTTCACTTCCATTTGTGTTTTAACATCAATATCTTTATTTGATTTTGAAATAGATTCTTTAAAAGATATAGACTTTTTGGGTTCAATATCCTTATTACTATTCATATTCTAATTATTAATTTTCAATCATTAATCCACTAATTAGTTCCTTAACAAGGATTTTAATAATATAACACAAACATTTAATTGTGATAGTAGTTCTTCAAGAGTGGTTAGATAGAAATTTCAAAATCATTAGTACATAAAATCTATTGTATACCTTTTGTCTAAGTGAAAACATGGTACTAGTGGTCTCATTAAACATGAGATAAAAGTAAGTAATATATTTAATTATTTTTAAATAATAAACAACCTTTAATAGTATTGGTATTGAATTTTTTATATTTATCATTATAAGTTCCAATAATATATACAAAAAAGTGTATTCTACATTTGAACAAAAAAGTACCACAAGAAGATATTTTATTGAACTCGTCATCATATAATGAAAAATATAAATAATTTATTACATTAAAAATAAAACCCAATTTATCCTTACTATCATTGATATATTGATGGAGTTAAAATCCTTAAGGAAAATAAAGAAAAAAATAATTGATACAAAATTTTGGTCATTGTTGAGTGGTCTGGAGAGGGGAATTGAGCATCCGATAGAAATTTATATCGAAAATAGACTCAAAATACCTAATTTGAAAAAACTCATTTAACAAAGATAATATTTTTATATAATTTAATATATTTGGGATCATTATCAAGGGTTCGATCATGACCAAGTTAAAACAATTTTAAAATATTTTGAAATTTTGAATCAAATCTAATCACACCAAAACTATACATATATATATATATTGATGATTAAATCCTACTATCAATTATTTTTTTCTAATGATATTTCTAAATAAATATAATAATTATATTTTAAACATATAATTCTAAATTTAAAACAATTTTGAATAGATTAAGAAAAAATAAAATAATATAGGATAAAAATTTAAAAATCAAGTGGTTTTGTTTAAACTATGAACCTAGCCCCAACAACAAGATTAGAATCCCACTTCTAAGATAATTTATTAAAACTAATAAAAATATCCACAACCTGGATTGAATTTTATAAAAACATTAATGCTCAAGGATAACATGGAATAACCAATAGTCTTCCATAGTTATATGTGAGATAAAAGGTATACAAAGGAGAATGGAGAAGTATCTTATTACTTATATTTATAGTATAAGAGGAGATATAAATTGATAAGTAAAAAATTCAACCAATAATCAATATGAAATTAAAATAGAGAGAAAAATATTATGAATATGATGTTTCTTCTCATATGACTAATTTCAGTTCAAAAATGGTTCTTTAGAATCCACAAATGAGTTGTAGGCTAAATGAATAAAGGTCATAGTACCCCTGAGTTCTCTTTTTAGTTTTGAAATAGAGTGTATAAAATTAGATTTTGAGGATATGATTATAATCTTTAAATTTTATTCTATGTTTCATACATCGTATGTATGTTCATGGATCCTTATGATGTACTAGACCACTGTTGCAAAAATTTATATTTTGGAATAATGATTATTAAATATCTAAACTAAGAAACTAATTTTTTATAATTAAATTCCATGAATTTCATTTAATTCCTCAAAAAAATCCATTGGAATATAATAATATTTGAATCTATGATATGATTCGACACATATTATCTTATTTTTTGCATAATAAAGGAAATCACCGAGGAATAGTTATGGAATGGTCAATGGGTTACAAGTCACAGTCACACAACCTCCACACAATCACATTATCTTATGCATGTTCATAATTCATTGTCATGGTCATAAGAAGAGTCCTTTTCATGATATAAATTACTTCTTATGGTCATATGATTCTTTTCATAGTTTCATGGTCTCTGTGACACAGATGAATATTTTATGACGTGGTCACAGATTCCCTATCATGGTCATCATAACACTCATTCATACTATCACAATTACAAATGATAGAGGAACTCATATAAGAATACTTAAGTCAGGGTCAATTAGTTACAAGGTATTATCACACAACCTCATTCACATGTTCAATTTATCCTATGAATTGTCACAATTAATTCTCATAGTCACAGTTCCTTCTTATGGTCACAGGCATAGAACATCACATGAAAACACATTCATTTTATGGTCACAAGTTTATTTATATAATTTCATAGTATTATTCACACAGGTGAATATTTCTTCACATGGTCCCACATTCTCAATCATGATCATATGAACACTCATTCTCATAGTCAAATATTCTTTTTGACAATCACAGGTTTCTATTCACTATTTCATTTACTCTTCACATAGAAGATGGTTTCTCACGATAAATGAAAATTCCTTCTTATAGTCAAATTCACCTTCTCATTTTTCCGAACCATTCATAATATAATTTTATATAAATTATAGAAATATGGTTTTCTATTATACAACATAGAAAAAATGAGTAATATAATAATCATTATTTGGGATCGCTAAAGCCAGAATGTTTTGGTAAAATACAACCAATGATGATTTTTTTTATAGAACATGATTGAGGATAAAATCATTTACCATTTAATAAAATTTAATATGTCATTAATATCATAATTATATTTTTAAACCATTTATAAACTATCCAATTTTTGATAGTGATAGAAAAAACATGTTAATTTATGGAGGTGGAAGTCTGCACATACCCACATATCTTGTTCTGATTCTTTTTAATGGAAGAAATGAAAAATGTTGTTCATTATTCTACTATAGATACGAATTTTATATTTTTTAAAATATGTAATGTAATATTTGGATTTTTATGTTCATATAAATAAATAGAAATGATAAATGAGTAGTTTTCAATTTATTCCGTACTTATTGGATTATATCCTTTGAGGTGTCGGTTAAAACCTTAAGGGATGCTCATTTGAGAAGTATAAAACTTCTTTATAGTAGATATGAGTGTTAAAGAGAGGGTTTTTAGAGATTTTGTTAAACTAATGGTGTTGTTTTGTGAGGGGAAATGGTAATTGGATATTCCGATCTAAAAGTGAAATGTGATTTTATTATTGAAAATACCCCTAACTTGTTTAAAAAAAAGGGAAGTGAGTATCATGGAAATTGGATCCAAATTTGATAAATAATAGATATAAAATGTGATAAGGTTAATAAATTCCACATTCATGCATTATCAAACATTTGTTAAACACTTTTGAAGACATATAATCCATGATTTGTTTTCTTTTACCATATTATATTTTAACATGGTAAATAGTTTTTACATAAGTAACATATCCCTTAATAATAATAAAAATTAAAGACCCATATTATAATTAATTGACCTATTCATTTGAAATTTAAAATTAATTCTTTTTATTAAATATAAAAAAGTGAAAAAATTAATTTTAAAATGATATGTATATAATGTTTCAAGAAAAATTCTTGAAAAAAGTATTAATTAATTTATTACTCATTAAATATTTGTTTCTAAAACATAATAAATGATTATAAATCTATAATATAATCTCTAAATTCATATTTTTTTAGAAAATGGTTTTATAAAATTCCAAATAATTCATATAAACTATTAATTCCATAAATGGCATAATATTTGTAAAAACATTATAATAAACTATTAACCAAAAAAATTCATAGTAGAAAATATAAAATTAATCTTAACATAAAATCTTTATGATAAATAAAAATATGAAGTTATTTTTTTTAAATAAACATTTTATTATTTATAATATAATATTAAAATAAAAATACAACATATAATGGAAAACTGTTTTTATTAGAAAAGGACCTTTTTAAAAATCAAATGTTTTAAATATTATTTCTTATAGATTTCAAAATATATTAATATTTATAGATTATATTATAAATACAAATAATTCATAATGTAATAAACTTTAATCTATGATGAATTTATCTTATTAAGTTAAACTTTAACACCACCGCTTTTTAAAATGGTTCTTAAAAAGGAATTCTTTTAATATCAATCAAATAATATAATAACATAAAATTATTTTAATTTTTTATTATATTTATATCTGCTAATAATTATATTTTTAATTAAATTTTAACATTTCTTGGTTCTGTTAATTCTAGGGTTGTTCTAGTTTGGTGTTTGTGCACACACAAGTTATTCGAGAGTGTATTAACATAAACTGTCCAAAATCCCATGTTGATACAATCCACCTCTTAAAATAAACTACATATTTTTAATTATATTTTTTCACTCAATGTTGGTGAGGTTAATCTTAACATATTCATAATTTGGGATATAAATTATAATATCAAATCTACTATATTCTCTTTACCAAAGTTACTTTTATTTCCTCAAACAACATTAGTCCTTCATAAAAACATTAACCCTAGTATGTATATGCAGTAATCATATATTATCAATTACACACCATTAGAAAAACCATTTGAATATTAAATATAATAAATTATATATAAATTATATATTTCTTAATCAAATAAATATTATCGTAAACCACTTGTCCATGAAGCTAGACACTAGTTAATATATATCATGATCCCAAAATATTAGACAGAACTGACAAAAATTTTAGTGGATCACTTTTTAATTAAATCAATAATCAATTTTAAAAGCTATAAATACTATTGAAATAACTATTATCCTAATTAATCAAACCTTTATTACCTCAACACGAATAATATAATAAACCTAAGAGTTATCTATTTCACAATCATGTGTTCTATAATATTTATCCCCAAAATATAACCTTCTCATTAAATCAATTTTCAAGGTTAATGATAACATTTAATATTATTATAAGAATAAACAATTACTTAAGGGAAATCCTTTGATATTTAACATAATCCCCATAACTTTTAGATTATATTAGAATATCATCAATAAATATCACTCAATAATTAAAATAAATAAGTGTATTAGGATTTTTTTATTAAGATATCAACCTTACTACATTTGGTAAGACAACAGAACTCAAATTTTTGCAACATAATAAGCATATATTAAAACTATAAACCATTTAAGTATTCTCATTTATTCAATGATAAAACCTAATGGTTTCTTCAATATGTAGATTTTTGAGATTCATTTCTTTTGATCATGTTGCATCTAAATACAAAATCCAAAATTGTTATGTTAATATCATATAAAGTAAGAGTAAATGATCATTTGAAAATGAAATATAAATACCAATATTTCTTCACTAATGAAACATTCATTTTTACCCATGATTCATTAATTCAATCTATTTCACACTAGGTTCATCCTACTGTTCTCTCTATTCAACATATGTTACTTTAACATGTGTTTTCTTTTATATGTTAGCCCAATACCTTATGTAATTATAAAATAAAGTCTTTATTATGGTTCAAAAAGGGGATGTGATGGGATAAATGATATCCCTTGGATGTGTGTATCTAGGTGAAATGTCTTAGATTGGATCACCATGCTCCATGATGATGATCGATTCAATTGTCAACCAACATTTTTAGGGTGATTTCCACTTGGTGCATATGTGACACAACTTCATCCAATACTCAATATCTATATAGGGTTGTGGTTTCTAAGACTAACAAAAAATATTTAATGTTAAAATAATTTGTGATGTTATCCAATTATTAGACTTTTACCATAGTGTTATCCCTAAGGTTTTCACTAAATTTCTATAGTCATAAACCCTAAAATATACATTATTTCCTAAAAAAACATAAATTTATTTCTATAATTATCAAATTATAATCATTGATAACTTATGAGACATAAAAAATTTTCCATCTTTTAATTATCCTCAACTAGTGACATCATATTCTTTAATGTTACTGTAACCCTACTCTGATTTCAACTCTGAAGGCCCATATATTTGATCATCTAATTACAAGACATAAACAAAATCATTAATTACAACACATTATCACAACCTTTTTAGGTTTAATGTTTTAGAGAATCTCGAAATAGAGTAAGAAATAAAACTCATATATTTTTGACCAATATAAATTTTCCCTATTATATAAGGAACTGCTTAATCCACAACATGAATTTAAACTCTCTCAAAAATTTACCACCTAAGAAATGCTTCTAGATATTTTGTAAATTTTGTAATCAATGAAAATGGAAACATAATAAATGAGAGAGATATGATGGTACGTAAGTGTAAATAAATTTTTATCATATATATGTCAACAATCATAAGTGGAGAATTTTGGAATAACCCAGAATACATAAGAATATCATACCCAAAAAACCATAGATCATAATTTATAAGTTATGATAGAATAATAATCATAATATAAGACATGATTAAAAAGAGTTTGAAAACATATACCAATAATCATAATCCATTAGAGAGTAACATATGCATATGAATAAGAATAGAAGTATGGGAACACATGTAAAACAACATTCATATATTGAATAACCATAAGAGAGAGAATCATAAGATTTTGGATTGGGTATCATAAACTATTTACCTTAGTGGATCATGCTTCAATAAACTATTTCCCTTGGTGGATCAGGCTTCACTTACATATTTCCCTAGGCGGATTAGGGTTCAATATGTTATTTCATTTGGTAGCTCAATTTATTAAAACTCATTTGTGTTTATATCATGAATTACAAAATCATAACCAATGAATTAGAGGGATATATAGTGTAAATACCTTGAAATTTTTTGGAATTTTTTTTCCTAAATACATTGAAACTTTACGAGTCTACAAAAATTAATGGCGCATGATTCCATGGCGCGGTGTGTCCGAAATGAACTTCTGAATTTTTCTTCAGGTACATTCAGTAAACGTATGAGCAATTTTTTATAACTTTTGAACCGGTGCTTAGAATTGAAATTTGTGGGCACAGTTGAACTCACTATGCCAGTTTTTGCTTAATAAGACATTCACTTCGACGACAGTGGGTCGAGTTGAAATGATAGTTTTTGGGGTTTTGTGGAAAATAACAAAATAATGTGAGCTTCACATGATTTTTATTTGAGCCTCCATGTGGGTGTTTGGTGGTTAAAACCTTCTCATGGAAGTTGGAGGAGGGAACACCACACCATAACCTCCCATGAGAGGTTACGGTGGTGGGTCCTACCCGAATCTATCCTCCAGTGAGAGGTTACGATGTGGGGACCACACGAGGCTAAACCCCTATTAATGGAGGCGTGAAAAACCTCTCAACTCTCCCTCATTAATGAGGGATAACCTCTTGACATCACCTTTAATTAATTGTTGGCAACTCCCCTAATTAATTTGTGCCAACAATCATGCATTAATTAGATGGGACCAATTACATTAAATTCACCAATTTGAATTTTTTGTCAACAACTAAAATTAGGGAAAATCTATCATTTTTTGTTGGAATTTCTCATTTGATGGAGCTTGTAAAGAGAAGAGCTTGGGAGAAAACCTCCCAATGAAGAACGAAGAACGAAGAATGATAAACACCGATGGGGAGCGACTTTGACTTCCTCCCTCGGATCCTACCAATGTGGGGAGTATTCAACTAACCTACCATCCACATCATTTTCAACAAGCCAATGTAGCTCAGGATTGGGAGTGTGTGGTGGACGCGAAGAACGAGGAACTCCTCCGTCTTCTTCCTATGACTTCAACGTCGACGGCCGACAAGAAATGGTTTGGGGTTTATTTTTTTGCAACTTTCCTTTTCTTTTATTCTTCATCAGATTATAAAGTAATCATTGTGTGGTTGTAATAAAACTGTTGTTAATATTTCTTACTCTTTGATGAGCCAAGTGTTACCTGCCTAAACGCGAAGGGAGTGGGCCAAATGAACTGGTATGCACCCTCCATCGTTCTAGTTTGGGTTGTTTCTCAGTATGGAGACGAAGCGGCATTGAATTAGACGAAGGAATAGGTAAAGTCCGTGCTTCCCATGGACTTCATGATCTATGCTACCCCTGTGGTGTTATGGTGCTCCGACCGAGCTAGCTCTGTGGTCCAACCAACGCCGGCCTCCCCCGCGCCCTGCCGCACCGTCACTGGCCCCCTGTGTGGCCCCAGCCGAACCCTATCAGCCTGAGCCGCACCAAAACGTGTGGGCCCAGCTTTAAGGCCTCCCAACATGTCCATGACCTACCCAGCCACCCGTCGGCCCACCTGGAGCCCTTCTCGGCTACTCGCAGGCCCGCCTTGGGCCCTGCCCGGACACGTGCCCGCCTTGCCTCACCTTGCCTGCCCGCCTCCCGGCCGCCCGGTCTCCCGAAGCTGCCCGAAACCCCCTCGCGACACACTGGATGAACTAGCTCGGTTGTGCCCTTTGGGTCAATCCACACCGGGCTGCACCCTCACGACGCTCCAGGCTGAACCAGCCCCTATCCTGACCTAAACCGCCCTCACGGCGGGCTAGGCTGGGCTCAGCAGGCCGAGCCGAACCTAACAGGCTGGCCCACCCAATGGGTCGGGCCAGACCAAACAGGTCTGACCAGGTCAACCCAGACAAGGTGGGCCTAGACTGGGATGGGATGGGTCTGTCCGACCGGGTTGGACTAGACCCGGGCCCTCTACCGACCCTTTACTTTTGTTTTGGCCATATCTTTGGCAACAAACGTCTATTTGATGATCCTTCAGAGGTAATGATTTTCTTCTAGTGCGACGGTCCCTTTGAGTATACCCCACTGGAGTTTGGGGTAATGTTGAGATACAGTCAGGTTGGATAGTGAACGAATCCAACCGGGCGCTCGGGACTAAAAGGATAATAACTCATAGACCAAGTGTCTGATTGATGAGTCGTCTATTGCGTTAAGACCCATATGACGTGGCAGACCTTTGATATACATCTACGTGGGACTTCAGGACAAATGTAGCATCGAACAGTAGCATGAGGGGCATATCCTCTCGGAAACGAGCGAGCATAGCATAGAGACCTAGTAGCTGGCTGAGACCTGACGACTGTTGACCGTTTCGACTCGAAGTGACTCGACAAGCCCAGTGGGTATCGCCTTGGTGTCGCAGGAGACCCATAGTGGGGAGCACCTCTGTGTGACATAGTAAACCCACGTTACATGATAGGAGAAGAACCTCAGTAGGATATGAGGGGGAGCGCATCTGTGTGACACGGCAGACCCACGGTGGGAAGCTCCTCTGTGTGACATGGAAGACCCATGGTATGTGACAGGAGGAGTACCTCAGTAGTCCAACTTTAGTGGGAAGCACCTCTGTGTGACACAGTAGTCCCACTGTACTTGATAGAGGATGAGTTCTCTTGCAGTTGAGTTTTCGATAGTGTGATTGTGGATGTTACTTGATACAACCCCTAGAATAAAATTCTGGTTTGAGGTGAGTCAGTAACTTTTGTGATTACCTCATGATTGAGATGATTTACATGATAACCTAGGTACATGTATGGGCATATACCTAGGTGAGGTTACCTACTGATTTCATACTTTTTGTTCTATCCTGGTTGGTTTTGTGATACCTTTAGCATCTCGGGGTACCTACATAGTATCGTTATAATCACCCCTATATGGGCTATGCTCGCACCTCGTTATACTGGATGTAGACGACAAACAACATTGACCGAGGCAGATTGTTCCAGGACTGGATGGTACCCAGAGCTAGACCACGCAGCGTGACGATATATGGAGGAAACAGACAGGTCTGGAGTGTTGTGGAGGCTATCTATATATACCCTTTATGTAGGACTTATTGGTGGACAAATCAACAGTTTTTTTTAACTTTCTTCAGTTGTTCTTGTTTTTCAGTTGTACTTGTACTTACCTGTTGGGCTTATATTCTGACCCCATTACTTTTCATCACTCTGTGTATACAGTTCTTCTTGGTGTTTTTCTTCTAGCTCATACTCTTTTCTATGAGTTTATAGGTTATAAAGGTAATGCCTTCCTAGTTTTAGGGAATTACGCCTTTGGTTCTACTCGCTAGCCCCGGGCCTATAGAAGGCGGGCTTGGGGTAGTCACGATATGGGCCCCGGGGGATGTGTAATGACAAATTTGTATCAAATAAGTCAGTTCTACCACAGAACATAGGAATCTGATCCTTCTTTTCTGTGAAGAAATAGTGTTAAGGGTACTGAGTGTGGTTCTTAGTTTAGGGAGTTCAGTGTTGGTGCGATGACCGATGTATCCATACACCTGCACCCTGAATTATGATTTCTGACTCAATGCATGAAAACACTGATTGCGTGTGTGTTTTAAATAGTTTTCTTTAAGTCAAATTTACCTGGTTAGATCACAAGGTTTAATCTTTGATCGTTTCACATCTGTTTCCTTCAGGATGCCTCTCCACGAACAACCATCGAGTGTTGAGAAAGTAGTACATGCAGATAGCCCACCGAGCGACGAGGCTTTAGTGCAGTGCCCTTTTCTAGCGGAGGCACTAGTGGTACTACATCCGGTTGGGCCACCGATTCCACCAGACCCAGTAGTAAACGATGCACACCACTTGAGCACGTTGCACAAGTTCCAGTGCCAGAGGCAACCTAGGTTCAGGGGAGAGACTGGCCCACAGGTGGTTAAGGATTTCCTAGAGGCTGTGGTGAGAGTTTTTCAATTGGTAGGGACACCAGCTAAATTCTTGGAGATTCTTGCTTCTAGCCTTCTACAGGAAGCAGTGGGAAGATGGTGGATCCTAGTGCTATAGGTTCCCATCGAGATGACACTTCTCTGGGAAGACATCAGGAGACTCTTTTGGGCAGAGTTGTTTTTAGTGAATCTTCGTGTTGTACGGATATAAGAGCTACTTCATCTGTAGTATGGTAGCATGACTGTAGCTCAGTACATAGTGAGGTTCACCGACCTCTTGTGCTACTCCACAGATATGGTGTAGGACCCATTCATCAGGGCTCGAACCTTCGTGTGGGGGCTCAGGTGAGAGATCAGAGGATTGATGATCCACCTAAGCATCCCGACATAGGCAAGGGTGTTGGAGTGATCCCTCTTAGTAGAGAGTTTCCTTGCTGAGTAGTCTCCATGGGCGAGCCCCACCACTAGTCAACATGCAGCAGAGTCTATAGTAGTTGGAAGTAAACAGATGTCGTAGAGCTCCAAGAGGACTAGACCCATGGGTGGATGACCTCATGACTCATGATCAGTTGTGTGGGGCACCCGGGGGAGATACATACATTCTAGGAGTGGGTAGTGTTACTCATGTGGTGGCCAGGGTCACATGGATCATGACTATCCAATCCACCATTTGAATGATCAACAGATGGTCAAAGGACCGCCCAAGAATAATCAAATATTTGATCGAGGTGGTATATAGGGAGAAGGAGAACATGGTTGAGGAGACGGTCGTGTAGCTTGCGGTGGATGACATTTCGAGGTGTTATTTACATCACCAACAGGATGTCCACCCCGACCGCAGGGAGTAGGTGGACATGGGAGAGCTCAGCTCTAGGCAGCTGAGGCTTACGATCATGGTGCTCTAGAGTTGGTTTGAGGTATGCTATGTTTCTACTCCACCATAGTTGCAGTTCTTATAGACACAGGTGTCAGTCACTATTTCATTTCCACTTCCCTCGTGCATAGCTCAAAGATTCTGACGGAGCTGTTGGACCGATCCTTAATGCTAGAGACTCCTACAGGAGCAGACTGAATGATTACACACTGGTTCCAGTAGTGTGAGCTTACTATAGGAGGCGAGAGCTTCGGCTGGGATCTCCTAGTAGCGGCGTCGAGGCCTTATGATGTCATATTGTGTTTGGACAGGTTATCTATAGTCCATGCTCAGATCGATTGTATTAGGCACAAAGTGCGGTGTGTCTGCATGGTTGGGAACAGGTTTACCTTCACCGATGAGAAGGGATACTTTGCATCACATGACATACATTCTTCGAGGAGGGTGCATCCGATCACTCATTAGTTTCCATACCTTACTCTTAGAGAAGTTGATGTGAAGAGTCTGAGCCATCCTATAGTGGTGGACTAGTAGGCAGATTTTTTCCCTGACAATGTTCCAAGACTACCTCCTCAAAGAGGGGTGGACTTCTACATTGACCTATACCTCGGGACGACACTGATATCTACACCATCATATCGGATGGATCCTGCTGATCTTTGTGAGCTGCGGGTATATCTAGAGGACTTGTAGGGGAAGGTATTTATCCAGCACAGTGTTTCTCCCTAGGCAGCCCCGATTCTGTTCGCCAAGAAGGCGGATGGAAGCTTGAGGCTTTGTGCCAACTACCGTCTCCTGAACCGAGTGACCGTGAAGAAAAATTACCTGCTCCCAAGGATTGACGACCTCTTTGATAAGTTGATGGGAGATCGAGGGTTCTCGAAGATAGGCCTCAGATCAGGCTATCACCAAATCAGAGTTCGAGACAAGGATGTGTAGAAGATGGACTTCAGATATTGATACGACCACTACGAGTTCTTGGTTATGCCATTCGGTGAAACCTGTAATCCCCCGACCCCAGTTACCCTGAGTCTGTGCATTATTTTAATACATTGGCATGATTACAAGGAATCAAGTCCCGAAGGACCGATCAGTTTAGCCGTCTTGGAAGACATATTACATACATGAATGTTACATTACACTTTATAACATACAAAACAACATAAATAATCCTTTATGAATGCCATTATTCCCTTGGCTTAGCCATGCATATCAATCACAATACACTTCTTGGAATCATGGAAAAAATAAAACATAGAAATGGGTGATCTCAGATGCTCAGTAAGGATAACAAAATAGCAGAAACATTCATAAATAAGCATAAACATTGTAGGAAATGTATAACTAAAACAAAATCCTTTTAAAATTGAACTTCAACATAATATGGCAAAAATAAAATGATGTAAGTCCATTTACTTATTCACATGGATATTATACTAGTCGAATAATCACATGCAATATCACTAACCACTTTCATAATAATGGAATGCATAATACCAGACTCTCATAACCACATAGTCAAGGCCTTGTGCCAAGACTATAAATAAGATTTTGTCAAGGCCTTGTGCCAAGACACCAGTTTGTCTCATTAGACATACCGATGCATCGAGGAGCTATAGCGGGCTCCACCTATCACTTACTAAGTCCAATGCATTCCTCATATGAAAAGGTTTAAACATAACATAAACATTCATATTAAAACTAGCATACGAAATGTCAATAATTTACCCATAAACCGTGAATGGTATAAAAATAACACATCCACAGTAAAAAATATCACAAAACCTTCAATACAATACGAATGATTTGTATCATAATAAATCATCTTCAAACAAGTTTAAAATCCCTTAAAGGATTTTGACATAGATGAAAATGATTTATAAAACTCTTTGAGAGAAATATCCCTTTTCCATGAAAACATTTAAAAGTTGCAAAATTTAGAAAGGCAGACATTTAAATATATTTATGAATCAATGTGTCCTAGAAAACATTGAAACTTTTGAATGTAATAAACATTTTAAAACATTCATGTCCATTTAAATAAATCCTTATAACCATTTTGAAAACAGGGACATTAATGAGAATGGTTTAGAAGAATAAATCTTAAAAACATTTAAAATGATGTTTTAGTAAAAAGTCCCTTAAAATATTCCATTTGAAAACAATTTTATGAAACATGTACATGGATAATAAATATTTCCCAATAGATACTTACACAAGAAAAACCTTAGATAATAAAGAGATTGTGAAATTAACCCTTACCAATTTGGTAACATAAAAAACATACACCCCATGAAAGAAGTATCATACAATGAATACACATAAATTAAAGTGTATTACACAAATAATACAATTATGTTCAGAACATACACCACACGAAAGGTAATAGTGTCAATATGGAACAAATCTCATAGGAATAAGGAGTGAGATGAAAACCCATTACCTTGCACTTTCCTTTAGTTGAGGATACATTTAACCTCTTGTATGAAGACTATAGTATGTTATTAAATTATACCAGAATAATATTAATATTTATAATATCAAACATTACTCATATATGACTTTATACAACCCATTTAATAATAATTTCCATGTTATATAAATATTTCGGGTAATAATCGCTTTCTTTATTGTAAGTGTTTTAACTTGTTACTCTTGATTATATCACTTATATCATGATTTAAATACTTCCAGAATATAAAAAAAATATTTATATGTCATATATATTTAGAATATAAATATGTATAATATACATATATATGTAATGGAAAACAATGTTTATGGAGACGGTAGTCCGTACGTACGCATAAACGTTGTTTCTGTTTTCATACAGTATTGAACGGAAGTAAGTGAATAAGGTATATATAAGTACATAAATATTTATATATATATATATATATCTCCAGTAGCATTATTATTTAAAAAATTACATACTTATTAGTAATATATATTTTTATAATTGTCGATGAATGGTGAACTTGGAAATGAATCTCATCACGTCAGGGAGATGGTAATCCGTACGTACGCACGAGCGAAAATATCATTCTTTTCATAATATATATTTTAATAGTATATCATATATACAGAATCCTTTTCATCTAATATTTATTATTTACATCAAATACACATCATTATTATACCCATCCAAATAATAATGTATTGAATAACAATTACACCACGACGTGGAGACGGTAAGCCGTACGAATGCACGTATGGTGACATGTCATTAAAAGGACGGATAGAATAATGAATATGGTTGTACCATATTTATAATAACATCATATTATATAGAATACACTTGAGTTTTTATTTTAGAATGGTAATATCAAAGAAAGAAGAAGTGGAAGAAGAAAGGAACTTGAAAGAGGGTGTTGAAAACATTATATATTCTTTGAGTTTTTTTTTTGATTTTATCAAAAGGGCTCCTTAGGTTGTCTTTCTGATCAAACTAAGGACTCTAGGATAAATTTAGGTATGATTAGAGAATATTTGTTATGGTTTTGGCCAAAACAAAAGGCTTTGAAGGTATTAATAATTGGTTAGAAGTGGTGTCCTTTTATAAGGGGGAGGAGGGACTCATTAGAAAAAACATGAAGTATTATTTTAAAATAAATTAATATTCGGTTTATAATGGCTCCAAACTAGATTATTTAAATACTAAGGAGGTTATTGATCTAAAAACACTCAAACAATAAGTTTTAGTCAAGTTTGGGTCACTATTGTACCCTTATCTTTTAGATTTAACTCTTAGTTAAATAGTTTGACATTTACCGTGTCTCTTTATATTTTTATATTATATGGTTAATAAACATACTATAAACTGCAAAGAGAACCCAAAGTGGTTCATTAATGACATACCTATAATAATATAAGTACTTTGGCCCAGCCATAGATTTTTAAAAATATTATATCAATTAATAATATAATATTTGATTTAAAAATTAATTTACGTCAATTTTGACACTATTTGGTATTTTGTTTTTGTGAAATTCATCACAACTTGATTACTTCAAAAAAGATACTTTGAATCATAAATAACATGTCATAGTCACCTAAAAAATTCGTGTACGTCAAAAAAACTTTGAAATTGTATTTATTTTAATTTTTATAATACAATTTATTTTATTCTATCATTAATAAGGTAATTACTTCATCATCATTGTGTGATAAATAAATTTCATTATTTAATGTCTACAAATTATGAATAAAATATTATGATGTAGGAAATATTTTTATCTTTATAATGAATATTTATAGTCAAATTTATCTTATGTATAACCTTGTATTAAAAATGGTTTAGTTAATAAACGTGGAATTTTACACGTTTAACTCTTCTTTAAATTAAATAACAATAAATGTCCTAATCTAATCCATGTAGACATAAAGGATCATATATTATTCAAAAGGTTTTTTTTGGTCTAATTATATTTATCCAATAGAATTATGACATGTGTTAGGGTAATAATAATATCATTTTTACCCATAATTACCCTATTTACTTATTACAGTGGTAAATAAAAGTAAAAATTTACTATTCACCAAAAAATATTTTATCTTATTGAACCAAATTTTACTCCTTGATATTAACTCCATATCTAGGATTTTCAATATTCAACTCACAGAAGTGGTAAAATCATGTTTTATGTGAATATACAAATTCTCCTAGGAGGTGAGTAATGATGGTGAAAAGTTCAATAAAATTTTTATATATCTAAAATTATTATAAAATGAATCTAATGAATTAAATTGAAAATATATAGGTATTATGTATCTATTTTGAACTAAAATAAATTTAAATAAAATAAATATTTATTTAAAAAAAATTCGGTTTTAAACTATACCACATTATTTTTTCACTATTAATCAAAAATTAAAAGTTATTAAAAAAATACCAAAAATTTATCCTAAGATAATATTGATATTATGAATTCAATAATGAAGTCTATTTTATGAAATTAAAAACATAGAAGCTGCATTTATTAATTTAAAATTAATTCCCGCTGTCAAAACCATGAGGTGTTTTTAAAAAAAAATAATATCTATCAAAAGTTTGACACTTGTTTATGTCCAATTTCAATGTGAAATTAAATAAAATGTCCATAATAGGATTAAATTGTAAAAATATAATCTATTTATACTTACAAACCATTAAAATTTATAAGTTAACACAATAAATTATTTTGATTAAAAAATTTGTTTTCAGTTAAAATATACTATTTTTCACTATTCACCCAAAAATGAAAGTTATCAGAAAAACAACAAAACTTTATTGAATCTAAATTATTATAACCCAATTCTAAAGAAGATGTTTATTTTTTCAAATTGAATATATAAAAGTTTCAAATATTGGATTTAAAAATGATTCTCCAGTAAAAGGCAGTAAAATTGCAATTTTTGAGAAATACTTCTTTTATCTGAAAAAATGTATTGGTTCTTAAATTATGTCTAAGAAAATGATAATATGGATTCTAAAATTATAAGGATTATATAACGTTCAGAATTCAGTTAATACTATTCATAACCACTTTTGAACCGCAAGTTTGGTAAGTCATGGTGCGCTAGAACCCAGTGTTACCTGTAGTGCATGTTATTGAATTACTTTGAAGAAATAACGTACTTTGAAATATTGGGGTGTTACATAACCAACACATCAGTAGTGTTCATGGGACTCATGAATAGGATTTTCCCGCAATACCTCGATCACTCTGTTTTAGTCTTCATCGACGAAATTCTGATCTACTCGACTACTGAGGAGGAGCATGCTTACTATTTACGAGTAGTACTGGACACACTCTAAGAGCACCAACTTTATGGTATGCCCTCAAAGTGCCAGTTTTGGATCCGAGAGGTTTACTATTTGGGACATGTCATCTCGGAGGCCTGAATTGCAGTGGATCCAGCAAATATTGAGGTGGTACTTGCTTGGGAGCCACCTAAAAGTGTGATAGGGGAACAGAGGTTCTTGGGATTGGATGGGTACTACCGGAGGATCCTGCCGGATTTCTCCAGAGATGCAGCACCACTATTAGCCTTGATGAAGGAGGGGAAACCCTTAGTGTGGTTTGGGAGATGCCAACAGATCTTTCAGGAGTTGAGGAAGAGGCTGACTAATGGACCCATCTTGAGGCTTCCAGAGGAAGGTGTAGGGTACGTCGTCTACTGCGACACTTTAGGGACCAGATTCGGGTGTGTCCGGATGCAGGAACGAGAAGAGATCACGCATGGTTCTCAGTAGCTGAGACAACATGAGAAGAAATATGCTCCCCATGACATAGAGTTAGCAGTAGTGTTCTTCTCTTTGAAGGTGTGGTGACACTATCAGATTGGTGATTATTTTACCATATACTCTAATCACAAGAGTCTCAGGTATATCTTCTCTCAAAAGGACATGAACTTGAGGAAATGACATTGGCTTGAGTTCCTCCCATACTAGGACATTGAGATTGTCTACACTCTTGGGAAAGGGAACATTGTAGCAGATGCACTCAGTAGGAGATATGGTATACAGCTTATAGGAGATGTGATAGAGCAGTTGGAAACTTTGCGGATATCCTTTGTGGATAGAGATGGGGAAACCTTACTTCAGTCCCTTATAGTCACTCCCCCACTTCTTCAGTGAGTCAAGGAGGCACAACATGGGGACACTGACTATGAGACAAGACATGCTCAGATATCCATAGGGCTGGCACCAGATGGATTTTCTGAAGGTGGGGAGGACGACATCCTCTTCATGGGATGCACTATGGTACCAGTGTCACTTGAAGAGGAAGTGTTGATGGATTTCCACACATCCCCTTTAGCAGTACATCCAGGACTGGCGAAGATAATCCGGGACATTCGACGACAACACTGGAGTCTAGGGATGAAGAAGGCAGTTGTAGAGTTTGTCTCTTAGTGCCTCACATGTCACGAAGTGAAGGTAGAGCACTAGGTAATAGAAGGCTTTGTTCAACCTTTAGAGGTTCCATAGTAGAGTGGGATTAGATATCCATGAACCTTGTGACAGGTCTTCCATGAACATCCAGGGGTCATGACTCGATTTGGGTGATTGTTGACCGACTCACCATGTCGGCCCACTTACTACCAATCATTGAGTAGGGTTTAGTAGAGATCGTGGGATGACTCAATGTTCATGAGATTATGCAACTACATGGAGTACCTTCTTAAATTGTCTTCTTTCGTGACACACAATTTACTTCTCGGCTATAGAAGGGGTTGTAGGAGGCTTTCGGGACGTAGCTTCTTCTGAGCACCAAATTCCATCCTCAAACAGATGGTCAGACTCAGAGGACCATTCAAACTCTTGAGGTCATGCTTTGTTCTTGTGTCCACGAATTTGGTCACTGTTGGGAGGATCATTTTCCTTTGGTGGAGTTCGCATACAAAAAAAAATCTATCACTCCACAATAATGATGGAACCTTTTGAGGGGTTATACGGGCGACCTTGCAGATCACCTTTGTGCTGGACTGACCTAGGGGAGTCTGCACTAATGTGACCAGAGATGGTACAAACTACCACAGAAAAGGTGCAGATCATACTGGAGTGGATGAAGACAGCACAGAGCAGAATGAAGTGATATGCTAGCATGAGACTGAGACCTTTAGAGCTTGAGGATGGTGATCACATCTTTCTACGGGTCTCACCTCGACGAGGTCTATGGAGATTCGACAGAGGTGGAAAGTTATCTCCAATGTTCATCAGAACATTCCAGGTCCTCAGTAGAGTAGGCAAGGTGGCTTATAGCTTGTCTCTTCCACCTCAGTTGCACAGGATGCACGATGTCTTCCACGTATCCCAACTGAGGAGATACATGCACAACCCTTATCACATCATCGAACATGGAGAGATGGATGTCGACGTTGGGACGACATTTACGAAGGTTCTAGTGGATATTGAGTATCGACGAGTGTGGGTCCTACGTGGATGGTCGATTCCTCGGGTGCACGTTCGGTGGCAACATTGGATTCTCCAAGAGAGCACATAGGAGCGGGAGGATCAGATGCGTGCTCAGTACCCGAAATCAATTTATGATGTTTTTTTGGGTACGTTCAGTAAACATATGAGTGGGTTTTTATAACTATTGAATCAGTGCTTAGAATTAAAATCTAAGGGCGTCGTTGAACTCATTATGCCAGTTTTCACTTAAGAAAACTATCACTTCAACGGTAGTGGGTTGAGTTCAAAAGATAGTTTTTGGGTTTTCATGGAAAATAATAAAATAATGTGAGCTTCTCTTTTTTTTATCTGAGCCACAATGTGGGTTTTTGGTGGTTAAAACCTTCTCATGGAAGTTGGAGGTAGGACCAACACACCTTAACCTCCCATGAGATGTTATGGTGGTGGGGCCCACCCGAATCTAACATCCAGCGAGTGGTTACAACATGGGTACCACACATGGCTTAACCACCTATTGATGGAGGAGAGTAAAACCTCTCAACTCTCCCTTATTAATGAGGGAGATCCTCTTGACCTCCCCTTTTATTAATTGGTTACAAATCCCCTTATTAATTTGTGCCAACATTAATTCATTAATTAGGTGGGGCCAATTAAATTTAATTCACCAAATTGAATTTTTTTCCAACAAGTAACATAATTGAAAATCTATTATTTTTGGTTAGAATTTCTCATTTGGTTGAGCTTGGGAAGAGAAGATCTTAGGATAAAATCTCCTATCAAAGAACAAAGAACAAAGAACGAAGAACACTGACGAGGAGCGACTTCAACTTCCTCCTTCAGATCCTACCGACGTGGGGCTTCTTCAACTGACCTACCCACCACATCTTCGTCAACAAGATGACACATCTCGGGATTTGGAGTTTATATCTAACATGAAGAATGACGAACTCCTTCATCTTCTTCCCGCAACTTCAACATTGATGACTGACAATCAAAGGTAGGGGTTAATTTTGGTGTATCTTTTCTTTTCTTTTTCTCTTCTTTAGATTGGAAAAGAATCGTTGAGTGTTTTTAAAACCATTGTTGTTCATATTTCTTACACATTGATGAGACAAGTGTTACAACCCTAAACGCGGAAGGTGTGGGCCAAACCAACATGGCCTCACCCCTCCGTCGTTCTTGTTTGTGTTGTTTCTCAGCATGATGACGAAGCAACGTTGAAGGAGATGAAGGCACACAAAAAGGTCGCGCTTACCGCAGCCTCCGTGAACTGTTCCTTCCTCAAGGAGTTCCGGTGCCCTGACCCTGCCGGCTCTGCGGGCATGACCAAAAAAGGCCTCCCGTGTGCCCGGCCGCACCGCCGTCGACCTCCTGTGCCCCTCGGCTGCACCGCCGCTGCCTCCTGTGTGCCTCGGACGAACCCTATCAGCCTGAGCCACGCCGAACAATGCAGGCACGAACCGTGTAAGCTCAGCCTTCTGGCCTCCCAACTACCTGCTGGCCCACCTGGCGCTGTGCCCGGCCGCCCACCGGGCCGCCCGGTGCCCTGCCCGGCAGCCTCCCAGCCTGGCCACGCCTTGCCTGACCGCCCACTGGCCCGCCCGGTGCCCTGCCCGTCTGCGTGCCTGCCTGGCCGTGCCCTGCCCGACCGCCTCCCATCCGCCCGACCTCTTGAACCGGGCCGAGTCCCCCTAGAGGTGCCATGGACAAATCGGCCCGACCTCACCCTTTGGGATGAGTCGTGCCGGGATGCGCCCTCACGACGCTCCAGGCCAAACAGACCCCGAGCCCTAGCCAAACCGTCCTAATGGCCTTCTGGGCTGTCCCCAGTGGGCCAGGACAGACCCAACAGGTCTGACCAGGTTGACCCATACTAGGTCTTACCAGAATACATTGGCCCAGGTTGGTCCGACCCAGTCGGACCGGACCTCGGCCCTCTACTGACCCTTAAGATTATTTTTTCCATATCGTTGGTACCAGGCATCTATCTTATGAACCGTTAGTGGAACTGGTTTTCTTTGAGTGTGATGGTCCCTTTGAGTATACCCCACTAGAGTTTAGGGTAATGTTGAGATACATTCGTGTTGGATTATGCACGAATCAAATTGGGCCCCTGGGACTAAGAGGCTAATAACTCATAGACTGGGCGTCTGATTGACGCGTCGTCTATTGCATTGAGAACCCTGTGATGTGGAAGTCCATTGAGATAATTCTACATGGGACTTCAAGATTGTTGGAAAATTGACCAGTAGCTTGTGAAGGGGATCCTCTCAGAGACTAGCAAGCATAGCGCATAGACATAGTAGATGGCTGAGACCTGACGACTACTGACTGATTCGAATCGGAGTGACTCTACTAGCCCAGTGGGAAGCGCCTTCATGTCGCGGCATACCCACAGTTGGGAGCGACTCTGTGTGATGCAGAAGACCAACATTACTTGACAGGAGGAGTACCTTAGTATGCTGTGAGGGGAAGTGCCTATGTGTGACATGGGAGACCCACGATGGGGAGAGCCTCTGTGTGACGCAGCAGTCCCATGGTACCTAACATGAGGAGTACGTCAATAGCCCAAGGTTAGTGGGAAGCGCCTATGTGTGACGCAGTAGGCCCACTCTTCTCGATAGAGGAGGAGTTATCTAGCAGCTGAGGTTTCGACAGTGTGAATGGGATGTTACTTGATACTACCCCTAGAATAAAATCTTGTTTTGAGATGAGTCAGTAACTTCTGTGTTTACCTCATGATTGAGATGGATTACTTGAAAACATAGGTATATGTATGGTCATATATCTATGTGAGGTTATCCCTTGATTTTATAATTTGTAGTTTATTTTTGTTGGTTTTGTGAAACCTTGAGGGTCTCAAGGTCCCTAATGAGTATCGTAATACTCACCCCTGTACGGGCTATGCATGTACCTCGTTGTGTTGAATGAAGATGACATACAACGTTGACCGAGGCCGAGTGTTCTAGGACTGGATAGTACCCGGAGGTGGACCATGCAGCGTGATGGTACACGAAGGAAATAGATGGACTCAGAGTGCTGTGGAGGCTATTTGTACCTACCCTTCAGGTAGGACTTCCCGGTGGATGATATAGCAGCTATTTACCTTTATTCAGTTGTTCTTGTTTTTCAGTTTTACTTGTACATTCCTTTTGGGATTGTATTCCGTCCCCTTTACTTTTCAGCACTCTATGTATACATTTTTTCTTGGTGGTTTGCTTCCAGCTCGTACACTATTGTGTTCGTTTACCAGTTATAAAGGCAATGTCTTCCCAGTTTTAGGGAATTACACCTTTGGTGCTAGTCACCAGACCCGGTCCTATGGAGGGAGGGCTTGGGGTCATCACGACATGAGCCCCAGGGGATGGGTCATGACATATAGAACCCTACATATCCTCATCCATATATATGTGCTCTATATAAAATCATATCCTAAAGAAAACGAGGAAATAATATGGGTTTAATTCCCTTTAAAAATGGAATCATAAAATTTAACATTTAAAATCCTTTGAATAATCATAACATTATATACCCATGTAATATAAAGTGGGATGAAATTATATTTAGTAACTCTCTAGGTTACTACCATTAATCCATGAAAATAAAACATCTGATATTTATATAAATCATGAAAAGGGTATATGGTTATGTAATTAATTTTCCAAATAATTTAATTTATGGAATACATTTGAACACCATTAAATTATATGAATATAAATTAAGGTATTCTGATTTGAAATGCATTAGATGGAAAATTATAGTTATACATAGAACATGATTCAGAAATATAAAGGATGTCATAAATCATTCCTCAAAAAGATAACTAAATTACATAAGATATCCTATGAAATAATATGGATGGTATATGTTTACTAATATCCTCGATAAATAATAATAAAATATAATGTAAAATATATTATACTGAAAAAAATTTATTAGATTTTTATAGAAATACACATTGGAATATATAAATATCCTTGATCATTGGAAATATTTTTCAAGGAAATATTTTAGAAAATAAAGAAACAAATAATTTCATTTTAAATAAAATAAAAAATATATGGAATGTTTTATATAAAATGAAAAATGATATATAGTTATGTGTTTATATAGAATATAAATTTAAAATATATTTCATAGGGAATATGTAATTTTATTATGATAATATAGATTTATGGGTCCATTCACATGTTGTTTTTAAAAATTTGAAGTGAACAATTTGAAAAAAATAATTTAAAAAAAACTTGAATAATATAATCTCTAATGAAATAATGGTTAACAAAAGAAATTTTGGATATAATATTGGACACTTTTTTTGAATGTATTGAAAACATTTTTAAATATTTTGAAATACCCTAGTTGAAAACCCACATAGTAAAAAATGTTACAAAAAGTTCTTTTTAAAAGAGGATTAGGGAAATAAAGAGTTTATATGTGATAAACCATATTTATTTTTCCAATAATAAAGTTTAACAATGATAGGAAAGGAAAATACAATCATGGATGATAAACCATTATTAAAATAGATGAGAATTATTCTCAACAATGGTATAGTTTTGGGACTGAAATTTTCTCAAGGTAAAAGATTTAAAATAAATGCTAAATTTACACTAATGAGGAACATAATGTACTGAAACATTTTTTTTTACTTTTATGTCTTTGGTATATTTATCGAATATTTGTGGAGCTAGTGAATTAGATGGAGTTTGATTCTGAGGTGTGATGAGCCTTAGTGTGGATATCATAAAAATATTAAATATAATATATCCCACATGATAATTTTTCAATAATCATGGAATAACATATGAAAATAGTTATAGATAAAAAGATAAAGACCACCACTATATCAAAAATGTTGGTTTTACACTAGGTGGGAAATAATCATTTTTGGAATCGATTGGTTGGTTTTATTATGGTCGTGGGGAATTTTTAAATTAAAAATTAATGAATGAAATTATTATTATTTTTTATTTTCCATATCCTATAACATTCTATATAATCTTGGTTATAAGAAAATCAAAGGTCTAGCTATCTAACTCTATTGATTGAGAGGGGATTTTGGAGAATCATTGGAAGATGTTAGGATTATGGGTCAATGATTGTCGTACCAGTTGGATTGAAAATGACAATTGGGACTGTGAATATCCCAAACTATGTTTACATAATTACATTCTATATTAGTGATCAATCCTATTTCTCGGTAAATCATTTTTTATCTATATTTAAACTAATTTTTTATACCATGATGAACATAAATAAACTCATATAATAGTTTGATTCACAGGTCTCTCGTGTTGTGAATGTATGGTTTTATCTCCCTATAAACATGAATGTGGTATTTCGTTGACTAATTCTTATTTATATGTCACCCTATAGAAACAAATATAGGCTTTCCCGAATAAGGGATGAGGTTCATTTCTAATAGATATATTTTTTAGTTTTCTATCCACATTTTATGTGTGATCATTTTTTATGTTTTATTTTTCCATTAGGTTGACAAATACCTGATGAGAGAATGTTGCACAATAACTCATTGGGGAAATAGATCATCACCATGGGATTTGGATGAGGATTAATGATGCAATTATGGTATATAAAGATATTTGATCATCCATATCTCATTTTTGGAGATCAAGATATGTACTCTGGAATGAAACGATATTTTTTAGTAATGAAGATCATTTATAAAGCAGAGGATATGGACGAAATTCAACCACAAGTGATGAAAATATTATTCAATCTTAGATCCACCTTTTCTATGCATCATTGGTTGTTGATCTAATAAATAAGTAATGGTCATAAATGTGTGACACTTCCTTTAATTTTTAAAAATACCGAATATAGTGTGTGTAGTCCAAAGGACAAACATTGTGTATTCCCCCTTTTGCGATGCTAGGGTTTACATCCATAAAAAAGTATCAAATGCCATGTGACATTTAACACATGTTGTGTGACCCAACACAAGTGGATCAGTTTGTACCCTAGGGTTATAAAAGAGTTATAATGACTTGGAAGACATGCATAAATAGTGTTCGAAAGCATAACCTCATACTCAGACATAGCCATAGTACACATGCACAACCCGAATTATATGAGCATGACCCAATGTACATGAAACTGAATAGATTTACATAGGCATAAGATGATTTCACACTGAGTACCATCCTGACCACTACATTTTTTTAATCATAGATTAGATGATTTCATTATGGAGTATGACATGTAGTGTGATATAGAGAGACACGAGCATACATGGGGCAGGGAAAACACACCCTCTATCCCGAGTACATTTCATGTGTTTTTTTCAGGGTATGATGAGGACCTATGTATATTCACATTAGACTACTATCAGATGGTTGTGTTCATGTAGTATATCCCTATGATGGTATAGTGTGAAATTACATCCCAAGAATAATATTTTTATCCCTTTGTTAGTTTATTCATGGAAAGGGTTCATGGAGTCCAACAGTATGACTCATGGTGTGATCATCTATCGTTCCTTCATGTACCTTAGGTGGGGTTTACGGTATCATTTTTATTAACATAAATATGGATTCAATATCCTCTCTAGGGGTTTAGTCTAGTGGTATTTCGGTATCATCATTCATATGATCCCCTGCATAGAAGGTTATTCTAGTAGGTTTAATCGTGATCCTCTAATGTCCCTTGGTGTGATCCACCATCTGAGTGTTTAGATATTTAGAAGATTATTGTTTATATTATGTATTAATAGATGAATTGAATGACCTCTTGGGTGAGAAACATTAGTGAATGGGTGGATCCTAGAGTGGATTCTCTCAGATGAGTGTTACCTTTAATCCTATAGCAGGATCCTGTGGTTGGAAGTATGGTTGAGAAATCCCTGAGACTAGAAGTCTATCAAAAGAATATCAATTTATTATTATTAATTGGTATCATGTTCTTTTTGACACACCATTTCAATTATCTAAAGAGTCTTCTCGATGATTTTTTTTGATTGGGAGGCTTCCATATGAGTATTGTTACACTAATCCATATGTTGGCTCTTTCCACACATGTCATTTCTTATGAAAATGACATTACATTTTATGGTGTCTAAGGATGAATAGGAGTAGATGTAGCAAATTTTTGGATAGAAAGACTATTAATTTATAAAATGTTTCCTTTGGCATCAATCCCCTCTTTATTATCAAGTTATACTATTATATTAGTTTTGGTGGAAATGTATTTGTCCATTTTTACATTCCAATAATTTTTTTCATACTCTAACAAGGGATAAATGTTATTCGTGCATGATAGTATCAGTTTTGTTTTACTTTTCAAAAATTTGTTTCTACTGGGATATGTTTTCCTATGTATAGGTACCTTAGTCTAAGGCCTCCCAAGTGAATGATATTCCTAATCATCATTTATCACCAACCCCTAGCCTATTAGAGATTGGCTTGTGGGGTCACAATTTGATTATCACCAGCATGGTAGGACCCCTCGGTTTGAGTTGTGAATGAGTATTATTAGATATGCATTCATCATAGTAGTAGTGTTTATAATTTTTCAAGCTATGATGTTTGGATATGAACTTGGGAAAAAATATTAAAATTTTTCGAGCTCATCTCATAATATGGGGAATTTGGTGTTGGTGCGGTGGTTGATGTATATATTCACCAAGACATTGAGAAATATTTTTTAAAAAAACATATAGGAACATTTTGTGATGAAAACAATGGTATATGTATCATATATTAATGGGTTGTGGATTCCTTGTCATTATTGTGTTTTCTACCCAAATATACACTATAAATATGCTACGTCATATCTTCATGCAGGATATTTCTGCTATAACATATAGTGCAGTTTCCAAATTAGAGTAAACAATATTAACTAATGCATGATGTGGCCATTATAAAGGGGAATGTTCTAGTCATGGTTTTACTTCTAGGTGGATAGTTGGTGGTACTTTCTATTGGAATTTAATACATGTACTCAACTTTTGTAGTTTAGGTGGATGTAGCATATTAGACTAATTCATGGATGGCTCTAATGGTGATGAATGATGACCTGAAGGGGTATATCATGTAAAAAGAGACTTTTTTTATTTACAATTAATTAGTATATGGGCATGGAAGGTCCTTTTGATAAAATTAATGTAACTCTAGTCATGAAATTTGCGGTTTATTTCATAATGGGGACCTATAGGGTAGCTCGTCGAAATGATACAGAAATTTTTTTATTCTTTTTATGTGTGTAGAATAATTTCGTAATACAGTCTTACCAGTAATGATGAAAAAAAGAGATAGTCGATAGAATGACTAGGGAGAGAGAATAGTTTGATTAGTGAGGAGTGTAAGGAGGAATAAGAAATAAAAGATTTTTGAGAAAAGAAATTGGTGGAATGTGAAATGATTATAGTCCACAACCACCCCCCAGGTGGTATACACTTGGCTTGGGGGGTAAGTGGAGTGGGATAGGGATAACTACGCATGATATAGGTTTATGACTGAATTGATCAATGGGTGATATGAGCTACGATATGTACACTCTCTAATATTTTTATAGTACTGGTAGACATGGTTTTTGTTGGATCTAAATCTACAGATTATACACAAGAGGGTGGTGAAATGTGTCTTTTGAAATTTTTTGATAACTCTATTCTTGAACGAGTTCTGTCTTTTATACTTTATTATATTTGATCGTGCAGAGGAATAAGTAAAATCAAGAACACAAAGATGTATAGTGGTTCAGGGAAGCGAAGGCCCCACGTCCACTCCACCAATTCTCAACTCGACGAGCTTGGTGATTTTCACTATCTGGTCCTCTTTTCCACAGACTGATTCACAACTGAGTACAGGAAGTTGATACCCTTACAATATAAGGAAAAACAAAGACTTCTGGTTCAAACACAAACCAACATAGCTTAGATCGAGAAGCTGGTTACTCAGGAAGAAAAATAATTTCAGAAAGAAATTTCTTGTTGATCTTCACAATTTCAACAGAATGCAATTGACAAGAGATGGATCGAAGTCTCTAGAAATATTTATCTTCAAGATGAAGAAGTTCTGAGTTGATCCAGTTGCAGTAGATATAGAGATATAGTTCAAAAATTTAGCAGTAGTAGATCCATAGTAGATATTCGATGTAGAATAGGTGAATATTCAATCGAGTCCCTTCTTCTTGAAAAAACAGATCTTTGACACTCTTTTTGAATAAGAAGATCATCTTGACTAGTTGCAATCTCTGTTTTCCACCTTTTTCAATAATAGATCGATCGCACATTCATATATCTGGTGTTTCAGAGAGAACATATATAATAAATCATATCTCCTACACATTTATATCCACAAAAGTTGCCTTCTGATTCGCGATATTCAATAATTTGAATTTACAGAGAAGTCGTAACTTCCCTTAAGGCTCGGCATAAAAAGATCCTTTTAATTCGATCTTAAATCCATTAATAAAATGACTTTGAATCAGTCAATGTTGTTCTTTTAAAAACAACTTTAAATCCATCTTGAAATCCGCCAGAAATCAGCTTACTGATCGTTGCACATAAATATCATCTGTCCAAATTTCCGATGCCAAACATAAGGTTGATAACGTAGTCTTCAAACGTAAGGTCAACAACGTAGGGTTGAACACAAACGTAGGGTTGACAACGTAAGGTTGAACAAAATCGTAGGTTTGATCATCCATACATTTCTTCAACACTCAAACGTACGATAAAAGATCCATACTTTTACTTGATCCATACTTTTCCAAGAACTTATGGTTGTTTACAAAAGTAAGTTTGATGAACCATACTTTTGGGAAACAAACGTATCGCTTAGAATTTACGTACGGTTCTCCTTCCATAATTTTCAGATAACTAAAACGTAAGGTTCCTTCCTAATGTAAGGTTCTCCTTCCATACTTTGCTGAATACGTATGGTTGTTTAACCATACTTTTCTGTTATCTCAAAAAGTATAAACGGTTTGCATCCTTATGCTACATTTATCCACGTAGGGTATGAATAGTGATTCCAGAACGCGCTAAACCAGATTCCAGGCTATATTTAACTACGTATGGTATGAATAGTGATTCCAGAATGCGCTTAAAGCAGATTCCGAATAAGTAAAATATTATCATTATTTCAAGAGTAAAATAAATTAATAAATTCCTGAAAAATACTAAATAAAAACATTAGAATATAACTAAGGGTATTTGTGAGCATCAAAATTACCATAAAGAGATAGAGTATTATTTTCAATAATCTCCCCCTTTAAATAACATTATCATGTATTGTTGAAAACAATACTTTTCTCAACAATCTCCCCATTTTTGATGATCACAATAACCCATAAAATAAATAATATTATTTAAACAATAACTAACATTAAAAAATTAGTTATAATGTTTTAAATAAAAAGTTTCCCGCCAAAAAGATAATTATAAATCTAAATTTCTCATTTAATTTTCTCCCCCTATAAATTGAATTCCCCCCTAAATAAAATGTAGGTTTTGATGTTGTGTTTATCCAAATTCTCCCCCTTTTTGTGATATCAAAAAAAGGAAAATCATGAATTTTAACACATTTAATATTGCACTGAACTATTAGTAAATGCTATTATAAACTTCTTATCAACAATTAAATCTGGAGTACTAACATATCAAAAATAAATTCAGTAAAACAAATATGGAAAGAGACAAATAAATAATGAAGAAAATTTTCATTCAAAAACTGTTGTATATACATGACAATGATATACACAGGAATCAAGGGTTACGTAAGATAGGCAACATGGTCTATCTCCTTTGGATTGCAGACTTGATTTCTGTAAACTACTCCCAATGTCTCTACATCATCCCATCTCCCTGCTTGATAATGAGCTCTCTGTTCTCTTGAGCCATATGAATATCTTCAATTAAATTGAATCTGAAAAACTCATGCATCCTTTCCTCTTTTTCAACAAATATTGACAGCTTCTCTGATAACTGATTTAATAGAATTCTGATCGATGGCTCACTAGATGTCAGTTGATCTACTAAGAACTTCTGATTGTCCAGCAATACTGAAAAAGGAGCACTGTTACATTGAAGATCTTGTATCTTGTCATTCATGTTGCTCATCACATCTGTGACAGCCTGAAACCTTCTGATTAAATCTGGTGAAGTACCTGATCCACTAACAGTATTATTTTCAACTGATGCAAATTGATTCTCCATAAACAACATCAGATCTGATAAATATGACTTCATATCCATTTTAGATTATAATTGTGTAACAGTAGTCAGCATATCCTACTTAAAAATTTCATCTTCTTACCTTGAAAATGTACACTCATTCAGCTTTTGAAACTTTAAATGCTGTAAATATAAGGCATTTCTCAGAGAAACATTCTCAGACTCCAACTGAGATACTTTTCTGTAAATTTCTTCAACTTATTCTTTTCTTGAATCAGATGCACCCTGTGCTTGATTCATAGTCTCAAGTTGATGCAGCAGTACCAAAGGTAATGATTCAGTATCAGATTTTTGTTTTTCTCTTTCCTGAGAAGATTTGTCCACAGATTTTTCCTTAGAGTTTTCAAAGTCCTCCACAGAAAAATCCTCTTGAAGTACCTCGGTGTGAGCTTCAGAAGCATGCTCACCACAAACATCAGCATCTATTCCTTCCATTTCGCTTTCATGAACAATATCTTCAGTAGTTTCCTAAGGTCTGGCCACATCTTCACCATGCACTGCCTCCATCTCTTGTTCCTGTTGAAGTGCAACTTCAACATTAGCTACAACCTGTTCCTAAATTTCCCTTTGATTTTATTCTTGATCTCCTGATTCCTCTAATGGAGTTGTTCTATCAGTAACATCTTCCACGGTCTTATTAAAAAGAGCTTCTCTTATAAAAGAATAAGAAATTAAAGATTTTTTTATAGTTTCCAAAGCAGTGGAAGTGACTTCCTCATTTATGGGTCTTTTTCTTTTTGATTGAAGTCCCTCCTGACGTCTGTCTTCCTCAACATCTGCCACATCAAAGAGAATCCTCCTTGCTATATTGCTGACTCTGGGTTCATCTTGTCCCTCTATGGACTTAGCAGGTTGAGCCTGAGCACTCTCTGAGTCTTCCTCAGCTCCTACTTCTCAAAAGTTTTCCTTTAATTATGATCCAGAAATATCCAAATTTCCTCAAAGTTCTAGCATTTAATGTATTACTGTAATGACAGTTAACTCTAGAATCTATTAATCTCACCATGTCTTTCTTAAATAATAGTTTAGAAATAAATCTACCAAAAGGGTAGAAATTCATCCCGGCCTCGCCTTGACAGCAGTAACTGAGATACCTTATCTTGTATCTTGGAAATGTTAACATAATATCACTTAACATAAGAAACATTATATACATATCAGGGTACAAAATCTTCTCCATTTCTGCCATCCGTGGATCTATTCCTGTCTGAATAAATTTGAACAAAATCCATTGATCAGGCACCAAATCCTTGACAAACATTTTCTTTATTGTCTTGGTACCAAAAATAAAATACATGATGTCTTCGGATTTATGAACAGAATCTCCTATATTCATTAAGTCGAAATGAAAAACTCCCCCATGAGGGTAGTTGAGAATCTGACTACTCTCTACTGAAAAGATTGAGAAATCACTATCCTCTATCATAGCCATCATACTATCCTCTATATCTCCCAGACTAAATTGTACAGATTTGAAAAAGTATCTAAGTTCAAATTCATGCAGAAATTCCGTATTTTCACTGTTGAACATATGTTCAAGATTCTGAAATGACAGCTCTTGCTTCAATAACAGATTTTTCTGAAATAACCAGTCAAGATCGATTACCTTACCCTGTAAGATTTTTCTTCCCTCGGTGCATTGTCTCTTGGAATTGCTTGGATCAGCCTCACTGGATCATTTAGTAATTACCATTTCTGCAAGAGTCTCTGAAGGTTTCAAGGTTAGGGTTTCAAGAGTTCGAAGGTTAGGGTTTCAGAAGAAGAAGTGCGATTTTTGGATTTCGATAGGGTTTCGATAGAGGTGAATGGTTTTTGAAGTCGAAAAGGCTCTGAAATCCTTGATTCCCGTGTAATCACTAATCATTACATATATTTAAAATAATAATAATTTTTTTATGATGAATGAAAGAAAAACATAGACAATATTCAACAAAATTTACATAAATAAATGAAAGTAAATAAAAATTTAAAAATTATTTAAAATTAAATAAACCCAGCTCCCTCTTAATAAAATCAAACCCTATTGTGGGATGTGGTTTAGTAAAAATATATGCTAATTGAATTTCAGTATTTATAAATTCTAAAAATATATCTTTTTTAAACATGATCTCTTAAAAAGATATGCCTTATATAAATGTGCTTGGTTCTAGAATGACTAATAGGATTTCGTGAAATATTAATTGCACTTGTATTATCACATAAAATAGGTGAATTATTAAAATACAATCCAAAATCCATAAGAGTGTTTTTCATACACAACACTTGTGCACAGCAACTGCCAGCAGAAACATATTCTGCCTCTGATGTTGACAGGGCAACTAAATGTTGTTTCCTACTAGACCATGATACTAAGGACATTCGTAAAAAGTGACATGTACCTGCTGTGCTTTTTCTATCTATCCTAAAACTTCTAAAGTCAGAATCTGAATATGAAATAAAATTAAAATCAGAAGTTTTAGGATAAAGAAGATATTGAAAAACAGTTCATATTAAATATCTAAAAATTCTTTTAACAGCATTTAGATGAGATTATTTTGGATTTGATTGAAATCTGGCACAAAAACATACTGAATACATTATATCTGGCCTACTAGCAGTAAAATATAACAAACTACCAATCATACCTTTATATAACTTGTTGTCAACTGATTTTCCAGTTTCATCCAAATCATGTTTTATATTAGTACACATAAGAGTTGTAAATGGCTTGTTGTTCTCAAGTTCAATTTTCTTAAGTAAATAAGTAATGTATTTTATTTGATTTAAAACATTTTCTAAAATCTTTCTGAATTATTTGATGACCCAAAAAGAAATTTAATTCTCCCATCATACTCATTTCAAATTCTTCTTGCATTAATTTGGAAAATTCATGACAAATAGTTATATTAGTTGATCCAAAGATTACATCATCAACATAAATTTGAACCAATAAAACATTATTTCTCACAGTTTTCATAAATAGTGTTGGGTCTGCCATACCAATAGTAAAATTATTTTTCAAAATAAAAGAACTTAATATTTCATACCAAGATCTAGGTGCTTGTTTAAGGCCATAAAGAGCTATAGTAAGTTTAAAAACAGAATCAGGTTTTTGAGAGTTTTCAAAACCAGGAGGTTTCCCAACATAAACTTCCTCCATTAAATAACCATTTAAAAAGGCAGATTTAAAATCTATCTGAAATAATTTAAAATTCATATAAGATGCATAGGCTAAAAGGATTCTAATGGCTTCTTTCATAGCTACAGGTGAAAAAGCCTCATCGTAATCTATTACTTCTTCTTGATTATATCCTTTAGCTACTAATCTTGCTTTATTTCTAGTTATTATGCCTTGGTCATCCTGTTTATTTCTACAGACCCATTTGGTTCCTATTACAGGATAATTCTTTGGTCTTTCCACTAATTCCCAAAATTCATTTCTTTTAAACTGGTTTAATTCATCTTGCATTAATATTACCCAGCTTTCATTATCTAAAGCTTCTTCTATAGTCCTGGGTTCTTGTTGAGACAGGAAGGCAGAGAGTTCTACTAGGTTTCCTAAGTTTCATCTAGTTTGAACACCAGTTTCTAGGTCACTTATTAATGTTTCTAAAGGGTGATTTTGTAGGGTTATATACTATCGAGGTAATATATTTAAAGGTTCTTCAGTATCATGTTCCTCTGAACTGGACTGAATTTCTTTTATATCATTTTCAAAATCATTCTTAAAATTCCCTAGTCTCATGTTATCATTTGAGTCTAGTTCATCCAGTTGTTTTTTCCTTTTCTCAAAGGGGTAAGTTTCATCGAATATCACATGAACTGATTCTTCAACAATCCTTGACTTCTTATTATAAACTCTATAAGCTTTGGAGGTAGCCGAATATCCTATGAAAATACCTTCATCCGATTTTGGATCGAACTTAACAAGATTATCCTTGGTGTTTAAGATATAAACCTTGCATCCACAAACATTAAAGTAATTTACTTTAGGTTTTCTGTTATTCCATAGTTAATAGTGTGTATTTTTCCAAATAGGTTTAATTAAAACTCTATTAATTATATAACAAGCTGTATTCAAAGCTTCTGCCAAGAAATATATAGGTAGGATATTTTCATTTAAGATAGTTCTAGCAATTTCTTGAATTGTTCTATTTTTTCTTCTACAATCCCATTCTATTGAGGTGTTCTGGGTGTAGAAAAGGTATGTTTAAAACCCATATTTGAGCAAAAGGAATTATATTCCAGATTCTCAAAATCTCCACCATGATCACTTCTCAATGAGAAAATATTGAAACCTTTTTCATTTTGAACAGATTTGTAGAAACTTTCAAATAAATTAAAAGCTTCATTTTAAAATTTAAAAAAGAAAATCCATGTAAATCTTGAATAGTCATCAACTAAAACATATACATAAAATTTACAAGATAAGTTTTCTACTCTTGAAGGTCCAAACAAATATATATGAATAAGTTCTAGAGGTTTAGATGTAGCAACCTTATTAACAGATTTGAAGGATGATTTGTGTTGTGTGCCACGTTGACATGCATCATAGAATCTCTCACTTTCAAATTTGAGATAGGGTAAATCAGAAACTAAATGTTTCTTAGAAAACTTCTGTAAAACATATACGTTGCAATGACCAAGTATCATATTCCAGATCCAGGATTCACTTACATTAGCAGTCAAGATGTTTACTTGTTGTTTACACAAGGAATTTAAATCCAAAGTATAGACATTTTCAGTTCTTGGTGCTTTAAATTTAAATAGATTATCTTTAGAAACAATACAACAACATTTAGTAAAATCAACAGTATATCCATCATCAAAATGTTGAGATATACATATCTGATTTTTTTAGTCCTTGTACATAAAGTACTTTGTTGATTGAGACTATTTTTTGATCTCCAACAGTTCCAATACCAACGATTTTTTCCTTTGGAATTGTCACCAAATGTGAAAATTCCTCCTTCCTTTTGAGTGAGTGAAGATAAATTAAATGAGTTTATACTCATATATCTTGAGCAGCTACTATCCATGTACCATATATCTTTTCTTCTCTGGTGGCCTGCTACCTGCAAAGACATTCAAACAAATTGCTTTGGAACCCATATTTTGTTGGGTCCAGGAGTGTTAGCTAGCAATGATATGGGTATCCAGATTTGCTTTGTTCTTTTGCAATTAGCTGAATCATATAAGTCTTTTGAAACATAGTCTTTCTTAATAACACAAATTTCAAGTTGTCTTAATAAACAGTTTTTAGCTATATGTCCCTTTGTCCCACAAAAATTACAATTAACCTTTTCAGAGATAGGAACAAAATAATTTTTATATAGATTTGGTTTTTCTCCTTTATTGCAAATTCCAAATCTCTCTTTTTTATGATAGTTTTTCCAAGAATTTCATTTAATGAATTCTCTCCTTTTGTAAAAACCAATGCAGCTTGTTTGTAAGATTCTACTTCATCGTGCTGTGTTTTTATTCTTGATTGAAAATTAATATAGTTAGTGTTAATAGAATTGTATTTATTAGTTAATTCGTTATGTTGTTTCAGCATTGTTTCTATTTCATATGAACCAACTTTATGTTTATTTTTTAGTGACTTATGTTTCTTAAATAGCGAGTCATATCTTTCTTAAAGCATATTGCAGTAGGCTGCAAGTTTTTCATTTGTGTAGCATGATTCAAAATTTGATTCAGAGGGGTAATATCAGTGTAACTCATCAGTTTATGCCATGAAGCACATATTTTCATTTAGATTGACTTCTTCTTTCTCTGATATTGATTCAGAAGAGCTACTAGAGTCTTCAGATACACTCCAAGTGGTTTTTAAAGATTTCTTGTATTTCTGCTCAAAGTCAGTTCTTTTGAAGAATTTCTTCTTCTTTCCATCCTTTAATTGTGGGTAATATGGTCTGATATGTCCCATATTTTTTCATTCATATCATCTTACTTCCTTATTATCTCCCATAAAGAATTTTTTGAAGGCTCTTTTCTTGCTGTAGAACTTTCTAAATTTCCTGGCTAGCTGAGCCAGCTCTTCATCTGAGTTGGATGAGTCACAGCTTTCTAATTTATCTTTGGCTTCTCTACTCTTCATCTTTCTATTATCATGTTGTGAAGTTGCCTTCAAGGCAGTATCTTCTCTTTTGATAATAATTTTATGTTCATAAGCCTCATCTTGCATTTCAGCTTCATACATCATCAGTGTACCAATCAGCTCTCTCAAAGTTAGATCTTTGATAGGTTTTGATTATCTGATTGCAGTAGAGATACCATTCCCTCGAATAGGAAGTACTCTCAGTACTTTTAATGTTTGATCAGCATGCTTGATAGGTTCTCCAAAAGAAGTTATGTTATTGAGAATTTCTATCAATCTCCCATTAATTTGGGTAATGTTCTCACCTTCAACCATTCTGAAAGTATCAAATTTCAATTTTGCAATTTCATATCACATTTGCCTCACATTGTCTGTTCCTTCATATGCCACAACTATTGTTTTCCACATCTCATATGTTGTCGGGCACTGAAATACTCTGTTAAACACATCTGATCCTAGAGTGCAGATAATTGCATTCATAGCCTTCAAATTCATATCGTACTCTACCTCTATAGCAGCACTCCATGTCTCAGGATTTTCAGGAATTTCATAAGGAGCCAGAATCTTTGAATAAACTCTATATCCGAGGTTTTTCAGATATATTATCATGTGCAATTTCCAGCAACCATAGTTGTCTCCATTAAAATATGGTGTTCTGACCATCGACATCCCTTATATTGTATCAGTCATGATGCTATGTTGTATAATATTTAAATTTCTTCTAGATTGCTAAGGCTTTATTCGAAGCTCCTCCTTTGATACCAATTGTTGGATCTGAATCTACATATTATACAGAAGAGGGGGGGGGGATGAACTGTGTCTTTTGTAATTTTTCGATAACTATTTTCTTGAACAAGTTCTGTCCTTTATACATTATTATATTTGATCATGAAGCAGAATAAGTAAAATCAAGAGCACAAATATGTATAGTGGTTCGTGGAACAGAAGGCCCCTAGTCCACTCCACCAACACTCAATTCCACGAGCTTGGTGATTTTCACTATCTGGTCCTCTTTTCCACAGACTGATTCACAACTGAGTACAGGTTGTTGATACCTTTACAATCCAAGGAAAAACAAAGCCTTCTAGTTCAAACACGAACCTACATAGCTATGAACTAGAAGCTGGTTACTCAAGAAAAAAAATAATTTCAGAAAAAAATTCTGGTTGATCTTCACAGTTGCAACAGAATGCAATTGACAGCAGATGGATTGAAGTCTCTAGAAATATTGATCTTCAAGATGAAGCAGTTCTGTGTTGATGCAGTTACAGTAGATATAGAGATATTGTTCACAACTTCAGAAGTAGTAGATCCACAATAGATATTCGATGTAGAACAGGTTAATCTTCTATCGAGTTCCTTCTTCATGAACCAACAGAGCTTCGACGCTCCTTTTGAATCAGCAGATCAACGTGAATAGTTTCAATCTCGGTTTTTCACCTTTTCCAATAATAGATTCATCACACATTCATATATATAGTGTTTTAGAGAGAACATATATAATAAATCATATCTCCTGCACATTTAAATCCAAAAAAGTCTCGTTATGATTCGTGATATTCAAAAATTTGAATTTACAGAGAAGTTGTATCTTCCCTTAAGACTCATCATAAAAAACTCCATTTAATTCGATCTTAAATCCATTAATAAAATGGCTTTGAATCAGTCAAAGTCATTCTTTTAAAAATGACATTAAATCTGACTTGAAATCTGCCCAGAAATCAGCTTACTGGTCGTTTCACATAAATATCATCTGTCAAAATTTCTGACGCCAAATGTAAGGTTTATAACGTAGTTTTCAAATGTAAGGTTAACAACGTAGGGTTGAACACAAACGTAGGGTCGACAACATAAGAATGGACACAAATGTAGGGTTGATCATCCATACCTTTCTTCAACACTCAAACGTACGTTTAAAGATCCATACTTTTACTGGATCCATACTTTTCCATGAACGTATGGTTGTTTACAAAAGTATGGTTGATGAACCATACTTTTGAGAAACAAATGTATCCCTTAGAATCTACGTATTGTTCTCCTTCCATACTTTGAAGATAACAAAACGTAAGGTTCCTTCCTGACGTAAGGTTCTCCTTCCATACTTTGTTGAAAACATATGGTTGTTTAACCATACTTTTCTCTTATCTCAAAAAGTATACATGCTTTTCATCCTTACGCTACGTTTATCCACGTAGGGTATGAACAGTGATTCCAGAACGTGCTTAAAGCAGATTCCGAATAAGTAAAAGATTCTCATTATTTCAATAGTAAAATAAATTAATAAGTTCCTACAAAATACTAAATAAAAACATTAGAAAATAACTAATGGTATTTTTGAGCATCAAAATTATCATAAATAGATAGAGTATTATTTTCAATAATCTCCCCCTTTAAATAACATTATCATGTATTTTCAAAAACAATACTTTACTCAATAGTTTTGAACCACTCCGTCCATATAACATCTCTTATTTGAAATGATGATCTTCCATGGGAGTTATTTTCCCAACAATTATGGTTATAAATTCCTACTAGATGATATTTAATTATCAACAATTTTTTTAACTATATAACGCAACCCTTGTAGGAGATAGATTCCCATGGTTCATTTTCTTAACCAATAAGGGACATTATTGCATAATACTTGGTATTGACAGAATCTCTATAGTTAATGTATAAATTTCTTATCTTATATATAGGATGTGTTGTCTTCATGTTGATAGGATAAGGTTTTACTTCCTCTGTGAGAATTATGTATTAAAATAACTAGGTTTTCTAGGGTAAGGAGAGATAAAATAGATAACTCAATTATTGTCTAGTATCACCCTTGGAGAAGTATATTCTATTTATTTCTATTTTCTTGCAGTGGTGGTGATGTATGAAGATGTATTTCATGATGATGGAAATGGATGGTCACTATACAAGGTGATAAATTTATGTAAAGACACGCGTATAGGGACTAACATGATATCTTCTCTAGTATATAAGATGAAACCTCGAGATATTCCAGAGTTAATGGTATATTTTTATAATTTACAGTGAATGTGATTTTCAGACCCCATTTGTCAACCTAGGTTGCCCCGGTATTGTTCTTCAAGAAGGTGGATGGGGGGATGAGGACAGTTGTGGATTATCATCACATCAACTATGTAACTTTAATGATTTTCCATCCACTTCATAGATTCAAGGACCAATTCTACTAGTTAAAAGGTTCTGGATAGCTCTCAATGATATTTTTCATATTAAGTTTTCAACAACTCTAAGTATATGATGATAATATAATGAAGATGAAATTTTATTTCTCTATACTCATTATAGGTACTTTTTGATTTCATTCAATTTGATAAAAACCCAAACGAAATTAGTGGGACTCATAGAGTAGATCTTTCATCCTTTCCATTATCCATTCATGGAAGTATTTATTGGAGATATCCTTTTATACTTAGTTTAACACTATAAGAATCTAAAATAATAAAACATTGTTTGATGGTGTTTGTGACATGCAACAAGGAGATTTGATGAGAATGTATCACTTTGATACTTTATGATGTATTTATTCTGAAAAAATTTAATCTTATCGTTATCTTATAGAACAAACAACCCCAAGTATAATTGAACTGTAATAATATATAACATGAATACAAAACTATTAAATTGGTTGATATGACTATGAATGACTATATTATTTAATTTATTTGGTATATAAATTTTACAATTATTAACTTATTAGAAATAATAAAATATCAATAGAATGAAAAATAAATGTTTTAAAAAATTATATTTTTCTTATAAAACTGGTTCTTCACATTTTTTATAAAATTTCACCACTTCTATGAAAATTATATGAAAAAATTTCCATCATTTTTAATATATGTAGGAGAAATTTTTTTTTATTTTATTAGGATTTTTTTGAAAAAAAAAATAATTTTTTTATGAAATGTGAAAAAATTTAGTTTTTATTAAATCCCACCGTTCCTTTTAATTCATTTTAATGTTCCATTTCTATATAATTTTTCAAAAAAAGTAAAATTAGTTCACTAATATCATAATTAATTAAATTTAAGTTATTGGAGTCAAATATACATAATGAGCCAACACCATCAGCCAAGAGCCATGGCCTACTACCATTACATTATCATGATTATAAGGAATCAAATCCAAGAAGACTAAATATTTTAGTAGTATTGGTCAACATGATTCATAGATGAGTATTATATTAAATTTGAATATATAAAAAACAACATAATATTTTTCTTTCTTAGTAGAGGATGGATTTATTCTATCCAGCATATCCTTCCATAGTTTTGACAGTACACCTCATGGAATCCTGGGGAAAGGTAACAAAATTAGGGTGAGATGAAATTCTTGATAAGGGTTAGGCATAATGGAATATATCATGAATAGATAAATAATAATCAATATGTCTTGGTAAATAACTGGGCACATATGGCATTACAAATACTGAATAAGACATAAACTATATAGAAAGTTAAATAACTAAGAATACATACCATTTAGATAACATGCTAAGACATAATCAATAAGTGAAAGTAAATAACTAAGCACACATTCCATTTAAATAACTGTAAAATTCATAATAAATTTTGTGGGGTAAATAATCGAAGAAAAATATAAATTAATCAATAAACAGATAATAAAATGCATCTATAGATTTATTTACAGTGAAGACCCTATGGATAATAATAACAACTTAATTATGAATGTAGAAAATACATAATTATTTGAAGCCATGGATATGGAACATAAACCACAAACATCCGGAACATTTATAAGACAATATAATCTATATGTTAAAAAACTCGTTTAATGATATCTTAATTGATTCATCCCATGATACTATGTATGCATCAAGGGGAAATCTAAAATTCAGCCCACCAATGATTTCCAGCGTAATACATTTCTCATATATCTAATAATTGATCAAATTATTAAACAATGGTCCTTGTCATAAAATATCTGTATTGGGTAAAGGATACGGTGTTTTCAATATTTACCCAATAAATCAAATACTTTCAATGTAAAACACCATATATAGAAATGAGGTATTATTTTAGAAATAATAATATTAGGGATAAATGATTTCAATAATAAGAGGAAATTTATTATGTAGTTAATATTTCAAGGGGATTTAAAAATGAATCAAAAAAATGAATGTAAATATTAACCATATGAAAAATAATCATTAACCATCTAGATAAAAAACAAATTTTTTATAAATACATCATATTACTATTGGAGTATGAATTAAAGGGTTATTGTTGTTGATGAATTGGAATAACATTAAAATATTTTAAAAAACAATCTTGAGGGAAATATGCTTTTAAATTTTATGAAAACCCTTTTTACTGAAAAATAACTTTTAAATACATTTAAGTTGAAAATTAACCACATAAATTTTAAAAGGTATCTTCACAGAATTGATGGGGGAGACATCTACACATGGTGTATACGCTAAAAAGAACATTCCTTTTTCACTATGAAAATGTAATAATTGTTCCTTGATCAGAATTTGAAAAGAATATTCCATTGATTTTTTAATTAAATATTTTCAATAGGTTGAAAAAAAAATTGAAAACTTTTTTGGAATCAATGATTTTAGAAGAATATAGATTTCCATGCAAAAACACAATTGATTTAAAATGCTAGGAAAAACATTTTCTAAGAAAATTTAAGTACCAAATAGTTGAAAATGGTAATATTAATGGACAAAAGTCATAAGATAAAATAGATTAATAAAATTAAAAGTTTTATCTAAAAATGATCAACTAATTTTTTTAAATTAAAACTCTTGTGAAAACATTCTTTAATAAATTGTAATTATGAAGTAAACCCTTACAAAGATCATAACATGGAATTAATAATAAACCAATGAATTAATTGTTGGTATAATATATACATCAAAATAAAAAGTGGATATAAAATATAATATAATCAGAAGATATTACTCACATATTTTTATAATATTACTAGCAATGAGTAAGAAATTCAATCCATTGAAATGAAATTTAGTTATAAAAATCTTTACCACATGGTAACTTTTAATTCAAATACCGATAAATTAAATTAATAAACATTAAATTTAAAATAAATTTAATTATAATTTATTTATGATATTACATATCAATGAGGAAGTATATACAATATATGAAATAAATTAGTTTCATAACATTATAGTACTTCTCAATGAAATGAAATTTTGTTAAAATCAATTAATTTACGATTAGTTTTGGTTGAACGCTCATTAACATTCTTTATAATTGATTTTATAATGTTATTAAATTATAAAGGAACCATAATCAGGTTTATAATATAAAATATAATCATTTTATAAAATCCTATAACCCTATTTGTTAATAATCATTAATTATTTTCACAGTTTTGGTTTTTAATTGCCTTGTTTTTCGAGAATGTTTTGACTTTTATTTTTATATTTTCATTCAATTATGATGTAATAATTTAAAAAATGTAAAATTGATTTATATATAATATATTTTTAGTATAATTTAATTTATATTTTCCCATAATATTTAGTTAACGGAAATGGAAAACGCTGTTCATGGAGATTATAGGTCGTATGTATGCATGTATGCAATTTCCATTTTGTTACCATATTAATAGAAAAAAAGAAAATGAGATATACGTATATTATAATTCCGGAATAATTTTTATAATTTATATCACATATTTTTATTAATCCCATCCCCAATACATTCTATGTCAAGTGTGAATGAATCACATCACTTTACAAGGCGGTAGTCTGTAATACACATGAACGAAGTTATAATATTCACACATAATATAAATCATGATGGTATGTGTAATATGATAATTACATAAGATGAATAACATAATAACTAATATATATATATATATATATATATATATATTAAATAAACTATAAATCAAACATTATTCCCCAACATGAAAGGTGGTAATGGAAGAATTAAAGACATCGATTCTTGAGGGGGTAGTCAACCATATACACAGTTTATGATTGTGTATCACATTTGATGGAAGTGTGTGAAGTTATAGTTTGTAACCTTATAATAAAAACACCTCAGTATATGGAAGAAACTAATGTTATTATATTGTAATGATATAAAATAAATTGAAGTAGGTGGATAAAAATATAAAATAAAAACACTTTTTGAAAAACATTAGGTCTTCTTTGGGGATCCTCCTTCAGATTGCACTCATGACATGAAAGGATTACATTATTCATGAATTATGGATTTTAGGATATGGTTAAGGAATTTTAAGAGTGAGTTTGAATGATATTGGTTGATCTAAATGGATTTAGAGGTGTAAGGAAGTGGGGTGAGTTAGTGGTGGAGTGAGTGCCTTTTTATAGTGGAGGAGTGAGATTCATATAAATACCAAAAATTAAACACTATTAGGAAGTCTCCATCAAACCATGTGACATCAATAATGAAGCATTTTTTATAAAAGAGGAGACATGGTTGGAATACGTAAATAAAATGGGGGTTTCACAAGCTTTGTGTTATTTATAGACATTTTCTTTAAAGATTAACCTATAAATAATATCATTTTTTACCTTAACCACTATATTTATAATTAAATTTTTGACCAATAATTTTATGAATAATTATTTTTACCTTATTAGACATTATAAATTATAATTATTCTAAACATGGAATCCATTTATCAAAATTAATATGACATATATATCATAATTTAATTTCAAATTCATCTTAGAGATGTCAAAATAAAGAATATTTTTAATGTGAAAATGGTAAAATGTTTTAAATTTTTTTATATAAAACATCACAATTAATTTTATTAAAATAAACTAAATTGGATTAATATGTTTATTTTTCACCATTCATCAAAAAATGAAACAATTCAAAAAACTCGAAAAACTCACCCTAATATAATTTTGACATTATATTTTCAAAAATATATTTTATTTTGTAAAATAAATTATATTAATGTTTCAAAGTGTTATTTGAGAACAAGTGCACCATTAGGCTGCCAAATTTCTATTTAGAAAAAAAACCCAACTTTGAATGTGTAAAATTAGATTTGTTCTTATGTTATGCCATCCAAATCTTCTAGATGAATTTCAAAATATTTTATTGAATATTTGATATATAAAATTTAATTATTTTTTTCTTCTAATAGCAAGTAAATTACTTTATTATCATAAAACTCATTTGGTGCATAAAAATTGTTTTTTTATAAAAAAATTTCTATTATATTCAATTGGTTTTTATATAAATTTTTAATTAATTGGTAACCAATGAATTCATACATATATTTTCATATGTTAGTTAATCATATTCATAACCTCCAATTTAATATTTATGTTATATATTATTATATTAATGAATAATATTTTAATAATATTTTTTTTTTCAGAAAAACATAATATTTCATACAACGCAGCCAATCAAAAAAGTCATTCTTGAATGTAACTCTAGCTAACTTAGTATTGTGTGCATTACATGTTATAAAATAGATTGAGTTTATTTAAAATAATTAATATGTCATATAATCATGAAATCCTATATTTTATTCTACTCTTTTGTGTTCCATTTCATATACTCTATGGAATATGAAGTCTATATATTGAACTATTAGGGAATTATATTCTATTCACCTTAAATTAAATATTTCCTTTAAATTCAAACTAAGTCATGGTATGAATTTATTTGATATTTTAAATTTACATTATTTAAATCCTATTATATGAGAAGAGTTGGTAAATAATCATATTGAAAAAGGGATGATGAGATGTACCAATGTCATATAAAACAACACATACCTTGGTTTTCATGTAGGAGAACATTGGTGGCATGTAAATATTTGGAAATAGAGGATAAAAATACATATTTACAGAGTGTGATTGAGATAATTGATCAAAAAAATGATATTGATCAATGGAATATTGGGTCCCCCAAACCAATAAAATATAGCAGTCTTCAAAAGTTCATCGATATCGTTAAAATTGATGGTACTAGGATAGACCGTTACTTCAAGATAATTTTTTGTAATGTAGAGGAATTGTATTAGTATATATGAATATAAGGAAATATACATACTTGACATAATTCTATTTTATAAGAAAAATTTCATCCTTTTATTATTCTTAGATCAATATCCATTTCATCACTTACTAAATAAATTAATAGCTGTAAATGAATTTTTATTCTTGATGTACTGAAATTCATTATTATTTGATCGTAAGATCTATAGAAAAGGGAATAGTTTTGTACGTATATATCTACCTATTTTAGAAAACCAATATGGTTAATAAAATAATCTAGAAACCTAAATAATAACACCACAGTCACATAATTTATATTTATTTTTTAAATTTATTAACTAAAAATAATGAAATAATAACAAGGACATCATGTAGGCTAGTGGTAGGCATGAAACCCTTATCATCGTTCGATCATGTGTTCAAGGCCCACCACCTTTCTAGATGTGATAGGTTTTTAGCAAACATATGTGTTGTTATTTTAATAAAGTATATTAATATAATTCAAATAATGTTACAAAAAAATATGATGCATATCCTTTAATTTTAACCATTAAATATGATTATCATTATGGTTTTTTAAAATTTTTATAAATCCTTATAAAAATAATTAACAATTTTTACATTTACATTACTAGCCATGTCAAATCTAATGGATATAAATACCTTTAAAATTATGTTTATAAAATGTAAAGGTATTATTATTCAAATAAATTTCCCACTAAGACATATAATTTCCATAATTTTTTAACAAAATATAATTAATCATTGAATAATATCATCCCATAAAACATAAAAACAGTTTTTTATGTCTTTAAAATTATTTTCAATATTAAATTCAATAACCCATGATTGTATCCATAGATTTTTTCATGATTAATACACTATTTCATAGAAAATTTATTTTAATACTAAGATGTTTAATGATTTTTTAACCAATATACTATTTATAAAACACATCAAAAATTTGTTTCTTAAATCATAATAAATAAGAACTTCATCTATGTTATTTCCACTTATGTCCTTCCATAGTATAGGGGTTACCATTTTGAAGAATGAATTAAATCATGTAATTTCTATGCTACCAAAATTTTAAGGAAACAAACTGTATATGGATCTTCATGACGAGATTTATCTACTTCCATATTACTCTCCATTTTCCCCTATAATTATTTTCTCAATTCCATCATTTTCAACAAATAAAGCATTCCCCTTTATTTTAAGACAATCTCCTCGGTGTCTCATTCCCCAATTTTCATGATGGTAACCAAGAATTATTTTCTCCATGGTCTCCACTGCGTTAGTTTTTATAAAACTCCATCTTTACCTTTTTGGGAGAGTCTGAAAGTTGGTCAACGTATATATTCTAATCATATTTCAGGAAATAATATTAGTTATAAACACAATATGTTTCACTCATATGATAATCCAATTTTGTTTCACATTGTCACAACCATTTCTTTCAGGTTAAATGTTAAAATGATTAATTTATTTTCTATCAACTAAGTAAAACAAAAAAAAGCATAGTCTAAGTGACAAAAATACTAGTTAAAAAACCATGTAACCATTTATAGGATATCTAAATCGTGACACTGTATTCTTAATATATGGAACCTTATGTTTAACTAAGGGTTTTTATTTCAATTATTTATTTAATCAATTCATAAGGGTTTGTAAATAAAATGTGAATATCCTAATAATATCTCCAATGAGTATCAAAATAGGAAAGTAGTAAGGCCCATTTTCATTTAATATATTTTTCTTGATTTAAGACCAAAGTGCCATTTTCTGGGTTATTACACCTAGGAACATATATATAAAAAACACCTCCAATTTTTGTATCTATACAAGGACGTATGTCAAGGAAACCCCCATAATAACAATCTTAATAAAATATTTGGTTGTTATGCTTCACATATCCTCAAATTTCATCTTTATATTTGGTTCCCTAAGCCATGTTTTCCTAAATCTAGTTACCAAGACTTCTACCAAAAATACTTTGATACCAAAAATATTGACATGACCCCAGTAGCTTAGAGCTAGTTCATACATTTAATTAATTTGAACAATTACAAGGAATTATGTATCAAAGTATCGAACAGTTTAGTAGTATTGGAAACCCATATTTATATATTGGTCTTACATTACATTTTAATACATGAATTAGATCATTATTTATTTATTTCATTTTCTGATAATAAAATTATTCATTCTAAAATATCATTTACTAAAAATATTAGTATACCCTATGGAATCATTATGAAAGGAAACCAAATAAGGGTGAGCTGAAATTCTTAATAAGGATTATGTACAGCAGAACCGATGATGAAAAAATAAGGAATAATCAGTATAGAAAAGTAAATAAATGAGTATACATTCAGTTTATATAATTGTATAAAATATAGTCAATTTGGTAACTTAAATAACTGAGCACTAATTCCATTTAAATAATTGGATAATACATAATCAATAAGTAATGGTAAATAAGTGAGAACAAATTTTGGTTAAATAACTGGATAAGAAATAATGAATATTCAATGGTAAATAATTGAAGACATGTTCCATTTAGTTAATAAACTGAGAATGAAATGCATCCATACATTTTTATGTATTGATAATTCTCTAGTAAATAATAACTAAATTTTGAATGCAGGAAATGGTTAATTATTAGATTTAATGTATCTGGCATATGAAAAACTGCCATCAAGACCTTTCAAAATTTGATTTAATCTAAAAGTAAAAAACCCCATTTAGTGCATACATAACTGATTTATCCCATGATAATACTGATGCATCAAGGGGATATGTATATCCAATCCCAACATTGTATTCAAATACAAATAATTACTCATAAATGAATAATCCATTTAATTATTAAATAATGATCCATTTCAATAAATATCCTTATTGATTAAAGGATACATATTTTCTAATACTTACCCTATTAATCAAATAAATTTTAAAATAAAATATCATATATAAAATGAGAAAAAGGTTAAAAAATAATCATATCCATGATAAATGATATGTATAATTAGGGTAAATTTAATTTCTAATGATTATTTAAAGGGGAATAAAAAAACCGAATCAAGAATGTGATTTTAAATACAATACTTTGTCAAAATAATCATAAACAGTCAATAGAAATAATAATGATGGTATAAATATAATGTATATCCATTGGAGTGTGAATTAAAGGGTTCTTGTCATTAATAAATAGGAATACCATAAAAATATATTTAAATTTTTTTTGAGGAAAATATTCGTTTCATTTTGAAATCCATTTTGGAAATTCTTTTCAATGAAATTAATCCTTAAAACAATTTCTATAAAAATTAATTGTATAAGATTTCAAATAATGCTTGAAATAAATTATGGAGGGTAAATCTATACATTCCATATACGGTAAAAATAATATTCTTGCAACACAATAAAAGGTAATAAATTTTTTGTATTTGAAAGGTGAACATAACATTTTTTTTATAAAAAATAGAAAATTAATTTTTAATGGGTTAATTTTTTTTATGATTTTTAATAAAAATTCATTTTGGGAGAAAATATATTTTTTTACGAAGAGAGAAATGAATATTGGTTTTATTAAAAAATTAAAAAAATTAAGTACCGATGAATGAAAAAATGGACTATTACTTGAGAAAGGATTCTAAATTACTAGATGAGAAGAAAATTATAGGGTTTATGAAAACATGATCAAATGATATTATTTAATGGAAATTTAAGTGTAAAAAATCCTAAATAAAATGAGATTGTGAGGTAAACACGTGTAGAGATCATAAAATTAAAGTGGGAGTCAAGAATGAATCAATTATGTGTATCAATTTTAAATCCACATAACATTGTTAATATACAACATAATATAATAAAAAACATTATACACATATTCATAGAATATTTACAATAATAATGATGTAATATACACCAATGAAAATAATTTGAATTATGAAATTATTCACCAATTTCTAACATTTAATTAAAACCACTATAGATGAAATGAACCAAATTGAGACTTATAATACTATGAATAATAATGTATTCATGATATTAAATGATAATGGGGCATTTTATACACCATATAAAGTAAATTAGGTTAATTACCTGATAAATGGGGAAACATTTATGAGGATGAATAGTGGATGGTGGGTACCCCGATTAGAGTTTCTGGTAGTGGTGGGAACACCTCTTACAAGGATGAAATCTTATGTGGCATGAAGAAGATTACTGATGGCGGGTAAACCTCTATCCCTTCAAAGAGGAGTCCCAGAAAATATTATTCTAATGTTCCAAGAACCGTGTCAACCAGATCGTCGTCTAAGGTAGTGGATACAAATATCATTAATGTCTTATATTGGGATATGTCTCAATCTGAGTGGGAGTTTGCTGGTGACTCTGATTATGGAAATGATATATCGTACTATGATCTTTATAACTGTTCTTAGTGGTTGAGGGTATTTTTGTTTGTTTGATCCCATCCGCTACTTTGATGTTCTTTTTCATACTTTTTAATAAATGTTCAGAATATTTTCTTTTGGCTACCCTTATCTGGTAAATTAGGTTTATAACAAAACAATATGCAATAAAAAATATAAATTGAGATAAAACCCCTTACCTTACGTTTCTATTTGTATGAATTCTCTTTAACATCATGTATAATGGTTTTAATAATGTTATTAACTTATACTAAAGACATAATAATTTTTAAAATATCATATAATACCATTTTAGAAGATCTTATCACCAATTTGTTAATAATTCTCTACGATTTCGGGTGTTAATTTCATTGTTTTTTGATAATGTTTTGACTTGTTATATTTTTCCATTTACATCAATTAAGATTTCATAATATACATAATTTAAATCATGATGTTAATATGATACATATGAAATATGTACATTTATTTTAAAAAATAAATAATATTTAGTGAGAGGAAATCGAATAAGCCATTAATGAAAATGGTATACTTGATGTATGCTTAAACATTGTTTCAATTTTCTTGTTTTAAAGAATGATAGAAAATTAAATTATATATACATATATTATAATTATAATATCATTTTTTTCATATAAATACATATTTTTTTTAAACCCATCATTAATACATTCCATATAATGTTTGATTAATCACATCGCTTCATGAGGCGGTAGTCCACCATACACATGTACGATGTTAGCATATTTCTGAAAAAAATAAAACATGAAGTTATCTATTATATGATAATTCAATAAGATTAATAAAATCATAAATATTTTATATATCATAAATAAAATATAAATCCTTAATGTATAAACCTTGAAATGTGGTAATGGAAGAGCGAACGACATCAGTTCAAGAGGAAATAGTCTGTAGTACGCGTGAACGCTGATTATGTATCCCATTTAATGAATGTTTGTGAAGTTTTAGGTCATATGTGACACCCTAAAATTCTAAATTAGGAAAATTTTATGTAATAGTGTGTCTGACATGTAGAGATAAAATGAGCGTAACATCCCTATAATTTTTGATATAGTTAATATTTAAAATAAATATATACTATATCTTATAATGGATGAAACACTGAATTATATTGTATTACATTCAAGAACGACATTGTTTTGTAGTTTGTGTTACACGTAAGATCAAATTTTATTAAGAAATAATATATTTTTAAAATAATTTATTTTATACAATAAGATATAAGCTAGCCACTGAAATAGAGATCATAAATAGGAATAAATATATTATGGAAACATATTTTTTAATTCATTGGTTTTTAATTAATTAGTAATTAATATAGAAACCAATTGTAAATATAATAATTGTTTTATAAAGAACGATTTATATGCTTCCAAAGTTGTTTTGTCGTAAAAAAATAAATTAATTACTTATTGTGAATTCTATTAATTATATATATTATACTAAATAAAATATTTTTAATATTCATATAATATATTTGACATACATAAGATAATATTAAACCCAACTTTACAGATAAAAATATTTATTTTTCTAATTGTAGTTTTACGACATTATAAAAGAGAGCCTATTTTAAATAATTTTTATGAACATTCATTTATTTTATATATAAAAATAAAATTATATTTTTAAATCATATATTAAAAATTATCATAGTGTTATTTTTTGGTATAATTTTATGATGTTTCATTTTTTGTTGAATCTTGAAAAATACTGAATTTAAATTGAAAACTATTTTTGTGTGTGTAAATAATTTATAGTGTTAAATTATAAATTAATTTTTTTACAAAATAATTAGTAAAATTTTACGAGAACTAATATATTTTTGGTCATTGGAATCAATTTCACTTAGAAATTGGACATAAAAAGAAATACATTTTCACTTTAAAAACATGCATTGTCATCCCTTGTGCTAGATTAATTTTAACATTATTTCTACCTCTTGTGTGTTTATAATTTCTTCAAATGGATAAAATATTTGGAATCAGAATAATTTATAATTTTAAATAAGGTTAAATTAGTTTTTTACCAAAAATATTACTGAATGTAATTTAAAATAATTATCGCAATTAAGAGAAAAATTAGCATAACAAGGGACTAAACCTTAAACAAAAGTTCCAAAGTGAAATATAAACTTTTAGAAAAGAAATTTTCTATACATATTTTTACTCTATTATAAATCTTATCGAATTTGGTTCATTATTGGTTCATATTAAATTGAAAAAAATGTGGGTGAGATTCATTTTTAAAAAATTCACAAGATTGCCACTCCTCCACTATAAAAAGGCACTCGACCATCCATGATATTAAAACATTTAAAAAACGTGGGATCCCACAAAATATAAAAAATAAGATAAAAACATACCTAAACTCATTTTTAAAGCCTCAATTTTGTCATATGTAAATCCAAGGATTTTTTTATAAACAAATGGGAGTTACCTGAATTAGAGGTATCAGTTTGCAATGATCAGTTTTGTTTCATTTACTTATTGAATCCTTAAATGATTTTATATCATTATTTTATAAAAATATAGGTTTATTAAAAATAATAATATGTTTTTATGAAAATATTTTACTTATACTTTCACACCCAACCATCAAATGGGATACACAATTACCATTCATGTGTACAACAAACTACCACCTTGTGAACTAATTTTGGTCATTCTTCCATTTACCACATTTTATGGTGGGAAATAATTATGGATTTATAGTTTATATATGATATATATCATATTTATAATTATTTATTCTTATTAAGTATTTATATTATACAATCCTTCAGGATTACTATTTTATGGGTAGATGAAAACTTCTTTTGTTGACATGTGGACTACTGCCTCCTTAGAGCGATGTGATTCATTCACTGTTTACATGGAATGTATAAAGTATATTTTTAATAATAAAAAGTGACATTTTTGAAACAAATATGTTAATGGAATTACAATATAAAAAAATATCATTGAATTTTCATTCTTTTTATATGACAAAGAAATGGATGTAGTGTTCAAGCATATGTACCACCAACCATCTCCAAGAATGGTACATTTGGTTAGCGATCTCAAAATATTATGCGTTATTATAAATAGATGTAAATTTAAAATATATAATATTTATATAATGGTTTAAATTATGAAGATGAATACATAATCATCTAATTTATATGAAAAAATAACAAGTTAAATCTACTTGAGAAACAAGGCAATTAACACCAAAAATAGTGAAAATTATAAGTTATTAGCATTGAATGAATTATAATATGTTATAAAAGGACTATATATGATATCATATATATTAATATAGTGTTATTATGAGTTAATAAAATTATTAAAACGATAATATTAAGGTTTAAAGATATTTCAACGAAATGTAAGAGTAAGGTAAGGGATTTGCATACCACTTTGTTTTACAAATGTGAGTTAAATGTCATATTCACAACATAAATAATTTTCTGTGGTGAATCTACATACTCTTTGTATATATTATATAATTAATCCTATTATAGTCATGTTATTTAAATTTTTTACATTGATTTATCCCATCAAATGGGTTCTAAATTGAAAATTACAAAGTTGTAATAGTTATCTTAGCAATGCCACTTTTTTTATTTTTATTAACATTTTCTTGAAATAATCACAGCATTATGTTCATTTTTAAATGCAAATAAAATTTTTTATAGATATACATACTTAATGTGATTCATATAATTATTTCATAAATTGTATACCATTTTTATATACTGTGTGTACTTTACTGTTATTTGACTAACTGGGGAAATATTTGAAAATCCGTGTCTTTTACAAAATAGAGATATATGATAAGTAATATTGTTTATGAATTAAATATATTATATTATATATGATGAATTCTTTGGAAAAGTATGACATGGGATAATCTTGGTCATTGATATCACCTTGATGCATCATTTGTCTAATGAGATGCATTAGTTGGCCAAATAAGGTGGGTTTTTACACGATATGTTATAAACTATATCGTGAAAGGTCTTGACGGAAAACATACCATGTACCATGAAAACATGGAATCCAATAATTAAGAATTTTCATCATTCAAATCCAATTATTATATTTCTATGATATTTTATCTTTCAAATTATATATGGATGTAGTTCATTCCTAATTTATTGTTAAATGTATTTTTTCCACTATTTACCTTTCTATATTAATAATATATTATACAATTGTTTAAAAGGAAAGTGTTCTCAATAAATTACCTTTCTATGTTTATTTATCCATTTTTATTCCTTATTTATTCTGTTTTACTTACAGTTACTGAGACTTTGAGTTCACCCTTAATATGTTTAATTTCCCCAAATTATAGAGAGGAATACATTCCATGAGTCTCAAATATGCTCGTCTTTTACTAGGGTTACACTTTATATTCTTTTACCAATTTACTATGAGTGTCATGTATGTAATATATTTTTTCAAAACCATTAAACTGACTGGTTCTTTAGGATTTAATTCATTTTAACCTTTCCAATTTAAAAAATTAACTCACCTACACTTTGCTTCTAAGGCCAGGATATTATAGTAGGTATCAAAGGAAGTTTAGTAACCACAATGGAAACAAAATTTAGAAAACATCGATTTGAGAAAATAAACCTATTAAATAAATTTATTGTTTTTGTATAAGAACAATCTTAAAATTTTTAATGTATAGATTATGTAGCTCTTCCTAGAAATACAACCTTATCTAGTTACAGCAAGCAGACACAATTCTGGAATAGATGTACATAGGGGTATAAACTCCAAAATGTTTTGTTCGGCATGACTCGTTCATAACTTGGTAAGAACCAATGGGATTTAATTCACATATTATTTTACACACTTGGGATTTATGAGAAGGATAATACATGTTTTATTTAGAAATAATTATGATGGATTTGAAAGTAAGAAATATTTATGATTATGAGATTATATACGAATAAAATTTTCAATTTATGTTATGTGTTACACTGTGTTTAAAATTATAATAATTTCATAATTTAGTGATATAATCTAGCTTATTCAATTTTTTAGGAATAGATCCTAGAATGAAGAAGGGAATCAATACTTTTGGGAAATTTAGTGGTTTTCCTATGGAGAAAGAAAATATATTTTGTATTGGAGATGATAATGTTATTGATTTACATGGGTAAAAGAATTTGGTTATGACACAAAACATTTCCCAGATAGAAAAATCTATTCAAAAATGAGATTCTCAAATGTTGGATCACTTTATGATATAGTTTTCCCCATAATTTAGAGGGAAAAAAGACCAAATAGAATCTATCATATATATTAAGTAATAGGAGATTATATTTATCTAATTAATATGTTGAGAAAAGGAAAATGTTAAAATTTTAGTTTATTATCTCCATGAAAATGTGGATCAATAGTGATCACTAATCCAGAACACTAGGAATGAATAAAAAAAATATGACTCATGGAATGAATAACATATAAGTATAAATTATTTGATAACTTCATCCCTCATGATAAAAAAATTATATGAATATAATGTTTTTTTTGTTTAAAGAAAAAGAAAAAGAAAGTGTTGTCGGGTATGGAGATACCTTTACCTGGTTTCCATGGTGTGATATGGATTTCATATGTATCATGGATTGTAATACTGATTATTTTATTTAATGACTTAATCCAAGCCTCAAAAGGGAACTTGTGTCTGAATATTTTTCTTCATATGATGAAATAATTTTATATGCTATTGGGATAGGGAAATAAATCTATAACCTTTATGGATTCAAATGGAAGAAAGAGAAGAAGTGGGAAGAAGAGAAAAAAATTAATAACATGAATAAAGGAATGATGGATTTTACCACATATGATAATTATGGAAAGAATTACTCAGGGAAATGATTAAAAGGATTGGGAGTATAATATATGTTCATAGAGAAAGGTCTCTAGAATAAATAATATAAATTGAAGAATAAAAAAACTACTATTTAGTGTTACAACTGATGGATTTGGGCACTAGGAAAATAAATGCAAAAAATATCAAGGGAATATACCTCAAGAGAAGCTAAGGTGTAAATGTCATGATTATGCTATTTATATAGCCTAAGTGGAATTATTAATCTTCTCTTATATTTGGATCCATGACTAATTATTTAAATGTATTTTTATGATGATATACTTGGTATACATATTATATAATGTTTATGGATTGTACTGTACTACATTTTCATTATAGATTTAATGTATTGTGTTGATTGGTACTGATAACCAAAAATGTGATTCAGTAGAATGTTGAAATTTTTTGAAGACACATGGTTGAGGGAATGATAAAACATAATATGATTCAAATTTTGTGTTAATGAAATTTTTTCCAAGATTTGATTCGTATGGATAATGAAAATTGGGTTCTACTAACTATGGTGGAAACAATTCTAAATTGATGGATCATTATCTTTTGAAAAGGTAAACCATATATGAAATGGTTTATTTTGATCTTTTAATGAGGCTTTAGGGATAAATTTTTTACATAACTATCTGATAAAACATATTCTATGAAATATGGTAGAAATCGTTCAATTCATAACCAAAGTATAATATTGTGTTTATAAAAAAACACATATTAACTTATATTATTAGAGTGTAAAAATAATTCCACACCACTAGAAAAATGGTCTTAATACAAAATTATTGTCCTAAAATTATCATTATTGATGATATTAATGACCTTTTTCCATACTCCAGTTTATGGATTTTTTTTCATCAATTCATAGATAAACATGTTCTCAATCACTCAAAATTAGAAATTTATAGTTAGATTTGTCTTCCATATCGATGTTTCCACTAATGTTATCCTATTAAAAAGCTAGGTTTTATGATAACCTTTACATTTCCCATTCGTTCTTATTAAAATGATGTGTTATTAACTTTATTTATGATGTGGCTTGCAACAAAAGTGTTTTAAAACATCAAATACTTCACTAATGATATTGGGTTTAAATTGAAAGGACACAATTTAATTAAGGTGGGGAGAAGGTAACACACTAAAATTATAAAGAAAGAACATTGTATTTAATATCTTATATGGAATGGGAAACTAGGAGTATAAGGGAATTTAATATCCTGAGACATTATGATATAGTTAAAATTTTAATTAAATATATTCTAAAACATTAAATGACCACAAATCTGAGATATCTTGCGTTAGACACAATAATGAATTTGTTTGGTAGTTTGCGTTACACGCAAGACCATGTCTTACTGAGAAAATATATATTATTAACCAAATATTTTTTAATATAATAAGATATAAACTAGCCTTAAATTTTTAAATATTAATATGATTAATATTCTTATGGAAACATATTTTTGAATTCATTGGTTGATAATTAAATAAAAATTAATATCACTAATAATTGAAAATATGGAAATATTTTTATAAATAACTATTTGTATCCCTCTAATGGTGTTATGTATTATTAAATTAAACTAATTAATATTAGTTTATTATATTAATTTATCTATATATTATATATTCAATAATTTTTTTGACATTCATCTAATAGATTTTATAAACATAAGATAAGAACCAACCAAATTTTAAACATAAAACCCTGAATTTTTCAAAAGGCATTTTTAACAAGATTTAATATAGGACCAATTTTCAATAAAATTTCAAGAAATTTAAAATATTTTATATTTAAAATTAAACTTAATATTTAACATAGGATCATAGAAATTAGATTTTGGTTAATTTTATACATTTTTCTAGAAATTCTAATTTTTTATGAATAGTGAAAAATATATAATTTGAATTGGAAAATGGTTTTTCAAGTACATAATATATAGTGTAAAATTATATTTTAAATTTATTTTAAAGTTTAATTTTTATAATTATATGTAATTTAATCCAAGTTCGATCATTCTAATGAATTTTACTTTGAAATTGAATACAAAAACATAACAAACTTTTGAAAATTTTCACTTTAAAACCCACTATGTCGTTCCATCCACAAAATTAATTTTTAATTAATTTCTGAAACATATATCTTATAAATTTAAAAATATTCATTCCATTTCTAGAACAAAAATAATTTCTAATTTCTAATAATTTCATCATAGTTTTTACCAAAAATATTAGTGAATGTAACTAAAATTAAATACAACAATTTTGAGAAAATCTAGATTATCATAGGGATAAACTTTAATCATATGTAGAGTTCCAAAGCTTGACGTACATGGAAATTACATTAATTTTGTGGAAAACTTAATACATAACAAAAACCAACACTCAAGGACCGAAATAGTTTAGTGTCTTTGGGAACTTGGAACATAATCTTCTAATCATGGTGAATGATCTTCAACATCTCCCATAAAGATCATCCCCTTTTGTTTTCTTATCTAAAACCTTTCTTTATATCTTGGGGAAAGGAAAACATATAAAGGGTGAGCTCAAATCCTCAGCAAGGGTATGCATGGGGAAAATAAAACAAACGATACACATTTGAACATAAAAACATGACCATAATGTTTAAACATGAAAATCTTGTGCAATGAGATAAAACATGGAAGTACATAAGGAATAGATCATAATAGAAAATAAATCATGATAAAATATCATGGGAATAAAACTTGTAATTGTGGAAAAACATTAAGCACATGATATGATTTCTATAGTAGCCAAGGCATTTCTGCCAAGACCATCTTAGTGGAAAAATTCCATTACTGAACCAGGTTTCCTTGCCGTTCCAGGCCTGTATTACTGAACTGGATTTACATTCCATTTCATCCATGTCTATCTCATTAGATATAAATCTTTACCCAATGTATTGGATGGAGATATAGGTCACACCCATCTCATAATGAAATCATTCATACTTGTGCCACAACATAAACATAAATCATTCATCATAACCTAACTAATAAAATGGGTTTCATAAACATCATCCCATCATAATGTAATCCATATAAAACAAATGGATATAATTTCATCATAATAAATGTGAAACCATGTAAATCATAGATACATTATACTTGAATCATAATCATACTTATTAATGTAATCTTATACGGAAAATAGTCTTCAAAAAACACTTGAAATGAAATCTTGAGGAAAATATCCTTTCTTCTTCAAAAAAAATTATCTTTTCACAAAATTCCATGAAATTTTAAAAGAAACGGATTTTTATGAACATAGTAATGAAATATTATAGAGTAAGCATCATGAAAATAATGCATTATAAAACCGTAAAAATCCGTTCTTGCCGTATAAGTTAAAAAAACAGACTTCTTGTTCTTTTGTCAGAAAAGTAAAAAAAGTACCTCGTAAAGGTTAAAAAAGAAAGATTACATACATACCATGTTGTAAAAGTCAAAAATGGGAAAAAAGGACTTTAAAAATTAATGAAATTATTTTTAGAAATTAGGAACATGGATGATAAATATAACCCCACACTACTGGGAATCCATGTTTTTTCAACGGTTTAAAACTGTTGGGAAAGTCCCTAAAACCGTTGGGACAACTTATCCCAACGATTTTAGAAACCGTTGGGCTGTGAGGCGTTGGGAATGCCTTATACCAATGGTTAACCCTGAACCTTTGGGAAAGGCTGTTTAGATTTCTTTTATACCAACGGTTCAGCTGAACCGTGGGAAAAATCAGTGAACAGGGGTATGCCAACGGTTTTAAAACTGTTGGAAGAGGATATACCCCAACGGTTTTGAACCATTGGGAAAATCAACAGGGTTGGGAAAAGCAGCAGGGTATACCCCAACGGTTTTGAACCGTTGGGAAAGGTAGCAGCAGGGGTACAACACAACGGTTTTGAACCGTTGGGAAATGCAGCAGGGTATAACCCAACCGTTTTGAACCGTTGGGAAATGTTGCAACATCAAAAAGGTATAACCCAACGGTTTTGAAATCGTTGGGTTAGACCCCCCATTAATTTAGGTTGAAACAGCCAGCAATACTGCAGGCTGCAATGAAAATTCTGTCAAAAACGTGTCATCTCACAAAAATACACTACAATCACAAAAAAAAATACACCACTGCAACCTACAAACACATAAAACACACCACTGCACACATAAAAAACTCTAAAAACACACAACTGCACAGAAAACGCATAGAAAACACACCACTGCACACATAGAAAACTCACAAAAACACTACAACCTGCTACCTACAAACACACCACTTCACACACAGAAAACACAGAAAACACAGCACTGCACACATAGAAAACACACCACTGCACACACAAAAAACACACCACTCTGTCATAGGAACACTGCAACCTGAAAACACAGAAAACACACCACTGAACACATAGAAAACTCACAAAAACTCACTTTAATCACCTTCAACCACACAAAAAAACTCACAAAAAACACATAGAAATAATCATCTCATTTTTGAAGGCTTACTCACATCCCTTCCCCTTGTATGGTTCACATATTGATGTGGTAGAGAGACCAAGAACCAACAAAATGTTGTCTTGTTCATCAAATAGGAAGGGGGATATTGGAAATTCACGTTTATAACTCATATATGAAGAATCCCCTGCCTCAATCCTGATCTATCGAATAAGGGTTATTTGTTTTGATTACTCCAGGATAAATTTGATATTTTTTCGATGAATTTAATCATTCAATATAATAACCTAGAAGGATATTTACACTATGACCATTATAACCCTTTTGTTCCTAGAGTATAATGATGGGGGAATCATATAATATGGGGCAATGACTTCAATAATGTCAAGAGATTTAGTTATATAGTTGCATTTATCAAGGTATTGGATTGTGTTTAAGAGAGGGATATTTTTCAGGCTCTTGTGACACATAGATTCTATGGGGATAGATATTTACTTGATTCATGAGAGATATCACATGCCTAATTTTCAAGTGGATATGCTATGATGACATCCAACATGGTGTTTTTCAGTGGTTATGAATTATTTACATCATCGGTTGGGCTCACTTTGGAAATTTTCTATCATATTCTAAGAGGATAAGACTACAAGGTAATATTCTATCCCCAATCTACAATAAAAACATTCAGATAATCCTCCATGACAATCCAGTAGATTACTACATGAATTTTAGTATATACCTTCCATAGATGATTTTTGTATCCATTGAAATTTGAATGATGATCCATAGGGAGAATCATAAAAATTAACCATTTATCACATGGGATCATGGTCTTCATGGTGGTACACTAGCTGGTGAGCTATGATATGGACCAAATGTCCTTGTTATTTCATACACATGTTGCGTGACAAATTCTAACAAGTATAGTGAAATATCTTAATAAATGACAACACCTTGAGTGATTAGGTGTTGGAAGGACCCTTACTTGAGTGATAATGATGCTATCATATTATAAAATGATATCTAACACTAACATGATTTTTAAGTTAGGGGGAATAGTTCCCGAGTAACTAGAACTTTGTACCTATATGGTGAGCTATGATATGGACCAAATGCCCTTGTTGTTATTTCATACACATCTTGGGTGAGAAATTCTAACAAGTATAGTGGTATATAATAAGGAATGACAACACCTTGAGTGATAAGGTGCTAGAAGGACCCTTACTTGAGTGATAATGAATTTATCATATTATAACATGATATCTAACCCTACCATGATTGATAAGGTAGTGGTCAATATAATGGCCTCACCTTGAGTGATAAGGTTCTAGATGAACCCAACCATGAGTGATAATGGAGAGTTTTGAATGTGATATTAGACCTACCATGGTTAATATGGTATTATTTCAGAAAATGGATTTACATTGATCATAAATTATTAACATGGATGTTTGTTAAGTGAGATGGTTGGTATGTGATATATAGTTGTATGAGACACTACATTTAGTAGTATGGAAGATGTTGGGATTTGAGTGATGAGCTATATTGAGTGAGAAGTATTAGTCTAGGGCTTTGATAAGGGTAAAAGTAGTAGATAAATATAAATATGTTGGGCTAGAAAATACATGTGTGCAGATAATTTACTATTTTGAAAGTGGTAAATTACTACTTGTGTAGAGGTAATAAAGAGGTTATAAAGAGGTACATGACGGAAAATATTGATCCTTGCCATTTTTTACTTGGCAGTAATGAGACATGTGGAACTTTTTTAAGGACATGAATTGATTAGTTGAATGAATGTATATATATGATTTCATATTACAAATGGTGTGAAAATTATTAAGGAATCTTCCATACATATCTTGACTTTCCTTTCATGTTTAAAATTAATCCAATGGTGTTCATGGATCTCATGAATGAGATCTTCCATACATATCTCAACTCATTCATTGTGGTTCTTATTGATGATATCCTTATATACTCACCAACCATTGATATACACATTGGACACCTATAGATTTTTTTTTCACTTTGACCACATTATATGTTTTATAAGATCTCAAAGTGTCACTTATGCTTCCATAAAGTATGTTTTCATAGGCACGTAATCTATAATGTGGGAATTTATGTGGACCCAACGAATGTATAGGTTGTGGTTTCATGAGAAGGCATAAAAAACATGTTTGAGATTGTGGGTTTCATTTGTTTGTTCAGGTTTTACAAGTGGTTCATTTAAAACATTTCCCCTTTAGAAGTTCCTATGACTAGGATTACTAAGAATGTAGTTATATTTGAGTGGTCAGAAAAGTTTAAAGAGGCCTTCCTAAAAAGTCAATGATGTTTTGATCCTACTGAATTACTATAAATTATGATTCAAAAATGAGGTCTCCAAATTGATACCTGAGCATGAATTGGACTTATGGACATTTCTTGCATTGGACACAGAATTGTAGTTTCTATGTGGAAGGTTCTATATTGTCCTCATCGTATCACATATGAGAATGTGTCAACATTATAATGATATTAAATCAAAAATCATAGTCAATGTAATATTTTCAAATATTGCTAGCATTTATCATTAAATAAAGGTACAAGGGTGTGATGTTTCTCAACATAATGACGTATTAATCTTGATCTATAGTGGTTATAGCATTATTACATTCCATTGTAATTGTACCTGGTTGGATTATGCATGGGGATTTTCCTTCTCTTACTAGACTCACTAAATGGCTCTTCCACGGTTTCTACAATATTGATACTGTAAGTAGGGACATGGCTAGAATTATAGATTTTTCCACGAATGTGCCTTATCCGATATTCTCGGGTCCTACAAAATCGTTCTGCAGTTCCCTAATTGGGTTCAAGGAACTCAAGTTCATCTCCATACTCATCAACCTGCACAACCCCCCCCCCCCCCCCACTACCCCACCTACACAGCCCCCCTGCCCACCCCCACCCCCTGCCTAGCCTAACCCCCTGCACATCCCACCCCCTCTCCCACCTGCACAACCACCACGCTGCACCGGCACAACCCCCTTCCCCCCCCCCATCCGCCCAGCCCCCCCACACCTGCACACCCCCCACTACCCCACTGGCACAGCCCCCCCTATCCAGCCCCACTCCCCCTGCTTAGCCTAACCCCCTGCACATCCCACCCCCTCCCCCACTTACACAACCACCACCCCCAACTGCACAACCCCCCTGCCCAGCCCCCCTCCCCCATCTGCCCAGCACCCCCACCTACACAGCCACCCCCAAACCTGCACAACCCCCCTCCCCCTGCCCAGCCCACCCCCTCCCACCCAAACCCCCTACACAACCCCCCCTCCTCCCCACCTCACCCCTTCCAAACACCCTTTCCTCCCCCACAAATTCCCATAGGGTAGTTTATTTTAAGTTTTAATCATATTTTTTGGGTTTTTGGTGACACATTCAGGATTCAATCAATGGATACTTTGGAGAAATTAGGTGTTTTGGGATATTTTTGGGGGGTTTAGTTTGGGATAACTCATGTACATTATGTGTAGTTTTGAGAACACACATCATGTGTTCTTCGTACCTGGGAAATATGGGTTTTGGGAACTAAAAGATTAATACAAGGGGGTGGGTTACATGCCATGTAGTAGTGACTCAGGGTGTGCTAGTGGCAGATGACCATGTAGGGTATAAAGCTATATCTTGTGCGAGGTACATGGATAGGCATTGTGCGTGGGTAGACCTTGTGTGTGGGGGATATATGGATAGGTACATACATGGGAACCATATGTGGGGTAAAGATTGTGTATGGGGTGATACATTCCACGTAGTAAGGAATTTTTCATGCTAAGTGGGGCCTTGTATGTGAATGTACCCAGGTGATACATTCCACTGAGCAGTCTATGTCACATGGAACGAGGGGACATTTTGGGTTACATATCATATACCTAAAGTACAGGTTGGGTACTTTTTTCTCCTTATTGTGTTTACCCTATTTTAACCCTGGATTCAGAATTCAACTTATGAGTATCCAATTTGATCAGTTTTTCATATAAATTTCCATGATGGAATACTTTGTGTGTTTGAATGTGGTATTTATGGTGTTTCGGACTAAAACAAATCTTTATCAGGATTTCTTCAAGGATTGCATTCAGAATCTTCGAGCAGGTTGGGTTGTGAGATGAGAATCATGTGTGAGGGTTATGAGATCATTAGTTGGAATGGATTGTGAAATCTAAGCTAGTTCTGTTCAATTTTCTTTCATATAGATCCTGAAAATTATAATCAAGTAGTATATATGAAGAGATCTTGTTTTATCCTGACATTTTGGTACCTATTTCTCAAGGTTAGAATAGTTTAGGATTACCGCCTTTTTTTAGGATTGGAACTATTGGAACCATTGGGATGGGATGATGATGTGGGATAAAAGTTATGGTCGGATTTCCTTAAGATATTTATATGCATCAAAGGGACTCTTGAAGATGCCATAATGGGATTGTTACTGATTGAGTGACCAGTGTTTTCTATACTTGTTAATTAATAATGCCCATGTGGAGTGGTCAATCTTGTACTATAGAGCCCTTGTAAGGTAAAACTTTTATGATTGTCATGAGGACCATTGATAATTTATTGGTTATTCATTTCTATTATATACCACATTGGGTGCGTTGTTGATAGATGATCAGTAGGAGACGTTGTTGATCGATGATCAGGTTTTTCTAGTCGTTAATGTATTGGTGCTGCCATCAACATGGATGTTCATTCACCCCTATATCTTATATTTTCTCACCCCCATCACATCCCCCCCTCCCCTCTCCCCCTCTCCCCCACCTACACAGCCACCTCCAACCCCCTGTCCACCCCCCTCCTCCTCACCTCATCCCTTCCCACCCCCCCCCACTCCAGCACATCCCCCCCTCCTCCCCACCTCATTTTGACCTCTTCAATATCAATCAAAATGATTCTATACAGGTAAATTAAAACAAAACGGCAACCTAAAATGATATATTGCTTTTGTTCATAAGGGAATCAAATAGACAGTAAATTGCAGCGAAATGGAACCAAAAAATCAAAAATAAATGAAGGCATACATACTGATTTAAAGTGAATGAACAAAAAATACTTGAATCAAAGATAAGATGACCGGTTAGAAAGTATAGTTAGAACCCTCAAGAGTAGGTAGGGAAGCAGGGTTCCAAACACAACCTAAAATCGTAAGGGGATCATAATACGTACCCATTTAATGCGGAAGAATTGAGCATTGGAAAACCAGACCTGTCGCACTGGGAAGTAGGGTTCGCGTCGAGAGTTGGTTGGGAAGTAGGATTCGTGTCAAGCTATTAGGAAAAATCTTCCATATGGGTGCGTCGAGCTATGGTTTAGGGAAAAACGAGAAGGGTTATGGGTTCGCATAGAGATTTTAGAAAAAAAGTGTGAGCACTGATGAGCGGGGAGCGGCGATCGGCGATCGGCGAGCAGTGAGGGGTGGTTGGGATGGGAGCGGCGGCGAGGGGTGGTCGGTATGGGAGCGACAGTGAGGACGGGAGGAGTATGGGATTGGCGTCGAGGGTTTGGAGAAGTGCGGATTAGGGATAGGAGAAGTATCCCGACAGGACTGTGAACCACCATAGGGTGTCGTCCTGGAGCAGGTCCAAATCACAGCGTGACCGCGGCGTGACCGCGGCGTGACCGCGGCGTGTTGGCCCGGTTCAGCGACATCTGCGGAGTAGCATCTTCTGGCCAGGAGCAAAGAGATCGGGAGGAAGTGGGGAAACATTCCGGTCGTCGCCTCCCTCCCCATTTACTATGGATGGGTAATGTATCTAAAACTCTATCAATGTATCATACATCGAATACCGATAGGATTGCGAACCGCCGCAAGGTGTCGTCCTAGAGTAGGACCAAATCATGGCATTACCACGGCGTGACCGCGGCGTGACCGCGGCATGACCGCGGCGTGACGACGGCTTGACCGCGGCGTGACCGTGGCGTGACCGCGGCGTAACCGCGGCGTGACCGTGGCATGTTGGCCCGGTCCAGCGACATCTGCGGGGTAGCATCTTCCATCCAGGAGTGAAGAGAGCAGGAGGAAGCGGGGCAACATTCCAGTCGTCGCCTCCCTCCCCATTTACTATGGATGGGTAATGTATCTAAAACTCTATCATGGAATCATATATCGAATCCCTACAGGATTGTGAACCGCCGCAAGGTGTCTTCCTAGAGCAGGGCCAAATCATGACATTACCACGGCGTGACCGCGGCATGACCACAGCGTGACCGCGGCTTGTTGGCCCGGTCCAACGACATTTACAGGGTAGCATCTTCCGGCTAGGATTGAAGAGAGCTGGAGGAAGTGGGGCAACAATCTGGTCGTCGCCTCCCTCCCCATTTACTATGGATGGGTAATGTATCTAAAACTCTATCAAGGTATCATACATCTAATCCTGACAGGATTGCGAACCGCCGCAAGGTATCGTCCTGGAGCAGGGCCAAATCATGGAATTAACATGGCATGACCGCAGCGTGACCGCGGCGTGACCGCGGCGTGACCGCGGCGTGACCGCGGCGTGACCGCGGCGTGACCGCGGCGTGACCGCGGCGTGACCGCGGCGTGACCGCGGCGTGACCGCGGCGTGACCGCGGCCTGACCGCGGCGTGACCGCGGCATGATCGCGGCGTGACCGCGGCTTGACCGTGTTGTGACCGCGGTGTGTTGGCCCGGTCCAGCGTCTAAAGGCAATCAAAACGACGGAAATCAATCATATAGCCTAAACTATCACTATGAGTTTTCGCAGACATCGCACCTCCTTTAGAGGGGTTTTTTTATAAAAACATGACTTTATTTATCAAATGAAACAATTATATTATAGAAAACTTATTCAAGATATGCAATTCAATATAATTAAGCAGAATTAAGAAAGAAGCTAAATTCAATTTAAAGCATTTCTATATTAAAGAGGCTACGAGAGGGACTCTACCTCAAGGTGGAACCAAGCCATCCAATTCGGCTCTTGGAGCTTTATAACTAAAATTTGTTGCTCCTCCACTGGGTATACGCACCTTCACACACATGCAAGGACACCTAGCCCCTATGCACACACTTGCATGGCCATGAGCATGTGCAAGGGGATCCTTGCACATATGCTTATATGCATATATCAGTCTCCAGTCACCTGCGTATGCATTTATATATATATACATGGGCACACCTAGCCCCATACGTGCATAATCACTGCCATGGGTGACTATACACGTAACGGGGGAACCCACATACATATACTTACTTACCTATCCACACGCATGCGAGTCGCCGATGACTTGGCGACTCGAAACCAACGAGCAGGGATCAACGAACTACACAAAGGATATTAAGAACCTTAAAACACATGAAGGACACTACATAACTAGTGAAAAACCAACCAATGGCATTAAATCCTTATCTAGATTGGAAGCGGAGAACCAAATTCACCCGAACCAACACGAAACGATCCAACTCCCTACTGAAAACATAATATGGAGTCAAAAACACTAAATCCCCAAATAAATGAGGTGCGAGACAAGTAGTAACCATAAAATCATACCTCGGATCAAATTCGGTGGACTGAATCAATCTGAACTCCTTCTGGCCCCGTTCTCAGAATATAAGTACCCTCTGTCCATAGAAAGTAGACAATGATCTAAGTGACCAATGTGCTAAAGAAAATAAAATAAAAACTAAACTAAAACATACCTGTCTCCTATGACTATACCTATTACCACCCAACATATAAATACCACAGTGCCCCATGGGTCAAATCATGTTCCTGTAAGCAAAGGGGAAACATATCAATGTTTCAAAATGATACTATCAAATAGTACATTCCTATTAATTAACAATTACTCTTCCTATTAATGGTATATAATCAATCTGGTCAGAGTTTCAACTTAGTTTGGTTTTGTTCGATACAAGGGATGAGGTCTTATTATTCTTGGTTTTTATGTTTACACTTGGGATATTTATTTAAAAATGATGCATGTATTTGGCATTATTATTTATGGTTTTAGTTCTTAGCTTGTTGTCATAGGGCCTGTCGACATGAATAATTGTTGGAATGTAGGGTTCAGTTGACATTTATGTGCTTTAATGTGATTAATGTCACTAATGATGTGGATTTAGATCACGGAAAATATTCCTAGGAGGATTGGGCCTTGTAGTGATAGGTGTTGCAATTTTACATCGAGCGTTTGATGAGGAAATACTTATGAGGATGGATTGGAATCTTGGTAGGTTCTTAGAGTGGGATAGTCCCTCTGAGTATATAAAATGTATTATGAAAGGTTTTACTCCATTTAATGATTCAAGAGTTCAACTAAAGAGATGCAGGACGAGATGCTAGTGTGAGTATTGGGTATTGTCGGACAGATTGGTGTTATAATGCCAAGAGGCTTGGTGTGATTTAGCTTAGTATAAAACCTAGTTAGTGGGGCTGGGTAATAATACATGATTTTGATGAGGTTCTTGACCGGATTATTGAGAATATAATGTAGATGAGTTCGACATGGTGTTCTTTTTTGACTAGGACAATCATAAGGTGAATAGTCCTCTTTGTCTAGTTGGATGATGAGATGTGCATCGAGGCATGGGATAATCCTCGAGAGATGAGTCTAGACTATGTGACTGAGAGGATAGACTAGGACAGGTTTGATAGGATTGGGTGAGTGGCCAACCCATGTGAGGATGATACGATGTATGGAAACACTTGGAGACACTTGGGGTTATTTATGCTTTCTCATGGAGACACTTGGGGTTATTTTATAACTCCAACATACTCCAGAAATGTTCCCACATGATTTTTTATAAAAATGATTCCATCTCATGGAAGACTCCTCTATCTTCCAATGTTTCCTCACACTCACACCTCATGGTATTACAGTATACAAGTGATTTATGTCAAAATATATTCTTAGGATAGATATCAAATCTATCAAAAAACCACAGATAATCTTTTGAGGGATTAATCAGTCTGGAAAATTGTGATTTTTGACCTTCCTAGTAAACAACCCATAACAATTTTCCTTTCTTTTATTTCTTTTTTTGAAAAGGAAGAGATTACGAACAAAACACAGAAAATGGTAAATGGATTGCAACTGCATAATCAGGTGAGCATATCGTACATCTCTAGACGTGGAAGCATCCCATGATCTTTGAATGTCTCACCCACACTTGTTCAAATTTATCCATACGCATTGTACAATTAGTAGGTTATGAATGGAAATAGGATTGAAATGGCTTCATTCTAATAGGCCATTAATTGAAACTAAGTGATGAATGATGGATAAATGTCAGGTGGGTCTTTGGGAAAAGTTGTCTATGAAAGAGTCCTAAATCATTTTAGTTTTATACTTGTTCAGTCATCACTAAGATAAGATCTCAGTGTAAGTTCAAGTCAGTTTACATTCCCCTGGAATCTATAAAGAAATATGCCCAGATATGAGTATGAAAATGAAGGATTAGAGTTCTCTTGGGAAGTGCGAATCAAAAAAAATGGAAATCACAAGGGGCATAAATCCTAAGTAATATGTCAATTAGTCATTATTTAAAAGATTTTGAATTTAAATTAATTCCCTAAACTTAGAAACCATTCTAAAAAAATCTAAGTAAGAGTCAAACACGTTCCTTGGAACTTTTAAACTTCACTTTTTTTAATAACATGGGCATAATGATTCTCAAGTTTAAATCATTCTTATTATTTTGAAAAATGTCTCATAGACAAGTGAGAATAATAAAAAAATACAAGTGCATCAGATGTGAAACTGTGAGAAACTCCCCCCACACATAAAATGAGGTAGTGTCCCTACTTTCAATGAAATACAAGTGAGAGTGGTATGGCAGCGATTTTTAATGTTTGTGGTAATGGATATTGAAAAAAATGAAAATAAAAGGGAATTGAGAGCTCCCTGGGAAAATCAGTATGCCATGGGGTTGTTTTCTTATGTAATCATATGTACCTGAAAAAGTGTTAGAGAATGAAATACATTACAAGATATAAAATATTAGTTCACCGAGATAAATAGTTGGAAGAGTATATCAACGGGAAAATACTGATCAAGAACCCTGGCGGGAGGAGAGGGAGCCGAGAGGGGGGGTGTCTCGTGGGGTGTTCGGCCATGGGGGGTCCCGCGTGCGACTAGAGAGGGAATCGGGGGATGACGGATGAGGGGATTGAGGGGAGGGGGATTTCGCCAGGAGTGGGAGATGAGAGGGGAGGGGGAACGTCGCCTGGAGCTGAGAGGGGAGGGGGACGTCATCGTCGGAGAGGGAGCCGAGAGGGGAAGGGGAATGCCGCCGGAGGAGAGGGCGGGGACAGAAAGGCGGAGGTGGTGGCTGGGAGGAGATAGAGATCGTGGAGGGGGGAGGGGGTCGGGAGGCGGAGGTCGGGGACGGTCCCGGACGAGGAGCCCTAATTTGGGTGTTAAAAAATTTTCTTTCCCAACGGTTTAACAAAACTGTTCGAAAAAACCAGCCTAAAACACATTATCACAACGGTTTTGTTAAACCGTTGGCAAAACCCAACCTAAAATACCTTATCCCAACGGTTTTGTTAAACTGTTGGAAAAACCCACCCTAAAAACACTTATCCAAACGGTTTTATTAAACCGTTGGGAAATAAGTGTTGGTATAGGTCCCAATTCCATTAGTGCCAGTGAATACTTACGAATAAACAGTCTCGGATAAAAACGAGATTAGAAAAGTTATCCCTTACCTTAGGTCTGATATGCATGGCACGTATCCAAACCTCATGTATAATGATTTAAATAATTTCATTGACTTATTACAGAATCATATTCATTGTTATGATATCATATATGGTTCAATTATGACTTTATATTACCCATTCTTTTGTAAATCCCATGTTAAAGCAACGTTTTGGGTAAATTCATCTTATTTATCATACGTGTTTGGACTTTGTTGTTATTGATGTTATTAATACTTATATCATGATTTAAATACTTCATCAATGTAAATCATGATTTATATATCATATATATTCATTATCTATCCATCATATACATGAATTTATAATAGTACATAACATATGGAGGTAAGAAATGAAATGCGCCGTTCATGGAGACGGTAAGCTGTTCGTACGGATGAACGCTACATTCATTTCTATTTATTATTTTAGTGGAATTAAAACATAATGATACATAGGTATATTATAATTATAGTATAATATAATATCATTAACCACATCCTTTATACATATCACATAAGATATTAATGAATCACATCACTTTGAGGGGGCGGTAGTCTGCACTTTCTCAAATGATATTATCATATTTACAGACTATGGAATCCATAAAGGATTGATATAATTGGGAATTAAAGAAGCATAAGGAAATATTAAACATAATATATATCATATATGAATACAGTGCCATCATGATGTCCACCATGAGAGGCGGTAGGAGAAAATCGAACAATCATCGTTTCGTGAGGCGTTAGTTTGCCATCCACAGAAACATTGTGTTCATCATTCATTTGATGGAGGTGTGTGTAAGTGTAGTTATAATAATTATCATAAAAACATCCTAGTATATTTAGGATACTGTTGTTGTTACAAAATAAAGGATTAAAAAGAGTTTAGGGGTCGGAGAAGTAGAATAAAAGAAAACAACTTAAGAGAAACTATTACCTTTAATTTGGGTAACTTCCTTTGGTTTGAACCAAAGAGACTTATTGAAGTGCCTTCTACCTAATAAAAAGATTCTAGAAGGAGTAGAGGGATGCAGAGAACTTAATTGGGTAGAGTTTGTTCGTTCCAAATGGCTTGGGAGGTGTGAGTAATTGGATAGAAATGGTCTCCTTTTATAATGGGGAGGATGGGCTCTTTTGGAAAGTGTGAAAATATTATTTTATTATAAACTTATATTCAGTTTAAAAAGGTCCAAAAATAATTAAATATGATGATATGATGACTCATGGTCTAAATTAAATCATCCAATCAGAATTGGACCTGTTTTGGATAATATTTTAATAATTTAAATCGTATTTATTTAAATCATTTATTAATGAGGTAAATACTGCATCATTATTGTGTCATAGATAATTTAAATCTATTGATGTCTAAAAATTACAAAAAAAATACCATGATGTAGGAAATATTTTTAGCTTTCTAATTAATATTTATAGTCGAAAATAGGACTTATATAACACCATATAAAAATTAATTTACTAAAAGATTTTTGTTAATGTCAATTTTGTCTTTACATTAAATTAATTAATCCAAATTGTCATTATCAGTACCAAGTGGCTCAATGGGGTTCCAAAATCAACCCAAGGATGACCATGGTTGGCCACTACTAATAAAATAATGTTAGGACAAGTGTTAAGGTAATTTTTGACTATTATAATATTCTTTTAACCTTGAACTACCCTATTTACTTTTAACCGTGGTAAATAAATGTAAAAAGTTACTATTTAACAAAAATTGTTTTTATCTAATTAAAACACATATTAATCTTTGATATTAACTGTGTCTCTCAGATTTTAAAAATTCAACTCACAGAAGCAGTAAAATTATGTTTTATGAACAATTGTAAAAGCTCCTAGGAGCTGGGTAAAAGACGGTGAAAAGTTCAATACAATTTTTATAAATCTAAAATTATTATAAAATGACTCCAATTAATTTCATTGAACTTATATAAGTATTATGTATATATTTTGACCTAAAATAAATTTAAATCAAATAAACGATTATTTAAATAAATAGACGGTTTTAACCAAAAACTCAATGTTTTCATTATTCAAAAAAATTGATGTTTTTCAGAAAAATACCAAAAATTTAGCCTAAGATATAATTGATATTCCGAATTAAAAAATGATGTCTATTTTTTCAAATTCAAAACATAGAAGTGGAATTAATTTATTTTAAATGAAATTAATGTTATCAAAACCAATAACGTGTTTTTAAGAAACAATAACTATCAAAAGATCACCACTTGTTTATCTACAAATTCAAAGTGAAATTAATTCCAATTACCAGAATTGGAGTAAATGGTTAAAATATATTATAATTAAACTTTAAAACCAATTAAAAAGATAATATATCCATGTGAATTATTGCATTGAAAAAAGTGGTTTTTAAATAAAATATATCGTGTTTTTACTATTCATCAAAATTTGAAAGTTATCAGAATAATATGAAAAATTTGTCCAAATTAAATTTTTATATCCTGATTCCAAGAAAGAACTTTATTTTGTCAAATTGAACTTATAAACATGTAAAAAACTAGATTTAATGCGGTTGTGCCATAAAATGGTGACAAAACTATATTTTTTTAAAAATACTTATTTTACACGAAAAAATTATTATGTTCTCATACAATGTTCTATAAAATGTGTAAGATTAATAATAATGTTATAAAATTAAAAATGTAGTTAATACTATTCATTACGGCTAGTCCATAATAATATTATAAAAATATATCATTGTTTAGGTAAACCTGGTATTGCGTACTACACACGCTATCGAGGAAGGTTGCGATTGCGTGTAATGCAAGCCAAGTCAGGGTGGCGTGTAGTGAAAGACTCCTTTGTTGTTGCGTATAACAAAATACAAGCATATTTCATTTATACATTAAAAAAATCTATACTTAATGTTGCATAGAATAATTTCTACGAAACGAAATTGAAATTGCGTGTAACATGAGCCAAGTATAGTGTTGCGTATACTGCAAGCTAAAATGATGTTGCGTATAGCGCAAGATAATCTTGGTGTAGCATACCACAGAAGGCATGAATGAAATTAAAAACAATAATTCTAATAAAATCTCGGGTTGTATCATCGTAAGTGCCCAAATGACCAATGAACTTGTAAAAAATCCATTTAATGGACATATTTAGTCGCTAAACACCATTTTTACTATTTTTATTTGTTATCGGAGAGACTAGACATGAAAAACAGCATAGGTGGAGTTCTATTTTAAAAAAATTATAAGAATTTCACCCCTCATCCACTATAAAAAAGCACTCACCCCTCCAACTTATTAACACATATCATGACCTTCGGGTCACCCAAAATGTGACCAAATAATATCCCAACATCCATATATTCTACTGAGTATCCTCACTCTGGGAAGAAGAAAAACCTTGGAGTTCTTTTGGTATAAACCAAAAGCAGTTACTCGAATAATATGTAATGTTCTTCAAATATCACATAAGATTGAATACATATCAACCACATCAATTGTTCTAATATCATTATTATATATAAATTCATTATATTAAATATAATATTAATTTTTAATTCTAATATATGGACCTAAAATTTTACACATATCCATTAAATGGGATGCACAATCACCATTCATGTGTATAGTGGGCTACAACCTCATGAATTGGTGTCGTGTGTTCTTCCATTTAACAAAATTTATGGAAAAAATGAAAGATTTATTGTTTATATATTATATATATGATATTAATAAGGTATTTATTCTTTTCAATTGTTTATATAACACATAACTTCATGCTTTCTATTTTGTGTGAACATAATAACATCGTTTGTGGACATGTAGACTACGGCCTCCTTAAAGTGATGCGATTCCTTAAAAGATTATGTGGAATGTATTATGGACAATATTAAAAAACAATATGTGAAAAATATGACATAAATATGATACGTTAAGTATAATATACATATATATCATTCACATTTCAATATTTTAATATAATAATGAAAGAGAAGTAGTGTTCATGCGTACGTACATCCTACCGTCTCCATGAACAGTGTATTTAATATCCTATTACCAAATTTAACATATTAATATAAGTACATTTTTAATGAAAACATATAATAAATTCACCATGTTCTAAATTATGGACAGAATAAGTCATGATCTAATTAAAAGGATAAAGAATAACAAGTCAAACATACTTGTAAAAGAGGGCAATTAAAACCATAAATGAGGAAAATAAAAAAAGATCATTAATGAACATATTATAATATCTAAAAAAGGACTATATATGGTATAATAGATATTAATATGGTTATAATTTAAGTTAAATAAATTCATCAAACCATTATACTATAGGTTAAAGTGCATTAAACCAAAATGTAGCTTAAGGTAAGGGATTTTCATCTCACTTCATACATTCATGAGAAAAATGTCATATTCACTAGTTCCATATTTTTTGTGGTGTATATGATAACCATTATTATATATAATATAATTAATCCTTGTATATTCATGGTATTTAATTTATCACTTTGAATTGTCTCATCTAAGTGGTTTTTACTTGAAAATTACATAGTGGTAAATGTTATCTCTACAATCTCAAATTATTTTATGATTGATTTTTTATCCTAAAAGAATCACCTAATTATGACCATTATCCATTGTATATAACATTAATTTTATAAATATATACTCTTATGTGATTTTTATAGTTATTTTCTAATCCAAATTCCATTTCTATATAGGGTGTGTACTTTGCAGTTATTTTATTAACTAGGTAAATATTGTAAATCTATTTATTTTACTCCATACGGATATTTGATAAGGCACACTATTCAATAATTAAATCGATTATTTTATATTTGAGAAATTATTTTTATATATATGAAATGGGTGGTGACCAATTGTAGATATCCCCTTGATTCATCTATAGTCGCATAAGATGAATGAGTTGGCCAAATCAGGTAAGGTTTTACCTCATATATTATAAATCGTCTTGTTATAGGTCTTGACGGTAAAGGTACCATACTACTAAGAAACATGGAATACAAAAATATTGAATTTCCCTCCTTAATATTCAGTTGTTATTTGTCCACATGGTTTCTTATTTGGTATTATCAATACATGTAGTTATTTCATTGTTTGTTTATTAAATGGTATTTGTTTCAGTTGTTTACCTTTACAGAATAATTATGTTTTATCCAGATATTTAAAAGGCATATGTTCTTATTTATTTGCATTTCCATGTTGATATATTCTTATTTATTAATTATTACTTCCTCTTTACTTAACCTTACTAAGAATATGAGGTCACCCTTATTATGTTTCATTTCCCATGGTTATGAATAGGAATCTATTGTAAGATATTCAAGGATGCTGATCATTTAGTTATGTTATTATTAATTTTATTTTCTCAATATATCATGGGTATACTTTATGTAATCATATTTTTCAAGAACATTTAAATTGATTAGTCCTTCGAGATTTGATTCCATGTAGTCCTGATAATGTAATAATGTAAGGCGCCGAATTCAGGCTTCTGGGTTTGGGGAATTACATCATACCATTATCATAACAACATCTCTGTAAATTTAAGGTACTGAGGTCATTATATAATCTTGATATATAATAAATTTATGGATGTGGAGATGTATATAAAATGAAATTTTTTTTAAAATAACATTACATATTTTCTAGTAATCTTCCAAAGGATTTCACTAAAACATTGTATAGTTTTCTTTCTACCGGAAATAAGACTTATATGATGAGGGTAGGTATATTGGAGAGTAATTTGGGTAGATATATGTCAATTCAAATGGCTTGAGATGTGTGAAGAAGTAGTAGGGGGGTTTATTTTATAGTGGAGTGACATTTTTTTTAAAATTTCAAAAAGTAAACACTAATAAGAAGTCTTCCATACCTCATGTGACTCCAATATTGAATAAATATAGAAAAATATGGGATATGGTTAAAATATTTCAATCCAACATTTTGACAAGTTTTAGGTCCTTTCCATTATTTATCTTTTATGATTTACCACTACGGAAACTCATTTTTTACCTTTGTTGATTTGATTAATATTAAATGTTTTCACTAATCATTTTGGTAAAAAAATTATTCTGAATATATTAGACAATATAAATTTTGTTTATTTCATATATGCAACCCATTTTTCCAAATTCAAATAAAATATGTGTTAAAATTCAATTTAAAATTAGTCTCGTAGATGTAATGAAAAAGTGAGATTTTAAAGTGATAATGATGAAAAGTTGGAAATGTTTGTATTTTGAAATTAACAATGAATATAATGGATTGTTCCATCCCATGATCATGATATTTTCTACTTTGGGCCTCTCCCATAGGGGTTTTCTTTTTGGCTCTAGGCCTTAGGAATCCCCCGTGAAAAAGGCCTCATGATGGGAGAGTTATCCACATCCCCTTATAAAGGGGTGTTTCGTGCTCCTCCACATTCTATGTGGTATTTCAACAATCCTCCCACCCCAAAACGGACTAGATTCCTTACTAGCACACCTAATGAACACTTTCTTTATTACCATTTGTAACCGCCCATTCCATCCACGATCATGATATTATCCACTTTAGGCCAAGCCCACAAGGTTTTTCTTTAAATGGGATATAGACCTCAGGAATTCCCTAGGAAAAGGAATCATGATTGAAGATGTATCTGTACTACCTTATAATGGGGGGCTCTGTGCTCCTCCTCCATTAATGTGAGATATCCATAATCAAAATTTTGTACAACCGTAAGTGCAACACATGACATTATACAGAAAATTATTGGTCGGAGTAGAGTACTAAGGGGGGGGGGGTGAATTCAGTATCAATTAAAATTTTATGTTTAATAAGTATTATTTAAAAGGTTCCCCAATAAATTTAACTATAGCCTAGTTAATAAATGTTATACGGTTATGAATGTTTGACTGTATGAATAACTTCTCAGAAGATAGATTAATTATTAGTAATATTGATATCAGTAATTAATATTACTTTTGAAGCTATTCTATTCAGGAAAAACAGTTGTAACATATTTCCAAGATTAACTATCAAATAATATTTTGTGATTTTTGAAAGAAAGAGTAAAACAGAGAAAACTAAAATAAACAGCACATCAGATATAAAAAAGTGGTTAAGTCTCAAGTTGAGACTTAATCCACTCCACTTGGTGATCACCTTCCACTAAGTAGTTTATATAAATAAACATGATCCACACCCTGGATTAGGGTTAACAATAGTACACAAGACTGTCCATGTCACACGACCTCTTCCATAGTTCTTCGTGGGTATGAAATAACTTGTCACACATGGACTTATTCCACACTTATTCGTGGGACTACACAATAGTAAAAATATGTAAGAGAAAGGATATCTTGTATCCTTTTGTTTAATGCATGAGATAGTGTGTGTTTTTATATAAACACACACACACCTTTTGAAAGATATAAATAATACACAATAGAGAAAAAATGATTATATATGGTTATAAGTGATCTCATTGTTAGTCTATATAGCTCTGGACTTCTAGGATGATGTAGATACAGAAATCGAGTCCTCTTGCAGAAAACATAGTCTCATAAGTCGTCTAGATCTGGCTCGTGTTCTTCGTGGAGTTGGTAGTGTAGAAATGTTCTCGACTCTTGCATTAGAGTATGATTCATGTTTTATTTAGTAGTGTCGGTTTGTGTTAATGCTTGTACTAATTCAATATCACACACACACACACTTGTTTTTCTATTATCCCAACTATTGTCAAAGTCACCGTGGTCACACCCTTTTTCTTCTGGACACGTTGTTCTTTTTTATTCTCAGAGTGCATGTGTTGGATTCAACATGATGCATGTATTCTGCACCTTTTACTTCATTCTATCAGGTGACATGTCTACAAACAAACATTAATTATGTCAGTTCATTTAAAAACATCAAATATTACTAGTAGAAATAAAAATGAAAAATGAAAAAATAAATTAAGAAATGGTGTCTCATTCTGTATGTAAATGGTGTCTCCTTAAAACAGTGTATCCTTATTTGTCTTTTAGTAGTGAGGCAGCCATGATTTCATAGTTGTATAGAGATCCGGAATTGGTAGCACATATGTGGTATTAGGATCGTGGTTTCTAGATGGTCACAGTGTCTGGATGGTCACCATGTCTGGATGGTGATGGTGTCCCGAAGGTAACAGTGTCTCAATGGTTTTGGTGTTTGGGTGGTGATGTAGTCTGGATGGTTATGGTGTCTGGATGGTCACGGTGTCTAGATCGTTACGGTGGCTGGATGGTTACGGTGTCTGAATGGTCACAGTGTTTAGGTCCTTCGCCAGAAAAAAACAACCTATGGCATACGCATATTTTCTCAGACTTAGCCAAATATCTGTATACAGACTTAAACAGTGATATTCATATAATGTATTAGACTTAATCATTAATCAAGGAAATCCATTATTACACAGTCTCAAAATAGTTTACGATCATTAAACATTGCACTTAAGATCTTGGATAGGTTTATTTAAAGCATAAATACACTAATTATCTATAAACATGATTTATGATAGATTAAACAGGATTAGAATGCTTTACAGAATGTATAGGATTTTTTATCATTAAGAATTGAATAACAAATGAGAAGTCCAACAATCTCCCTCTTTTTGGTGATTACAAATCATGTGAGTGAGAGATTTATTCTTACATAATGCGTCTCTTCATTAATGTGCATTTAGTGCATATAGAATACATATTTCTCCCCCTTTTGGGTTTATCAAAAAGTGTAAATAAGAAATATACAATAAAAGAACACAATGCATTATATAGATAAAAAGTTTCATTACAAACAGTAAGTAACAAGAAATACCAAAATCAACCCTATTAAAAGATTGCAGTAACTGTTCATCAGCAGTAGATTGTCTTCTCTTTTCCCTTGGCAGTAGCATTAGAAGAAGACACCATAGGAGCAGAGGTAGAAGTGGAAGAAATGAGGGAAACAGTGGATAGATAAGGAAAATAGAGTCCATCCAAAAATAGATGTGGCCAAGGTAGGTGCAGTGGAAGACTGAGGAATCTATTTCTCAAGGAAAACATACCATATCATAATCATCTCTTGAGAGACTGACTTAGATTTAAAGGAATGAGTAGAGAATGAGAATGTAGGAAAACATGATCTTAGGGATGCAGATGCAGGAGAAAAAATTGTAGAACCCTGGACATGATGATAGGGCCTCAAAATAATGATGAAGCCAGCAATGATCTCACCACCATACTGCATGGATCTCTCAAAGTAATACTTGTTCTTTATAAAATTATCCAACAAAGGAGTGAAATCTTTGAGAATTTGGACTTCAGTTTTGAATGCTTGAGTGATAGGAGGAATCCTCATATTCCCCACCAGGTACATGAAGAGGTTGTTCTTGTTATTTTTAGAGAAGATCCAATTGAAGTAGAAGTCCACCTTCCAAGCAATTTCTTAGTGAGAATCATTGGAAATATTTTAATGAATTCCCACCAAATCATGAACTATTTCACTATTCTTGATAAATTCATATAGATATTCCATGTCAAAGTCACCAAGAACATATTGAAGTTTTTCATTGAAAACTATTCAGAGATGATCACTATCCAAAGAGGGTTGAGATGGTTTTCTATAAGTATGAGAAATAGTGATAGATGAGGTACGGGATTTCAGTTTATTTATAACATTCTAGAGACAACCCATATACTCATCAGTTAACTTTTTAAGACCAATAACAAGATCATTCATCTCTTGAACAACCTACTTGTTTATTTTAGCTACCTTCTCATCTAATTAAGCTAGATTAGGTTGAATTAGTTAGGATACATCCAGTGGAGTTTGACTAACAACATCCTCAATATAATAAGAAACAGGTTCTTGTATTTAGTACATCACTTTTCATTTCTTAAACCATACCTCTGAAAGTTTTTACTTCGTCACTGAGATATTTGTTATCAATTATAATTTCATGAATCTTATGAAGTATATTTGGATAAATCTTCTATATGATCTTTTCCAATAAAAATGATTAATCTCTTTCACTTAAATTGGTTACAGGACCCAGTTGTATATTCATGAGTTTTTCAACTCAATCTAATTGGGTAGATCCAAATTCTTTAAGACCAAGATGTGATGTTATTGTGAAGGTTTAATAATAGAATCTGAGAGAGTCTCATGTTCTTTGGCAGAGAGATATTCATGAGTAGATTCTAGTTTCAAATGAAACATAGCAGGCAGATCAATTCCTCTAATTAAGACTTCTTGGGAATCAGTCACATCAAAATAACTGGGGAATTTATACAATGTATCCATTGAGCATGGATCAATCGGATTAAAAACTTCAATAGATTCTAGATTGGGTGGATACTCCCCCTCAATAGGTGCATATTTCTCAGTACTAAGAGATTTAGATCCTTGATCTATTTCCACGATTTCAACCATAATTTCCTCACCCATTTCTTTTCTATCCAACTGAATGGATTTCTCTATTCTTTCTTCAGTAGATGTAATATCTTTATGAACAACTTGTTTATCTAGGTGTTCCTAAAGATCATTTTCATTGAAAAGAAATTGATTTTCTTCTATACGCTCTTATGAAACATCCTTTTCATTTAACTTAACAACAAATTCTTATTTGGATGTAATTCTTTCTTCCAGATAATCATCTTCTTCAAGAACATGAATTTCCTTCTCACATAAGACTTGAGGGGATGATTTATTATTTTCCCCAACCAAAATAGTTTCTCTCAAAGGTAAAATAGCCCTTTATTCTCATTATTCCTCATCATAATACACAAAATGTTCATATAGATCCAAATCAGGATCATAAATATCCTTACGTCTTGAAGAGTCTACCACTGGAATAATCTTTTCATAACCTCTGTCTTTGTCTTCCAGCCATGCTTTTCTCTGTGGATTCCAGCTTATTTTCATTGTATTTACTGAAACTTTCGAAACACAGAACTCATAGTCATTAATTTATTCTTCATATGGTCCAACCAATCCTTTTCAATGAATCGTAGCTGAGATAAGCATTTAATATAATAGGGAGGTTGACTTGGATGTTGTTTTGATAAACTCATACATATAGTGTATAACATAATTTCATAGGTTGATCTTATGTCCATTTTTATGAGATGAATAAAAAATACTTCACGATACTTGAGTATATCAAAATCACCTTATCTAGGTCTAATCAAATTTTGTAAAAACTTAAATAAGAGTCAGGTTTCACCATCAAGCTCGGCAGTTATGGTTCTCCTCTTAGTTTCATTTCCCGTCAAACTTCTCAAGGGTTATTACAAAACAAATAAATAACATGGAGGTGGATGAACTCTCTGTTATTCCTCACAAATACCCTCATGAGGGATCCTATGACATTAATCCCATAACCCCAAAGAAAAAAAATACAAATATGGTTATTGAAACAACTTCTCACAACATATCCATCTTCTAAATCAAAAGAGAATTGAACATACTGAAAATATTTTACTACTAGCTTCGGGTAAATAGGAATATACTCCTTTGAGAACCAAAATATCCATCCTTTCTCTGTTATCACTTTCAATAACAAAGAATTATTTGACAAAAGGCACTTTGGGAATATCTCCTTTAAGGTACCACTATTCTGTTCACCATATTCGGATTCAGAGGACCTGCAGGTGCTAACATCAGCATGATTTTCAACATCTTCTCTAAACTGTGCATGTCAGAATTTGATGAAGATGGGCGTTTCATCCTAGGCATTCACTGAATATTTGAGAGAGAGAAGGGCTGGAAGAGGGGTTACAGTTTGAGAGAAGAGAGCTCGAGTGAAGAACGAGTGAAACTTCTTTTGTTTTATTAGTTAGGGATATCAAACGTCGTGGGATCCAAAGCATGGGAAAGTAAAAAAGAATAAACCAATGAATTACTATGATAAAATTTATAATATATAAATAAAACTATAAATATTATTTATGGTGAGACCGTAATCATCTTTCACGGTGAGACTATAACTAGCCTTCACGGTGATACCGTAATCAACTTTCATAGTGAGACAGTAACCGTGTGATTTATAAACTGTGTGACCATAGTGTTTGAGACAGTATGTTCCTAACAGTAATGAGGAAATAATATCTGTGAGACCGTAAACATAAAATAGTATACTTACTAGTTAAAATTTATCATTCCAAATTCATGTATGATGTAATATATTCTTTCAAAATTTAATGGATTGGTGAATATATCATCAAGATGATATACTCTTCCAATGAATTCTAAAGTGGTGTCAACTTTTTGACAATGATATCTCAATAAGTGGTTCATCAATATGTTTTTTCCTAGAGAGTGAAACATGTTTTTTTTGAGATGTTAATAGCACTTTTATTGTCACAATTTATAGGTTCATGTCTGAATTGATATCCATAATCTAGTATTGTGTGTTTCATCCACAAAAAATGTGCACAAAAACTACCAATAGCTATTTATTCAGTAACTGCAGATGACAATGTAACAAAGTTTAGTTTCTTACTACAACATGATACAACTGACTTGCCTAAAAAGTGACATGTTCCAGAGGTTCTTTTTCTATCTAACTTACAACCATCGAAGTCAGCATCATAATAACTCACTAACTCAAAAATTTGTCCTCCAGGATAGAACAGTCCTAGATTGGGTGTATGCTTGAGGTATTTGAAGATTCATTTATTGGAATTTAAATGATATTTTTTATAATTTTTTTTGAAAACGAGCCCACATACGAACAATAAACATAAATTTAGGTCGACTAGTAGTTAAGTAGAGTAATCTTCCAGAAATTATTCTTGTATGCAGATTGATCAATAGATTTTTCATTCACCAAGATCCAACATACAAGGTGTACTCATCGGAGTGTAACTACATTTAGTGTTATCCAATCCAAAATGTTTTATAAGATCTATAGTATACATTATTTTATGTAAAATAATTCCATCATTATTTTGAAGGATTTAAAATCCTAGAAATAATTTGAGTTCTCCCATTAAACTCATTTCAAATTCAATTTTGCATCATTATAGAAAATTCAATACATAAATAATTTTATGAAGATCCAAATATAATGTAATCTACATATATTTGAACTACTAAAACATCATTTGAAATAATTTTTATAAAAATATTAGGATCAACTATTCCTTTTGTAAAACCTTTAGAAATAAGAAAAGTACTTAATCTATAATACCAAACTCTTAGAACTTGTTTTAAACCATATAAAGCTTTTGATAATTTAAAAATATGGTTTGGAAAATTTTGGTTTCTAAACCCTTTGGTTTCTCAAAAAGACATCCTCAACTGTATACCAATTTAGAAATGAATTTTTGACACCCATTTGATATAGATTCAAATTCAGATGTGCAACATAAGCAAACATAATTCTGATGGCTTCAAGTATAGCTACTAGTGAAAAGGTTTATTCATAGTTAATTTATTCTTTATGAATATAACCTTGTAAAACCAATCTAGCCTTGTTTCAATCTTTATTACTAGCTTTTTATACCTTATTTCTTAACACCCATTTAGTTCCTATGGTGAATAAGTCTTTAGGTCTTTCAACAGATTTTCAAAATTTGTTCCTTTCAAACTGATTAAGCTTTTCTTCCATGGAAATCACCAAAAATTCATCATTAATGTCATCATTAATGTTTTTCGGTTCATGGTGGGACCAAAAGACTTGATGTTCAACCTAATTTCTAATAGAATCTCTAGTTTGAGTTCCTTTGACTATTTCTCATATAACAGAATCTATGGGATGAATCTTAAGAGTTCTAATAGTTCTAGAAAAAGATAGACTGGTGATTTTAGCTTCCTCAAAAGGGCTAGCTATATTGTAACCTGAAGCTAAAAAATTTCCAGTACTTGATGTTTTCATAGATTCTGTTACATGATGGTTTGAAGATTTTGAATCAATGTCCAGATCATCCTCTAGGTTATCTAGAGTGGTCTTAGGATCTTGTTTATCTATTTCATTAAATTTTGAATTGATAGATTCTATGAAACATTTAGTTATTTTAATAAACACTCCATAGGATTTACTAGATACTGAATATCCTAAATTTATTCCTTCATCAATCTTGGATGAAAATTTTTAAGGTTTATCCATAGTATGAAGTATATATACTTTTCAACCTACTACATTCAAGTTGCTAAATTTGGGTTTTCTGTTGTTCACAAATCATATGGAGTTCTTTTAAGAATAGGTCTAATCAAAAAAATATTGATAATATAACATGTTGTATTTATTTCTTAGGCCCAAAAGTAAATAGGTACATCATATTCACTAATCATGGTTCTAGTAATCTCTTACAAGGTTCTATTTTTTATTTCGATAAATCCATTCTTTTGAGGTGTTCTAGGGGAAGAGAAATTATGACAATAGCCATTTTGTTGGAAAAATATTCAAACTCTTGATTTTAAAACTCGCAGCCCTGAGTTTTGCTTAAGGATTTAATTCTATGTCCACTATTATTTTCTATATTTTTGGAATATTTGGTAAAATGAGAGCAGGATTCACTTTTGTGAGACAAAAATAAAGTCCAAGTATATCTAGATAATTCATCTACAAGAAGATAAACATAGTAATTCCCATTTAAATTAGAAACTCTAGATGGTCCAAAAAAATCCATGTGAACCAGTTCTAGAGGTTGAAAAGTTGACACTTATTTCTTTGGTTTTAATGAAATTTTGTGTGGATTTACATTTTCGCAATGACTACACACATTATCATTTGGAAACTCAAGTTTGGGCAGGTCTTTGACTTATCTTTTTCTAGTTAATTTTCTATGGGAGTGAGTGTCATAGTATCATTGTATCCTATGCCAAAGCCAAGAATCTTAGTGAAACTCAAATAAACATGAATAATTTTTAGAAACTAATGATTCTATGTTAATTGAGTAAACATTTTCATTTCTTAATGTAGAAAAATAGAATTCATTTTTATAATTAAAAAAATTTCAAGCATCATTTTCATATTTGACATGAATCCCATCATCACATAGTTGTGAAATAAAAAAAATTATATTTTAATTCATCATCAAAAAGTTATTTGGAAATAAAAACTGAGATAGAGTTACCAATTTCACCAAGGCCAATAATCATTCCATTGGGATTGTCACCAAAGGTGACTAGTCCTCCATCAATTTTTATTATGTTCTTGAAGAATGAATAGTCTCATCTCATGTGTCTTGAACACCCACTATCCATGTACCATAAAATTTTATAATAACTCTTTATGTTACATTCCCACAAAATAATCAGATAAAAATATATTTTTGTACCCACACTTGTTTGGGTCCAGTAATATTAGTGACCAGTGCTTTAGTAAACCATATCTACCTCATAAGTTTCATATAATAATTATGAAAACTACTAGAAAAATAATCTTCATTTTGTCTAGAAAAGCATGAAACAATAGAGGGTGTATAATAACCTGAACTAGCTAAATGTTTTCCAGAATAAGGAGTAAAGTTGTATATCCTACATTTAGAAAAAACATTAGTTCATCCAAAATTTATTTGACCAGGTTGATAGCCAAATCTTGTAGTATATTTAGGAGAAATATGTTTACCTAGAATTTGTACCATGGTATCTGTACCAATAGTAAACCTTTACAGATAATTTTTCAATTGATCAATATATAGTTTTAGTTCATTGTTCTATTTGAGTACTTGAGTGTTTTCCTCCCTTTGTATAGTGAGTTCAGTTTTAACAGTTGGTGTAAGATCATGTTGTTTCTTTAAAGACTTGTATTAATCTATTATTTCATTGTTTGTCTCTTCATGAATATTACTGTACTCAATCATATCATCATTAGACATATTTTTCAGAGTCACTCTCATCTTCAGAATAATGGGAATTGTGTTTAGGATATTCCATTGTTACCTCATATGTGTTTTTCATAAAACATTTATTGGATTTTTTATACTGTTCATTATTGTAAGATTCTGAGTCACTTGAACTATCCTCAGAATCACTTCATGTTTCTTTTATTGCCTTTTTATATGTTCTATCTTTGTCCTCATATTTTACTTTATACATGATATTGGGACAATCATCCTTGATGTGTCTTTTTTTCTTACATTCATAGTAGACAATCTCATAAGACTTCTCACTTCATTTCTAATATTTCTTCCAACTTTATTTTTGATCATATCGTCCATTAAAGTTAGGATTTTTGAAAATTTTATTTTTCTTGTAAAATCTAAAAATCCATCTAGATAATTGAGAAATATCCTGATCAATGTTAGGTGATGATTTTTCATTACTACAACATTCAATAGAAACATCCACTTTCTCTTTTTTTGTGTTAGAGGTGGTGGTATTGAATGTATCAAAATTTATTTTGGGTTCATCCACCTCTTCCTTTTTGAATTTCAGTTCCTCTTCCTACATCATCAGTTTTCCAATGAGTTATTTTACATGTATCTAGATGATGTTGAATGACTCTCTAATAGAGATAGAGGTTCCACTCCATCTTTCAGGTATGCATCAGAGAATTTCATTATTTTTTATTTTGTAGTAAATTCTCATCCAAGAGAAATCATTATGTTAAAATTTTAATTGAACCTGAGATACATGTTAGAAATAAGCTTATCATGTTTCATTTTAATGTTATTATATTTAATAGTATAATTATTATGTCTTATTTCTTTCACACTAGAAGTTCCTTCATGTGAAAAAGACAAGGTATCCCAAATTTCATGGGCGGTTTTATATGTAGAGATCCTATTAAATTCCTCATCTCTTAAAGAGCAGTATAGAGCATTCATAGATTAGATAATATTATTGTAAGATGTTTTGGTAGGTTCATCCTAAGCAATTCTATCAATATTGGGAATTTTTTATTCATCTATAATTGTAGACCAGATTTCATTGCTCATACTTTCTAAATGCATTTTTTTCATAATTGGTTCCATTAGAGGATGTTTGTTTATTTGTTTCATCACCTTGCAATATATTATCCATAATAATGAAATACTTTGAAAGAGCTATAAATTTAGAATTAATATAAATTTAATGATTTTTAAAGTACAACTAAAATCACAGTTGAATATGGTCAAAACAGTGTATTAATAACCAATTCTCTGATACCAAATGTTGGTCAGAGTAGAGTACTAAAGAGGGGGTAAATTAAGTATCTATTAGAAATTTATGTTTAAAAATAATTCTTCAAAAAAGTTCCCCAATAAATTTAAATAGATCCAAATTAATCAAATTTATAAAGTTATGAAATATTGATTGTTTAAATAACTTCTCATAAGACTGATTAATTCTTAGTAATCTTAATATCTCTTATTAACATTACTCTTGAAGCTATTTTAATAAGGAAAAAAATTATAACTTCTTTCCAAGATTAACTGTCAAGGTTGATTTTGTGATTTTGAAAATAAACCAAAAAACAGAGAAAAAAATAAACAGCACAGCGTATATCAATCAAGTGGTTCAGTATCAAGCCGAGACGTAATCCACATCACTTGGTGATCAACTGCCACTAAGAAGTTTATATAAATAAACTTGATCCACCCCATAGATTGGGGTTAACATCAGTACAAAAGACATTCCCGGTCACACACCCTTATCCAAAATTCTTTGTGGGTATAAACTAATAGGTCACACAAGGACCTCTTCCACACTTATATGTAAGACTACAAAAGTGTAAAAAGATATATGAGAAATCATATCTTTTATCCTTCAGTTTAATGCAGGAGATAGTGTGTGATTTTATATAGACACACACATACACTACTCGAAAGATAAAAAAATACACAAAATAGAAAAAATGGTGAAATAAGTAAAGAAGTTCTCTGATTGTTATTCTATGATACTCTAGACTTCTGGGATGAGGCAGGTGCAGAAATTGAGTCCTCTCATAGAAATCAGAGTATCTTAAGTCAGTTAGATCTGGATCATGTTCTTTTTGGAGTTGATAGTGATGAAATGTTCTCTACTCTAGGATATGATTATTCTTTCTGTGTTCTTCATTAGTTTTGGGTTGGATGAGTGCTCATACTACTTTGTTATCGTGCACAAATTTATTTTTTCTGTTATCACAAATATCATTGTATTCACCATGGTAACACCCTTTTTCTTCTAGCCACACTGTTCTTTTTATTCATAGAATTCATATGTTGGAGCCGATATGATGCATGTATTTTGCACCTTGTACCTCGTACTGTCAGGTGACATGTTTACAAAGAATGTTTAATTTTTTCAGTGCATTTAAAATCTTCAAATTTGATCGTTTATAATTAAATAGAAAAACAAAAAAATAGATTAAGAAACGGTGTCACATTGTTTCTGTAAATGGTGTCTCCATGAAAAAGTGTCTATCTAAAATGGTGTATCATTATTTTTATTTGAGTGATGAGATAACTATGAATTCATATTTGTATAGAGATCATGAACTGGTAGCACAGATGCAGTTGTAAGATCGTGGTGTTTGGTCATAGTGTTTGGATGGTCAGGGTGTCTAGATGGTGATGGTTTTTGGATTGTCATAGAGTCCGGATGGTCAGGGTGTCTGGATTGTCATGGTGTCTGGATGGTCCGGGTGTCTGGATGGTCATAGTTCTTGGATGGTGATGGTGCCAGAATGGTCATGGTGTCTGGATGGTCACAGTGTCTAGATGGTTACGTTGTCTGGATGGCCATGGTGTCTGGTCCGTTGACCAAAAAACAAAACCAGTGGCAGACTCAGGGTTTCTTGGACTTATCCAAATATCTATATATAGATATAAATAGTGGTTTGTATAGAATGGATTAGAATTTATCATTTTTCAACGAAATCCATTATTACACAATATCAAAATATTTTACTGTCATTGAACATAACGATTTTGAGCATGGATAAGTTTATTTAAAACATAAAGAAACTAATCATCTGTTCACATGATTTAAGATATATTAATCTTTATTTGCAAGGTGTATAAAATGTACATGATTTTTTATAATTAAAACATGATTAACACATGAGGAGTCTAACAAAAATTATAGTAAAAGGATTTTACAGGTTTGACTTTAACCTTGTCATGGGTTTTCCTATTCATTGACTTGGTAGGGTTGAAAATTAATAGGGAGGATACTTATAATAGTGAAGTCATAGGTTTTTTAGATAGTAAACCTTATCCTATCATTTCTATGGATGTAGGGGGGTTTCACATCATGCAAAAAGGTTAAACGACATGTAATTTTTAATGGGTACATCCTGTGAGAAGGGTTCACACCATTATAGTTACATGGCATGATGAGTATTTTTAGGGCATGAGTTAATTAATGATCAATTTTTAATTCTAGGAGATGGGGTTTCTAATTGTGATAGAATTATACTATCTCATGAGGTGTAATGGAATCAAAAATCGTGTAATTCCCAACGTGTTGGTTATATGTAAGTAGCACAAGTGAGATCCTCTTTTTCTACTCCTATGCAGCTTCATTTCTATTGACATAAATCCTATCCTAGGTGATCTTGGAGCCCTATAACCCTTCTATATCCATTCGTTCGGCATTCAATCATTGTTAAACTTTTTTACACTCTCTTCTAACTCTATATAAACAATTTTACATAAAATGTTTTATTTAATCCACTGTTTTAGAAATATTTGATCACTTATATGCCTTAGCTTAGAGTATTTTACATTATTTGAACTATATTACATGATTTGATTAAATATACTTTAAATTGAAATTCCAATTTATTTTAAAATTAATGGAATTACATTGATTAATCTATTATTATATTTTATTATATAATCCTAGGTGAGAGCCTTATGGTCTTTTTAGCCCGCACCCTACATATTCCTTCATTTGATTGTAGACTATCTTCTTCCAGGTTCGAACAAGGGGAATGAATGTGTTGGATGTGGATAATGTTTTTGAACAATTAACTTGGCGAGTTGTGTCCTTTGGTAATTTGTATTTTTCCATATTTTAATAATTGGGTTATAGATGTTTTGGATTTAATACCTATTTTAATTCTTTTACATTACTCCCAAAGGAGTTTTTTTTGTTTTTCATACTACATTTCTCATTTACATATACATTGTTAGTGGAACAAATCACTCCCACATTTCGTTTGTATAATTCCAGGTGAAATTCATGGAAATATTTGGATTGGGAACTCCCTTTTGGTTATTTTCGGTCAGCCTTGGTTTTCAAGTTACTAGGATAAGTAGGTTGGTTCGTGATGAAGTGGAATCAAAGGGTGAGCTTTTTTTAGAATCGAGTATGAGTTTATGAAATCTTTTCTAAACCAAATAGGTAGTTGAAATCAAGTTCTAGGAATCCTCTCAACACAAGAACCATTATTCTCAATGGGCTGTTACCTAATGACATCATATGGATTAGTTATAGTCATTTACCTATTTTTATTTGGATAGAGTGAAATCCAAATATTGTATTTTCTATCAGTCGGAATATTGTTTCCCAAGTTTTTCTATATGAGAATTATCTAATGTCTTCCTTATTGTATTCTAATGTTGTGTATTATAATTACTCTGAGAATACATGTGAAATAGAACTAGGAGGAATATGTTATTGAACCATAATGAGAAAATCCTCTAGTGGAACTAAATCTAGGTAAGGCGATTTTTTCCACTGTACAAGCTCCAAGACAAGCACCACCTCCAGTACCCATTTAGGGTTCAGCTACAGAACCTCAAAGAGATATTCTCAAAGCTAGTATTCAAGAGTTCCTTCACCTGAATCCACCAATTTGAAAAGTCTCCACTGATCATCAAATTGTCAAGGAATGGATGGGTTGGATTGAAAGACTTCTATTGTTCTTGGAGACACTGAACATAATCAAGCTGAAGGGTTACACCTTTGTGATAGAGGGACCAAGCAGAAAATTGTGGGACATGATGGGGATGACAAAGAAACCTGAGGTCTTAGAGTAGAATGACTCCATGATTCATTTCAGTGACCATTTTTAGCTAGAGTCAATGGTGTAATCCAAGGATGTGTAGTTTACCAAGATTGAGAAAGCCAACAAAACCATGACTGAGTAATCAAACCACATTACTAAAATCATGTGGTTTATTCCTGAGGGTTTAACTAATATGAGGTTGAATACTCAAAGGTTCTTATAGGTACTTCGATAAGATATCCATTCTCAGGTTTTCTTGAAAATTCTACAAACTTATACTGATGTGTTGTATATGGGGGTTATGGTTGAGATGAACCTAGCAAGAATGTAATAGTTTCCTGGAGTTCCTTTTTCTCCCAGTGGAATCCTGAGTTTCTTCAAAGGAAAGAAGAAGTTTGATGACTCTCACAACATTTATCAATGGTATGGTCATTCTAGACCACCTACAGTGTTAGGATGAAGTATTTTTATTTCTTATTAGTGTGGGAATCCAGAACATTATAAGAGGGTTTTCACTGATGCGCCCAATAATTGGGTCTTCTACATACATTTAGGGAACATACAAACATTCTGCCATATCTTTTCTACACTGTGTAGGGGAAAAAGATCATAAGATCCTGTTAAAACATTGGGGAAATATGATTCTTGACATGTTAAAGGGTTCTATTTAGAGGCATACAGAGAGAAGCTACATCACATTATGTAAGAGTCTCCAAGGAAGTTTACACGAGTCCATAGACTATGAGAGGTACCGTTACTATAGCTTCGTCATTGGCGACTACTCTATTTTATATTTTTGTAACTTATTTATTTATATCAACCCATATTATAAATATGAAAAATATTCCTATGTAGATTTTATCTTGTGCAATGGATATTACTATACCAAATGGTATAGAGAGAGTGTCATGTAATCATAGTCCCACTTGCGTATTCTCTCTATCAAATATTAATATGTCTTGGAGTTTTATGCTCCTCTACATAAAACCTATTTTTAACATTTTTTGAATGGATTGAATCATTTTTCATAAATCCTATATTGATTTTTTTATCTCTAATGGGTCTACCATACTTCACCTTGTGGCGAGTCTCTTGTCTTTCATGAATAATATAACCCATGTTTGAGTAGGGACATACCCTCTTATCTAGAGTTGGAGAAGGTAATGTCATCATTTTTTATATATTTGGAGAGGGAGTCATTGAGCGGTGATATCCCTCTAGTTTTCATCATGTTTCCTATTGTGTTTCCTTCTAATTAATATAGGTTTCAACTAGTGAGGGGGGTTGAGATTTCTAATGAACGAATTCATGGTACTCAACCAGTTTTGGTTCTCTTCTATAGCGTGGAACCAGTTGAACTGGATGAAATAATGTACTAATTGGAATATGATCACGAGAAAAGCTTTTTATGCTTGAGTGTTTCATCTTGGGCAGTGCTGATTCTCTATGCTAAGAAATAGGATGGTTCTCTTTTATTATGTGTTTATTACCCAAATCTCAATCAATTTAAGATAATTAAAAAAGATCTTTTGCCATAGATTGATGACCTCTTTTGTTAGTTGAAGGGGGTTAAGTGGTTTTCTAAGATTTACCTTAGATCTCATTGCCATCAGTTAGGATAAAAGAGTCTGACATTTAGAGAACAACCTTTTAGAGAAGGTACGACCACTATGAGTATGTTTTCATGCCCTTCGGTCTAACGAATGATAATATTGTATTCTTAGATTTGATAAATATTATTTTCAATTTGTATATTTATAATTTCGTTGTTGTCTTTGTTGTTGACATCCATGTATACTATAATCTGATGAGGATCATGTGCATTATAGGATAACAGTTCTTAGTTTTCTAATAAATCAACAACAATATTACAAGATTTCGAAATGTTATATTTTTATTGGAGAAGTGATGTTATTAGGACATGTGGTATCCAAACAAGGAATATTAGTTGATCCCTAGATAGTGAAAATTGTTATGACTGGGGAGAAAACACTAAATTTATTTAATTTTCAAATAATTTTGGGATTATCCAGATATTATCATTCAATTGTGAAGGAATTCTCAATGTTGGATTCTATGATGATTTAAATAACTAAAAATGGATTTATTTTTTCATTTAATGATAAATTTCATAATTATTTTGTTGATCTAAAAACACTTTTGACAACTGAACTGCTGCTAACTCTTCTAGAGGTCAGGAAAGGCTATGTGGCCTTTTGTGATGCATGTGGATTAGGATTGGGCTAAGTTATTATGTAGGGTGATCTTATAGTTTCTTATGGGTCTTGTTATCTTAGGCCACATGAGAAGTGTTAACATACTGAGGACAATGTACATATTGGTTTGATGAACATTCGTAAGAGTGTTCAACATTCCTTTTATATAGAATTGTATACTCTGTATTTATAGCACAAGAGATTGAGATATATCTTCTCTCAAATATATTTGATTATTCCCCTAAGGATTGGTGTTGATTCCCTACAATATTTTTAAATTGAGATTTCCTATACAAAGATGAAGGGGAATGTCATTGTAGATGCATTGTGTAAGAATATTCTATCCAAGGATGTGAATGAATCTTCAAAAGAGTAGAATCTGATGGATCTCTTTGCAAAGTTGCATACTGGAGTCTAGGAGTCAGGGGATTAGGATTTTTAAGCATGATTTTAGTTATCATCCACTATTCTCAAGATGATTCATTAAGATCAATATCATTATGATTAATTTCATAGCATTATAAACTCTCTTTACGGTGGGGGGAAATTTTTCAAGATGTCTTTCTTCAAAGAGGATGTTCTATGTTATTAGAATCACTACATTATGCTATTAGAGACAAGGCTATGATGAGGGACTATCATAATTCCCTGTGGGATATGAACCAATTAATCACAAAGATGTTCCATGACATTTGAAGTCATGTCTAGTGTCAAGGTAAGAGGCATAACATTGGTGTGTTTATTCCCACTATTATATGTTCAAACAATTTAAGGATGAGCATCATAAACCTTAAAGTTTACTCTAACCACATTTAGTCCCTACTTGGATGTGGGATAAGATTTATATAGAATTTTTTGATGGGTTTCATCATACCCAAAGAAGGAATAATCTGATATGGGTTGCGATTAACAGGCTGAGCATGTAGGATCACATATACCAATTCATGATATATCTAATGTTTAAGATTAGGGAAACCTCTACATGAAAGATATTTTCCATTTTCATATATTTCCACATGAAATAATTTTTTATATAGATCCTTGGTTCAGTTCTATCTTTTGGAGAGACCTTCAAGAGGCCCTAGAATCTCAGGTCTATTTGAGCACAACCTACCATCCACAATCAGATTTCCAAAGAGAGAGAGCTACATAGATTCATGAGAATATTTTTTACTCTTGTTTTCTCTAATTCAGTGGGGATTCATATGATCATTTAGGGATGGTTGAGTTTTCTTATAAAAATAGTTATCAGTCCACATTAAGAATAGATCCTTTTGAGGCCTTGTATGGAATTACTTGTAAATATTTGTTCTGTATGTTGGAGATTGGGGAATGTTCCTTGGTTGGAACAATTTTTTTCAAAATATGACACCAAAATTCAGTTACTTCCTCAGAGAATGTTAATGTCCAAGAGAAAAAATAAGTGTTATGTTGAACATCTTCATAATCTCTTGTATTTTCAATTGGTGACCTGGTGTTATTGAAGGTTTCAAACTGGTTGGGTCATAGACATCTTGGTTGGAAAGGGAAGCTTTCTCTTAATTTTGCAGGACCTTTAGAGGTTGTTGAGAAGGTCCCGAAGGTTTCATACTATTTAAAAAATCTACTGAAGATGAATTTGATACATAATTTATTACCGATATCACAAATAAGAATGTATCTCTCTTATCAATCTCACAATTTGAGTTAGAGGGATCTTGAGATTGAACCTAATTTACCTATTACTGAGCAGATAGTCATGATAGTTGATCTAGAGATCAATGTACTTTCTGAGAGGATGATACCTTTGTTTCTTATGTTATGGAATCATGGTTCAAATAATCATGAGACGTGGGAATGACAGACATAGATTTGAGAGCAATGAATGACATTTTTTGGCATGGATTCTCCATTATAGTCTTTCTGTGGAGAGAATCTTTCTATGGTGGGGATGTTATAAAATTAGGTTTATAACCCACATATATATTTATAAGATAGATTATTAATTTATCTATTTATGATATTTTTTAAATTCATTGATGTTTCATGTTATATTCTTCAACAAGATAATCATGCGCTATATGAAACAGTGTCTTATCTTACAGTAAATGAAACACTAATCTTGTCTTGTGTTACACACAATTACAAGATTCTTTTGATATAATTCATTTCAGCGAAGACCCAGTTTTATTGAAAAACTAAATATTATTATGTTAACTTATAACCTAGCCATTATTATTCTTGATATTAACAGTAGTAAGTGAATTATGAAATAATGACTTAAAAATTTATATATATTTAATTATTTGGTGGGAAATTAATTATCAATGAAAATAAAACCCTTGTTAGTGAAATGAAATATTTTTGTAGAAACCTATTTAAATTAAAATAAGCGAGTTAATAGATTAAAAAAATCAATGGATTATATTAATTAGTAACATTGTAATATATTCAATATAATGTATTAAATTAATCTTATATGTTTTCTATACATGATATATGAACAAATTTAATTTTTCAAAATAAAAAAGTATTTTTAAAAAAATTCAGTTTTACAACCTTTTGAGGGAGCACCCATTTAAAATCTTCTTTTGAAAATTTTTTATATTATATTTGAAAAATAAACTTTATATTTGGAAGTGAGATGTAAAAATTTACTTTGGAAGAGTTTTTGATATTTTTCTCACAAGTTTCATGTTTATATGAATAGGAAAAATATATTAAATTTTAATTAAGAATAACTTTCTTCATCAATATAATTCATATGGTTAAATTATATCATTAAATGATTTTAAATTAATAATAGAATATATTATTATCATTTAATATAATTTAGTTCTTTGTCTTTCATTTTTAATTTTATTTTGATTTGAAAACATTTCAAACTTTTGCACTATTTTAACTTTTGAAACATTTTTACTCATTTCCACCAAATGATTAATTTTAAATTAATTATTGGAACATATGTGTTTAAAATTTTGGAAAATGGATTCCATATTAGGAATGAATGGATCCAAATTACATAATATATTTCTTTTATTTTTTGGGAATTATAAATAGTAACTTCAGTGATTTTTATTAATACAGTAAAAAGTTTAATTAGGTAATTAAGGGTAAATATAATATTATAAAATTACCTAACACTTGTACGAATATAATTCGATGCATAATTTCTGACCTAAATCGTCCTTGGTTCCTAATAGAATCCTTGGGAAGCCACTTGATTTTGAATAAACAATTTAATATATTTTAGTTAAAGAAAAGTTAAATATATCTCTCTCGAATTTCAATAACATTATAATTTTTAAAATAATGTTATATATAAGATAAACGCAACTGTAAAAACTAATTTTAAATCCAAAATGTTTTTCTGTGTCCTGGTAATTCATTTTTAATTTTTCAATAATAAATAATTACATTAATGGCTTATACATTGATGAAGGAAAACAAATTTAATTGATGTAACATAAATAAAATAATGTTTATTAAAATTATAATAACCATTAATAGATAACAAAATGACCAAATATTATTGGTAGAGTATATATTGACACTAGTAATTCAAGTGTAAATTTATCAACCATTTTGATCTATATGGAAAATATTATGATACGTATAATATTTTATTTAATGTGATGTTAAAGTTTTTGCATTCAGGTTTTATTAAATAAAACATTTTTAATGTTGTATTTTATAAGAGATATATTATACTATAAGTTTTATAATGAAATATATAATAAATATATATTATATGGTTTTTTATTTTGTTATTTTTACCCAAAAAATAAGTATATTAAATAATTATACAAAACTGATATAGTAATTAATTTGTTAATGGAAATATCAGATTAATGTTATTAAAACTACTAAAATAAATATAATTTTCTATAATTAATATATCCAATTAAATTCATATATTCCCTTGACCCTATAGGGATATAAAAAAAATATTTTTTTAGGATAAAATATTATCTTTGTAATGGCCATGAATTTATGTATAATTTTTTTTTTAAATTGAATGGAATTATTTTGAGACCACAGGCTTTTAAGTCACATGATTCCAAGGCACGGTGATCCAGGAACAATATTTTTAACTTTTTTTAATTAGTGTAATAAACATGCATGCTGGTTTTTAATAAATTTTAAATCGGTGCTTGGATCAAAAATTCAATGGCACCTTTGAACTGAGAACCCCGAGATTCTCTAAAAAAGGAAATAACTTCAACCAGCAAGGGTCAAAGAAAAAAGTAGATTTTTGGACTTATCAGAAAATAATAAAATAACATAAAAAGTAATTTTTTTTTATTTTCACCATTGAGAGATAGAATAAGGCACTATGGTACAACGATGAGGAACATTAATGGAAGATCCTTAATGACTCATTTTTGTGCAGCGTAACAGATACGTTGTTTCGTAAATGAAACAATATAATGATGTAACATCACAGCATAATGGAAACGATGTGATGTGTTTAGTTTTAATAAGGCAACATGTTGGTGGAATGTGAATAAAACAATGGAAATTCTCTAACGGTCCTATGACAAGGATTACCTCTATCGACAAATGATGAATGCTGACATGATCACTAGCAACGTCGATGCTTTACAAAGAACGGGACTGAGAAGAGATGAGCACCAAAAGATCTTGAATTCTCAAGGGAAGAGCGCATAAATGACCAATGTCGATAAGGGTAGGGGATTATTTGTTTTAAGTTTTACCCTGTTCTTATTCTATAAATGATGAACGTGGAATAACCCACAAATATGACGATCAACGTATCGTGCGTTCTTGCGGGAGGGTTTAGTTCTGAGGTTTTATATCTAGGATTTATTTATTTATTGACAAAACTATGATTCCAATTCATCTGTATTTTCAACTTCTAATGTGGAGGGCATCGAACGACATGAACAAGGCCCGAACCCCTTTGCCTTGTGTGTTATTGGTTAACAAATTCTTGAAATATATACAATGAAATTTCAATGCCTTCATAGGGAATAAAACACCTCACAAAGAACTGAGGTGCATGCGGCATGAAGAACCGAACACCGGTGCAGACGTAGTGGTCTACAAAAGAGCCCATCGGTGGTGGGACCAGGTAGCATGGCACAATATTGGAACCCAGGGAGGAGCAGTTGGATAGGCCGGCAGCCCCTCGACCGCTTTAGTGGAGCGACCTGCACCTGCGGGCCGCAAATCTCAGGGGAACACTATAACTAACCATGCCTGGATGATCCTACTATCTTTGTTGTTTGACTATGTGTCAGTAGGCTATGGTCAACTAACTATGGTGGAATGCGTCGGCACCGAGGATGACTCACAGGGTGAGGTAAGCCGGATGCAGGACACCCAGAGGTCTGCGTCAGACCCACGGCCCAACGGGCCAGACTGGGCCGGACCCAACCGGTCTGGGTCCATGTTGGGTTAACAGATCTAAGTCGGGTCGTTCGGTCCAACTGGGTTAGTCCAGACCTAGAACCAAACAAACCCTCTTTGGTAAAACTTTAATAACATGCTAATTGGACATCCTATTGATGAGACATTTGTGGCTTCAAAACACTCACAGCGAGGAATATATTTTGACATACTCTATAGAGGATTTCATGTAATTTGAAATTCGACAAATGGATTAGGGAAAAATTCTCTTGAGATCAAGAGTGCTGCTTGTGAAAAACCTTTGGTTGGATGAGACCGAAAGACTGGTGAAGAGTGACTATGTGTGGATCAAATTCTATGGATTAGTGGGAAGAGGCTTCTCTGTGACCCAACATGCCCATTATGTGGAGCAACTTCTGTGTGACCCGACAAACCCATGATACTCAACAATAAGATTACCTCAGTATGGCCATTGGAGGGAAGCAACGTTAGTGTGACTTGACATGCCCATAGTAGGGAGTGCCCTCTGTATAACCAATGATACCCATGATACTCATTATGGATGAGTACCACAGTAGTCCTAGGTTAGTAGGAAGTGGATTTTGTGTGACCTGGTAGGCCCACTGAACTCATTGAGGGGGAGTTCTCCAACATCCCATGGTGTTCGATGATGTGACTAATCGTCCAACTTTCATACTCAAGAATATACCTAGATTGAGCTGCCTTGCTTCATGATCAGGAATAGTGATCATGAATTGTGGTTTGTTTATGGATTTCTTTGTTTTCATTGCTTTGTGTTTTGGGGTCCCTACTGACTATATTGTTACTCACCCCTGTCTGGGATTTCCCCGAACGTGTTGTGTCTCATATAGATGACCAAATCCCTAACAGAGGACTTGGTGGATCACGATTCGATGGTGACCAGTGAGACTAGGTAGGCGGGGCATACCTTTACGTCTTCCCGAAGATACTTCGTACTTACCCATCTGGTGGGGTTTTTTGTGTATGGATATCCCGAGTTTCATTTATACTTTAATGTTTTCCAACTAGTCTTTTGATTGGTTTTTTATTCTCTCACATTTGAATTTTAATTTTACTTGTACTATGTGGTTGTTTAGTGACATGCTTGTTTACATTTACATCTTTTGGATGTAGTTTTGTGTGTGTGTGCATACATGTACTCAGTAAAATTCCTCTGACATGCAGGTTGATGCCTTTGGCTCTAGTTTCTAACCCCTGGCCTTTGGAAGGTGAGCTTGGGGTATGTCACGACATGGGCCCCATGGGACAAGTCATGAAAAAGTTGTTTCATAGGTGGTTGATTCTAACTCAATGTCTGAGAGACTATTGTTTTGTTTTTGGGGAAACATTGTATATGGTTTTGAGTTTGAATTTCATAATTGTGGTGTCTAGTGTTGGTGTGGCGGCTGACATATACAAACATGAGGACCTTGAATTCTGTTTTTAGCTCTATATATGAAAACATTGGTTGTATAAGTGTTCTAATATGATCCTTTTGAATAAGATTAAGCTCACTAGGTATAATATTGTAACTTTGTAACATCTTGATCTATTTAAGGATGCCTCCATGCAGACAACCAGCTTGGCTTCCAATACGTTAGCATGTGGAAAAACTGCTTAGTGATGAGGCGTCTCTTCGGAGACCTATCCTAGAGATGGCCCCTCTGGATAGTGCACTGGTGTTTCCACCACCCATTGATCTCTAGATATGGCCATAATTACCAATAGAGGATGTACATAGACTCAATTCCTTGCAAATGTTTCAATGAAAGAGACCTCCCAAGATCAGGGGAGAGAAAGATCCTTAGGTCACTAAGGTTGGGATAGAGGCAGTGACGTGGGTCTTCCTCTTATTGAGGACAGTACTGAACCAGATGGTGATCTTGGCCACAAGACTTATGTAGGGCTTGGTAGGGAGATGGTGGACCATGACCATCCAAACGCATGATGAGGGAACCCTCATCTTGGAAGAATTCGAGCATCTTTTCTGGGAGTATTTTTTGCCTATGACCTTGTACTCTTTCACATCCAGGAACTTCTTCACATACAGTAGGGCAGAATTTCGGTGGTTGATTACTCAACGAGGTTTACATACCTCTCTTTATTCACCACAAACATGGTGTGGTACCCTTTCTTCATGGCTTGTACCTATGATATGGGACTCAGGCGGGAGATTAGAGAATCCATTGGTGTATCTCAGCATCCCCACTTAGGCTGGAGTGTTGGACTGATCCCTTATTTTGGAGAGAATTCTAGCATATCATGCACCAATAGTTGGAGTCACCAGAATGCATTAGTCAACTGAGTATTCTATAGTGAGATGCATGTAGTAAACACAGGGGTCCAATCAGGATAGGTAATTCTAGGGCTAACCCATGGTCTCGGGGTCTGTAGTACAGGGCTCCCTATGTTGAGGGAGTCAGTAGGGAACTAGGATACCCTTCACGTGCAGTGGGCAGGGTTAAGTGGATAGTGGAAATCTAAATCTCCACACAAACAATCAACAGAAGGTAGAGGGACTTCCAGGGCAGAGGTAGAGGTTCTAGCAATGAGGCTCGTAGGGCAGTGAATGTGGTAAGGGAGCAGGCCGAGGGGCAGTCAGTGGATGACAGATCGAGGTGCTACCACCAACACCCCCAGGTGGTCCACCACGAGCTCAAGGAGCCAGTTGAAAATGGTGAGGCTAAATTCATGTAATTTAGTTCTATGAACATAGAGCTCCATAGATGATTTGATGTAGGATATGTGTCTTCTCCATCATAAATAAAGTTCATATATACATAGAAGCCAACCATTTTTCCTTTCCACATAACTCATTCAAGGATCATAGATTCTGATTGAGTCATTGGCTTGATCTTTTGGATCAGAGACTCTTACAGGAGGGGATTCAATGATTACACACTAGTTCTGATAGTATGACCTTACTCTAGTGGGTGAGAACTTCGACTGAGATCTCCTAGTAGTGGTGTAGAGGCCTTATGGCGTCATCTTGGGTATGGACTGGCTATCCACAATCCATGCTCAGATTGACTATTTTAGGAACAAAGTGTGTTGCGTCCACAAAAAATGGTACTAGGTTTTCCTTCCTCAGTAAGAAGGGAAACTTTTTAGCATAGGATGAATTTTCTCAATAGAGGTTGAAACCAATCAATCACCAGTTTGAAATCCTCTCCCTTAGTGCAGTGGACGAGAGGATTCTGAGCATTCTTGAAGTGGTGGACTAGTATGAGGATTTCTTTCCTACGGATGATCCAGTATTACCACCTCATGGGGAGGTATACTTTGACATTGACATATACCCTAAGAAGACACCAATATATAGGCAAGAATATCACATGGCTTCCACAAAGCTTCGTGAATTGAGGGAATAGTAGGAGGACTTGAAAGAGAAGGGTTTTGTGAGGATTGACATTTCACCAATGGAATCCTCAATGTTGTTTTCCAAGAAGGTAGGCAAGAGATTGAGGATATGAGTGGAATTCCGACACTTGAATGATGTGACTATGATGAACAAGTATCCACTATTGAGTATTGATGGCCTCTTCGATCAGCTGAATAGAAAAATGTGGTCCTCAATGATAGAAATCAGATTAAGCTATCTTTCACTTCATGTATAGGATGAGGACATATAAAGAACACCCTTTATATTCCAGTCAGGACACTATGAGTTCATGGTGATGACCTTAAATGTGACTAATTCTCTAGCAGTTTTCATGGGACTCATGAACATGATCTTCCAGCCCTACCATGATCAGTTTGTGGCAGTCTTCATTGATGACAACATGCTGTACTCGGCGTTGGATGAGGAGCATGCTACACACCTTCAGATTGTTTTGTATAAACTCTAAGATCCTTAAATTTATGGTAATCTATCAAAGTGGTAGTTCTGGATTCAAGAGGTCCACTTTCTAGGACATGTCATCACAGAGGCCGAAGTTACAATGGATTCGGTGAAGATAGATGGAGTGTTTTCTTGGGAACCACCCAAGAGTGTGACTTAGGAGCAATGTTTCTCTGGTTTGGATAGATAATACAATAGGTTTATTTCGGACTTTTACAGAGTAGAATCAACCTTTTCATCATTTAAAATAATGGATAACACTTCATGTTGACGGAGAAGTGCCAGCTGAATTTCCAGGAGCTGAGCCGAAGACTAAAGAGTGCCCCCATCATAAGACTAAAAAACGAGGGTGTTGGGTATGTAGTCTTCTGCGATCCATTTTGGACCACACTGTGTTGTTTCCTAATGTTGTAGGGAGTATTGATCTCCTACGACTTTCAGTAGTTGAGGTAGATTGACCAGAACTACGCAACCTATGACCTAGAGTTAACAATAGTGGTCTTTACCTTGAAAATATAGAGGCTCTACTTGGTGGATGAACTGTTTACCATCTACTCTGACCACAAGAGCCTCAATAATATTTTCTCACATAATTAATAGAACATGAGACAACAGAGATGGTTGGCGTTCCTCCATGACTATGGCTTGGAGATAGTCTATACTCTTATGAATGGGAACGTGGAGGAAAACACTCTCAGCAAGAGGTCTGGTTTACATCTTATAAGTCAGGTGATAGAGAAGTTACCCATTATGAAGATATCACTCTTGGATGTTAAAGGATAAACTTACCTTTAATCATTTATTTTCACTCCCATACTCTTACAATGAGTCATGGAGGCACAACTTGCATATGTTGACTGTGAGGACCAACGTGCTAAATAACCCTCAGGACAATTTCCTAATGTATTTTCAATAGGTGGGGATGACGTTATCCTTTTAAAAAGGTGTATAGTTGTGCATGTGATGTTGCATGAGGATTATTTTAGGGAGTTTCATGCACCCCCTTTGGTGGTACATCCTGGTGTGGTGAAGATGTACCAGGACCTCCAACATCAGTATTGGTGGATAGGGATGAAGAAAGCAGTCGCAGACATCATTTTCAGATGCCTCACTTGTTTTTATGTGATGGTCGAGCATTAGTTTCCAATCGTCATGGATCCTTCACATGATACACTATAATGGAGGTGGGATGGTATCTCCATTGAGTTCGTGATGTGATTACCACACAAATACAGGGGCCAAGATTCTATCTCGGTTATCATTTACCAACTCTCCAAGTCGGCTCACAACCTACCCATCTGGGAGAAGGGATCTATAGAGGGATTGAGATGCCTTTACATCCAAGAGATAGTGCAGATTCATGGGGTTCCATCGAAGATTGTCTCAAAATGTGATTCATTCTTTACATCCCAGTTTTTGAAGGGATTAGAGGAGGTGTTTTGGACTCAGCTGCGCTTGAGGACAACTTTTCACTCCCAGACAGATGGTCAGATAGAGCAGACTATATAGACATTGGAGGACATGCCACGTGCTTGTGTCCTTGATTTTGGTCACAGTTGGGAGGACCACCTGCTACTGGTAGAGTTTTCATATAACAATAGCTATAACTATATCATTCCCATGGAACTGTTTGAGTCCTAGTACAGGCGGCCCTGATGACCACCCCTATGCTAGAAAAATTTAGGGGTGTCAGCACTCATGGGTCCATAGTTGGTATGAGCTACCACAGAGAGGTGAAAATATTCAATGAGTGGATGGGGATGGCATAGATCCGGACTAAATTGTATGTTAATAAGAGGCGAAGGCCTTTGGATTTTTAGGAGGGACACTATGTTTTCCTTTAGGTATCACCTCAACAAGGATTGTAGTGATTTGGTTGGGGTGACAAGCTATGCCCATGGTTCATCAGACCATTCCAAATTCTCAATAGAGTTGAGGAGGTGGAATACCACCTCGCCCTTACCCAACAATTTCACTGTTTGCACAATGTTTTTTACATGTCACAGTTGAGGAGGTACATTCATGATCCATTTCATGTCATCTACTAGGGTGAGCAAGAAATTGAATAAGGGGAGACGTTTTCTATGTACCTAGTGGATGTATAGATCGACACGAGATGGTCCATTTTGAATGGTTGATTCATATAGAATGCATTCGGTGGAAGCACTAAAATCTACGTAAGGGCACATGAAAGTGGGAGACATGAATTCTTTCTCAGTAATCCCATTTGTTTTCCTAGGCTTTGTTTTGGATTTCAGGGATGAAAAGGCCTTATATGAGGAGAATTTAATGACCCAAAATTTTTGTTTAATTTTTTTAAAATTATATGGAATTATTATGAGACCACATAATTTCATGGAACATGATTCCTAGGCCTGGTGAGCCTAAAATATAATTTTTAATTTTTTTCATTTAAGTAAAAGAGCAAGTTATTTTTTAATTTAGTTTAAAACGGTGCTCGAAAAAAAATTCTAAGGGAACCATTGAACTCAGAATACAAGGATTCACCTAAAAAGTACTTAACCTCATTTGGAAAAGGTTGAATAAAAAATGTTATTTTTTGACTTTTTGAAAAAAAAATCTCAAATTTTTTTTTTCACCATTAGCAGTGGATGATGATGTTGTAGTGCAGTGATGAGGAACATTAAGGGAATATCTTTAATGACACGCTTTTCTGTAGGGTAACAAAAATGTTATGATGTGTTTTATTTTAATAAAATAATGCATTGGGGAAATGATAATTAAACTGTAAAAATTCTATGATAAACATATGACAAATATTCCCTCCAATGAAGAATGATGAATGCCAGTAGGATCACTAGCAACATCGATGCTTTACAAAAATGAGATCGGAATGTGATGAACACCAACGTATCTTAAATCATCAAGGGTGAAGTTTATTAATGAAGAATGTTGATCGAGGTATGGGTTTATCTTTTTTACATTTTCCACCATTATTATTTTAAAAATGACGAACACAGACCAATCCACAAAGAGGTTGTTCGGGAGATCATATGGTCTTGTGGGAGGGTTCCATTCATGGGATTTCTATCTTGTATTTAATTATTTGTTGATAGAACTATGATCGAAAGCCTCCTCTATTTGAAATATATAACATGAAGGGTTCTAGCCAACAAGAACATGGCCCAACCCCCCCTGTATTGTGCGTTCTTGGTCATTGAACATTCAAAATGGATGTAAGGGAATTTCAAGGCCTTCTTATGGAAGGAGAAACCCCATGAAGTTTGGAGGCACTAGTGGCTTGAAGAATAGACCACTGGTTCAGACCCAATGATCAACAGAAGAGCCCACTGATGGTGCCCCGGGGTGGAAGCTATGGGATGGAGGTGGTATGCCCCGACAACGTGACGAAAGGAGAATTTGGATAATGATAGGGTAGTGGCCCCTAAACTGTGTCGGTGGAGATTCTCACAACCATGGGAAATAAATCTCATGGGAACAGGGTCATTGACTACGTGCGAGGCATCTAGCCGAACAGTTTAGTAGGTAACATGGTGCCTAGTAGTAGTCAACTGACCGTGGTAGGAGGTGTTGACCCCATGGATGACCCGTGGGGTGAGGGTAGCCGGATGCAGCATCTAACCACATCCCATCGAGACTGAGTCAGTCTACCTATGGCAGACTATATAGGGAATGGGCCACCCCAGTGGGTAGGACCTCTGATAGGATGGTTATGGGTCGGTTTTGCGAATCAGGGATGGGTCAGACTGGACCCAGACCCAACCATCCCCTTATTGGAAAAACATTAATAACTTGCAAACATGGTATCTGATTTATGATCCATTTCTGGTGTTGGAACCCTCATGATGAGTAGTATATTCTATAATACTCTATGGATGGTTTCAAGGATGATGAAATTCAACGAATGGATTGGGGAGTGGTTCTCTAGAGATCAGGCATTTTACATGCGGAAACCCTAGGGATGGCTGAGACATAAAGACTACTGATGACCTACCCTATGGGGATCAAATATTATGTTCATGTGGGAAGAAGATTTGGTGTGACCCGAAAGGAACAAATTAGGGAGAGGATTCTATTTGACTTGACAGACAGATAATACTCGATACTAGGAGTACCTCGTTATGAACATTGGTGGGAAGCAACTTCTGTGTGACCCGACATTCCCATGGTGGGGTGAATCATCTATATGACCCAATATACCCACAATACTCTTCAGGTATGAGTACCATAGTAGTCCTAGGTTAGTGGGAAGTGACTTCTTCGTGACTCGGTAGGGCCACATTACTCATTCAGGAGGAGTTCTCGAGAAGCCCAAGGTGTTTGACGATATGAATAATTGTCTTACCTTCCTAGTCTAGAATATAGATGGTCTGAGCCATCATGCTTCTTGATATTGCTTGGTGGTCATGCTTTGTAGTTTTTTGTGGATTTTTTGTGTGGTATTTCCATTGTGTTTTGGAGTCCCTACTGATTATATTGTTACCCACCCCTACACAAGCTTTTCTTGCACGGGTTGTGTTCGGTGCAGATGAATGATACCTTGATGGAGGACTTGGTGGCTCAGGATATTGTGGTTCCTAGTGAGACCAGGTAGGCAGGGCATACATATATGACTTCAAGCAACTAATTTGTACGTACCCATCATGTGGGATTTTCAGAGGATGGCAATCCATAGTTTCTTTTTTTTACTTTCAAGATTTCCAATTAGTCTTTTGATTGGGTTTGTATTTTGGCCCATTTCAAATTCAGCTGTACATGTAATTAGTGGTTGTTCAGGGGCATGCTTTTTTACTTTTCTAGCTTTGATATGTGGTTGTGTGTGTGTGTGTTTGCGTGTATAGGTACCCAATAAAATACCTCCCACTTGTAGGTTGATGCCTTCGATGCTAGTCTCCAACCCTTGGCATTTGACACTAGTGCAGAAAACGTTTTTTACGTCACCATTTTTTACGTCGGTTATATAAAACCGACGTCATAATATGTAAAACGAGGTTTTTTACGTCGGTTATTTAATAACCGACGTAAAAACCTGTGTTTAGTACACCTTTAATGTCAGTTATTTTTATAACCGACGTTATTAATCGCGCGGCTTCATTTTTTACGTCGGTTATACATTAACCGCTGTAAAAAACAGAAGCGGGGGGTGTTTGTTACATCGGTTATTCAATAACCGACGTAACAAATCGACATATGTACGAGTTATTACGTCGGTTATTCAATAACTGACGTAAAAAACGCGGTTTTTGAAGGCCTTTTTACGTCGGTTATAAAATAACCGACGTAAAAAAAGAATCCGCTGATGTTTTTGACGTCGGTTATGGAATAACCGACGTAAAAAAACGCGGATTTTGAACCCTTTATAACGTCGGTTATAAAATAACCAACGTAAAAAAAGAATCGGAGGAAGGTTTTTATGTCGGTTATTCAATAACCGACGTTATAAATGTTTTTAAAAAAATTATAACGTCGGTTATTGAATAACCGACGTGATAACTCATTTAAAAATTTACCCAGACCCGTGGATTGTCATTCGCGAGTTTACCTTCGACAGTCGCGACTCGTATCTCTCGAGCGTAAACCCGAATCGGCTCGTCCATTTCATTGGTTTAGATTCGTTTTGCGATCATCGTTTCTCATATTTAATCTCCTCGGATCAATCATCTAAACTCGCAGCACTCAGGTAATCCTCCCACTCGTTCGTTTTTTTTCGCGGATAGTATATATATATGTGTTGTGATTTTTTTGTTGAAACTAGCTGAGATTCTTCGATTTCAAACCCTTTTAACTCGTTTTGGCACCATAATCTTATTTATCAGCCCTAGATCTATTAGTCCGACTTGCAATATTGACTAATTTTATGATTTCACTAATTTTTCATCGTTTTCTATAAATCCCCGAGATGGTTGGGGCGTGTCCATTTGGATGGGTTTCCCTTTTACAGTTGTTACTACTTTATTCACACACAACCATGGCATAGGTGCATGGATTTGGGATCACATCACCATTTTCACCCCCTGCAAACAAAGTTTCACGAGGAGGACTCTCCAGATTTCCCCTCGGCATGTTAAAAATTTTAGATACCCTCTTTTCAGCAAGTAAAAAATTAACTAGTTTTTTCTTCACTACTTATCCTAAACAAATAAAACCACCATTCTTTCTAGAACCTCTACTAGATCCATTGCATCCATAAACATACATATTTGGATCTGAAAGCATCCCTTAAGCCTTATGTTCGATGCTAACATCCTTTGCTGATCTATATAAAATATGATGGTCTGCTAAGCTCTCCATTTAAAAGTCAAACCCCACCAATTATTCATCCTCATCATGAGAAAATGGCACAACATATGAATTTCTGATTCAATCTCTTGGGTCACTGAACAAACATTAACTCCTTCAAATCCACACCAGGAATAGACAACCTAATGTCGAGTTCCTTCTCTATCTATTGAAACTCAGTTCTTTCTCCACACCTAAAAACATTTTTTGAATGGCCCAATTTCTTGTTATGGTAAATTTTCAATGATTCCAGGGGGGTGGGAGGGCTATCAAGAGGGTTGGGGGGTGTCCAGGGGGGTGTCCAAGGGGGTAGGGTGTGGGGGTGGTGTCCAGAAGGGGTGGGGGGCTGTCCAGAGGGGTCGGGGGGTGTCGAGGGGGGTTTACAAGGGGGTGGGTGGGTGTGGGGGGATGTCCAAGGGTGTGGTTGGGTGTTGGGGGTGTCCAGGGGGGTGTCCAAGGGGGTAGGGGGTGGGGGTGGTGTTTAGGAGGGGTGGGGGGCTGTCCAGAGGGTTGGGGGGTGTCCAGGGGGGGTGTCCAAGCAGGTCGGGGGTGGGGGGTTGTGTTCAGGAGGGGTGGGGGTGCTTTCTAGAGGGGTCGGGGGCTGTCCAGAGGGGTCGGGGGGTGTCCAGGGTGGTGTCCAAGGGGATGGGTGGGTGTGGGGGGCTGTCCAAGGGGGTGGCGGCCTGTCCAGAGGGGTCGGTGGGGTGTCCAGGGGGTGTCCAAGGGGTTGGATGGGTGTGGGAGGTTGTCCAAGTGGGTGGCGTCCTCTCCAGAGGGTATTTGGGGTTGTCCGGGTGGGTGGGGGGGGGGGGGGGGGGGGGTTGTCCAGAGGGTTGGGGGATGTCCAGGGGGTGTCCAAGGGGGTAGGGGGTGGGGGTGGTGTCCAGGAGGGGTGGGGGGCTGTCCAGAGGGGTCGGGGGTGTCCAGGGGGGTTTACAAGGGGGTGGGTGGGTGTGGGGGGCTGTCCAAGGGTGTTGGTGGGTGTTGGGGGGTGTCCAGGGGGGTGTCCAAGGGGGTAGGGGGTGGGGGTGGTGTTTAGGAGGGGTGGGGGATGTCCAGAGGGTTGGGGGGTGTCCAGGGGGGTGTCCAAGCAGGTCGGGGGTGGGGGGTTGTGTCCAAGAGGGGTAGGGGTGCTTTCTAGAGGGGTCGGGGGCTGTCCAGAGGGGTCGGGGGGTGTCCAGGGTGGTGTCCAATGGGATGGGTGGGTGTGGGGGGCTGTCCAAGGGGGTGGAGGCCTGTCCAGAGTGGTCGGTGGGGTGTCCAGGGGGGTGTCCAAGGGGGTGGATGGGTGTGGGGGGTTGTCCAAGTGGGTGGCGGCCTCTCCAGAGGGTATTTGGGTTGTCCGGGTGGGTGGGGGGGCTGCCCAGAGGGTTGGGGGATGTCCAGGGGTGTCCAAGGGTGTAGGGGGTGGGGGTGGTGTCCAGGAGGGGTGGGGGGCTGTCCAGAGGGGTCGGGGGGTGTCCAGGGGGGTTTACAAGGGGGTGGGTGGGTGTGGGGGGCTGTCCAAGGGTGTGGGTGGGTGTTGGGGGGTGTCCAGGGGGGTGTCCAAGGGGGTAGGGGGTGGGGGTGGTGTTTAGGAGGGGTGGGGGGGCTGTCCAGAGGGTTGGGGGGTGTCCAGGGGGTGTCCATGCAGGTCGGGGGTTGTGTCCAGGAGGGGTGGGGGTGCTTTCTAGAGGGGTCGGGGGCTGTCCAGAGGGGTCGGGGGGTGTCCAGGGTGGTGTCCAAGGGGATGGGGGGGTGTGGGGGGCTGTCCAAGGTGGTGGCGGCCTGTCCAGAGGGGTCGGTGGGGGTGTCCAGGGGGGTGTCCAAGGGGGTGGATGGGTGTGGGGGGCTGTCCAAGTGGGTGGCGGCATCTCCAGAGGGTATTTGGGGTTTTCCGGGTGGGTGGGGGGCTGTCCAGAGGGTTGGGGGATGTCCAGGGGGGTGTCCAAGGGGGTAGGGGGTGGGGGGTGGTGTCCAGGAGGGGCGGGGGGCTGTCCAGAGGGGTCGGGGGGTGTCCAGGGGGGGTGTTATATCTTACTATATTTTGTTTAAAAAATAATATTCAAGCATATTTTTTTAAATACACATCAATTTGTTTTATATTTCAAAATTGTTTACATTCAAATTATGATTTTTTTCATATAAACATATATTTGTCTTATCTAAAAAATATATATATTTTTGCTATTTGTTATAGGTAATAATGAGTCGAAGTTGGATTACGGCACATCGAATGAGCAATGAATATGTGGAAGGTGTTGATGCCTTTTTGGAATTTGCTAAATGAAATGTTCCAAGTAGTGACATTTTTTTCTATCCATGCCTGAAATGTCTGAATATGAAGAAGTTGAAAATTAGAGAGATAAAAGATCATCTGATTTGTCATGGTTTCAATCCGAGTTACAACCCTTGGATTTGGCATGGCGAAACTGGACAGAATGTCACTGATGATAATGAATCGAAAGATGGTAACTCCGATGTAATTAAAGAAATGATTCGCGATATTGTAGAAGAAAAAATTGAGATAGAACCGATAGTTGCACGTATATATGGTGATGCCGAAAAAACATTATATCCTGGTTGTACAGATTTTACGGTTTTGTCGGCGGTGTTAAGATTGATTAACCTGAAGGCGAAACATGGATGGAGTGACAGAAGTTTTACAGAGCAGCTACAATTGATGAAAGACATTCTTCCAAAAGATAACGATATTCCAGATTCACATTATAAGGCCAAAAAAATATTATTCCCGATGGGATTGGGATACAGGAAAATACACGCCTGTCCGAATGACTGCATTATATATAGGAAGGAATATGAATTTCTGAAAGAGTGTCCTAAATGTGGGACATCACGGTATAAGGTGAAAGAAAAATCACAAGCTGATGTAGAGATTACAAAGCTCCCTTCAAAGGTGTAGAGACCCGAAGCTTAACGTACATGGACATTACATTACATTTGCGGAATACTTAGTACATAACAAAAACACACACACAAGGATCGTAAAAGTTTAGTGTCTTTGGAAACTCGGAACGTAATCTTCTAATCGTGGTGAAAGATCTTGAATATCTCCCATAAAGATCTTCCTTTTTTTAACCTAAAACCTTTCTTTATATCCTGGGGAAAATAAAACATAAAATGGTGAGCTCAAATGCTCAGTAAGGTTAAACAAAATAAAAATCAATCACATCATATTCATAAGAACATAACTTTTGGAGGGAGATATAGGTCCCACCCATCTCATAATGATACCATTCTTATGTGTGCCACAAAATCATAAATCATACATCATTGCATAACCCATGTAATAAAAATGGGAATCTTAAACATCATGACATCATAAAAAAAATTCATATACGATAAAGGAATTCATAAATAATTCCATCACAACATAATCAAGTCAATTTAATAATAGGGATAAAAACAAAACCCTTTATTATCTTAGATGGAAAATAATTTTGATAAAACACTTGAGCTCCATTCTTGAGGAAAATATCCTTTCTTCTTCAAAAACATTTTTCCGTTCTTAACATGTCATACAACTTTAAACTAAAAGAAGTTGATTAAAAATAAACTTGAAAACTTGTAAAGGATGCTTCTTGGAAATAATGTTTTAAAAATCCATTCAATTCGTATAAGTTAAAAAAAACATTCTTCTCGTACTTTTGTCGGAAAAGTCAAAAAGTACGTCGTACGAAAAACGACAAAATATTCCTTTCATTTTATTTACTAAAAACTCACCGAAGGGTAAAATTGGATTTAAACTATTTTAAGTGGATGGAAATAATATTACATATTGATGAAACATGGATGTGGATGATAAAATACACCCTAGTAAATACTTACGAATAAACAATCTCGGATAAAAATGAGATTGTGATATTTTCCTTACCTTAGGTCCGATTTGCTTTGTACGTGTATGAAACACCTGTATAATGATTTAAATAATGTCATTGACTTATTAATGAATCATATTCATTGTTATGATATCATAGATGGTTCACTTATGACATTATATTACCCGTTCTTTTGTAAATTCCATGTTAAAGAAGCGTTTTGGGTAAAATCGTTTCATTTATCGTAGGTGTTTTGACTTGTTGTTCTTGACATTATTATTACTTATATCATGATTTACTTACTTCCAGAATATAAAATATGATTTATATATCATATATATTCAGTATATATATATATATATATATAATAGATAGATAAATGAAATGAAAAACACCGTTCATGGAGACGGTAGTCAGTACGTACGCATGAACGCTGTTTTCCTTTCCTTATTGTCTTGAATGGAAGTAAGTAGATGACATACATATATATATATACATATATCCAGTAGTTTTATAATGTCATATATTTCATTATTATTTCTTATATATAATTTATAATCATTCTCAAATGGTTAACATGGAGAATAAATCTCATCGCGTCGTGGAGACGGTAGTCCGTACGTACGCACGAGCGATGATATCATTTCCATAAATATTGAATTTAATTGGAGTGGATTATAAAAGATATCAGAATCAATATGATGTTGTAATAACTATGTATAGTTATTCTTTACACCATTATACCCATCCATGTAAGGTGGTGGTGGAAAATAGATTACACCACGGCGTGGAGACGGTATTCCGTACGTACGCACGCGCGGTGATTTCTATTTCCGTAGGATGGATAGATGGTGAAATAGGGTTGTTTAATACTTATAATCAGTATATGAGTGATACTGATGTTATTACTTCATAATGAAACAACCTAAGAAGAAGAAGTGGAAGAAGAAATAATGATGAATGAATTGGTAACGGTAATTACCTCTTCTTTGAAGCGCCTCTTTGAGACCTCCGCTTAGGGCACTAAAATTGGTCTTTGAGGAATACCAGAACCTCTAGGATGTTTCTAGGGAAGTGGAAAAGAGACTTTGGCAGGGGTTGGCCGAGCTTGAGTGCTCAAATTGGTGTGAGGAGAAGGGGGAGGAGGTGTCCTTTTATAAGGGAGGAGAGGGGCACCTTAGGAATATCTCAAAATATTATTTTATATTAAAGTCCAAATCGGTTTATAATGGTTCAAAAGGGTCTTATTTAGAAGGTAAAGTAGGGATGGGTCGAAATCCTATCAACTAATAAGATTTAGACAAGTTTAGGGTATTATTTTAACCTTATCAATTAGATTTAACTCTAAGTTAAATAATTTAACTTTTACCGTGTCTTTTTGTTTTCTTTCACTATATGGTTAATACACTTACTATAACATGCCAAAAGAACCCCAAATTGTTTATTATTAATATATATATCCTTATTTAAGTCATTTGGCCGGACATTAGATTTTTAGGAATAAAATAACAATTAATAATTTAATATTTCATTTTAAAACTATTTTGTGTCAATTTTGACACTATTTGATATATGATTTTTGTGAAAGTCATAACAGAATAATATGTTCGAACCAAGTTGATTAAATCAACACTCATATATCATAGTAACCTAAAAAATTAGTGGAATTCATAAAAAGTCTTAAATTACATTCATTTGAGCATTTATAAAATCAATTATGTTAATATTTCCTTAAAAGGGTAATTACTGCATCATCGTTGTGTCATAAATAAATTAGTTTATTTAAAGTCTAAAAATTATAAATAAAATATAATTATGTAGGAAATCTTTTTATCTTTCTAATGAATATTTATAGTCGAATTTATCTTATTTATAACCCCATATTAAAAATGTTTTAGTTATTAAACTTTGATTTTAACTATTTTAACTATTCATTAAATAAAATAATATTAAATGTCATAATCTAATCCAAGTGGACCTAAATGGTCATATTATATTCATATGGTTGTTTTTGGTCGAATTACACTTATCCAATAGAATTAGGACATGTGTTAGGGTAATAGTAATATCATATTTAACCTTAGTTACCCTATTTACTATTAGCCGTGGTAAAAAAAGTAAAAAGTTACTATTCACCAAAAATTATTTTCATCTCATTGAACCACATTTTAGTCCTTGATATTAACCGTGTCTGTCGGATTTTCGAAATTCCATTCACAGAAGCGGTAAAATTAAGTTTTATGCAAAATTCAGTTTTTAACCTACTACTTAGTGGTTTCACTATTCATCAAAAATTGAAAGTTTTTAGAAAAATACCAAAATTTCATCCTAAGCTATATTTCATATTCCGAATTCAAAAATGAAGTCTATTTTACCAAATTCATAACATAGAAGTTGCATTAATTATTTTTATAATTAAATCCCGCTGTTAAAACAAATACCGTGTTTTTAAGAAACAATATCTATCAAAAGATTGACACTTGATTATATTTGGTTTAAATGTGAAATTACATTCAATGACCAACATTGTATTAAATTGTAAAAATATATTCTAAATATACTTTAAAACAACTCAAATTAATAATTTATCACTATTAATTATTTTGATTAAAAAAGTGGTTTTTAATTATAATTTAGTAATTTTCACTATTCATCAGAATATGAAAGTTATCCGAAAAGTACCAAAATTTCACCTTAGGCTAATTTCGATATTACGAATCAAAAAATGAATTCCATTTTGATAAATAAAATTTACAAAATTTCAAAAAGTGGTTATTACTATTCATAACGGCTAGTTTTAATAATATCTTAATAGCATATCGTTGTTTAGCGAAACTCGGTGTTGCGTATAACACACGCTATCGTGGAAGGTCGCTATTGCGTATAATTCAAGCTAGGTCAGAGATGTGTATTGTGAAAGCTCCTTTTGGTGTAGCGTATAACACAAGACATTAACAAAATTAAAAAAATATTTTTCATAAAATCTTGGGCTGTTACAAAAGGTATTTTGGTATCTTTCTATAATTCCTCGTTTCAAACGTTTATTTGATAATTCACATGATGCAAAAAGGTTAAGATGTCATGCTGATGAGCGGGTATGTGATGGAAAAATACGTCTTCCAGCTGATTTTCCACAATGGAAGAAAATTGATGCCCAGTACCCTACACTTGGAAATGAAATTAGAAATCTGAGACTAGGCTTGTGCACAGATGGAATGAATCCATACCGAACCCTCAGTAGCACACATAGTTCATGGCCTGTTTTATTGGTAATTTACAACCTCTCTCCTGAAGTTTGTATGAAGCGAAAATATTTCATATTGAGTATCATGATCTCTGGTCCAAAGCAACCCGGTAATGATATTGATGTATACTTGTCACCGCTGATTGATGATTTGAAACTGTTATGGGATGATGGTATTAGGGTGTATGATTCTTATAAAATGGAATATTTTCAACTGCATGCAGTGCTTCTATTCACTATAAATGACTTCCCAACATATGGAAATTTGTCTGGATACAGTGTTAAAGGGGATAAAGCATGTCCAATTTTCAAACAACAGACACCATATTGTCAATTGTATCATGGGAGGAAAACAGTGTACATGGGTCATCGAAAGTTTTTGCCTATGGATCACCCTTATAGAAGACTAAAAAAGGCATTCAATGGCTCACAAGAATTTGATACTGCTCCAAAACCTTTATCCCCAGATTTTTATTTTTAGAGGGTGAAAAACCTTGATGTGACATTGGGAAAGACACAGAAATCTGGTAATGATAGACATATTTGGAAGAAAAGGTCAATATTTTTTGAGCTACCATATTGGAGGTATCATGAAGTCAAACATAATAATGATGTCATGCACGTGGAGAAGAATATCTGTGATTCTTTGATCGGAACATTTCTAGATATTAAAGGAAAGAAAAAATATGGGTTGAATGCAAGGTTAGACCTACTATCAATGGGAATACGTTTGGAGTTAGCTCCCACTCCTAAAGGAAGACGAACATTTCTTCCCCCGGCATGAGATACAATATTGAAGAGGGAGAAAAATAGCTTCTATCAGTGTCTTCATGATATCAAAGTGCCTCAAGGTTATTCTTCAAATGTAATAAATTTTGTCTCATTGAAATACTTGAAGTTGATAGGTATGAAATCACATGATTGTCACGTCATGATGCAACAAATTCTACCAGTTTCACTGCGTGGAATATTGCCCATCCGTGCCAGAAAGACTATAATGAGGTTGTTTTATTTTTTCAATTCAATTTGTAACAAGGCGATTGATGTGAATGCTTTGAACATTTTGGAAAAGGATGAAATTTTTATACTTTTTCATTTGGAAATGTATTTTCCTCCAACTTTTTTTGATATGACGGTGCATTTAATGATTCATCTGGTTCGAGAAATAAAGCTTTGTGGACCTGTATATCTTCGTTGGATGTATCCTTTTGAAAGGTATATGAAAATATTAAAGGGATATGTTAAAAATATTTATCGACCTGAAGCCTCCATTATTGAAAAGTATATTTCTGAGGAGGTAGCAGAGTTTTGTACGAGCTACTTGGCTACGACGCAACACATAGGTTTGCCTCCATCTCGCCATGAACGGGTTAATAATGAGGGAAAGGGGATTCGTGGCTTGAAAGTCAAATCACTGTCAGCTGAACAGATGAAGAAGTTAGAATCATACATCTTGAATAACATAGATGATGTTCAACCGTATATCACATTGCATATTAATGAGTTGAAACAATGTCATCCAAAGAAGAAAGAAATGTGGATTTTGAATGAGCACAAGAAAACTTTTTTGCCATGGTTTAAAAAGGCCTTTCTTGGTAGATCAGATGTATCAGAGACATTAAAATGGATAGTGGGTGGTCCATCTTTAAATGTGATAACATGGTTCACTTATGACATTAATGGCTATACATTTCATACGAAAGCTCAGGACAACAGAAGTGCAGTTCAGAATAGTGGTGTATTGGTGTTTGTAGAAGCAATGCATTTTTCGAGTGCTAAGGACAGAAACCCAATTTCGGCATCAAGTGCATATTATGGAGTGATTGAAGACATATGGGAGGCTGATTACTTCAAAATTAAAGTTCCTGTTTTTAACTGTAAATGGTTTATCGGTAACAACAGTGTCAGACACGATGAATTTGGAATGACACTTGTTAATCTGAATAGATTGGAAGACACAACAGATTCTTTTATAATGCAAACACATGCCAAACAAATTTTCTATGTAGTAGATCAATCAGATATGCAGTGGGCTGTTGTTTTACAAGGGAAAAGACAATATGTTGGTGAGGATGAATTTGATGAAGATGCTGATTTATGTGAGATCCCTAATTCCATGGAAATATTAACAGAACATAATGATGAGTATGTTGAAGACATGGTTTGTGCCATAAGGAACGATCACGACGAAGGAATTTGGGAAAACAATCCATCTGTACATTCCATAAATGACAGGTAACACATGTTTATTTCTTGTTTACATTTAGTTTTTTCATATAATGTTAGATATTGTAAATTTTTTACTTATTAAAACATGTATCAAACCAAAATGATAAAACAATAAAAACCGTAAAGAGGAGAAGTCCTGGGCGCACCGGCCGGCCGGTGGAGGATCACCGGCTGGCCGGTGGTCCAGACAGAGAGGAAGGCTCTCTGTCTGGTCCACCGGCCGGCCGGTGGTGATCCAGCGGCCGGCCGGTGGTCCAGACAGAGCAAGGCTGTCTGGTCCACCAGCCGGCCGGTGGTGATCCAGCGGGCGGCCGGTGGTCCAGACAGAGAGGAAGGCTCTCTGTCTGGTCCACCGGCCGGCCGGTGGTGAGCCAGCGGCCGGCCGGTGACACCAGACAGTGGGCAAGTCTACTGCCTGGGTCCTCCGGCTAGCCGGTGAGCTCACACCGGCTGACCGGTGGACTCAGTGAGTCCACTTTTCATCTTTCTTGGGCCAACTCCTTGGAAACCTTTTGCCTATTAACAAAAACACTTGAAAACAAGTTAGAACATAATAAGATTGATTGTGATCATTAAAATCCAAGAGAGAGGGGTACAACAGACTGTGTTTACCATGTTTATCATTGTTTAACATGCATACCATATTACCAATGTTTACTATTATGTAATTTAGTACACTTTTCTATTTTCTGATTAAGTAGTATTACAATATTTGAATTTGTATATTTTTGAACTAATGTTTGTTTTTTTGATTGAAAGAAAATGACAGATCAATCAGTTTATCTGCCACATGATTCTGGAGATGAGCATATTGGTCATACATCTGGGAGGAACATTCACATGCTCCTATTACGAAAAAGAGTTCAAAGGATGTTAAGTGTGGGTGCACACGTTTACCAAAATTATCACTTGCCCGTACGAAGGAGGAGAGGATAGTCGTGGAGTTTGATGATGATGATCTTCCTAGAGGTCCAAATGATAAATATTTTAAGGGTTTTGTAGCAACTCAGGCTAAGAGAAAAGTAAGCATTCTCTATGATGATTGGAGAAGTTTGGATAAGGCGATAATTTCTCAGCTGTGGGAGACCATTTTGGTAAGATCTTTTGCTATTGTTTGACTGTTCTTTAAATGTTTCTAGTATATATAATATTTTTAACCTCTTTTTTATCAGATGACATTTGATATTCCTGACACTGGAGGAGTCAAGAAGACATGCTTATCGTTGGCTGCTAGGAGATGGAGGGATTTCAAATCAACCCTCTCATCTGATTTCATTTATGGTCATAGGTGTCGTGAGAATCCATGTCGTATATATCCTTTTATAGATGAAGACACGTGGATACAATTATTTGAAAGTAGAAGAAAAGAATCATTTTTGGTAAGGGCAATGTAAACTTTTATAAGCTTTGTTATATAAATGATCTTATTATTGTTTTGTTAATGATTACATATTCTTAATTTACAGCAAACAAGGAAAGCTCATCAAGAGATCCAATCTAAAAATGTATACCCTCATAGTTTATCTCGGGGAGGGTATGCATTATTGGAAGAAAAAATGATGGCAGAAAAATTTCAACAACTAAGAGCTGAGTCTTCAAGCTCTGGAGAGGTGGCCCCTCCATCCCCTCCATCTAGACATGAGAAATGGAAAAGAGCTCGGAAGGGCAAAAAAGGACTATATCTTTCGGAAGAATCGAGACTCGTAGTTGAGAGGATTGTAAGATATCTATTTTATTTATTTAAGTTTACTATTTTCGTCATATATTTCCAATCGTTATAGAAATGTTCAATTAATTATTACAGGACTCTCTTGAGGAGCAGAGTTCACAGGGGACATTTACACCATCTGGGAGGGAAGATATTTTATCTGTGGCATTGGGAAAGCCCGAACATCCTGGCTGTGTAAGAGGATATCCGGCAGGTGTATCGGTAAGAAAAGTGTTGCCACGTTCCTCAACATCTAACGTTGAGGGAGTTTTAAAAAAAATAGAATCCATGGAGGCTGAAGTCCATAATATTAATGCGACAATGGAGGAAAAGATTAGAGCATCAGTGCAGTTTATGTTTGCAGACTTGCAAAGACAATTTCAGGGTGCAGCTCCCACTCCACCTCTCCCAGTAGCTCCCACTCCCCCACCTCAGCCTGCAGACCCCATTTTTGATCCTCCTCCACCGCCGCAGCTACCTACTTATTGTGAGTTGTATGTTGATGATCCTCAACATCATATAGTTGCATATGGGATGGTATATTGTATAGGAGATACAGTTCATCATCAATAGTTAGAGGTAGAGAATCAGAGGGTCACTGTACATGATATTATAGATAGATCAGCTCGGATACCATTACCTACAGATGAGGTGACGACAGTTGGACATAGTATCGGCCATTTTTAACTTTGGCCATCCAGACTTCTTCGACTCATTACCATAGAGGTATGGATGTTATATCTTTTATTTTATATTTTTATTAATGTTTTATCATTTGAAAAATAATATATTTTTCAATTTATATTTAAAGGAATAATTCAATGGTAAAGAAATACTGTATAGACAACAACAAAGACAGATAGCTATGACATCAGATGCAGATACTAGAAGTCTTGAAAAATTGTCAAGATATTCAAATTTGTTGGCGGATCATTATGACTTTACAATGGAAGCTCATGTCTGTGGACGTGAACTATGTGTGGGGATTATGAAAACTGATATCATGGAGTTTGTCACTCGAGATAAGTTGGGCATCAACGTGGTGAAAATTTTTATCATGTAATTCTTAACACCTTTTCCTTGCGTTATATTTATTAAAAATGTATAATTATGTCTGCTTTGTATTAGGTATATGTATAAAATTTGTGAGAGGAATGAGCTGACAGATGTATATGGATTCGTGGACCCACAATTGATTTCCCTTGAAGCATGTGCATTAGATGAGGAACAAAGAATGATTTATATTGCTGATAGATTTGAAAAGAATGTAATCACACAGTGTTGGATGATGCCTTTTTGTGAGAGTTATGAAACACATCCCTCTCAAAGAGTTAATTATCTTTTAACATAAAAAACCACTAACGTTAAATTTTCTTTAATAAGGGATCATTGGATGTTAGGGGTTTTTTGCCCTAGGGATAAAGAACTTTATTGGATATGCTCTCTCCATGGTGATGTGCGAGAAAGTTTTAAGAATATATTGGAAACGTAAGTTTCAATTTCACAATATTTTTATATATTATAATGAATTTTAAATTTACCCCATTCGTATTATTTTCTAACAGGGCATGGGTCCACTTTCGAAAAAGCGCAAAGAAAAGGAATTTCATGATCAAATATGTACATGCGAAGGTAAATATCCATTTATAATTTGTACATTTTGATTTATTACATAAAAATAATATATTGAATTTACACTCATTCAAACAGAAATGTCATGAGCAACAAGGCATCATCGAATGCGCATATTACATGTTAAGATTTATGTATGAAATAATAACAACTGGGACAGTTCTGAGTTTTGACCTGGTAAGATTTCCTCTTTCTCATAATATTTCAATTTGATTTATTCATTATACACGTTGACTACTATCCTTTTCCTTTGTAGCTTTTTGATGAACCTCAACCCTTTACTTCTGAAGATATCAAACACTTACAAGTGGAGTGGTCAAATTATTTTACAGGTTTGATTGACTTTTAGTTGTTTGTAATGTAAAATGTAATTTTGAATATTGTCAATGTAATTGTGTATTTCGTAGTCGTTTAGGTTGGATTTAGTTTTTTTTGAAGTTGACAGTGTAAGTTTTGAATGTTATATAAGTGAATGTTTAATTTATCTCTACTTCTTGTTTTGGTCTACTGTTGATGGTTTTTCTGGTCTGGATTTTGGTATGGGGGGAGAGGTTCCAAGGGGGTGGGTGGGTGTTTGGGGGGTGTCCAAGGGATATGGGAGGGGTGTCCAAGGTGTGTTTGGGGCTGTCCTAGGGGTCGGGGGGGTGTAAATGCGGGTGGGGGGGGTGTCCAAGGGGTGGTGGGTGTCCAAGGAATATGGGAGGGGTGTCCAAGGTGTGTTTGGGGCTGTCCAAGGGGTCGGTTGGGTGTAAATGAGGGTGGGGGGGGGGGCTGTCCAAGGGGTGGGGGGGTGTCCAAGTGGTGGGGGGTGTCCAAGGGATATAGGAGGGGTGTCCAAGGGGTGTTTGGGGCTGTCCAAGGGGATGGGGGGTTTCTAAGGGGTCGGGGGGGGGGGGGGGTTCCAAGGGGTTGGGGGGGGTGTCCAAGGGGTGGGGGGTGTCTAAGGGATATGGGAGGGGTGTCCAAGGGGTGTTTGGGGCTGTCCTAGTGTTCGGGGGGTGTAAATGAGGGTGGGGGGGCTGTCGAAGGGGTGGGGGGTGTCCAAGGGGTGGGGGGGGGGGGGTGTCCAAGTGATATGGGACTGGTGTCCAAGGTGTCTGGGAGTTCTGTCCAAGGGGCCGGTTGGGTGTAAATGAGGGTGGGGGGGCTGTCCAAGGGGTGGGGGTGTCCAAGGGGTGGGGGTGTCCAAGGGATATGGGAGGGGTGTCCAAGGGGTGTTTGGGGCTGTCCAAGGGCTCGGGGGGGGGGGGGGGGGTGTCCAGCGGTCGGGGGGGGTGTCCAAGGGGTCTGGGAGGGCTGTCAAGGTGTGTGGGGGGGGGGGGGTGTCCAATGGGTGTTTGAGGCTGTACTAGGGGTCTTGGGGGTGTAAATGAGGGTGGGGGGGCTGTCCAAGGGGTGGGGGTGTCCAAGGGGTGGGGGGTGTCCAAGGGATATGGGAGGGGTGTCCAATGGGTGTTTGAGGCTGTACTAGGGGTCGTGGGGGTGTAAATGATGGTGGGGGGGCTGTCCAAGGGGTGGGGGGTGTCCAAGGGTTGTGGTGGGGCTCCAATGTGGTGGGGGAGGGCTGGCCAGGTTGTTAGGTGGGTATAGATGAGGGTGGGGTTCAGTTGGGGCTTGGGGGAGGGCTGGCATGGTTATTTTTGTTGTTTGGTTTCTGGTTGCTTTTTGGTGAGAGCAGTGCAATTTTTTTTTAAAAAAAAAATCGCTTTCACGTCGGTTATTTTATAACCGACGTGGTAAATAAATCGGTAGGGGTTTATCACGTCGGTTTTTTCGAGAACCGACGTGATAAACCGTTCCCGGGCCTTTTATCACGTCGGTTCTTAATATAACCGACGTGCTAAAAGGCCTGGGAATCAATTTACCACGTCGGTTATTGGATAACCGACGTGCTAAAACGTTTCCCAGGCCTTTTTATCACGTCGGTTATTTAAGAAACCGACGTGATAACCCCCCCCCCCCCCCCCCCCCCCCCGCGCATATTTATCACGTCAGTTATTATATAACCGACGTGCTAAACCCCCCCACCCCGCGGTTTATCACGGCGGATATATAATAACCGCCGTTATAAATCCCCATCCCCCATCATTTTTCACGTCCGTTATTAATGAACCGACGTGATAAACACCGTGATGTTAGGGATGTTACGTCGGGTTTTAAATAACCGACGTAAAAAACGTTATTTATAACGTCGTCCGTATTAACGTCGCCTAACAACCGACGTAAATAATGAAAAATAACCGACGTAAAAAATGTTTTCTGCACTAGTGTGAGAGGTGGGTTTTCAGTATGTCACGACACTGGCCTCGAAGGTTGCTTCCTGAAAATATTGATATATTAAATAATCAATAATTTGAATAGTGTCAAAAGTGGCTATATTTATTTTTTATCAAAATAACTTATTATTATATTATATATAAAACTAACTTTAAAAATATATATATATAATTATTATTATATGGTGGAAAGTTTTCTAAATTATTCATTTACGCTTTAATTTACATAAAATATGTAATTATTTCACTATTTTAATATTTAGACATCTGTTACCAAAGTTAAAAATAAAACTGAATAACAATGTTTTAATTAAAAAGAAATTGTAACATACCAACCCACCTCAACTCTAAGACGGTGGCCGAACCGATGGGTCACATGGCATGAGATGAGCCTCCATGTATGCTAGAGGCTGCTGAATAGATGCCAAGGTTTTGGGAGGTTATAGTGGGGTGAGGGGAAATACCCTCTAATCATAGTTTCACAATGGTATAATAGTGTATAAGTAAAAGACAACAGCAGAAGCACCAAATGAATAATAGACAGTTGTAGAAGACAAAATAAATTCTTGACAAAGTTGCGAAAGATATTATTTAACATATTAAAAAAAGTGAACAATGCCAAATTATAAATCAGATGAATTAATTTCATGGTTATCATGCATACTTATATCCGTAAAAGATACATCATGCTTGGAAACACATAGCAATAATAAAAAATATATAGTAATACCCCATGGGGATCTCCTTGAGCATCCAGAGATCTAGCCTGGTACTTTGCTCCAAACTCCGAGACACAAACAACACATAATGAGAAATCAATCATTGTCCATAGTCCAGAAAGCAAGATAATTATATTTGGGTACCCTAGTGAAATGGCGTCCTGAGTAATGTGTGAGATATAAATCTCAGTAGTCCAGCAACACTAGTGTCTAACCCAATCTAGACAATTAAATGAAAATTAAAAAGTGTTCCACATAAATTATTATGTGAGATTGAAATTAAAACTGGAAACATGGTATGGGTTCTTACATAGACACCCTTCCCATACCACATTCATTGGCCAAATCTGAAAATACGAAATGAGTATCTATAAAAATAAGGATTCATATTTAAATATAAAAAGGCTAGAAAACTGAAGGCAAACAAAAAGGAAACATACCCCAAAGCTAGTGATATATCTTTGGGTCTAATATATATATCAACAAAGAGTGTCATATGAAATAATAAAGGTGTTACAAACCACAAGGGAAAACAAAAAATATCATTATTATCTTGATGTTCAAGTTGTAGAGTTGGATTCATAGCCTATCCAAAATTGTATTGCTTCGGTACATCTTTCAAATAATCCAATTCCACTGAGCCCATCAAAGGAAATATTTCTAAAGACCAAGTATTGGTCAAGGAATGGCTTTACCATGAACCTATCCTAGAATCACACATAACGTGTCTTGAATCACCTAAGGCTTGGCGTCAACACTTTTCCAATCAGTTGGTCCTCAATAATCAATTTTTGAACCAGTATCATTCAAAGGTATTTATAAGGCATAGGGAAACCGAAAATAATCTTTATTAGTATTTTGTTCATGTTTTTGAGTTGGTGTCTGAGCCCATACCAAAAGATATTGCTTTAGTACATCCTTCAAATTACATAATACCACTGATCCTATCCAAGGAAATATTTCAAAAAAAGAATTTTCGCTTAGGGCATGGATTTACCATGAGCCCATCCTAGTATCACACAAGAAGTGGTCGAGTATCACCCAAGGCATGAAGTATCCAAATTTCTAACAATACTATCCTCAATAATCCATTTGGGAACCAGTATCACTCATAGGTATTTAGAAATCCTCGGGAAACCAAAAAACATCTTCATTGTCCCAAGTGAATAAGTTTAGCTTGTAGGTCTAACCACACAAATAGGGCATCACAATTTTTCCATTGTATATACAATAGAATATAAAAAAACAACATGGCTTAAACACACTACAATGATATGTTATTAATGAAATTAAATATTATATGATAACCAATTTGTTCAAGTAGGGAATTAATCTCAATCTATCCCATTACAATTATAAGGGAAAGAATAAGGAAAGAGAGAATTTTGTTGGGGTACACACAAAAGTGGTGTCCAAGAGGCAATGTGAACACCCCAAATGGTTTTTTCCATAAGAAAAGGTTACAATCTATATGTTGAACAAACAAGACAATTTAATAAGTGATTAGAAGGCATCACTGGAGGGTTTCAGTGAGATGCAAAATGATGCGACATGACATAAGCAATGAAGTAGTGAAGAGAGGGTAGACACCCTATACTAGTTATTCTATATAAAATTTGAGTCACAGACTAAGGAGTTGACTTGATTCCTCTATCATTTTATAAATAATCCAAGTCATTTAAAAATGGAAAAGAATATTTATGTAAAATAATGTCATTTAACAATTATAATTTCAAGTATAAAGAGTCATAACTCATTAAGGGATGAAAGCATAAAAGTCTACTACAAATTTTTTTTCTTAAAGTCAGCTCACCTCTATTGAAAGAGTATTATAAGAAAAAATGTCATTTATTTGCCAAAAAAATATTTTAGTGATATTTAACATTTATTTTAAAACTCATTCAAAACTAAACACAAGTAGTAATACAAGAAATTAAAGAAAATAATAAATCATCTCTGTGAGTTCTTGCAGAAAACGTACCTCTGTTGGAGGAGTTTTATTATAAAACCATGAATTTATTATCAATCAATTATTTATCACATTTGACACTTCTATCTTAAATCATACCCAATTCAAAATAAAAATCAATTTAATCTATACTATAATACATTGATTAAATATAAATAAAAGTGCAGTAAGAAAATAATTAATGATTTAAATTGATGTATTCATTAAATTAAAAGCAAAAAAGGAAATGGGATCCTACCTTAAATTATACCCAAACCATCCACTCAATCTCTTAATGATTTCTAATTAAATGATGATTCTCTCCCACTATGCATAGACACTTTCACATACATACGAGGACACCTAGTGCCTATACACACACCTGCATGACCATGGGCATGTGCAAGGGGATCCTCACAGATATGCTTATAAGCATATACCTGTCTTGCTCACCTATGAATGCATTTATGATTATATATACAAGGGAAAACTATATCTGTACCTGTTTAATCATTTCCATGGATGATTTCACACATGATGGGGGGAAGTCACATATATATATTTATATACCTTTCCAGCAGCATGAGAGTCTCCCTTGACTTGACGGCTTGAAACCACACAAAACAGTCCAACACACTATAAGATAGGTGAAAAGAACCTAAAAATAATGAAAAAACTCAGTTTAGATGCTGCGAAACAACATTTGGTGTTTAAAACCATACCTCATTTATCGTTGAAAAAACAAATCACCCCAAATCCTCATGACGATGTTCAACGCACTATAAGCAACATGACAGGGGATCATAAATACCAAAATCCCTAAATTTAATAGGTTTGAAATAAAGAAGGAGGTGAAAAGCATACCCCAAAACCAAGACGATAGGCAAAAACCACCCAAACTACCTCGCCTTGAGCGTCTATTGATATAACACGCAGGAATAATGCCCAAGAGACCATTTTCACGACCTAGAACCCATGGGAAATTGGAAATATGAGTTAACCCTCAATCTAGGGTTCGACTACACCTCACTGGGTGACTATTAGGTAAATGTGAAGCCATAATAAGGCAAGATAAGAGACGAGTGGTCTCAACATAATGAATCATGCATTTATTTAGTGTAAATATGGCCATATCAAAGGAGGAAGAGGAGGCCAAGTAGGTGTCATGCATGAGGCTCAAAGGGGATCCCCCTGTGGTGTCGTGACTTCAGGGAGAGGGAGGATACCCCTTCAGTATTCTATGGAAAAAATAAATGATTCATTAAAACTAAAAAAATAACAATAAATAAAATATAATAACAATAAATGATGACAATTATACTAATAATAGTAATCATAATAATAATTATAGTAATCATAATAAAAATTTAATTATTATTAATATAAAAACCATTATTATTATTTATTCTGTTCAATTGAAATTAAATTTTCTTCTCCAGTCCAACATTAATTTAATTAATATATTTTTTTAGAAAAAACACACATATTATCACCTAATCTGAGTGAGAAAAATGTTATAATGCTCGGTTTTAGAATTGGTCATCCATGCTAATGGAAAAATATATCTTATGATGCTTTTTATTCCGATTCAAAAAGTGGAATGTTACAATGTTACCACCTTAGAACTTATCGTCCTTGATAATCCTTTGGAAAAAATGTATCTATGATTCGATCAACATGAGTCATGTGGTCTATCATATAAGGTCGCATTACATCTCTAAACTCCCAACACACAATAAAACATTGATTAGGAAAGAGACACATATGCCATTAAGATCTGATCGAGAGCTCATATTTCACCTGAAACACCAAGATGATACCCAACGAGAGACGTTTATATAGAGACACGACGATGTTTTAATCTCAAAAAAAATTTGATCAAAGTCAATTATAAACATAAACATTAATTCATGAAAGTGGAAAATTTTTCATGAGCCATAAAGCATATATTGAGCTAGCTTTTTAAGAAATACACTTGTCGAAAAAAACCGCACTACCATCCCTAGGTAACTCAATGAGAAACATAAATTACCCTTACAAGTAATTTTAAGCAAGCAGACAACTACAATTTCCATTAAAAGGAATTTTACATTTATTCACATTTATCTTTTGTTTAAACATTTACAAGTTTTAAAAGATATATCAAGTACCCGTTTTAAAATAATTACTAGATACCTGATTTAGCTAATTCCACAAAGGGAGAAACATGTTACTATTTGAATCTAACAATAAAAAGAAAACTATAAAACCGAACCATCGCACATTAATCATAGTCACATGCTAATAAGCATAAAAGCATGATACAAGGAAAACGTGATAATAAACATGCAGCATGAAAATAAGCTGGAATGATAAATAAATTCAGAACAAGGAATATATTTAAGGCACTCAATCATATTATTAGGCAAACTAAAATGCAACTACATGACATAGAACTGTGCAAGGCATGTAAATTACTATGTACCTAATATGATGCAAGAAACACTTTATCCTTACCTTAATAGGCCATGAGAAATATAACATAAACATCATAATTTAATAAGCAGCAGAAATAACACCAGGCACCTGAGGTGAAAGCATACCAACTATAACATCAAAAAGCGTGAACATCAATTCTCAGCTGTGAACACATGGTCATTTCCTATTTGTGGGGTGATCAGTCTAGGCATGAATATTAACAAAGAGACAAAACATTCCTAGTCTCTTATCTACCAACCTAAAATAGTTAGTAGAAGGAAAATAACATTATCTTAAATAGACTATAACATACCGACATAGATCACCTCTAAGTCAGTGACCAGACTAGTGGGTCACATGACCTTAGGCGGACCTCCCCATACGCCAGAGGCTATTGACTAGAAGCGAGGGTCTTGGATGGTGATAGTGGGGGGACAATACCCCCTTATCAGAGTATAACAATAGTATAAACGACTATAAGTATTAGACAACAACCAATGTACAAAATGAATAATAGACAGAAGTGGAAGACAAAATAAATACATTCTAATGTTGCCGAAGGCAATATTTATGAAATTAATAAAAGTATCCAACACCAAATTATATAGTAGATGAAGTCATTCCATGGTGATTATACCTATTGAGATACATAAACAATATATAATGCTTGACAATAGAATGAAATAATAATGAAAAGATAGAAATTCCCCACGGGCGATCTCCTTTATCATCCCAAGCTCTTGCATGGTCCTTTGTTCCCAAATCCAAGACACCAACAACACAACATGAGAAATCGATAATTTTCCACAGTATTATGAACATGAACAGTCTACTCAGGTACCCAAGTGCAATGGAAGATCGAGTAGGATGTGAGATATAAATGTCAGTAGGCTGCTACCAGCAGTGTCTATCCCAATCCAGACAACGAATTGTAATTTAAAAAGTGTTCCCTATAAAATAATGATTTGTGATAGAAATTAAAACAAGAAAATTGTTCTAGGTTCCTAAACAGATATCCTTTCAATACCACCTACTTAGACCTAAGTTGGAAATCTAATATGGGTACCTGTAAGAATCATGATGTATATTTATATATAAAAAGGCTAGAAAACACAAGGAAAACCAAAATGAAACGTCCCCTAATGCTAGTTATTTAACCTCTGGTCCAATATATGTATAAAAAAAGAGTGAGGTAGGACATCTGAAAGGTGTCAGAAACCCCATGGGAAACCGAAAATGTTCTTTATTATACTTATGATCAAGTTGTAGTGTCGGATTCTGAGCCCATCCCAAAATGTATCGCTTCGGTGCGTCCTTCAAATTACCCAATACCACCATTCTCATCCAAGGAAATCTTTCAAAAGACCACATATTGCTCGGGGCTTGGCATTACCAAGATCCCATCTCAATATCACACATAACAGGGTCGAGTATCACCCAATGCTTGGCATAGCCACTTAACTAATGAGTCCATCCTTGATAATCCATTTGAAAACTGGTATCACTCATAGGTATTTAGAAAGCCTAGGTAAACCCAACAACATCATTTTATTATTATGTTCAAGATTAAGAGTCGTAGTCTGGGAAAATATCTATAGGTAATGCTTAAGTATATCCTTCTAATTTGCTAATACCATTGAGCCCATCCACATAAATCTTTTGAAAGAACAAATATCACTCAGGGTGTGGCTTTACCATGAGGCCATCCCTGTATCACACTAAAGGGGTCGAGTATCACCCGAGGCTTGGCGTAACCAAATTACTAATGATTCTTCCCTCAATAATCCATTTGGGAATCAGTATCAATCATAGGTATTTATAAATACCAAGGAAACCAAACAATATCTTCATTTTCTATAGAGAATGTGTTTAAAATGCAGGTCTAACCACTAGAATATGGCATCAAAATTTTCCACCTTTATGTAAAATAGAATTAAAAAAAATAATATGTCTTAAACATTCCACAATGATAGGTTATTAATGAAGTTAAATGTTACAATCTAAAAAACTTTTTCAAATAGAGATTTAAACTCCAAATATCCCATTACATTTATATCTTAATGAAATAGTCTAGTGTACATTTATGTGGGGAACACCCAAAAGGGGTGGCCAAGAGGCAAGACGAACACCCAAAACGGGTTTCTCCAAAAGAGACGACCACAATGGCTCGGTTGAAAAAACCATGAAATTTAATAAGTGATAAAAACACATTGCTTTATGGTTGCAATGAGCAGCACAAAGATGTTACATGACCTAAGTGATGAAGTAAAGACATTATTGTAGACACCCTATACGAGTCATCCTAAATAAAATTCTGAGCCACACGCTTAGGAGGTGTCTTGGGTGTTATATCATATTTTGAAGAAGCCACATAATTTAGAAATGGCCAATAAGGATTGAGTAAAAGAATGTAATTTAACAATTATAATGTCAAGAATAAAGAGACATAAGACATTAAGGCAGGAAAGCATAAAATTCAACTACATAATTTTTATCTTGAAGACATCTCACCTCTATTGGAGGATTTTTATTCATAAAAGTGTCTTTAATTTATCAAAAAAATAATTTTGTGATAATTAACATTTATTTCAAAACTCATTCTCCACTAAACAAAAGCAATAAGCCAAGAAACTAAAAGAATCATAAATCACCACTATGAGTTTTCATAGACCGCACACCTCCGTTGGAGGGGTTTTATTATAAAACAATGAATTTATTATTAAAAAATCATTTATCACATTTAACACTTCTATCATAAATGAAACTCAATTCACATAAAAAATTAATTTAATATATACTTTACTACATTATGTAAAAACTAATAAAAGTGCAGTAAGAAAATAGTTAGAGATATAAATTGAGGCATTTTTTAAATTTAAAAGAAAAAAGGAATGGGATCCAACCTAAAAGTGGATCCTATACATCCATTCAGGCCCTTCAGGCTTTCTATGTAAAGGTTGTTTCTCCCCTACTGAGCATATGCACTTTCACATACTTGTGAGGACACCTAGACATTATGCAGACACCTACATGGCCATTGGATTGTGCAAGGGGATCCTCAAATATATGTTGATATGCATATGCCCATCTCCAATAATCTACAGTTTCATTTATATATATATACATGGGAACACATATCCCCATAAATGTTTAATCATTCCCATGGATTATTGCACACATAATGGTGAACCCACACACATATATATATTTACATATCTATGCACCCTTAAGTGAGTCACCCTTGATTCGGTGACTAGCAACCACAAAAATCCGTCCAAAAGAATACTAGATATGAAGAAAGAACCTTACAACATTTAAAAACCTTAGTTTAGATGGTACGAAACAACCAGAGGGATTAAAACCTCACCTCAATTAGAGCTGATGAACCAAATAAACCTGAAACCCCATGATGGAGAACCATTTAGTATAAGAAACATGCTAGGGGATCATAAATACCAAAATCCCCATGTTTAACAAGTGTGAAAAAAGAAAGAGGTGAAAATCGTACCCTGAAACCAAGATGATGGGTCAAAACCACCAGAACCACCTCAAATTTAGCAGTGGTTGATGAAACACGCAATAACAGTGCTTGAGAGACCATTTTCATGCCCTAGCACTCAAGGTAAATCATAAAAAAACAAGTTAACCCTCGGTCTAGGGCTTGGCCGCACCTCACCGGGTGTCGATTAGGTCGAAAGAAATCCAGGAGAAGGTAGGAGAAGGGAAGAGAGGTCTCAACTTAATGGATCATGCAGAGACTCAGTGGAGATCCAATCATATTGAAAGAGTAAGTTGGGGCTGAGGAGTGGTTGCAAGAACAGCTCAAAGGGGGGCCCCTAGTGTGTCCCCAGTTTAGGGAGAGGGAGGAGACCCATTTGGTCATCTCAAAAAAATTTAACCCTTATTTGAAACTAAATAAAAAAATAAAAAAATAACAATAAAAAATAAAGATAATAGTAACAAATTATGATAATTATACAAATGACATTAATCGCAATTATAATAATAGTAATAATGATAACAATTAAAATATTATTATAATTATTAAAATCATTATTAATTTTTTATTTAATTGACATTAGATTTACTTTTATATTATAAATTTAATTTATTTTAAATTAATTTCAATATAAAACACCTATAAAAGTTTAATCTCTTAGAGGGAAAATGTTTCTGAAGCTCGGTTTTCAAACTAGTCTACATAGCTTATAGAAAAATTTAACATTCGTTGTTTTTTGTCCAATTCAAAAAGTAGAATGTTACATATATGGTTTAAATTGAATGAAAAAATCATCTATTTTTTTTAGTTTATGAGATTAAATCCGTAAATCAAATCTTATTTGAAACTATGTCATTTTTTTTGTTTTTATGGGATTTTATTTCATTATATGTTAATATTTTTGGAGATTCCAAATGTGCCCCTCATCTTAAATCTAAAAGTGAATATCCTCCGTCACCACATTACTCTTTTTTGAACATTAAATCTTGAAAAAATTATCCCCATTACAATTCTAATCTTCTTTATTTATATTCTTGAGGTTCTAGTCTTCTCTAAAGACCCTCTGTAGTTCCTTTAAGAGGATATCTAGAGGGATCTCATCGAAGAAGAGATAATCTCCTCTAATGATTCATTCAAATTTACTTAATATTATACATCTTATTCATGAGTTGAATCCATTATAATGTAATACATATAGTATAAAATAATTATTGAGATGTAATTATGATTATCTAACAACCATATTCCACCTTTTATCCATCCTATGAAAAACGAAATCACCAAATTCACATACATACGACATTCCCTTTCCACGCTGTGGTGTAATCAATTTGTTACCACCACCATACATGGATGGTTATGTTGATGGAAATAATATATATATGATTATTATAACCATATGTCTATTATGGAACAATAAACATATAATCCACTTCAATATCATTCCATAATTAAGGGAATTAAATCGTCATTGGTGTGTACATATGAAATGGCATATCCACAATGCGATGTGATTCCTTATACACAATCATAATTAATGAATTATTATATAATTTATTAATTAATAAATATGATATATATTTTATTATTATCATTCTATAAATGGTTTAACTATAACCTATGAATAGGAAAAGGGACTTTTCTAAAAAACATGCATAAAAAATAAAGCAGTTAATACCTAAAAGATGATTAATATTGTTATCAACAAATAGGTAATAATATGATCAGTTATGATGAAATAAAAATGAATATGATTCATGAATAAGTTACTGAAATAATTTAAACCCTTATTCATGTGTGGTTTTTACACATACAATATAACCTAGTCTGGAGGTAAGGGATAATTTCTCAATCTCAATATTATATGAGATTGTTTATATGTGTGTATTTACTAGGTTATATTTATCATCCATGTCCATGTTTACTAAATATGTGTCCCAAAATAGTTTTTATTTTCTTATGAAGTTATTTAATGTCACTTTTACTCATTATTAAATTTTATTAAACGGTATGAAATGAATCTTTTTTCATTTTCAATACGATGTACTTTTTGAATGATTGTAAAAAAGTACGAGAAGAATGTTTTTTATTAACATATAAAAAAGGAAATGATATTTTTTTTTCATAATTCCTTATTTCAATGAAAATTTATTTATAATATTTCAAGGTTATTTTGAAATAAATTCTTATCTTTTAATATAGAATAAAATTTTGAGAAAAGAAATCAATTTTGAAGAAGAAAGTACATTTTCCTCAAGAATTAATTACAAGTGTTCTTTCAAAATTATTTTCCATCCAAGATAGAATTATTTAATAGTTTATGTTTCAAGTATACAATATATATTATTCCAAAGCTTTGATTATGTTTATGATGAAATTATATTTATAAAATAGATTTATTTTATAGATATTATTTTATGGTGGAATGATGATTAAATAAACCCATTTTATTTCTTAGGTTATGGTTAATGATTTATGTTTTTGAGGAATATGTTTGAATGTTTTCATTATTGTAAGGGTGGTAAAAATATATAAATTCAATGAATTGGGTAAATATTTATATATCATGACCTAGTAATGACTATTAAATAAAATGACCTTAGTTATATAATATACAGTTGGAATAAGAAATGATATTAATTCAGAAATATGTGGCTAGAATGGTAAGTAAATATGGGTAAATAATACATGGATAGAATGAGGTGTGAAATCAGTTCTATAAAGGATACTTTCCTCTATGCCGGTATTTCCAATTATCCTTAATTAATATTGAAATGATTTTCTATACTTAAGAGTTTTATGTAATTCCTTGTTTTATAGAAATGTTATTTTTGATGGATCGTGTTATTTTTTATTTATTTCTTATGAACTACCATGATTTATTTCATGACTCATGCTTTTGATATATGTTATACATGGTCTATTTTAAAAAAATTATTTTCAGGTTTATAAATTCTTATTATCATTTTTTTGATAGTTTCCTTATTTATCCATTCTGAACATTTCTTCTCACCATATTCATATATTTTCTTTTCCTGGGATATAAAGAATGGTTTTATATAGGTAAAATAAAGGGGTAGGTCTTTATGGGAGATGTTGAAGATATTTAACCAATTTAGAATAATGTGTTTCAATTTTCTAATGGAACTAATGTAATATGGCCTTTGGGTGTCAATTTTTTTTATGTATTACGTATTCCACAAGATAACTTTAATTTCCACTTACATCAATCTTTTTCCTTTAGATTTGGTATTGGAGTCAAGTTTAGTTAACCATTTGAAGATAGAATAAAAAAATTATTGGGATCCTTGGAGATATTTCTATGGACATATCTAGGGATATCCATATGGATAAATCAAAGTATATGTTATAACCCTAGAATTTTGGTAATGATAATGGAGAACCTAGGATTAAGACTAAGATGTTATAGATTGAAAATACCATCCCTTGATTATTAGGTTTTTTCAATATGATTACATCCAATAAAAATTATTTTTTGGGTTTTATAAAATGGATAGAAATAAGAGGATTCTTATTAATAGAGAATATGGGGGATAATGGAATGATATTCCTCACAAGAAACCAAAAAAATGGGAGTTGGAAGGAGAAACATCATTATTATGCCTAATCTTAAGTCTATGTAAATTATTAATAATCTCAAATATTGTGACTTTCCTGAACCACCTTTGAAGAGAAAGATAGATTTTCCTGGTGACCACATGGGAAATAAATCTCAATTTTCCTCTGGAAAATCATATGGTAAGAGGAATGAAGGATAATTTTTCAAATTATGTTAATGATTCTTTTGATTAAGATTACATGGTTACAAAGTAAGTATTTGAAAATAAAAAAGGTTACATTTACATAATGGACAAGGAAATTGTATTTCTAAGGAATCAGTGACACTTAAATGTTTTAATTGTGTAATGAATGGGAATTATGAAACTTTTTTCCATAGGGGGAATGTTCATGAAGGGAATTAGCATGTAAATATGAATACTTGTTAAATATGTGATGAAGGAGAAACAACAAATGATATGTGAAATGAAATAAGTGTTAATTAATAAGAGGATGGATATTGGTTAATGTTTTTAGAAGAAAATAGAATGATTTCATGTCCATATATTAGAATTTAGGAATAATGTTTGGGATTTAAATTAACGGTATTATAGAATAATGAAACAACTATGGATTGGTCCGATGTAGTTTTTCTTTAAGGATTTAAGAGAATATATTGAATGGTACTGGTAACAAGGAAAAGTGATTGAGATAAAAAGTTATTATTTTTGAAAAGAAATTATAAAGGTAAGGATAACCCTTAATATGATCATGATGAGGAGATAATGATATTTTGATAAATATATATTGTTTATGAATTATTGTATGGTAATTATTTTCATAAAGATGATTATGGATTTAAGGAAAAGTGGTTTATACTCTAATGGACGAAGTTTATATATTTTAGCCTTAATAATGAGGAAAAATTCATGGTTTAAATAAGGATGTATGATAAATTTTCTAATTACCCTATTTCAATAGAATGCATGATTAATGTATACACATGATTGGAATGTGACAACCAAGAACTACCTTATGAGATACTGAAGATAAATATTTACCCGAATTGTTAACCTCTTTATAATGAATATGATTTTTAGTTTCCAATTGGATTGTATGGTTATCAATTTATAAAAAGATTAAGTTAAACATCCAATGATATTTAAAAACAATAAAGCATTACCTCACTACAGGTGGACTAATTCCTATTTGATAACGTATTCTAACCTTTTTTGTTGTGATAAATGTATATATAATGACCCATCATTCTATTTAATTATCTCATGAAATTTATACCTCTGAAGAAGAAAAATTAAACATTATTTCTTAGAATATGTGACAATGTATAAATTGGTCTTTTAATACAAAAGGGTGAAGTTAAGAAAAATCATGAATGTAAATATTCTAATAAAAATTCTTCAACATTAGGAAAAAGGAATGTGATGTAAAAGGGTTTCTTATTATCATCACTTCTTATGATATCAATGACCTCTTTCACACATCTTTATTTTAGGCTTTTGTGATTGTGAACCTCCTCTTGATCACCCGATTTCTTGTGATCGGTGATCTTTATTGATATCTATGATTATTTTCAATTTTAAACCATGACTAAATCATCACCTATGGTCTCTTACACAAAGATGTATTTATGATTTACTTTTTTAACTGTTATTTTCCAACTATTCCACTTTAAAATGAAGTTTAAGTATTTTTTATGATATGGATTTTTATGGAGGAAACATTCAAGTATTAATAATTTTATAACATAGAAGTATTTTGAGAGTGAAACTCATTTTATGGGTGGTTGAAATATCAGCCCTAATATTTTTATGAGATATATTCATTATTTTTTCATTTATGTTTTCAAATGTAATTTGATGTATTGTGTTTTAAGGTACACCAATATTGTCATGTTCTACACGCAAAATCAACTAATCTTGCGGTATATGCAATAATATTTTTGGCTTGTGTTACACACAATTTCAAGATTCTTTTAATATAATTATTTTCTCGTAAGATTCAATTAACATGAAAACTAAATATTATTCTATTACATTATAACCTAGCTATTATAATGGAATATATTAAAAATAGAAACTGAATTGTAAAATTATTCTTTACATATTTATATATAATTAATTATTTTTTGAGTAATTAATTATAAATGAAAATAAAACCCTTATAAAACATTAAATTTTTTCTGGAAAACAATTTAAATGAAATTAAGTGATTTGATAAATTAATTAATTAATTCATGATAGAATTTTTAATGAAATATAATTTAATATATTAAATATAATTCATAAAATTTATTATATATGTTTTCAAGACATGATATTAGAACAAATTCAATTCATCAGATAAAAGAAGTATTTTTTTTGAAAAAAAATGTTTTCTCGCCTTTTGATGGTGCACCGATTTTAAATCTAGATTTTACAGTTTTTAATATTTTATTTGAAAAAATAAAATAATTATTTGGATTTTTGATATAAAAATTTTCTTTGGATGAATCTTTGATAATTTTCAGATAAGTTTCATGTTATGATGAATTGAAAAATATATTAAATTTTAATTGAAAACAACTTTCTTCATCAAAATAATTTCTATGATTAAATTATATTATTGTATGGTTTTTAAGTATAAATAGATTATATTTTTATTATTTAATATAATTTATTTAATTTCCATTAATTTTACATTTTCTTTTTTATATAAAACATTTCAATCTTTTACAATGTTTTATCTTTTACAGCTAGTTTTCTCATTCCGACCATAGGTATAATTTTATTTTAATTAGTTAAAAAATTATGATTTATATTTTTAAAAATGGTTTAAATATTTGTAATTAGTGGGTCCAAATTATTTAAATATATTTCTTTTATTTTTAGTCATTATGAATAGTAACTTCAGTGATTTTTATTAATATAGTAAAAAGAAAATTTGGTAATTAAGGGTAAATATATTACTATAAAATTACCCTAGAAATTATAATTATATAATTGTATGATTTATTTTATACCTAAATCATCATTGGGATGAAATAGTATCATTTAGATTCCACTTGGGTGAGATTAGGACATTGAATATATTTTATTTTAAGAAAAGTTAAAAATTTCTTAGTCAAATTTTTATTACATTATCATTTATAAAATAAATTTATACATAAAATAAATTCATATATAAATACTCAATTAGAATCTAATTTTTTTATTTATCATGGTTATTTTTAAATAATTTTTATGAAATAAACAATTACATTATGGCTTATACATTTATTATACAAATCTTATTTAATTAATGAAAAAAAAATTAAATAATAATAATAATAATAATAATTGAAAGACCAAAAAACATGAAAAATATTATTGGTCAAGTATATATACCCTATATTAATACAAGGGTCTTTTTAATGGAGATTTGGAGATATATGAGAATTATTATGACACTAACAATATTTTACATAAAAGTGAAGTAAAAGTTATCACATCATGGTTTTATTAAATAATACATTTTTAATGTAGGATTTTCATGGATATATATTATACTATAATTATTATTATGAAATATAGAATAATTATCTTTATTATGTTATTTTATTTTTAATTTTTACGCAATGAATACGTATATTAAATAATTACACAATATAGTTGTAGTAATTATTTTGTTAATGAATATACCATATTAATGTTATTAAAACTACTAAAATAACTATAATTTTAGATAATTAATGTATATAAAGAATTTTTTAATAGAAATTGACCCTGGAGGGATATAATAAAATAATATTTTGGAGGATAAAACATTATCATGATATTTTTAAAAGTCAATATATTTTATAGTGTCATAATAGACACTATTGATGGTTTATCAAGATAATGTATTATTAATTTTTTTTAAAAATAGGAAAACATTTTTTAAATAATATATAATAAATATTATATGGTGAAATTTTTTCAATTTATTAATTTATAGTCTAATATACAAAATATAATAAATTATTTCACCCTTTAAATATTGAAACATTTGTTACTAGAGTTTAAGATTAAATAGAATAAAAAATTGTTTTATTGAAGATATAAGGTTTAAATTTAAAGAAAAACATGTATAAAATTTATTTTTTTAGTGATATTAAAACATTATCTCATATAATATTTTAAACTAAGACATTTTTTAGGTTTTCGGATGGGTTTTTATTTTATTATAAATTAATATTTTTGGAGATTCCAAATGTGCCCCAAATATCAATTATAAAAAAGAACAGACTCTATCACCACTTCACATCACATTAAGAATTAAAGGTCAACCATAAACTGAAATTTTAACTTATCAACTAACTTAATTACATTCTAGTGGTACCGGTCTTCTAAAAATAGAAACTATCATGACATTGAGAAGAGATTTATCCAGGGATCGTAGAAGAAGAGGCTATCTCCAATACCAATTATTTCAAACTTATTTTTTCTTCTACATCCATTTCATGAGTTTTATCCTTTATAATGTAATACATATAGTATCACCTATATTTATATATTTATTTATGATTTTGAAACAAACACATTCCACTTTCTATCCATTTTCTGAAAAAAACCATCATGCGTGCGTACATATGACATACCCTCTCCGCATTATGGTGTAATATTTTTTTCACCACCCTACATGGGTGGGTATAATGAGGTAAATAACACCTAAATATGATTATTATAAAAATATTTTTATTTTTTAACAATATATATAGTATTAACTTACATACCATTTCAAAATTAAGGGAATGATATCGTCGCTCGGGCGTACGTATTGCCTATCATCTCCACGATGCGATGTCATTCATTATACATGATATTCATTCAAAAATTATTATAGAAATATTTGAATGAAAAAATATGATTATATTATATTAATATAATTATTTTAATGTTATAACTATAACCTAAGTAGATGAATAAATGATTATCCAACAAAACACGTGTATGAAAATAATGCAGTTAATACCTAAAGGATGGGTAATAATGTTATCAAAAAACATGTAATAATATGATAACATATGATATCATTAAAATAATTACGATTTTGGAATAAGTTAATGATGTTATTTGGAACCTTAAAAATGTGTTATTGTCTTTTATAAAGGAACCCAAAACTAAGATATGGGGTACTTTCACAATCTCATTATTATCCAAGATTGTTATAAATGAGTATTTACTCTGGTATATTTACCATCCATGTTTATGTTTACTTATATGTATTGAAAAGTATTATTTAGTTTATTCTAGAATTATTTAATATCAATTATAGTCTTTTGTGGATTTTAATAAACAATATAAAATGAATATTTTTTCGTTTTCGGGATGAGTTAGTTTTTGAATTATCAGAAAAAAGTATGAGAGGAATATTTTCTTTTAACATAAACAGCATGAATTGAATTTTATGTTTTAATAATTCCTTATTTACATGAAACATCGTTTAAAATATTTAATTTGTTTTTCTAAGGAAATATAATTTTTGAAATTTCATTGAATTTTGAGAAAATAAAATTTTGTTGAAGAAGAAAGAGAATTTATTCAATAATTAATTATAATTATTAGATCAATATTATTTTCCATCTAAGATAGAATTATTTTAGAGCTTTATTTTTCAAGTATAATTTGCATATTTTTTTTCTATTGTATTTTTATGATGGAATTCTATTAATGAAATCGATTTGTTTTACATGGATTATGTTATGGTGTAATTATGTTTAAAGAACCCCATTTTATTCACTATGTTTTGATGAATGATTTGTGTTTTTGTTTCAAAAAAAAATAATTATTTTATTATGTGATGTGTGGGATATATGTATACATCCAATTCATTATGTAAAATTTTATATATAAATATATATATATGATTTTAATGAGAATTGATCTCAGTTCTATAATATAGGATTGGAAAGAGAAATGAAGTTTGTTCAGAAATACTGGGATTGAATGGTAAATAAAACTGGTTTACTATTATAATAATAGAATGAGGTGTGAAATAGGTTCAGTAAAGGATTTTTTCCACTATGATGGTCTTGGGAACGATCCTTGGCTAACATGGAAATGATTTTATATGGTTATGTGTTTTCCAAAATCCAATGTTTAATTGAAATTCAATTTTCTGATAGATCATATTACTTTATGATTTATGCCACATGAATTGATAAGATTTATTTCATGATACCAGATTCAGATATATGTTATACATGGTCTAAATTTAAAAAATTATTCTAATGTTTTAACATTCTTATCTTCATGTGTTGTTTGATATTTTTCTTATTTACCCTTACTGAACATCTGATCCCACCCATTTCATATGTTTTATATTCGCAATGGTATAAAGAACGGTTTTATGTAGGAAAACTAAAGTGGGAAATCATTGTAGGATATTTTGAATATCATTATCAAAATTAGAAGAATGTGTTCCAATTTTCTAATTTCTCTAAACTAACACAACCTTTGGGTGTCTATTTTTTCAAAGTATTAAGTATTCTAAAAAAAATTAATGTAATATCTACATACGTGAAGCTTTGGTCATAAGATTTGGTAACATAGAAATATTTAGTCGAACATTGGAATCTTGGATGTGAAAAAATTATTGAGAACCTTAATGAAGATTTTAATTATATGTATTTGGATTTCCCTAATGATTAACTTATGTATAGGTTACAATCGTATATTTTTGGTGATGATGACTGTTAACCTAGGATTAAATATACGATGTTATAGATTTAATGTACATTACCTTGATTATGAGGTTTTAATAGTATTATTATTTCCTCTAAAAATTTTATTTTTTGTTTTTAAGAATTTACTAGGAACATGAGGAATCATGTTAATGGATGATATGATGGACAATGGAATAATATTCCTCATGAGAAATCCAAAAAATTAGAGTTTTAATGAGAAACATCATTATTATGACTAATCAGATATCTCATTATATGATCAATAATCTAAGCTTTGGTGAGTTTCCTGGCCCACCAAAAAATAGAAATATGGAGTTTCATGGTGACCATAGAGGAAATAAAGATGAATTTTTCTCATCTAAATCATGGAGGAAGAGTAACCAAAAAGAATGTTTGAAATGAACCGAATGATGCTTTAGGTGTGGAAAATAAGGAAACAATTAAAATAATTGAAAAGATAAATGTCCAGTTAACATAATAAACAGAGACAATGGTCTTTCTAACACATCAATGAGAGTTAAATGTTGTATATGTGTAATTTATGGGCATTAAGAAAATCGGTGCGTTAAGGGGGAAGATCAAGAATGGAATCAACAAGGCCATATGAATAATTGTAATATTTACGAAAAAAGAAACTACAAACAATATGTGAGATAAAATAAGTGTTATGGAATAAGTGGGTGAATGTTGGTTAATATTTTTAGAATATATTGGGATGATTTCATGTATATTTATTATAATTTAGGATTAATTTGGTGAATGTACATTTAGATATTATGGAATAATGAAACATCTATGTATTGTTAAGATATATTTTCTCCACATGGATTAAATAAAAAATATTGAATGGTATCAGTAACCATGAAAACTGATTGAGGTAAGAAGTTATGATTCTTGTAAAATTAAATATTAATTGATGTAAAACCCTTAATATGAGAATGGTGATGGGATAATGATATTTTGATAATGATATATTAGTTATGAATAAATGGATGGTAATTATTTCATTGTATTTGATTAAGGATTTTTTGAAATGTATTATATAATATCATGGATGAAGTTTACAGATTTTGTTCTTAAGAATAATAAAACATACATGATTTCAATAAGAATGTAAGGTAAATTAGGTTATTACTATGTTTCAAGAGAATACGTGATTAAGTTATTCACATGATTGGAATGTGACAACCAAGAACATGCATTTTGAGATATATGAGTTAAATGTTTATCCAAATTATTTACCCTATTTATAATGTTTTGGATTTTCAGTTTTTAGAAGGATTATAAGGTTATCAATTTAATAAAATTTTATTAAAACTTTGGATTAGGTTTTTTGAATAAAGTATTATATCACTATTGGTGTACTTAACCATATTTTATAACTTATTATAATTTTTTTAGTTATGATAAAGAAAGATGAAATGACCAATCATTCTATTTATGGATATCATGATTTTTTAATGCTTTAGGAATAATAAATTCAAATTATTTTACTAGAATATGTGATAAAGTATAAATTGATCTCGGAATACATAATGGTGAAGTAATAATAAAATCCAGAAATCATATCTTGTCATTCATATTCATCAACATTCAAAAAACTGATCGTGATGTAAAAGGGTGTCTTGTTATCATCATTTCTTACAATATCAATGAACTCTTTCCCCCATCCTTAGTTTATGGTTTTTTGATGGTTAACATTCTTAGTACCACCCAAATTATTATCATCAGTTATGTTTATCAATATCTATGAATATTTTGGCTTCTACCCCATAACCAAATCTTTACTTTGGTTCACTTACATAGAGAACTAATTATGACTTAATTTCAGCACTTGTTATTTTCCATACATTCTTGTTAAAATGAAATTTTATAATTTTTTAATGATGTGTTTTTCTATAAAAGAATCTTTCATGTATTAATCCTTTTATAATGAAAAAAATTTCAATGGAGAAATTGATTTTAAGCGGGGTAGAGTATAACTCTCTGATATTTTTATGAGATATATTTTTTCTTCATTTATTTTTGCTTTTTAGAATACATTGATGTGTCATGTTAGATGATACACCAAGATAAGATTGTACTACACACAACACCAACATAGCTTGAGGTATACTCAATAATATTCTTGGATTGTGTTACACATAATATCACGATTATTTTAATGGAATTCATTTCACATAAGACCCAGTTTATATGAACAACTAAATACTATTATTTTACATTATAACATAGCTATTATAATAGAAGCTATGCAAATTAGAAAAATAATATGAATGGATGATCTATATCTTTATATATAATTAATTCTTTTATGAGTAATTAATAATAAATGAAAATAAAACCATTGTTAAAAATGAAATATTTTCTAAAAAAATATTTAAAAGTAATTAAGCGATATTATAAACTAATAAAATAATTATTGATATATTTTTATAATTAAATATAATTTAATATATTCAATATAATGTTTAAAATTCATAATTAATGTTTTCTATACTTTATATATGAAATATTCTATTTTTTGGATAAATAAATCATTTTAAAAAAATGTAGTTTTCCACCTTTTTATAGTGCACCCATTTCAAATATAGTTATGAAACCTTTTATATTATATTTTAAAAAATAAAAATATTATTTTGAATATTGATATAAAAATTTACTTTTGATGAATATTTGATACTGTTCTGATATGTTTCATGTTTTCCTTAATGGGAAAAATATAATAAATTTTAATTGAAAAAACATTTTTCATCAAAATAATTAATTAGGTTAAATTATATTATTTTTTTGTTTTAATGAATAAATATATTTTATTTTTATCAGTTAATATAATTTAGGTCATTTTAATTCATTTTACAATGTATTTTGATATAAAATCATTCAGTCATTTAGAATGTTTTAACATTTAAAACCAGTTTTCTCATTCTAACCATGAGATTAATTTTACTTTAATCACTAGAACGTCTATTCATTGAATATTTTAAAAATGGATTCTATATTTGTAATTATTGGGTCCAAATTATTTAAATTAATTAATTTTCTGTTTCTGAAAAATGAATTGTATCTTCAGTAATATTTATTAATATAAAAAAACGTAAATCGAGTAATTTATGGTAAATATAATACTATAAAATTACCCTAACACTTTTCCAAATATAATAGTATTAGTTCTTTCCTCCCTAATTCATCCTTGGGTTGAAATTTTATCCTTTGAAAGCCACCTGGGTGAGATTTAGAATATTTAATATATTTTTTCCTAAAAAAAGATAAAAATGTATTTATGAAATTTTGATGACATTGTCATTTCTAAAATAAGTTTATGAAGAATATAAACTATACTATAAATACTCAATTGAAATATAAAATGTTTTTAATTATCATGGTAATTTATTATGATTATTTGGAAATAAAGAATTACATTAAGGCTTATACATTAATGAAAGAAAACATATTTACTTGAAGAAAAATCAATAACCTAATTTTAATTAAAATAATAATAAAAATTAAAAGAAAAAAATCATTGAAAAATATTATTGGTAAAGTATATGTCGACTATAATAATCCATGTTTTGTGTTATTGACCATTTGGAGCCATATATAAAATATAATGACACTTATAATATTTTATTTAAAGTGATGTTAAAGTTTTGACATTGAAGTTTTATTAAGTAAAACATTTTTAATATGGAATTTTTCATTATATATATTATAATTTTATTATTAACGTTAAATATAAAATAATTATTTACATTATAATATTTTTTAAAATTTATCCAATGCATAAGTATATTAAATAATTACACAAAACTGATGTATTAATTATTTTAAAAATTTAAATTTCACATTACTGTTATTAAAACTATTAAAATAAATATAATTTGGTTTAGTTATTATTTCCAGAAAAAAATTTAGAGGAAATTGACCCCTTAGTTATATAATAAATTATTTTAGAGGAGAAAATATTATATTGTTATTTTAAAAACAATAAATTTAATAGTGTCAAAATTGATACTATTGATTATTTATCTAAATAATGTATTATTAAATTATTTGAAAAAAATTTTATTTATTATAAACGAGATTATAATAATTATTATATATTGTAAAATTTTCTAACTTAATCATTAATGGTATGATTCACAAAAAATAATTAAATAGTACCACATTTAAATATTGAAATACGTGTTGCCGATGTTAAATATTAAATAGAATAACTAAGAATTAATTAAAAGGATAATATTTAATTTGATTGAAAAACATGTCTCAAATTTATTAGTTGATGATAAAACAACATTATCTCATCTCATATTCGAAATGGGGACATTTTTTTTTGTTTTTAGATTGGTTTTTTTATTATAAATTAATGTTTTTGGAGATTCCAAATGTGCCCCTCATACCAATAATAAATTGTACATCCTTTGTCACCATTTCACTTCACATTGAGCCTTAAATTTTGTCTATCCTCTGACCATTTCCCATTTTCAACTTACTTAGTTACATTGTATAGGTTCTCGTCTTCACAAAAGTCCATCTATAGTGCCTTTAAGTAGAGAATTAGGGGGACTCGTCGAAGAAGTGGTAATCTCCTCTACTGATTCATTCAAAAATATTTATTTTTATAAATTATCTTAATTAGTTGTGTACATTATAATGTAATAATTATAGTATATATTATTTTAAGAGATGCCATTTTTATTTTGTAATAACTATATTACACCTTCTATATATCCTATGAAAATCGAAAACATCACGCATGCGTATGTACGACAAACCGTCACCACACTCTGGTGTAATCTATTTTTCACAACCAACATAAATGGATAAGAATAATAATGAAAATAATTACAATATATTGTCATTATAACATAATTTTTTATTTTGGAACAATATATATACCATCCACTTTAATAACATTCCATAATTAATGGAATGATATTTTCGACAGTGCATTTGTAGACCAACCATCTCAATGATGTGATGCAATTAATTCAACCTGATATTCATTAAAACAAGATTATTTAAATTATTATAATGAATAAATACGATATATATTATATTAATGTAATTTAGTAAATTATATAACTATAACATAGGAAAAGGAATAAGGACTTGTCCAACAAAAAATGGGTACAAAAATAAATAAGGTAATACTGGATGGACAAATAATAATGTTATTATCAAACAAGTAATAAAATGATCACTTATGATATCAAAAAAATTAATGTTATTCTTTAATAATTTAATGAAGTTATTTTAACCCTTTTAAATGAGGTTTGTACATGTACAACGAAAACCGGATCTAAGGCAAGCGATACATTCACAATCTCATTATTATTTGAGATTGTTAATATGTGTGTATTTACTAGGGTATATTTACCATCAATATCCATGATTACTAAATATGTGTCTCAAAATATTATTTATATTCTTTAAAAACCATTTAATGTAAATTATACTCACTAGTAAATTTTATTAAATATTATGAAAGGAATATTTTATCATTTTTGATAAGAGTTTCTTTTTGAATTATCAAAAAAATACCAGAATAATATTTTCTTATAACTTCTACAGAGTGAACTATTTTTTATTATTTCATAACACCTTATTTAAATGCAAATTCCATTAAAATATTTCATGATTACTTTCAAATAAATTCTATTTTTTTAATTTTAGGGAATTTTTAAAAAATAAAATGTTTTTGTAGAATAAATGACATTTTTTTCAAGAATTAATTATAAGTGTTCTGTCAATATTATTTTCCATATAAGATGGAATGCTTTAATATGTCTATTTTTTAAGTATACTATACCAATTTTTCCTATAGTTTGATTTAGTTTAGGATGGAATTATATTTATTAAATCTATTTGTTTTACATGGATTATGTTATGGTATAATGGTGTTCAAAGAAACCAAATGTATTCAATGTGTTATGATGATCAATTTATGTATTTGGGGCAATAAAAAAAAGATTTAATTATGATATGGGTGGTAACTATATCTCCCTACAATTAATTGGGTACATAGTTATATCTCATGAGATATATAGGACTAGAACATGAAATGTTCTCAATTCATTAATATAGAGTGGGAATGAGAAATGATCTCTATTTATTAATTCATGCCTGGAATGGTATGTAATCCCAGTTCAATAATACATGGCTAGAAAATGGTGTGAAATTAGTTCAATAAAATAATTTTTCCACTATTATGGTGTTGGAAATAATCATTGGGTATCATAGAAATGATTTTCTATGCCCATGCATTTGGAAAAATACCATGTTTTATGAAAATGATATTTTTTGACAGCTCATGTTCCTTTATGAATTATGTCTTATGAACTAACAAGATTTATTTAATGACTCTATATTTTGATATATGATATAAATAGTCTTATTTTAATAAGCTATTTTAATGTTTTTACATTATTATATTCTTGTGTTTTTCATTATTTTTAATGTTTACTCGTACTAAGACTTTGAGCTCACCCTTTTTCATATGTTTTATTATCCCCAGGATATAAGAAAATGTTTTAGGTAGGAAAAATAAATGGGGAGATATTTAGGGGATATGAGGAAGATATTTAACCAATTAAAAATAATCTGTTATATATTTCCAGTGGAATTAAATAATATGCTCTTTGGGAATCTATTTTTGTAATTTATTAGTTATTCTATAAAAAATAATTTAATGTCTATGTACGTAAATCAATGGTTGTCAAAGAATTACTAATACAATAAGTATATATTTGACCATGTAATGGTTTTTCCATTTCATTGAATGGGTAGGGTTGATAATGAATTGGAAAGATACCTATAATGGTGAACTCATAGATTTTTTGTAATCTAAGCATTAACCAGTCATTTCTGAATGATATAGGAGGTTTCCATGTCGTTTAACCAGTTTAAATTATGTGTAATGGTCGTTGGGTACATCCCATGAGAATGGTTCACACCATGAAAGTTCAATCACATGGGAAGTTTCTAAACGTTTTAATATAATTAAATATATGTTTTTAATTCAATGTGATGGGTTTTTTAGAGGTTACAGAATTTAACTATATCAGGACGTGTAATGGGATTACACGTCATGAAATTCCCTGAATGATTGTTATATATAGGAATCACAGATTATATCATCTTTTATCCCCATCTCTAGTTTCAATTATCTTGACCTAATTTCTATCCCAAGAGATCTTGGAACTCTCGAATCCTTCATGATTATTTTGTTTGGCATTCAATCGTCATTGCATTGGCGGTGTGAATTCTCATGTAAGAATTCTTCATTTTTTCTCTATCTCTCTCTCTTCCTCTTTAGGGGTTTGTTATATCAACATTAAATTGATGGATCTATACTCTATGTTTCTATATCTCTTTTATAGGATGAGTTTTGAGGTATTATGTTCTTTTGTTCTTGTTGGAGGGTTTCATTGTGGGTGTTTTGTTTTCATGATTTTTTTCTGATTCAGTCCTATAAGCCCAAATTGATTAACCTTAAATTTCATAATTTATTTTAATTATTGATTTAAATTCAATTTTTTTTAATTTAATTAAATTGGATTTGATTAAAACAAAAATTATAGTAAATTTGAGAGTTTTAAATGGTTTTGGAATGAAAATTAGATAACCCACCAAATCCATTGAATTAGGATGTGTTTTTATATGGATGGAAATGGTCTCAGTTGAATTGTTTAATTTTATTATTGAATAATATTTGATGGAATTTTTTAAAACTATGAAAATGGAATAAAATGTGTTGATAGAAAATTTGTGGTTTTATCTTTTGAAAAAGTTTTTTTATAGTTAAAAACAATTTTTTGTTTTAAATGGAATATTTATTTTTGAAATTGTTTATTGTGATTTAATTATATTTTTATAAGTCTTAAAATATATTTCCCATAATTGATGTTGTAATAGAACATGAACGACATAGGTAGATTATGAGATATTTGGACACAGTATATTATTATATAACATTCTAAAACATAAATGTAGTAGTTCACACCCCCTAAGTAGTGGTGATGAGTCATCTTTGACTATTGTCTAGAAGACATGTGTACACATATATTTTCATGAGCACATAGAGAGTATAAAGTCCTATATCCTAAAACATTCTTAAATTTTGGTATACGATCATGTTTCTTAGTTTCATAAATTTGATATATAAATTTATTCCAATGTTTTGAAACTGTTTTAAATTTCCTTACTAATTTATATTAACTATTTTATAATTTTTTTATTTAATCAATTATTTGAGAATTATTCCATCACTTGTAGGCCTTTGTATAATATATTTTACTTTATTTAAACTTTATATATATATTTTTAAATATACTTTAAAATTAAAAACCTATTTATTTTAAAATTTAAGTAATTATTTTGGTATGTTATAATATTGAAATCAATTTTGTAATCCTTGGCATGACCCAATTGAGATTTTTATATCACACCCTACTTGTGCCTTTGGGTATTTTTAGATTGTATCCTTTTATGTTAGATGAAGGTGAGAGAAGATCTTATAGGTGCATCTGGCCATTTGAACATGTTCTTTGTGTGTTGTGTCCTCATGAGCTTGGGTTTTTAATATTTTGGTACTTATGTTGAAGTACTTTGGGATTTAATTCCTATTTGAATTCTAGTATGTTACACCCAGGGGTGTTTTTTTATTATTCATAGATACTTATTTGATTTAATTACTTATTATTTGTGGAAAAATCATTACAAATTTATGATTGTATGATTACTAGTGATATTTTCAAATCTTTGGGGATAAGGATTGCCCTTTGAGATATGATAGGGTTGGCCTGGTTGTCTGGTTACCAGGGTACTCGGGTTGGTTCATGACAATAGAATTAATTCTAGTGACCTAAATTGGATTAAAAATTTAAAAATAGATCATATTCTAGTTAAAAACCAATTTATGATAAAATAATCATTTTAACTTATTTTGATGAAAAGTCTGTTTTCAACTAAAATTCAGTATTTTCATTAATCAAAAAATGATACTTCTCATTAAAATGTCCATAATTCACCTTATAATAATTCTAACATTACAATTTAAATACCGAAGTTTATTTTTTTCATATAAAAATTGACAATGTTTTATATTTTAATTTAAAAAAATTTATCAATTAAAAGGCATGATTTTTTTAGAAAAATAATGTTTTTATGCTTAAAATTGGATTTATTGTTTTTTTATGCCCATAGAATTTATCAGATGAATTTAAAAAAAATTAACTGAATATATAATATATAAATTTCATTTAATATGATCCACTGATAGTAATTAATTTAATAAATCAAGATAATATACTTTTTATTTTAAAAACGTGTTTTTATAAGAAAATTTCTTTTATATTTAATTGGTTTTTCAATTTATTTTTAATACATTGGTAACCAATGAATTCAAACATATATTTTTATAATTTATTGAATAATATTCATAACATCTAATTTAATTTCTAGGTTATATCTTATTATATTAAATAATAATATATTAATAATATATTTTTGGTTGGTAAAAACTAGTCTCGTGTGTAATGAATGTAATTGAAGAAAGTCGTTCTAGTGTGTAACACTAGGTAACTCGGTGTTGTTCCGATTTTAAGCTGCAAAAGATATTGAATTTTTTTAAAATAGTAAATATTTTGTAAGGTATCAATATTTTATATTCCTTTCAACCATTTTCTGGGTTTTATTAATGCTATTGAATATGCTGTTCATATTTTAAACTATTAGGGTGTTACATTATATGTAAAAATTTTATGTAAAAACATATTATACTTAATGAAATTTTTCTTATAGAATTTTTTTTATATTTTGGTGGAAAGATTCAATTTATATATAATCCACTTATGTGAATTGAATTTGGAAAAATAGATTCTATATTTGGAATCAGGAAAACTAATAATATATTATTTTAAACTGATTTTTTATATAATTAATAGTAAAAATAGTAAAAATTAATTACCAAGGTTATGGTTAAAGCGGGTCTACCGAGAGGTTCATCTAAAATGAAAAGAGTTAAAATAACCCAGATACTTATTAAATTACTATTTTTCTTCAATATTCCAATATTATTACACCAATGGTTCAATAATGATAAATTTTAGAGCAACTTCTCTTCTGAGAAATGTGGGTATCACTTTTTTTCATTCAAAAACATCAACGGGGTCATCTCCCCCACATATGAAATGAACACACATCTCCTCTTATATTCCCAAACCCAATACCTTTTCGATCACTAAATCTTAGAACAAGTATTTTAATTATATACACCACACATCCTATAGAAATTTTTTTGATAATAAATCAAATTGAGTAAGGCATTGTGTATAAAATTAAAGAGACTATTTGAAGAAGAGGTAATGTTCCTACCCTTGTGTTTTCTTTTTAATTATTCTTTCATAACTCTAAAATAATATCAAACAATGATAAAATATTAATACTAGTATAAACTATATATTGAGATGCCATCATTTAAATGGAATAACATATATCCATATCATTATCCATAAAATTGGAAACCAAATCATCTATTGTGTGTATGGAGAACTACCACCATGTGAACCATTTTAATTTGTTTTACATCATATCACATGAATAGATATAATGATGTATTTAACATATTTATATGATATTTTTTACAATAATATAGTTATGGAACAATAATATCACATATACCTTCTTACCTTCCAATTCATTAGAAAAAAAATAACGTCTCTCGTTCGTACATGTGGACTACCGCCTCCAAGTAGCGATGTGAAATATTTTTCATTTTATTTTAACAAGGATGGTAATAAAAATATATTTAATTAAAATACTTGAAATATCTTATATAATAATATTTTATTAATGGTGAAACATTATTTACCTTTATTACTATCTATCTATTGAAAACATCGATATATTATTCATGAGTATGTATGACCTACCATCTTCATGAATGTTATAACTCATTTTCACATCTCTAATTTTTAAAGAGCATTATAAATTTTTATAAAGTTATTATATATGTATTTATATAATGGTTAAAAATATTTATATTATTTAACCATAATCAATTTAAATGTTTTGAAATTCCCAAACTAAAATTTACATGAAAAACAGAGCAATTATCACCTACAAAATGATTTTAACAAAAAAATTTAATTAACAAGTCATAAAAAACAATAAGTAAATAGTATATGGTATGAAATATATTATAATAGTTCTATAATATATTTATAATAAATCCTTATTTTTTATAAATGAGGCATGGAAATTTATTAAAGAAATAGAATGTGAGGAAAGGGTTTCTTGTCTCAGTTTAACTTCCCTGACATGAACGTCATATTCACCAATTATTTCTATTGTTTAGTGTATATACATCCTAGATGACATTATATATATAATATATTTATCTTCATTGTAATTAAGGTTTCAAATTATATTACTTCTTTCAAGGGGCTTATAATTAAGAATTTACCAAAGCGGTAAGGGTTTGTTTGACAATCTCATCATTTTTATGATTTTTTATATTTGGGTCTTTCTTGGGGGAATTAATTGGTATTTATATACTTTACCCAATATATGTAACAATAATTTTTTATTCATGTAAATTTAATTTAATGTTTCTATTTTCATATGCTTTTACTTAAAATTATGTATATTTTTTTCAATTTGATATTACTTCACTTTTCAGTTGAAAATACGTTTTCTATAATATGAATTTTTTCTAGAAATGTATGATCCCAAACATCATGGAGGTAAATTATTCTATAATTTTATTAATATATCATGTTTGGATACTTTAATGTCTACATATTGTGTGTGGAATCTCTGTGTTGTTCTGGGGGTGTTGGACATAAATGAAAGGGAAATATGGCCATCCAATAAATCATTTATAGTTGGAACACAGTTAGGGTAAACCTGGTGCCCAAACCATGCTAAATAGTAGGAGTGGTGCATGTTTAGGTGAGCTGTGAAAGGGGGAAATCCAAGTCATATAGTCATGGAAAAAGGATTTCATCAAGGTTTTCATATAAATTCTCAAACCATGCAAGCTCCCCAGGTAACCGGGTGACTTAGAACTCACTTAGATAGAGGTTGGCACACTGTTTGAGAAAATATGTAGCCAAACCATGTTCCCCATTAAAATGTGAGAAATTACTCTTTCCACCTCATTATTTTAAGTGTTTCACAAGATTTTCTTCCGCATTCTTCTTTCTATATACCTAGTGACAAACCTAAGCACCCAAATATTTCCTAGGGTTTATCTCCTTTGATTATTGGTTTTATTGACTGACATTAGTTTGAGATGAATGCTCTTGGGATGTTTAACGATCACATTTTTTCTCTTTTCTATATAATTGATTTGTGTTTTTTTTATTTCTCTTCTGAATATATAAAAATATCTTTTTTTAGTGGATCATTGTTTAGGTCATTTATGGGATGGTTTAATCTGGATCTAAGGCTAATCTTAAGGTATTATTCTTCTACGATTCGAGGTAGGTGATCTATAGGTAAAATCCCATAATGTTATTGTCGATTTGATCATGCGTTGTTGGGATATTACTACTATATTGATGTGAATTTGATAAATTTGTAATATTTGGTCAAATGGTTGTCTAAATTGTTATTTATTACTCTCATGATCCTTGTGGAATTCCTTGAGATTGATTACACCATTTAAGGCCACCCATGGAATGTGCTAATTTTCCCAAACATTGGAAATTGTAATGTTACGAAAACGTTAATTTTTATTGAAATAGATTCCATGATAAATGTGTTGACATGTTAGTTTGAATTATAATATTCAAAAATGAAAATTGGGTAATTTTGTTGGAAATGACATGAGATATTTTTTTGGAAAATTTTAAAAGGGTTAAAAGGAATAATGTGAATGTGTCAAATGGATTATAAGTTTGAAATTTAATTACATAAATTGGATAATACCTGTGAATTAATCTATTATGTGTAGTGATATATGTGTGGAATTTTTTTAATTTGATAAATATGTTACGTTATAAAAAGAGAAATGGGTTAAATGGGTAATGATATGTAAATTTTAAATTCGGTAAATAGTTAAGTCCTAATGATGGTTCATGTGGGTAATGAAGTGTAAACTATGAATGTCATGTGTATTTATTTTTTATGATTTTTGATATAGTGTATGTTGTAAATGGATAGATAATCTTGAGAAAATGGCCTGGTGGAGTGGGATAATGTATTGTTTCTCCTCCCACAGGCCAGGTTGGACTAAGGGTCTAAACCCCACCACTAAAATACATCGGTTAGGGAGTCAGACTAAGTCTCTTTCCCCCAAATAGATGAATTTGATGAGACTTCTCGGAATAAGAATAAAACGTAAGTGTGATGTAATCATTTATGAAATATTTACCCCTAGAGTGATTGGGAACATTGATTATCCCTTTATGCAGGATAATTGATAGCATTAGAACATAGTGTAAATGATGTAAATGCCCAACCCAAAGAATGAATGCTGAAAATTGTTAAAGTGGATATTTTTAACTAATGGTACCCCTGTTTTATTTTTTTCCATACGATTTATTCATTAATTTCATGAACTATCAACTTTGGTGAAATATTTTATATACACTATTGGTGTTGGACTACTAAGTTGTACTCACAACCTGTTGAGGCCACCATTAGGTACCCTAGAAGATTTCATTGTTGGAGTTCAAGAAAATGGAAAGAGCCCTATTCTGGGGAACTGTGTTCGGATTTGGATTTCCATGTGTGAGGATTAAAACAAGCAGTGATGACCCATTTTGGGGATTCATGTATTGTCTTATTTTTTGATTTTACATATTTGGATTTGTTAACATGACACGACATATTTATCCTTGGTTTATGTTTTTGTACCCTATTTAGGAATTGGTTGGTAATGAATATTATAGTTTATTACTTATTACTTCCTAATTTCTTATTGTTATCTTATGTTACAAAACCTAATAATGTGGCTATATTCTCCCCACATATTACCTTGGACCTTCGCTACTAGTTGGTAGCCGATAGCATATAGGGACACGCTTCTGAGTTCATTTGATGAACTGGCTTGGGGAACCAATTTAGTTTCTTCCAAGATAGAGATGTAAAAAGTGGTATTAGAGTATTTAGGCTATCTATAATACTATTTTGTAATTTTATATGCTATATTATAATGATTTAGGACTTGAAAATGAATTTATGCTTGGGAGTAGCTAACTGACACATGAGGTAAAACCCAAGTACACCGGTTGTGAATTGTTGTTCTTGATGTGTGTTGTCACATTTGAATGATGTTCCACCTATGGGTGATGTAGTTTTATGTGATGTTATTGTTTCATAATATTTTCCCATTTTCATAAGGGAATGAGGCTATGCATTTAAGTATTATTATTGACACCCATGGACATAGGTGGAATGCATCATGATAGGCACACACAGGAAGGTTGTGTGGATCATGAAAGGTGGAAGGCATTTTAAATTCCTTAATACCTTATGGAAATTAATTCCTAATAAAGGTGATTAAAGTGGTTATGTGGAAATAATGTTATATAATGGTTAATGTATTTTTCTAAATGTAATGTTATGAATGAGTTTAAATGTTTGTGGTATCATGTTGAAACGATATTAAGTCCCCAAATGAGAAAGATTCACAATGTGAAGGTAATATGGATTGAAAAGGGTTTTAAATGAATACAAGTGACTTTGTAAGTTGGTTTATCCCATGTTTACGAAGTTCCATGGTTGGGATAATTGATGTTAGTCTTATATGTGTGACTATTTATATTAGGATAGTGTTTGTAGGGTGAGTTGTTTAATGTTAGTATAAAGACTTATTTTTCACAAAGCATAGATGTTTTATGTTATGTGTATGATATGTGTTGTTTAATTATAGAAAATTTCCACCACAACTATGGGTTATTGTTCAATGAAAAAAGGATATCACTATGAATGATCCTCCATATGCGGTGAAATAAATTAAAATGGAATAGTGTAATAGAGGTGAAGAGTATTTCAATGTTACATTTTCTTATTTTTTTTACAGATGATGGAATATGACCCAGGTTAAGTAGTACCATGTTTTTTTATTTGAATAGGGAGTTTTAGTTTTAACACCCACTAATGTTTCCGGGAGGGGGTGGAATTGAGGATGAAATTTTCTCGATAGATTCTATCGAGATGATTTGGGAAAACATGGAGAATCCTCTTAAAAAGAGGGTCATGATTGATTCTTATATTTTCCAAGGACATGCAAATCACTAGTGGGATATTTTGCTTATGAATTATTAGGATAATGTTATATTATGAAAATTCATCTAGGAAATGTTTCTAGAAAATTTATATCTAGATTACTTGAATCAAGAGAAGGCTGTAGTGTTTTCGAGTTTATCCTAAGGGTATATGTGGGTGAAGGTTTATGGTTTCCACTTGAAACACTATGTGCATGCTTCGGTAGGGGATGAGGAATTTATGGAGAGATTTTTAATGGATGGACATTGGAATGAGGTCTAGTCATACGTAAATATATTCCATTTAAATAGTTTTGTGGAAGTAGTTGACAAGGAGATTATTTTTGAAGGGAACCTTAAGGAAGATTCTAGTGGTGGGCATGCAGTTCTAATTGGGTGAACCAGTGGTGTGACTTTCAATGTTAAGAAGTGCTGCATCGAATGTTTACAATAGGGAAGTGGTGGAAAATGAAGTCAGAAAATGGAACTAGCCTCATAGGGTAGTGACTAAATTTTCTTCTATTAGTGGTAAAAGTCAGAAAACATGTATAGACAACGTCCCCAACAGCCAATTGAGTTCCAATTGTGTGGAATGTTGGGGAATGGGTATAAGTTCTATAGAAGCCCATAAAAATGGGTACTGGTAGAGGGTTGTGGCTGAGGAAAACTGTATTTAGAGGATTGTTATCCAATATCTGGCATCTAGCTGGAGCCCAAATAGCTGTATCGGTCGGTGTAATGGATGAGGTACTCCAAGATGGAAGCATCCATACTAGCAATGTAACACCACATCACTATGTAAGACCCGAGAACGGGGAAGATTGAAGGGTCTGCTTTACACATTTCAACCTATTCTTAATGGTGATGAGGTTAGGTCATCATTAATTAGAGGTATTGTTCTTGTAGCTTCAACACATTCTAATTATTTGTTTTTTATAGGTGCTTCAAATTCTTTTATACATATCCAGTTAATGAGTATAACAACTCTGCTATTTATTTCACATTAAAACTTGATCTATTACATAATACTTCACATAATACAATTCTAATGATTGAGGAATCTAGTGTCTTTTGTAATTAGGTACATTACATGAAATAATAAAATAGATAATAGAAAATATTTATTGAAAAAATCTCTAACATGCTCAAAATACACCTTCGAACATAAAACAGCATGGGATAACCTGAGTAAATATATAAGAAAGCGGTGATTTATAGAGCCGAGTGTGGGAATAGAATAATTGATACATGTAAAATAATAGGAATATCAATGAGTAATAAAAGGAATAATAATAATAAGGGATGATATAGAATCATAATCATAACATGGGAAATGTGGAAACAATAAAAAGCACTTAATCATAATGATAGGTTAATAATAAACCCAAAATGAATTCATGGTGGAAAAAATCCAATAAAAGAATCACATTCACTCCCTATATCTACATGATGTAAAATGGTACTAAATATTACCCAATTCATTTGATCCCTATCTGAGTACACCCATCATATTCATTTCGATATCATTCTAATGTGTTCCATATAGATTATACAACATTGATTAATTAATCATGATAATTTATTACATAATAAAATAATGTGGAAGACATACATTTATGTCCCAAATAAAAAATTAAATATCTGTAATGTTGAATACCCTTGATAGAAAAATGGGTATGATATTCACTACATGACAGTTTTGTCAGGGAAAACCATAGTGAAATTTGGACAGCATAGCGACATTACATAAAAATTCATAAATGGTATTTATGAATTTTAAAGTGGTATCTAATCATTTGGAAAAATATTTTAATTTAATGGGTATATGGAATAACATATGCCAACATAAGGAAATAAAGGTATAATACATAAGGTAAAGAAGATACTTGAATAAAGAGGAGGAAGGAACAGCTCCATTATAAAGTTTCCACATGGTAACGGGTGTGCATAAAAGATTATGTGAGGCTTAATGTGAGAGAAACTGGGGCTCTAATCATTAATAAATTATATTTAAGGTAAGGGTAATATATAATAACTTATCCTAACGAAATAAAAAGTAATTTAATAGGCATAACATAAAATGAGTTCCTGAATGGAAATGAGATGAGATAACTTCCTTATGGGATTTCCACATAGTAACAGATGAGGTGAAGGTAAAAATGAGAGAGAATAAATGATCCCTCTTTAAAATAACATCCATTGGAAATTAAAGGATGTTTATAAATATGTTAAATTTGTTTCAATTTTAATTAAGAATACAAATTCCAAAGAAGGTTCTTAATTGAATTTAGGAGAGGAAATTACCATACTTAAGTGTGTGACATAAAAATCATTGTATGGGATTCTTTTAGATCTTGGGGAATCCTTGGGGTGACTCTAGATAGTGGAGGGAAGAGTATGATCATGATAAAATGTGTCTTAATTAAACTAAATTGGATCATGGATGGGTTTTTATAAGAAATGAGGGGCATTTCATTATTATTTAGGTGTTGTACTCTACATTTTAAAATATCCATAACCACAAAAGATCCCATGGTTTTCCACAAGGTTTCTAAAAAATGGGAGTGGATATCATTATTTTATAAGGACTAGGGCCAAATTTAATAAAATAATGACCTTTCTTAAGTTGAGGTGAGGCACACTCTTAAAAAAATATTTTAAAATCATAAAATATATTATATGTTTTGGAGGATTAATAATGGTATTAAAAATTAATTAACTAAACTTAAAATCAAATTTTTTTGAATGGAAGACATATATTTGTTTACAGATCCCATTTAGACTAATTATTACATCATATTTAGGTAATAATGATGTCATAATACATAATGTATATTTATACTATATTTAATTTTTACCTGAAAATTCTACAACCTCATTAAATTATGAAAAATTCACCATTGGATAATTTTAACATTATGATTCAAAAAATAGTATACATTGTATCGAAATAATTATATAATTATGTGAATTTTTTGTTCTAAAATAAAATTAACATTTACTAAAAAAATCCGGGTTTTTAAAAATTTCACTTTTCAAATACTTATAAAAAACAACATTTGACATCATAAAAATTATATGAAAATTTATTTTCGATAAAATTTAATTAAAATATTATTTATTTTAAAACATATTAATTTAAAAATGTATTAATTGAATGCGAATATAAACCAAAAGTACAGTTTCTGATTTATTATATCCAAAATAAAAATAATTTACAAAGTACCCACAATATAATGAAATTATATTCCTAATTTTATAATAAAAAGTACTTAGTCTTATTTCTATGGTATTGATGCATATATCTTAATAAAATAGAAAAATCTAGAAGAGTAAGGTGTTCAATGGTTGGAAATTCCTGGGGAAGTTTAGTGATCATTATTTGGGTCGTGATCTTGATGATCTTGAACTTACCCCATAAATTGTTTTTATAATGCTTAATGTGTTGCATCTCAGCTTGGGATTGGTAAATTGAAAAAGATAGAAATTATATCTCCCTCCAATGATTTAATAAATGGGATTCATAGGGTACTATCCTACTGGTCGAGGCAATGAATTATTTTTTGTTAGTCAATTGGAAGTTTTTATACCCTATATTTATAGTAATCATATGATCATAGTTCAACATCTATATGACCAATATTAATGATACATAATGGGAAATTTTATTTATAATGGTTTATTTTTTTACAATAATCCCCTTAATAAATTCACCCTCAAAATTTTCATTTACCACACTAAAATAGATGAGGTTAACTATTCTTCATCAACTCCTCGATACCTGATATTGTTTTCTCAGACTTCTGGTTTCTCCACATCACTTTGTGAAGATGTTTAATCATATTTAATACATCTTTTTCCCTATGATATAAGATTTTCACAAGATTCTTCTAATATGATAGGTCATTCTCCAATGATTCCACCTCTAGATTGTGTACATATGAGGGGTCTAGTTTATAATTTTTGAATGGGGATACATGGATGAATTCATGAATTTATTATAGGTTTGGTGGGAGTTAAAGTTGATACGCCACCACTCCAATGTGATCAAGGATCTCAAAGGTGTTGATGTATCTTGGACTACGTGTTCCCTTCTTCCCAAATCTCATCACTTTTATTCATGGAGATATGAGGAGGAATACAATTTATCCAACATCAAATTCCAAGACTTCTCGAAGATTGTCTTGGTAGCTCTTCTGTTAACTCTGAGCATCTTTAATGTGATGATCAATGGTCTTAACCATTTCCACCATTTCCTTGACCATTTTAGGGCCTAGTAGTTTTCATTCCACAAATTCATGCCAACATTCAGGTGTTCATAACCTCTTCCCAAAAATTGATTCATAGGGATCCATTTGGATTCTTGAGTGAGAAATTATGTGGTACGGGAAATCACCCAGAACATGGGGGCGAATCTCGGATATCGATCAGATAAAATCTACAGTGGTACACTGTACATCCTTAAAACTTCATAAATATATATCCACGCATGTTTATTCAATGATATGTCTTCTTGAATTGTGATTAATTGAGATATATTTTTAAGATGATACAAAACATCCCATATAGAATTTCTCCCCTAAATTTATTTGGATATCATGTAAAAATTTCCCTGGTGATTTTCTCCCATTTATATGTTGGAAAGGGTGATTATTGCATCACCCCCTTAGACTTATGACTTTTAGAATTCATCATACTAGGATCATTTGTGCATATTCACTGATCTACTTCTTCATATTTTCTCACCAATAGTTCTCACAAAGATCTTGATACATATCTATACTTCCTAGGTGAATAGAGACTGTTGAAATCTCTACATCATCCAATAGTTACCTCTTTATATTATGATTTGATAGAACACATAGTCTTGAACCAAATCTCCAAATTACTTCTTCATAAATTTTAAACATAGTGGACTTCACCTTTATTATTTATTCCACCTTCTTATGAATTTTTACATCATTTCATTGAGCATCCTTTAGAGATTCTAAAAGAGATGGTTGAGAAAGGATTTGTGAAAGGATTAATGATGTTCCTTGCTTTATTATTCCCATGTCCATCCTTTTCAGGTCTAAGAATATTGGATCCTTTACAATTTATATCACTGATAATGATATAGGATCCTTTCTACTTCGAACATAAACCACTTTATTCTCTTTACCAGGATAGTAGTGGAATGAGAAGTCATCATCCCTGATCAACTCAAACAATATTCCTTGGTACATATTCATATATTTTTGTTTGAATATATAACTGAGTATTGTTTTAATCTATATATTTCTCATTCTTCACCCCATATAGATAATTTTCATGATTTTATATGAAAACATCACATATTCTAACTTCAGATAATTTGTGTGATAGTTTTTCCTATGAACATTCAAATACCATGAAGAATAGGCTATGACTTTGTCATTCTTTGCCAATATACAACCCAATCCATTCTTCGAAGAATCACTGAATACTATGAAGAGTTCTCTAATTTTCAGTAGTGTGAGAAGTGGTATAGTGAGGATCCTCAATTTTACTCTATAAATATCTCTTTACATTCATCAATCAAAGAAAAATTGAATTCATTCTATGTTATCATTGTACGAGGGTTTGAAAATACCAATAAATTTCTCTCAAATTGGTGATAATACCATGATAACCCAAAACTATTATGGATATTTTTCATAGATGTGGGCTTAGAACATCCTTCAATTTCATCCATCATTGAAGGGTCCATATATATCCCATTAATTATGATGATATTACCCATGAAAGAGAGTTCCTTCCCCCCAATTTCACATTTGTTGTATGTGTTGTAAATATTATTTTATAGGGTCATTAGCACAGTGCTCAGATTCACGTCAAGCTCTTTTTGGGTTTTTCAGTACACTAGAATATAATCTATAAATATAACCATAAATTTTTCATGTAAATTTATAAAGACTCTATTCATCATGTCTATGAATATTTCTATAGTACTATTGAGCCCAAAGGGATCAATATGAACTCATAGTTCCCGCACCTCATATAAACATTTGTCATGGGAATATCCTTCTTCATCACCTTAACTTGATAATATCTTGACCACAGATCGACCTTGTATAAGTATTGAGATCCCCATAGATGATTAAAAAATTAATCAATCTTAGGCATATAATACTTCTTCCTTATCTTGATCTTGTTGAGCTAATGACAATCAATGCAAAGGGAAATTTACCCATCCTTTTTCCTGATTAGGAAGACTGGTGAACCCTATTGTTATGCACTTGGGAGTATAAACTATTTATCTATATTCTCCAGTTGTTGTTTTTTCATCTAACGATGTTCCAAAATATCTATTCAATAGACAGTAATGAATAATAGAAATATCCTAGGTATAAGATCAATTGACAAGTAAATATCTCATCTAAGAGAAAGATCAGATAATTCCTCAAGAAACAAATTAGTGTATTCCCTAATAAAAGGCATGTCTTCTTGGATAGTTCTTTCCTTCAACTAAATAATTTAAGATATATAGTTTTTCTCGTAGGTAAAAAATATCCTTGCTTGGGATGATGGTTCTAAAGAAGATTTATTCTCCTCCTTTCACTTGTACAGAATCAGGGGTTGATTCGAAATATAGAGACTGATATCATTCTCACATAAATTTATGTTGTCGCTATATATGGTAATACTATATATGCCTTGAATTGAAAAACATTCCTTCAATAGTATTACGATAAAGTTTGCTGGGATGTTCATCCCACAAAATTTGACAGGGGAGGAGTTATATACTTCGGATGTAATAATTCTCGTATTTTCCATTTTCATTGACATGTATATTTCCATGATTCGTGGTGGTGTTTGAATAGTTCTACTAATATTTTGTGATATGAAGGAATCCATAGAAAAAAGATCAAAAAGTAAATTCACTATTATTGAATGAATAACTAGCATACCTATCACCACATCATTGTCGATATCTACCACAATGGCTGTTATGAAAAAATATCTCCTTTACTACCTTGGATGTTTTGGTTTGACTCTAAAAACCCTTGGGTCATGTAATTGGTTTTACAATTTTCGTACGTCCATTAATTTAAAGGAATGAACAACATAAATAGGGTTTAATGGATAATTCCCTTCCTTTGTTGCATTACTGGGTTTCTCCAATCCATAATTTCTAGCTAGTTTCCCCTTTTTCCCACACCTAAATCATTTTTTTCATTCCCCTTCAATAATATTCAGGGTGCTTCTTCCCACAACATTGAAAATTAAGATATTGAAATTTGTTGGCACTATTCAATTTAACGATCTGACTTAGAGAATTTAATTCCACATTATTCTTCTTATCCCATTGATACCCTTGAGATTCACTGAACTCTATTTCTATTTTGAGGGAACATCATAAAATTTTCGTCAAGGATATCGATGTCACAGATTTCTAGGGATTTTCGTAGACTTGGTTTTAGCCCACTAAAGAAGTAGCCACCTTGAATTATGGGGTAATGAAAATTTTGTAGGGGTATCATGCATGTATTGTAAAATTTTCCTAATAAACCATGATATATTCACTGTCTTTTTTTCTTTATGGAATGGAAATACCTTTCCATTTTATGTTTGAGAGTGTGAACAAAATATTTATCAAAAAATGTTTTCCATAATTCAATCGACTCTATCACATAGATCGCTTTATCAGGATTTGTATTGTTGATCAAGGACTAAAAAAGATCAGATTCTCCCTCCATATGATAAATATCCAACAAAACCTTTACTCTCCTAGAACAATGAAGGATAGAGAAGATATTCTCAATAGAGTTGTTCCATTGGTCCATTATTAGGGGATCATGTGATCCATTGAAAGTAGGAGGCCTTTGTCACACGAAGACCTTCATAACAGCTTATTCAATATTAGGGGTTTTGGTGATCCTTTTGATCATGGTTTCTATTTAGAACCAGAGTCAACTAAGAGAGTGTAACCATAATGTTTTCACTTTATGCTGCTGTAAGGTTTGACATCCCATTGCTGCATTCATCACAATGCCCATCGCATCGATCGTTTACCCGAATCTGTTAATTTTTGACTATTGGTTAGAATAATGTAAAAATTAGTGATAATTATTTTTAAACTATAAACGTGTAAAGGAGAATATATTGAAGTTAAAGGGAAAACATATAAATAACATTTATTTCTTTAACTTATGAATCTACAAGCTTCAGTCTATGAAATCCATGATCTATTTCCTAAGATATATTCTTACGTAAATTTCTTTAATAACTTATTAATGTTTTGTAATGAGATTATGAATTTAACAGAGCATATGTCCCAGAAGTTTCAAACTAGTTTCACAGTATTCCCTATTTTCATGTTCCAAGTAACACTATGTCAGGCCTGAAACACCTTTTTGGAGTTGATACTCTTAGGTTCATCCATGATAAAACAAAATCCTCTAATAATATCCAAAATAGGTCTTTTTTTTATAAACCACGTAGTCTATTCTAAAAAACATTAGGGATGTTTTCTAATACATAGTCAAAAATATAAGTATTTCTCTATAGTTTTATAATTATAATCTACTAAAACAAAAAATTTCCTTTCATACTAACTATAACAACCATGATATTTTTTTCGCCATAAAATATGATATATTAAATAAGACTATCGTTAATAATACTTGGATGGTCGATAATTTTAGTGTGTTTAAAAATTAGGCACATTACAAAACAACATGAAATAGGGAATACACAATATTTATTTAAAACTTCTTTAACATTCCTAAAATACTCCTTAGAACTTAAATCTATATGGGATATCCTAGACACATATATATGGAAGGGGGGGGGGTAAAAACCAAGCATGGGAATAAACATGACATAAGTGATACATGTGAGATAGTTGGCATGTCAATGAGGAATAAATGGAAGATGAATAATATTACATGATATATAATGATAATCATTACATGTGAAATGTGGAAACAACATAAAACAGTGAATCATAAACATATATCAAGAATAAAAATTCCAATACATCATGGTGTACAAATTCCCATAATGTGAACAAGTCCCATACCTATCCAAACACGAGGTATAAATACTAAACATTACCCAATGCATTTGAGTTATGTTTAGGTGATCCCATCAAATTCATTTCATTGTCATCGTCATGTATACCACATAGATCATACAACATGGATTCACTCATCATCATAATTTATTCAACAATCAAGGAATGTGGAATTGATAAATTTAAGTCTATAATCAATAAGTATATGTGCATATGGTGGAATACCCTTTATAGAAAAATTGTTATGGTATTTACAACAAAATTGTTTCATCTTGGAAAATCATGGTTAATTTTCGGTACCATAACTACATTACATTTAAATTTATAAAAGGGATTAATGAGAGAGAAAGTGATATCTCATAATTTTTACATCAATTGGATGGTAAGGGGGATATGAAATAACACATCCCATAATAAATAACTCAATATAAATGTCACGTGGTAAATAGGATACTTGAATAAAGAGGAGAAACAAAAAGACCCCCCCCCCCATGAAATTTCAACATGGTAACGGGTGTATGTAATGGATTATAAGAGGATTAATGGAAGTTAAAAGGGGGATATAATAATTTATAAAATAAATGGACAGTATGGTGAATATGGAAGAACATATCCTAATGAAATAATATAATATTTAAAAGACATATCACAAAAGGAGTTCATGAACTGAAATGAGAAGAGAGAATTACTTTTTAAATTTTGGCATATTAAAGACTTAGGTGAAGGTAAAAATGGGAGAGAATAAATGATACCTAAGTAAAATGATATTTATTGTAATTTGAAAGATTATTAAAATTAAATTACATAAAAAAATTAAAATTTAGAATTCAAATTGCAAATAAGGTTCATGAAATGAAATAAGAAGGGGAAGGTCCCTTACTTGAGTGTGTGAATTAAAAGGCTTGGAATTGGACTCATGAGAGCATGGGGTGAAATGTGAGGACTATAAAGAGTAAATTGAAGAGTATTATTGTTCTATAAAGATTCTTAGTTAATATAAATGGGATTTTGTGTGGGTTTATATAAGAAAATAGGGATATTTCTTTATTATTTAGGTTTTGGACCATACATAATAACGTATCCAATTATTTAAATCATATCAATGTTTTCTACCATAGTTTCTACCAAATGGGAGTTGTTACCAATATTTTATAATTCAAACGGAATAAATTAATAAAAAAATTCCCTTGATTATGTGAGGGTGAAACACACTCTTAAAGAAATTAAATCATTAAAATTTTATATAAGTTAGAGAGGATTCATAATGGATTTACAAAATAAATATAATAAACATATAATAAAATTATTTTAAATGTAAAAAATATATTTGGTGGTTTATCCCATTTATAGTAATTATTTTATCCCTTTTTGGTCACTATATTTCCATAATATAGAATGTATATTTACATGGAATTTAATTTTTACCCAAAAATTGGACTATCTCAGACAGTTATGAAAAATTCACCATTGGATAATATAGAATTTTTTATTCCAATAATAAAAAAAATTTTATCTATATAATTTTCTATGTATTTTATTTTTTTATTTTAAAATAAAATTGTCTATTATTAATAAATATTGGGTTTCTGGCAATAACAGTTCTTAAACCCATAAAAATTAAATTTTACTTAATAAATATAATAAGATCATTAATATTAGATAAAAAATATGTAAAACATTAATTATTTCAACAATTCATTAATTCATAAATTGACTCATTGAATATTAATATTAACTAAAAATACAATTTGTGAATTATTATATCTAAAATATAAATCCTTTACAAAGTAACAGTAATAAGAAGAAAATAAATTCATTATTCTATAAAAAATTACAAATTCATATTTCTAGGGTCTTGATACATATGCCTTCAATACAACAAAATATACCATAATAGTGAGGTTCAATATGGTGGAACATTCATGTGGTGGTTCGACGAACATGGATTGGGGATTGATCTCAATAAGCTTGAACTTATCCCATAAGCGGTTTAGCTTATGCATAAATTGTTGAATCTAAGCATGGTATTAGTCATGGGAAAAGCCCAAAAATTATATATCCCTCAGAAACCCTGATAAGTAGGATCTCTAGGGTATGATCCTACAAAATGAGGCCAAAAATTCATTTTTCCCTACCAATTGGATTTATTAAAACCCTATATTTATACAAATCATGTGATTACTGTTCAGCCACAATATTATCAATTTTAATGATAATTAACGGTCATTTAAATGCAATTGGATATAATAACACAAAATAAGTGCATGTGTTTTATGTAACCATATTATATAATTATATATTTAAATAAATAAAAAATAAGTATTTCATTTATAATAGTTTGGGTCATTATAGTGAGTGTGTTTGTAATAGTAGTGGAACACGTGTGTGTGGTAATGTAGATTGATACACCGGTAGGGGTAAAGGAAGAAAATATTTGATAGTTTAAGGGGTGTGGTCTTGATATTGGTGAGTATTTTTTTATGGGACTTGTACATGTTAGATATTTTAGGTTTTTATCTAATTTGGTAATGGATTGACTGGGATTGTACCAAGCCTATATTGATTTTTTCTTCCCTAGGGTGGTGTTTATGTCACCTAATAGGAATATTTATGTTCACCGTAGGGAAGGGGACATCCGTGAAACTCATATAGGGATAGTCTATGACAAATTAGGTGGAATAAAAACCCATGTGCCTTATCTTATGCTCGATGATGGGCGAGTAGAGGATCTTGTATTTACTCATGTGGTGGATAAATTACTTGATGTGTATACTAATGAATTCACAGGGATATCCCCAAGGGATATGTCGATTTCATGATATAGTTGTAGCTAGGAGTAGAACCATTTATAATTACTCCACATAGGATTGAACCATAATAACTCTTCAAACATAAAAATTAGTTGGAGGATCTAGAGAATAAGTGGTTCATTCATCATCGTACATCAATTTGGGGGTCACTAGTGTTGTTTTCGAATAATCACAATGAATTTTTGTGTTTATTTTTTAATTTTAGGAAGCAGAATTAGGTTAAAGTTAATAATATATATCTTATTCATCAATGAAATGAATTTTTTGACTAACTGAGAGGTTCTTTAGTGCTCTCCAAGATTTATTTGAGGTTGGGATATCATCAGCTGAGGATGATACCACTTGATATACCACATATTTCTTTCTAGAGTGGGTTTGGGTTATATGAGTTTTTTTTACATCATTCGAGTTGACCAATGAGCCATAAATGTTTATTGGTCTGATGAAATAAATCTTTCACCCATACCAGGATCAATTTTCAGTTGTCTTTGTTGATGATAATTTTTTTACTCAAAGACTCATTATGATCAATGAAACATCTTCATATAATCTAGAGTACACTATTAAATCATGGGAAATAAACCATGATTATAGGGCCCCAACCTTATAACGTTACTTAATATTGAATTATATTGAATAATTCACATTGAAGATCTTTTTAGGTTTAGAGTTTTAGAGAATTAGGACATAAATATTACATCTCAAAGATTAAAAAGTAGACACATCTACACAGTTTCCATATATTTCACAAAATAAAAACTAATGAACAAAAGAGTCCTGTCTAGTTCCCTGTTTAGACAACCTGACATTTCCTTGATCCCATCTTTGACGCTATTCATCTTTATGTCCTATGAAAACGTTTCAAAAACCTGGGATGGGCATAAAAAGCTTAGTAAGGGTTAGAAAAAGTATGGAAAGGAACCATGAGTACATATATACATAAGAATAAAATCATACTTTACCCATAAATCATAAGCACTTTAACATACCTCATAAAATCATGAATAAATCATAGAAATCATAAGAAATATAGGTAACTTAAGGCATTCATAACATTCTTACATAGGGAGTAACCCTCTTGGTTACGTTTGGAATACCCATCACAGTATATTCCCTAAATATCTTCGGAGAAACCTTAACGTTTAACTCCTTTGCGTTACCCAGTGCATTAGAGAGCTATATCGGGCTCAACCGCCCTTAGTTTATCACGGAACCACCCATCTTCATAATAATGCCCAAGAACCATAACATAATTGTATCACATAAAACATGCATAAAGGAAACATAACATTTTTACTTTTCAATCACAAGATATCAATACAACACATTGATATATAAACATTATGAAAACCATTTCCAATAACAAAATAAAAGAAAAGTAAAACATGGTATTTATTTTTCTTTTAAAAAAATGTATGGCTTGTAGAGGAAGCCTAAACTCAATTAATAGTCATGGTGGCAGAGAAGTCATTGTTGCCGCATACATACGACAAAAACATTGCCTTTTGTCTTTTAGTAAAACACTTCGTATAAAAAAAGATACCTTTTGGATAAAGATAAAAGTCAAAGTGGATTATACTTCGTATAAAAGAAGGTTGTGTATAAAACAAAATATGCCTCAATGAAAGGAGATTGAGACGAAGTCCCATACAAAGATAGTATCCTTCGATTAAGGATAAATCAATTACATATTTATGTGTGACAAACTAATACACCAAATATAAGTGGATATTAAGTGTAAAACAATCACAGGTTATTCACACATATTCATAGAACGACATATTCATGGAGTACAAGTTTATCCCAAATAATCAAAATTGGGTTAAGAAGTTCCCTTGCAAAAATTTGACAGCCTAACGGCGTCACTTCAAAATTCCGAAAAAGAGTTGATGAGAGATAAAAAGGGTATCTCATCACTTGGACATAAAATTTACTTTAATAAGGATATATATGAACAAATCCCGACATAATAGAATGTGAATTTAAATACATAACAAAAGAATTCTTTTAAAAAGAGGAGGGTGAAAGGTTCCCTTACCGACTTGGGTATCGTTCAAAACATACACCCCATTAAAGAAGGACAATACATAATTTATGTAAATAATCATAAAAGAATGTATATTACGCAAAGAGTATAATAATGGGCCGTACATATAACACTCAAAAAAATGGTGGAAAATGTAGCATAAATCTCAGGGGAATAAAAGTGAGATGAAAAATATCTTACGAAAACTCGGCTGCCTAACGGCGCCACTTAAAAATTCAAAATAAAAGAATTGATGAGAGTAAGAGGGGGTACCCCATCATATAAAAATAAAAATTACAGTATGTTTAATATAAAATAAAATCCTCCAACATAAGAACATGGATCATAAATGAAATGACATAAAAGAGGGTACTTGAAAAGAAAGCGAGTGGTCGGATCCCCTTACCTCAAGTCCGACTTGTCTTGTTCGTTTCTTTATATTCCTGAATAATAAACTCTGGTCAATTTATAATTGCTTAAGGACCTCCGTTATAGATTATTATTCAGTTCATATCACATATTATAATGTTATAATAATTGTTTAATAGTGTTAGTTCATATCAGATGTTTTTGCCGATGTTTGGTACATGAGTAAAAAAATGAACATATTTGAAAATGATTCCCCATGTAGTAATAAGTAAATAATTTATAGAATATTATTAATGATTAAAATATCATATATATCCAGTACATTATCATTTTATACTATTCCACAACATTTGGAGATAAAAAATGAAAAGCACCGTTCATGGAGACGGTAGGCCGTATGTATGCATGAACGCTACTTTCATTTTTTTGTCATATTAATGGAATTAAAAATAAATGAGAGATAGATATATATTATAATTCCATTATAACATATATGTTATATAGGTCAAATATGTTAACTAATTTAATTCTTTATACATACCATGTATTGCATTAACGAGTCACATCACTTGAGGGGGCGGTAGTCCACACTTCCTCATTTGAAATTATTGCATTTGCATAACATGAAAAGAATAAAGGTATGATTTAAATATAAAATAAAGAAGCATATAGTAATCATAAATACCATATATATCATATATAAAATACAGTTACATCATAATGGCCACCGTTAAAGGTGTTAAATGAATATTGAATAATCTTCGTTTCGTGAGGCCGAAAATCGCCAACCACAAAAACGGTATGTTCTTTAACCATTAAATTAAGGTGTGTGTAAGTGTAGCTCGAATAAATCACATAACAACATCCTAGTATATTGAAGATACTGGTGTTTTTACAAAATAAAATAATAAGAAGAGTTTAGGGGTTTGGAAAAACAAAATAAAAGATAAGAACACAAGAGAAAACACTACCTTTAAAATGGGCAACTCTCTTTGATTTAAGCTGAAAAGCTTCCTTGGAAATGATTGTGCCCAAATTTAGGCTTAAATGATGAAGAGAGGGATGTGGAGAGATTATATGGGCTGGGTTTGGCCGAGCCAAAGGCTTTGGAAGTGTGGGTAAGGAGGTAGAGGTGGGGGCCTTTTATAAGACGAGGGGAGGGGCACTCTTGGAAAGTTAAGAAAAGATACCTTGTTATAAAATGATTTTCCGATAAAAAAGGTCATACAATTATAAATTTCAAGGCTAATGTGATAAGAGTTCTAAATCCACCCATACAATAAATTTTTGACAAGAGTAGGTCTTATATTTTACATTATATTTTCATTTTATTTAAATCGTTAAATAATGAGGTAATCGCTTCGTCATCATAGTGACATAAATAATTTAATTTATTTAATGTATAAAAAACATATAAAAAATATCATGATGTAGTAAATATTTTTATCTTTATAATTAATATTTATAGATAGAAATATGACTTATATAACCCCATGTAAAAATTGTTTTAGTAAAACAACACATGTTTGTGACATTATAATTTAAACTTCAAATAAAAAGGTATTAATGTCATTTTACAACCAAAGAGGATCCATGGGGTCACCAAGTTGTCCCATGGATTTTATTGGTCGGCCATGACATATAAAATAAGGACAGGACATGTGTCATGTTCATTTCATATTATTAAAACATTATTTTTACTTTAAACTACACTAATTATCTCTAATTGCGATTAAATACATAAAAGTTACTATTCACCAAAAAATTATTTTAATCCCATTGAACCACATTTTACTTTTTAATGACAACCATTCATGTTGGATTTTTGAAATTCAAAACACAGAGGTGGTAAAATTTCATTTAAATGAAAAATCAGTTTTTTAAGTACCACTTAGTCGTTTCACTATTCATCAAAAATTGAAGTTTTTCAAAAAAAATACCAAAACATCACCCTAAGCTATATTTGATATTCCGAATTCAAAAATGATTTCAAATTTAAAAAATTCAAAACATATAAGTTACATTAATTAATTTAATAATTAATTCCGGCTGTCAGAGAAAATAGCGTGTTTTTATGAAATAATAAGTATCAAAAGATTGACACTAGTTTAAGTCCAATTTGAAAGTGAAATTAATTCCAACGACCACTATTGGATTAAATGGTAAAAATATATTCTAATTGAACATTAAATCCAATTCAAAAGATAATCTAATCATATAAATAAATTAGATTAAAAAAAGGTTTTGAATTAAAATACAACATTTTTCACTATTCATTAAAAAATGAACTTTATCGGAAAAATACCAAAAATTTACACAAAGTAAATTTTGATGTCCCGATTCTAAAGAATCATTTTATTTTTTCAAATATAACACATAAAATTGTCAAAAAGTGGATTTAAAAGAGGTTCGCTATCAAAAGGCGGTTAATCGACCTTTAAAAGAATATTAGAATGTTTACGCTTAAAATTGGATTCATTCGTATTTTTAATCCTCAAAAATTTATTGTAAAGAGTAAAAATATTTTAAAAACATATATAATCATTTTGTAGTTAGTTCTGTTCATTCTCGCCATTACAACGGCGAGGCGTTAACTACCATTTAAAATAATATTATTTTCTAATTAGAGTGCAACATAAGATTCCCAAAAACTCATTGTTGTGTATTGGGTACTCCATCGAGCATAGCATCCCCTTTAAAGTAATTTTAATATATTATTCACAAATATGGATATATGTGAAAATGTCATATTCTTTATTTACCCATGGTGTTAGATCCTTCCCCCCTTTTGGGAATTGCGTCCTCACAATTTTAAAATTGGGCTTGGAACCTTTATTGAAAATCCCACATCGGAAGAATAGTCAGTAAAACAATCACATTAAAATATAGAAAGAGAAGTACAAAGGTCACTTAAGTAAACCCATATTAGCATACCATGTAGGAAAACATGGATATGGAGGAAAAAACAAAGGGTTGTGTTCTGAGGGAGAGTGATAGAAAACATGTTTAGGAGAAAGTTAACCACAAGAAAATCACATACTTGTGGTGTGTTAAACGGTATTCGATTCCCCCGTAGGAAAAGTTAATAGAAAATTTTTTGTTTTAAGTTACTTTTCATTGAGAAATTTATTATTGATCTTAAGGAAACATACATACTTGTCCTGTTGACTTTCAAATTTTACTAGATTTCTTACACAAAATCTTACATTCCCTGAGTGATGATTATTTAAGAAGACTTGTTTACATTAAGAGAGCTATAATCAACTACTAGAGAATCACCTAATCCACGAAAGATAACTATATACTTCCCAGGTATTTAGAACTTAACCAAAACTAAAACCTAAAAGGTTAGTATGAGATGAGATAATACCCAAAAAGGATAAAAAATCTATTCTTAATCTCCAAAATTTTTCAAACAATACCCAAAGTTCAACAAAGACCATTCAATAAAAAAAATTCGATAAAATTCATCAAAGTAAACCAAACTAAGATTGAAACCCAAATATTTGAAGGATTTAATCACATAGTCTTCCAAGGTACAATTTAACACTTATCTCCAAATAACATCAGTTTCTCTTAAAGTCTCATATTTAAAAGTAATTAACCTAATCACATATCCTCCATGATAGGTTAATAATGTCCATAGATAAACCAAAATCCACTTACTATTAATTCATAAAATCATCTAACTAAAAATAATATGTCATACTAACCAGGGACTTCACATAGTCCAATGATAGGTGATAAATATCAGTCGCACTTTGGTTGTGGGTTCGATTCCCACAGCTTTGTCCGACGCGATGGGTTGTCACACGGTCTGCGTGTTGTCCTTTTTATAAAACTCCATAAATAACCCTAACATGATTTAACCTTAATAGTTTCCTTATACCTCTCATTTTCATCCAAATTCATTACGATCTCAACATCATAATTCTTGAGGCCTAATTTTACCACAATAAGATAAAATAAAATGATTCCCGAAATGAAAAACATCATACCTTGATCATGGTATCCACCCAGTTTCATCGTCATCTTTCTCACGTAGGTAGAAGTCCCATGCATTACAAAAATGATTTGGAGATCCTTCAAAATCATTTTCTTCCTCCATCCAAATACACCTTGTACAACATGGGTCATATGGGTGTTCACAGAAAAACAGTTTTGTAAAATAATCATGTATGACGTATAATTCCCTAACATCTGATAAAACATGATTTCTAGAAAATAGTTGGACAAAGTCTGATTTGAAACTTTCTATTATTGGTCCTTTTAAAATACCATCAGTATGTGCTGAGAGAATATATTTTAAAAGAAAATATAAATAGGTTGCGCAAGTTTCTCCTTCATCAGCACCATTTTTTAAATCATAATATGCTTCAAATTCTTGTGATAAGGTATAATATTTGAAAATACCTTGATAATATTTACCTTTCTTGAAAATATTAGAATATTGTGAAAATAGTGTTTATCTAAATACAACCCATGATCCACGATGATAATGAGGAATAATGGAGGTGTTTTATATCTTGAACAACTGCTTGCAAGCGAGTTGTATGCTAGAAAATGTTTCAAAATCATCCGAACATGACTTTGCAAAAATTATTGCAAGCATGTAATCAGGAAGAGATAGGAATGTCATTTGAGATCCTTCTCCTTCCATTCATAACCGACATTACATGACCTAAAAAAATGTTATAAAACACGGATTTAACTAAAATAATAGATATAGGTAGTAATCATGTGTCTAACAAAAACTCCTAATCCCTAATGTTTTCTAAACCGACCTTTGATACCAACTATAAGGACCCGAACTTATAACATTACTTAATATTGAATTAAATTGAATAATTCAAATTGAGGATCTTTTCAGGTTTAGAGATTTAGAGAATTTGGACATAACTATTACATCTCAAAGATTACAAAGTAGACACATCTACACACCTTCTATATTTTTCAAAAAATAAAAACTCTTGAACAAAATTGTCCTGTCTAGTTCCTTGTTTAGATAGCCTGACATTTCCTTGATCCCATCCTTGACCCTATTCAACTTTATGTCCTATGAAAACGTTTCAAAAACTTGGGATGAGCATAAAAAGGTCAGTAAGGGTTATAAAAAGTATGGAAATGAACCATGAGTACATATATACATAAGAATAAAATCATACTTTACCCATAAATCATAAGCACTTTTACATACCTCATAAATTCATGAATAAATCATAGAAATCATAAGACATAAAGGTAACGTGAGGCATTCATAACATTCTTACGTAGGGAGTAACCCTCTTGGTTATGGTTGGAATACCCATCACAGTATATTCCCTAAATCTCTTTGGAGAAATATTAATGTTTAACTCCTTCACGTTACCCTATGCATTGGAGAGCTATATCGGGATCAACTGCCCTTAGTTTATCACGGGACCACCCATCTTCATAATAATTCCCAAGAACCATAACATAATCGTATCATATAAAACATGCATAAAGTAATCATAACATTTCCACTTTTCAATCACAAGATATCAATACAACACATTGATATAAGAACATTATGAAAACCATTTCCAATAACAGAATAAAAGAGAAGTAAAACATGATATTTATTTTTCATTTAAAAAAATGTATGGCTTGTAGAGGAAGCCAAAACTCAAATAATAGTCATGGCGGTAGAGAAGTCGTTGTCGCCGCATACGTACGACAAAAACATTACCTTTTGTCATTTAGTAAAACGCTTCGTATAAAAAAATATTCCTTTTGGATAAACGTAAAATTCAAAGTGGTTTATATGCCGTATAAAATAATGTTGTGTATAAAACAAAATATGCCTCAATGAATGGATATTGAGATGATGTCCCATACAAAGACTGTATCCTTGGATTAAGGATAAATCAATTACATATTTATGTGTGACAAACAAATACACCAAATATAAGTGGATATTAAGTGTAAAACAATCACATGTTATTCAAACATATTCATAGATTGACATATTCAAGGAGTACAAGTTTATCCCAAAAAATAAAAATTGGGTTAAGAAGTTCCCTTGCAAAAATTTGACAGCCTAACGGCGTCACTTCAAAATTCAGAAAAAGAGTTGATGAGTGATAAAAAGGGTATCTCATCACTTGGACATAAAATTTACATTAATAAGGATATATAATAACATATCCCAACATAATATTATTACAATTCAAAGACATAGCAAAATAAGTATTTTAAAAAGAGGAGGGTGAAAGGTTCCCTTACCGACTTGGGTATCTTTCAAAACATACACCCTATGAAAGAAGGAAAATAAAACATTGATGTAAATACTCATAAAAGAAAGTATATTACACAAAGAATAGAATAATGGTCAGTACATATACCACTCAAAGGAAATGGTGGAAAATGTAGAAAAAATCTCACGGGAATAAAAGTGAGATGAAAAATCCCTTACGAAAACTCGGCAGCCTAACGACGCCACATAAAAACTCTAAATAAACGAATTGATGAGAGTAAGAGGGGGTATCTCATCATATAAAAATAAAAATTACAGTATGGTTAGTATAAAATAACATGCTCCAACATAAGAACATGGAGCATAAATGAAATGACATAAAAGAGGGTACTTGAAAAGAAAGCGAGAGGTCGGATCCCCTTACCTCAAGTCCGACTTGTCTTGATCGTTTCTTTATATTCCTGAATAATAATCTTTGGTCAATTTATAATTGCTTAAGAACATACTTTAATGATTATTACTCAGTTTATATCACAAATTATAATGTTATAATAATTGTTTAATAATGTTAGTTCATATCAGATGTTTTTGCCGATGTTTGGTACATGAGTAAAAAAATGAACTTATTTGAAAATGATTGCCCATGTAGTTATAAGTAAATAATTTACAGAATAGTATTAATGATTAAAATATAATATATATCCATTACATATTCATTTTATATTATTCCATAACATTTGGAGATAAAAAATGAAAAGCACTATGCATGGAGACGGTAGGTCGTACGTACGCATGAACGCTACTTTCAATTTTTTTGTCATATTAATGGAATTAAAAATAAATGAGATATATATATATATTATAATTACATTATAATATATATGTTATATTGGCCACATATGTTCATTAATTTTATTCTTTATACATTCCATGTATTGCATTAATGAGTCACATCACTTGAGGGGGCGGTAGTCCACACTTCCTCAAATAAAATTATCGCATTTGCACAACATGAAAAGAATAAAGGTATGTTTTAAATATAAAATATAGAAGTATATCGTAAACATAAATACCATTTATATCATATATAAAATACAGTGACATCATAATGGCCACCTTTAAAGGTGTTAAAAGAATATTGAACAATCATCATTTCGTGAGGCAAAAAATCGCCAACCACAGAAATGGTTAGTTCTTTAACCATTATATGATGGTGTGTGTATGTTTAGCTAGAATCCTTCACATTAAAACATCCTAGTATATTGAATATACTGGTGTTGTTACAAAAGAAAAGAATAAATAGAGTTTAGGGGGTTGGAAAAGCAAAATAAAACATAAGAACACAAGAGAAAACAATACCATTAAAACAGGTAACTCTCTTCGATTTAAGCTCGAAGGCTTCATTGGAAAAGATTATGCCCAAAGTGAGGCTTCAATGATGAAGAGAGGGATGTGGAGAGAAAACATGGGTAGGTGTTGTCTGAGACAAAGTCTTTGGAATTGTGGGTAAGGAGGTAGAGGTGGGTGCCTTTTATAAGAGGAGAGGAGGGGCACTCTTGGAAAGTTAAGAAAAGATACTATGTTATAAAATGATTTTCGGATAAAAAAGGTCCCACAATTATATATTTCGAGTGTAATGTGATAAGGGATATAAATCCACCCATCCAATAAATTTTTTACAAGTGTAGGTCTTAGATTTTACATTATATTTTCATTTTATTTAAATCGTTAAATAATGAGGTAATCGTTGCATCATCATGGTGTCATAAATAATTAAATTTATTAAATTCTAAAAAACATAATAAAAATATCATGATGTAATAAATATTTTTATCTTTCTAATTTATATTTATAGTCAGAAATATTACTTATATAACACCATGTAAAAATTGTTTTAGTAAAACAACACATGTTTGTGACATTATAATTTTAACTTTAAATTAAAAGGTATTAATGTCATTTTCCATCCAATGTGGCTCCATGGGTTCTCCAAGTTGTCCCATGGATTTTATTGGTCGGCCATGACACATCCAATAAGGTTAGGACATGTGTCACGTTCATTTAATATTATTAAAACATTATTTTTACGTTAAAGATCACTAATTATCTCTAATCGCGATTAAAAACGTAAAAGTTGTTATTCACCAAAAAATTATTTTAATCCCATTGAACCAAATTTTAGTTCCTAATGACAACCTTTTATGTTGGATTTTTGAAATTCAAAACACAGAGGTGGTAAAATTTCATTTAAACGAAAAATAAGTTTTTTAAGTACCACTTAGTGGTTTCACTATTCATCAAAAATTGAAGTTTTTCAGAAAAATACCAAAACTTCACCCTAAGCTAAATTTGATATTCCGAATTCAAAAATGATGTCTATTTTAAAAAATTTAAAACATATAAGTTACATTAATTAATTTAATAATTAATTCACGATGTCAGAGCAAATAGTGTGTTTTTATAAAACAATAAGTATCAAAAGATTGACACTAGTTTAAGTCCAATTTCAAAGTGAAATTAATTCCAACGACCACTATTGGAGTAAATGGTAAAAATAAAATCTAATTGAACTTTAAAACCAATAAAAAATATAATCTAATCATATAAATAAATTAGATTAAAAAATGGTTTTCAATTATAATACAACATTTTTCAATATTCATTAAAAAAATGAACATTATCGGAAAAATACAAAAAATTTACACAAAGTAAATTTTGATGTCCCAATTCTAAATATGAATTTTATTTTGTCAAATATAACACATAAAATTGTCAAAAAAATGTATTTAAAAGAGTTTTTACATCAAAAGGCGGTTAATCGACCTTTAAAAGAATATTTGAATGTTTACGCTTAAAATTGGATTCATTCACATTTTTAATCCTTTAACATTTATTGTAAAGAGTAAAAATATTTGACAAACATATATAATCATTTTTTAGTTAGTCATGTTCATTCCCACTATTACAACGACTAGGTGTTAACTACCATTTAAAATAATATTATTTTATTATTAGAGTGCAACGTATGATTCCCAAGAAACACGTAGTTGCGTATTGGGTACGCCATCGAGCATAGCACCCCCTTTAATGTAATTTTAATATTTTATTCAAAAATATGGATAAATGTGAAAAATTCCTATTCTTTGTTTACCTAGGGTGTTACAGAAATATCAAAATTTCATTTCTGGATTGATAGGGTGAATTTCTTAGGTTACATCATCTCATTGAGAAGAATGTTAATGGGCCCAAAGAATGTTCAAATAGTTTTGTCTTAGGAGTAGCCAAATAATGTTTTTGATGTCTGAAGTATTTTGGTTTTGAAAATCTGTTAAAAAATGTTTATCAAAGACTTTTCGCATTTAGAAGCACCACTTTCATGTATGACCAAGAATGGAATCATTTCTAAATGGACTGCTGTAATGTCCCAGGTTTTGAAGAAGATGAAAAATAAAAGGATTTATATTTCTTTACATAAAAAAAATATTTTTAAAAATGAGATTTGGAATGGTGTTATGAGATTTAAAACCTTTATGAAATGTGTTTTTACATGGGTGAAGGTTTGAGGATTTTCATGGGTGTCTTGCGGTGTTTTGGGTGCACCAGAAATGAATAATACATGTTTTAAAGGACCTGTAGAAGGTGAACGTTTTGTCTTAAACTATGTTACCCACACTATGAAATTGCATGTTTTTTTAGGTAGAGTGTGTAAGTATGGACGGTCTGATCATGGTTTTCCAAACCATGCACCCAGCATGCACGATTTCTGTTTGGAGGTAGAAGCTAAGGGTTGTGCGCCACATGGTTGGAACACAGTTTCTAAACTGTGCGTCTAGCCCATGTGGGGTTCTCTAGGAGCCTTGAAGAGAAAACATGATTTTATAAACTGTGTGGCCCAAGCATTCTCCAATAATCTAATTTAAAAATTGATATCAAAATTAACAAAAATTAAAAATAAAATAAAAACTAACACCACCCTCTCCCCCTCATATTATATGTGACACCCCTTGGATCGCTATGCATGATGTGAACCCCCTATACTTTGATCCTATCCGATGAGTCCTTCAGATCAGATTTCATTGGGTTATTTGTTAGATCCATCACAGTAATCCTCCTCCATATTTCATCTTTCATATTCCATCCATGTTCTATCTTTCTCCCTACATGGATCGAATGAAACCATGGTTTTATGTTAATGAAACTTTCATATTTCTTCCAGTGTTACGGTATGTGATGTGTCCATCAGGTCTCCCTTGGGTGTATTTTAGAAACTTCTTCCAAAGGCTAAGAAGTTTGGGTTGATTCATTTCACCGCCGCCACCCAAGGTAATTATTTATACCCACTATTTGGTTTAACCCTTATTATATTACATATTTTGGTTGTTTTAAGGTTCTAAGTAATTGTTTTTTAGTTATTTGGACCCTAACTTGTGGTTTCGAGTCTTCAGGTGTTAGGAGACATACCTACGTATGCATAGGTAAGTATATATATATATATATAATTTCCATCAATATGAGTATATTAATCTAGGGCAATGAATATACATGTATGGGGATAGGTATACCTGTGTATATATATATATATGAAAATTCATACATAGGTGGGTGGAAAATAGTATATGAATATAATAATATATGTAAGGATACCCTTTCACATGTTCATGTCCATGATGATGTGTTCATAGGGGCTAGGAGTTCGTATAGGAGTGTTAATGTGCATATGCTCAATGGGGGTAGTAGTATATTCTAGTTAGAAATCATCAAGATCTGATGTATTCAGTTATCTTACACCCTCAGGTAGAATCTCTTTCTTTCCCTTTTTATTTATGTAAGCATTAATTATTTTACTATTAGTTTTTCTCAAACAATTTTGTAATGTTTTCTAATTAAGGTATTTTATTCTAAAATACATCCTTGGATAAATTTAATGATGTGGTTAAAGGTTATAAATGATTTTTTCTCTAAAAATTTATATTTTTGTAATAAAACCCCTCCAATGGAGGTTCTCTATCTTGAAGCGAAAAAGTATATGTTATAAATCAATGCTTTTTTGATTTATTTGATTAATTCTTCCCTATGATTTATAGTTGGTTAGTAATGGTATGTTATGACCGTGAAATTTTGTGAACATAAATTAGATGTGTTCCTCAATAAATGTCTAGAAGAACCCATGATATTTTTAGGTCATGTAATAACCTTACAATGACATTACCCTTGTAGGTAATGTCCTAAGAGACATATAAGCCTCCTAAGTGGTACTCGAAATTTTTTTAATTCAAATAAAATGCCTAATATATAGGATTTACCAATGTAGGTAAATTCCCAAATAGTAGTGGCACCTTTTAACTTCCCCTTGGAACTGTATGGATTGAGTTACCCTACATGATGGGTGGGAATAAAATAAATTATATGGGATGAAATGAGTATGATAAATTCCATAATTGAACTATTTTGAAATTATTATTTGAAATTGAATGGATTGGGGTGGCACAAAAACACCATGGGTTGGACTAATATATTTTAATTATGATTGTTGACTGAATATATTGAACTTGAAATATATAGGTTGGTTTAGTCCATGCCTCTTCTTTATGATTTTAGATCAACTTATGTCAATTAAAATGTTTAAAAGGAAATTTTAAATGTCTAATATCATTCATGGGAGGGAATTGCCTCATTATTTTAATTGAACATGTTACCATGACTTAAATAATGTTTAAACATAAATGTATAATATGGATTTTCCTTATGTTTCACATTGTAATTTTTTAGGGATGAGAGGAATTCTTACCCCATGCCAGTAATGTATACCTATGGGTTAGAGGCAGTTTTTCCACATGCCGGTTATGTATGTCTATGCGTGGGTGGTTGTTTTACCCCATGAAAGTAATATATGTCTATGGGTGGGAGGCATTTTTACCTGATTCTAGTTATATTTTTTATGGGTGGTTGGTAGTTTTACCCCAATCCAGTTATATATACATTATCGGTGGGAGTAATTCTTACCCTAAACCACTTATTAGTATGAAATATAAATATTATTTCATGATAATGGACTACATGGATTTTGTATTGGTTTAGGGGAAGACAACGAGAGATCCCCTAAAATTTGGATGGTGGTGGTATGTCTCGATTGAAACCAAAAAAAATATAATTCATGAAGGCCAAGAGACTAAGGGCTCATAGAATTAGGTTATGTGATGACCGTGAGAGCTCCCCAAGAAATGGATGGCAGAGGTGTGTCCCAATCCACCCCAATGTGCATATATCTATTTTACAAAGACACAAACACACATAAATATAATTGACAAGATCAGACATAACAGATATGGGCAAACTAAAGTATTTCTATCAGGTGCCCATTAGGAGCAGGGATGGATATTTTTTTATTCTTCCAGTTTGGTTTTTATTTTTTTGTACCTATAAACTGCATAATTTATATTACACTAGAGTGGGCATGCCATCGTGGGTGTCAACCTTATGAGATTTTATCTCACACCCTACTCGGGTACCCTGGGTACACAATTAGACCTTCTTGTGCACATGGCCTTGGACCTTGATTTGTTGTTCTATACTTGTAAATATGAGTTATTGGTAAAGGACTGAGCTAGAGCTCAGGATCCATATAGATACCATCTTAGGGTTTTAAATTCATTTCTTTATTTTTTTCATGTATTGTTCAATATTGAAAAAAATGTTATTTTGTTTACGTGATTTAGTTTCAGATCATTACCATGTTATGCATCCATCTGTTGTATAAACTGGAATTGGTCACTTTTATTAAATTGAATATATTATTCTTCCATGACTCTGGTATAAGTTTATTTACTGCATCCACTATTTCCTTATTTTTATATATTGTTATACCATTATGTGATCTGTGATATAAGGGTATAGTCTCCCCATTATCACTAGTTGAGACCATCACTGTGATTTAAAAGCCTCTAGAATAGGGGGAGATGCGCTTGAGGCCATGTGACCCACCGGTCTGGTAGCCTCTTTGATAGTAATCCAGGCCAGAATGTTAAAAAGTTCTATCAGTGGTGTTTTTTCGTTGTATTACTATTTTGGGTTGGTTGAAATAATATTAGGAATGTTTCAACACTTGGTTAAAATCCATTCTTGAGACTGATCACCCCACAAATTGGAAATGACCGTGTTACCAGGGTTGTGATTGTTATTCATAGTGTTTTCTATTACATTTGATGTTATTTCACCTTGAGTGATTGGATTATTTTCCACTACATAATGGTTTATAGAATTTTTATTATTTTTACCCTTGGCCTCATATAGAAAGAAGGTTGCATTGCATGCATCACACTAGGCATGTAAAAACTCACAGGCCATGCATAGTGCTATTCCATGTAGTTTCATTATAGTTTTCCAAATGATTTGAATTGTGTGCTTTGAATGTATTACATGCATTGTATTTATTAACTTCCCTATCTATAGAGCTTGTTTCTGTGATATATATTACATGTGTTAGGTATATTCTATGTTCTTTGACCTACATTTCATGCTTCTTTGTTTACTTCATATGATGGCATGTTTTGTTTAGTTTATATATGTGGTTTGAGCATGGGTTGAAGAAAAATGTTTTTTGTGAATGAACAGAAACTAGTTTTCGATTATATGGTGTATGGGAAACAAATTATCGGTGAACGGTAACCCGTATATTTAAACTAACTTTCCAATAATATATAAACAGGTTTATTACTATTTCTAAAATGTAAAGGCCAATATGGTTTGAATACATAGGTGAATTGGTTAGTAAACGAGAGAAAAATTTTAAACTATAAAGTTTATGGTCTCTTTATAGTTTGGTAGATTTCCACCCATATAGCTAAACTATTATATATTTTCAGAATGATATAAATTTAAATGGGATTGGTTTCTATTAATGTGACCTAATTCTCAACACATAGACTGTATGGGTGCATCATGAGTTGGTAATTGGAAACCCATGTATCAAACTCTTTGTATGTAATATATTATATTTTTAATTATCTATAAATGTAAAGGGTTGGGTGATTTCTAATTTGAAATGAATTGGTTAGAATAATTTCATTGTCCAATTTCCTAATTAAAATGGAATTTATGGAATTTTTTAAGGTTATAAAAAGGAATTTTTTAAAACATTAATGTTTTCCCTTGGGGAGTTGGTTAAAATACTGTACCATGTGTTTTTATTGAATAAATGGAACTAGATGTTTTGAAAGATACCTTTAGATGATAAAAGATTCAATGTGGTTAAAAATAATGGTGCTCGTAAATGGAACTTGTAGTGGTGTCCTTTGTTTAGACCCCCAAGAAAGGGTAGTTGACTTTCTCTTGAGATTCCATGGAGCAGAATCAGCAGAGTTTTACATTGGTTGTTTTATTTTAGAAAGGTTATAAAATGTTACGATTTTGATCCTATAAATTATACTGGCATGACATCAATATGGGTTAACATGTTCTACTTCATAAGGGGATAACCCATGGTTGGTAGAACCCATATTGTTCCAATTTCTTTCTAAATACCTTGAGTTTTATAATAGTGGGTATAGTTGTAGTAATTTGATCCCACGTAGGACATTCAATTTTAAACGACACCCATGTTTGGATGAGTGTCCAGGTTTTAATTGACTCTGTTGTAGGATTGATTAGTATTAAATGCTTATTTGAAGTTAGGTTTTGGATTTCTTGTATACTGGACCTTATGATCATCATTTAGAGGAGTGTCACACATTCGTTTATGGTGTTTTTGATCTAGAATTATTATAAGAAGCTGGTTTATATTTTCTTTCGATGGCTAGGAAAAACCTAATATCGAGAGTGTCATGTTGGTTCTAGAAAATGGGTCCTTGAAAGTACTAGGAACAAAAATGTGGAACGACATTTGGAAATGGTCAATTTTCTTGAAATCCCTCATAGTCATTGGGTTTTCTGAATGTCGGTTCTTTCATGGAAGTATAACACCTTTGTGGTTGGAGTGTATGCAACTCTTTTGAAAAACCTTTGGTCTTGGGTTAACATTGGTGGTTATGCACGAGCGGTCACGCCAGGCATTGGTGGAAAAAGGCAATGTGATCAGTTTGAAGTGGTGATGTATCAGCTCATGAAGAAGAGTCTCCATAAATAAAAGTCAACAACTAGTGGCTCTAGCTTTATTATTTCCCATAATGAGGTATGTTTGACTATAAATGGTTAAAATTACTCTTAGTGAACTCTTCACTTTGTGATGATTATGGCCCCTATATTGATGTTTTCCTACATATACTAAGAAAGTATATGTCTTAAACCACACTGAAATTTGAAAATCTAATGGCCTTGTTTCGGGGAACTCCTTATTTTTTTCAAGCTAGATTCATGGTTTCCATCATGTATTGATCTTAGAAATTCCATAGAGGTTTGGTGTGGGATTTTGTGTATGTGTTTTTGCTAAATGCAAGATGCCTTGGAGGAAGGAAATGAAACTCTACTAGAAACATGGGGGCCATCTAAGATGGGTGTTCTTGTAAAATTTTAGTCAAAGATGGCTTAACTTGTGGAACTTCTTTTTTAATTTTTATATCAAGTGAAAACCCATTTTAGGAACATCGTTAGGTGGAGGTGAGTTTGTTTGGTGTCAGTCATGGTATATCATAAAAAATCCATCTATACTTGAGATTTGAGGTTGATGGAAAATATATTGATTGTTTCATTTCAAAATCTGAGTGAGAGCGCTGAATTTTTTTAGGAGTGTATTTTGTAATAAAATTATCAAGGTAAAAAGCATTGTGAATCAGAAGTGTCCCTTTTAATGTTAAAGCCTAATGTTAGAAGTAGCTTTGTCTAGTTTCATAATGGAACAATGACGTGATGGTGTCTCTACCTAAATGTATTTGGATAAGTTTTGTCTTATGTGTTAGTTGGGAAACGAGCGTTGGATCAAATTTTAGTGTGTTAAGTTACATTTTCATTTAAAATTACTAAGGGTGTTGTAATGACCTGTCCCCCAAGGAAAATTCAAAAACATCCACAAGACCACATCAAATAGGCTAGGGACTGACGAATAGCACCAAGTAGGCATATCCCAAAAATGGGAGGCATTTTTATAAGTATCTCCGCACACGAACACATCTCCATGCCAAAAATGATGAAACGGAAAACACTATGTAAACAAGCATGCATACCACTAGGATACCAATAGTAGAGTATAAAAGTACAAAACTAAAAAGTAAATGGGCCAAAAATATAATCCCAACCAAAAAGGAATAGTACATGCTCTTGAATCTCATCCACAGATAACCCTATCAGAAGGGAACGTAATGAAATAGTTTTCCGAAGTCTCTAAATCACACGTCATATATTGGGTCTCTCCCTAAGAACTACCTAGGCCAGGTCCACCGTAGGCTCCACCTAAACATCAATGGTTCGCACTAGAAATGACACTTGCAGGCATAGACCATGCGAGGGTGAGTAAAACAATATTCTGTAGGGACAAAAAAACCATAAAAGTACACCACTAAGAAACACATAAAGTATACACAAAAGGAAACACACAATGTAGACCACATTGGAAGCACACAAAGTACACAAAAAAGGAAACAAACGATGTGCAATCAATATAGCCAGCTCACATATTTAAAAGTCTAAATAACAAAGGGAAGGATTTAAAATTTTAGTCCATATATCCCTCAATCTCTATGTAACTAGAACTGTCAGCGGTGCAAAAAAAACATTGATGGCCCACATAGCATCGATGGTCCATGGAGTGTCGGTGGAACATAGACCGTTAGTGGCACACAGAGAATCGATGGTTCCAGAAGCAGTGATGGTGTCTGGAATGTCGATGGCACATTGAGCGTCGGTGGTTCAGAGACTGTCGATGGCACATAGAGCAATAATGGGTCAAACAGTTCCCCATGTCACATAGTAACTAAGATCACAAAGTCACAGCAAACTACAAGATTCTACTTATAGTGTGCTCTTTCTAAGAACACATACTACTAGATCCATTAGTTCATCATCCAAATTCCACAAAAACTCAATTAAATTTTCTAAAAAAGACCATCTCATAGAAAGTTACCAATTCCACATGTGGCTCATCTAACAGACACACAATTTCAATGATATGGCCAATTTAATAAAAAAGGACTAGTCAAACCATGACCAGACCCAGTCTGGCCAACCCAACCCCACTTGGTTTGGTATGGGCCAACCAAACCAGCTCAGCCTTTTGGGATGCAAGGTTCAACCTACTAGGCCTCCAAAGAGGCATGGTTTATCCATCCAAGCCTGCTGCATGCCAATCAACTCCATTAGTTCCCATCTTAGACATGTGCTCTCGGTCAACATGGTTTTCATTTTCAACACAGAAGAAACTACATTCTAACCCCCTTTCTCAGGGATTCAACTTCTGTAGGCTCCACACATACCCCAACCATATGTCACCCCTATCAACATGTCCCATTAACCACTCATGACCTCCCCACTAATGCGGGATCCCACTAACATTTCCTCCCATCATCATTTTTTATCTACTGCCTACAACCAACATCATCGTGGGATCCTCCTCCAGTGTGGTCCTAATAGATATCAATTGTGAACCCCACCAGAACCCAGCCTCCTGCCTGGCCACGTGCTGCCCTCAGTACTGGCTTCCCTTCTAACGGACCACCATTCGTTGCACCCTCTTCCATAAGACACCTCCTACATGCTTAACTCTCATCACAACTCCGCAATATAGTCGGGGATCACGACCACCGATCTCAGATTGTTTAACCATGAATCTTTGGTGCAGAGATCAGTCATTCATGTAGGGTTTCAAAGGTTTAAGAATGTATGAAGAACATGATAGAATTATGGAGAGGTACTAAGCACATGAACACCCAAAGAATGGATATTGGACTTGTTCTTTTGTCCATGATCCATTCATGGTAGCGATATCATGATGAATTCAACTTGTAGAATAATCACCAAGATCTATTCCATTTAATCCCTAAACAAATATCCCTCCCACAATAATGATTGAACTGTGAATAAAACTATTCATTGATTGGTCCACGTTCATTTTCTGATTCTAATAAGGGGGAAATAAATCATGAAGAGAGAAAACCCTACCTTGATTTGGATTACTTTCTAAGGAAGAACGGAGTTCTGTGTCTTCATCGATCTGGCTTTCTTCGACATTCATCGTCGAGAGAGAGATTTGTAATCCTTACCTCAGGGGAATTCTATGGTTATGGTGATAACAATGAATTCCTCAAGTATGACTTATTAAGAATATAAACTACCTCTTTTCCACATGTAATTTCCAAATAAAATATTTTTATTAAGTATTTTAAAGATTCTAACAAAAAAAACTATCTTTTCAACTGACGTATGCCAGTGGATGTTAGGCTTCACCTAAAGAAAAATCCCTTTAAGAAATCATCGGTGTTCTCAAAATTTTAATATGATTTACTGGGTATGTTTTATTAGGATTTTCAAATAATTTAATTCTTATTATGTATTTTATTTATAGTTACAACCCCTGGTGACCTTTTTTACAAATGAGACACACTGACTAATTTTAGGTTGTGAATAGGTTAATGCCGCTAATTTGAGCTCAATAGTACCCTTGGATTTCAGATCTGGGAAACTGTTTATGTGTTATTTAATTTTATTTTAAAAAGTCCCATGGGCATGCTATTAAAAACATAACATTTTTTAAACAAATGTTTCAGGCACCCTGAGCCTCAGAAATGCACATTATCTCAGCATTTGGTATTAGAATTTTACAAACTAATTTCAAAAAAATAATATTAGGAAAATACAAGTCATTAATTCTTCCAAACTCATGGACTTGCATCCCTAAAATCCAAAACATGGGCTACTCAAGAAACATATGTGGTTACTGAGCACAAATATGAGTCTCCCACTCCTTAGTTCCCTCATGGAGATTCCCATTATTCCCCAAAACATGCACTAGAAGAATTAATAACCCACTAAGGATCTAATACTTTTGATCCTCGAAATATATTGGGTACTATGTAAAAGTCATCCAATCATCAATTTCTAGCTTGCCAAAGTGGATGACGTGTGATGGGTCGTGCACGTACGTTCTTAGATGTGGAAAATGTAAGAAATAATGCACTCAGTGCAACTGTGGGGGTAGATCTAGGTGGCACACTATCTCACCAACTCGACACAAAATCTTAAAAGGGTGATTTATCTCAGAGATTACATGTCTCCACGGAAAAATCTCTATAATCCCCATCGAGCTGAGACCTGAATGAACACTTGGTTTTCATTCTCAAAATCCAAAGGCCTTTGGATCTTTTCATCATATGATTTCTACTGTCTATTGCATTCCTAATCCTCTCTTGTATGATCTACACCTTCTCGGTGGTATCCCATACCAACTCTAGACCCATGAGTACTGACTCTCTTGGGACTATCCAACACAATGGTGAGTTTCATGGTCTCCTGTACAAGGCCTCGAACAATTCCATACCAATGGTGGAGTGGTACCTATTGTTATACGAAAACTAAACTGGTGGTAGGTGGTCCTCCCAATTATGAAAATTGTCTAGGATGAAATAACATATCATGTCCTCTAGAACCTGTATCATCTTCTCTAACTGGCCATCCATCTGAGGATGAAACACTATGCTCAAGCACGACAGAGTCCCAAATGCCTCCTACAATCCCTACCACAACCAGGATGTAATAATAACATAATTATTAGAGAATATCATTTATGGAACTCTATGGAGTCAAAATATTTCCTTCACGTAGATGCCTCCCAAGCTCTCTACTCAGCTCTGGTCATGGATCGATAGAAAGAGGGCTGACCTGGTGAGTCGGTCAATGATCATCCAAATGTTATAATTTCCCCTAGAAGTGCAAGGTAAACCTATCTTGATGTCCATTTATATACCATGACACTTCCACTCTAGAAAATAAGGTGTTTGGGTCAATCCCACTAAAATCCAATGCTCAATCATCACATCCTAGCATGTGAGGCATCTAGAAATAAACCTTGCAACCAACTTTTTCATCCTCATGCACCAGAAATAACTTCAGAGGTTTTGATACATCTCTTCCACTCCTGGATATACCATTAATGTGAGACTCCTTCAATACATCCTCTTAAAACGTCAATGGCACTAATGTGCACCCTATGAAGAGAACGATATGTTCCCCACCATTCCAATATCTATTAGGGGCATGCCTTATGGGAGTATGATCATGTATAGTCTCAATGTCGGTGTCTCCAATATGCACCTCACTAACTCATTGAATGAGTTGAGTGGTGACAACCAAGGAATTCCTGTAAGATTCTCTATATTCATATACAAAGGATATTTGTAATGTGGATAATTGATGTGATGCCTCACTCAAAAACTATAAGCAGGATATTTTCAAGAGAGTATCTGCCACCATTTTTCCCTTAGTAAGAGTATATAAAATATAAAAGTCATAGTCCAAGAGGAACTCTATCCATCATCTTTGTCTCATGTTTCGATCCTACTAAGAGAAGATATTCTTGAGACTCTTTTAGTTGGATTAGATGTTAAACTTCTCACCCGTCAGTTAGTGTCTACACAACTTCAATATAAATACTACTAGTGCATGCTCAAGATCGTGGGTCATGTGGTTTGGATCATGTTTCCTTAACTGGCATGTACCATATAAAACAACAAATTTCCCCTACAAAAGGACACAACCATGCTCAATCCCTAATTCATCAGAAAACACTACATACTCAACACCCACCTTCGGTAATATCAAGATAGAAGTTCTCCAAAACTTCTACCTCATCTGCAGAAAGAACTACTAGCACTTCTATATCCACATAAAAGTATTCCCTTTCTTTGTCTATTCCATCAATGGGATTTCTTCCATTGAAAATTTGGGTATATAACTCTGATAGTACTCATCCAAATCCAAGAATATCCACACCTTGGTAACATTATTTTATGGCTCCCAAGAAATTTCCGCCTCTATCATCACTGTATATACAACTACTCCAGCCTCTGAAATGATGTGTCCAGGAATGTGGACCACCCAAATCTAGAATCGACACCTCGTGAGCTTCCCATAATGATGGTGATATAAGATTTTATTTAGGACCATCCATAAGTGTATCGTGTTCTCCTCCAAAGATGTCGAGTATACTAGGATGTCATCAATAAAGACCATGAAGAACTGGTATAAGTAAGGCTATAAGATCTTGTTTATGAGTCCCAAGATATCTTATGGGGAATTTATCTGGCCAAACGGAATCACTATGTACTCATAGTGGATGTACCATCATATGAAGACTATCTTCATGATGTCCTCATCTTATACAAAAAGATGGTGATAACCATATGTGAGGTCTATCTATCAGGACCACCTTTATCCCTTCAGTTGATCAAATAGGTCATCAATACTCGATAGTGGATACTTATTCTTTAGAGTCACTTGGATCTGGCATCCAAATTCCACACATAACCTCAATATCCAATCTTACTTCATGGAAAAAAACTAGGTCCACCCAGGGTGATATACTAGGTCTTACAGAGCCCTTCCTCTTCTAGTCCTCTAGTTTTACTCTAAATTCATGAAGCTCCATGGGAGTCATCTGATATGTAAATATAGATATCAGTTATGTACTAGGTAATAGATCAATACAGAAGACTGCCTCTTTATGAGAAGGTAATCCTGGAACATCGTCAAAAAACACATCCTCATACTCATCCACCACTGTAGAAAATTGAGGGCTCATTTCATCCTCTACATCGAGGGTAATTCATGCCAAATGGCATGTGATCAGTTGCAATCTCTTATGTTCGAGTCCATTATAGTATTCTTGTATTTCCATTTCCAAAAATTGTTAAACCTGGTCCCTTCTCTATGGAAACACCATACTATCCACCTAAAATTGTCATTCTTGACATGGACTATGGATAACCAGTCCATACCAAGGATGAATTTGTGTGCCCTCGATGCTGCCACCAAGATATCCCAATTAAAAATTTCACCCCAAGAGTATGGGAACACTTTCAGAACTAGTGTTTGATTTTCAAATTTCCTCCCATAAGAGTCTCTATGCATAGGGATTGAGTTAACTATTCTTATGGAATATCTATGTCCCGAACAGGGGTCATGGTGATAAAAGAGTGACTGGGAAATATTTCTATCAAAACTGTATTTAGGGTGTAAAATAGGGAGACCACTGCTCTAATAATCTCTGGAGAATCAAGGTCATAAGCCCCCAATTACCTAAAGTTAACATCATCCTGGTCCACCTGCTCCCAGAGCCATTGTTGGACCACATTTTTGTGGTTGTTGTAGTACATAGAAACTAAACCCACCTCCTACTATTCATACAACTCATCTGCCACATATACCACTTGGTGGAAGACACATTTATTTCCTTTTCATCTATCTTGGAGATCCCTCGACCATCTCTTGAATAGTTTTACAACAGGTAACATAATCACTAATCAGATGTCCTTAACCGCCACATGAGTAACATAACCCATCCATTTGATGACTCACTCTACTCTAGGATCCTCACACTACTGACCATGTGTCCTAGTTTCACCCCTTGAACTATTTAATTTTCTTATATCCCTACATCAGCTGTCAGTTACCCGCTGCCAATGATTCAGCTACCTGACGCCCAGTGGTAGATCCTAGTGTAATTGTCTGCTCTTTCAGAATGCTATCCAAGAGAAGAAATCTCTCCAGTACCCCAGCATATTTAGGGATAATAAATGGAATCATGGATTCCTTGATCTCTCTATGTAGCTCCTAATCAAAGGTTTAGGCACTGAATAACGGGTCCTGCATTATATCCGTTGAGTAGCGAGAACGATCTGTCTATCTCTTTGAGTACATCACTGTTGTTTGAATTCCCTTTCGTAAATGTAGTATCTTCTATAAATACACGAATCATAACCTCATAGGATATAACTCTTCCTTGAATATATTCTCAATTTATTCCCATGTAAGGGTATTCTCTTCATGCATATGGATCACTAAGCTCTACTACCACCCCGATTAGCCTAAAAGAAGCCTCACGACTAGAACTACCATCTAGTTGAGAGTCATCCTCACTATGTGTAAGAACACACTATGACAATGATTAATTTAGGGGGAGGGATTAGGCACATAAACAACAAAAATAATGGGTCTTTTCCTTTTTATTCAGAATTGATATGTTCATATTAGCAGGATCAAGAAGAAACCACAAACAAAAAAATTACCATGATCTATTCCATTTAATCCTGCAATAAATATCCCTTCTGCATGAATTATTGAACCACGTATCAACTTATTTATGGGTTTGTCCACGTTAATCACTTGATTGTATGTTGGGGAAAAGAAATCATGAAGAGATCTACACCATACGTTAATTTGGATCTATCATTAATGAATAAAGGAGGTTTTTGTCACTATCAATCCTATATTAAGTAAAATTTATCATCAAGAGAGAGCTTCATTATCCTTACCACATTGTAATTACAAGGTTATTGAGATAACAATGAATTCTGGTGACATGGGTTATTAAAAAAAACTACAACTGCATCAACACATAATGTCCCAAAAAAAATTATTAAATATTTTAATTATGTTCACATCCAAAAATTGACTTATGCATTCGGCCCGTGCTTGTCGATGTTTGGCCTCACCTAAGGAACCCCCCAGATAAACTCAACCGTGGTATCATATTTTCAATATAAGTAACCATTTATGATTTATTATGATTTCAAAATAACATATTTTTTTTAATTATTTTATTTTTCGTTACGCCCCTAGTAACATTTTCTACAGATGACCCATTCTGACCAATGTTAGGTCACGCATTGGGTAAAACCACTATTCTGAGCTCAAAGTTTCCCTCAGATTTTTTATCCGAGAAATCCTTTATAATTAATTTAACTTTTTCATCGACGTTGTGTGTGTGCTATTAATAACATACCATTTTTTAAACAAAAATCTACGTACCTCAGGCATCAGAATCACACACCATCTCAGCGCATGATCCCATAATTTATGTATATAATTTTTAAAAATAATATAAGCAAAATATGAGTCATTACCAGTTCATTGGGTGTTTTGAAGGATAACATGACCAGTTTACTAATGTTTCATGTCCCTTGTAGAACGCGAGTGGTTTTATTTTCCATGAAGAATTATTGGGGATGAGATTTACTATGGTGGGAAGGTTATAAAATGCCATGTTTTGAACTGGATGAAAAATAAAATGAATTTTAATTTTTGTAGTTATTTGATCGGAAATTTTTAAAACCGTGTTTTGGAATGAAGTTCTGAGAGTTGTATCATTTTAATGTGATGTTTTTGGACAAGGTAGAAGGCTTGAGGTGTTTCCCAGGGGTCTTGAGGAGTTTTGAGAGCACCGATCCTAGAAAAGTTATGTTCTGAAGGACCTGTAGAGGGTGCACAGTTTTTCTAAAACTGTGTGGCCCACTGTAAGAAATATCAATTTTTGTTTAATGTGGGTAGTGGCGGTGCACACATTCTATGAATGAGTTTTCACACTGTGCGCCTAGTCTGCATGCTGAGAATTTGGAGAAACAAACTTATCAATAATCACTTAATTATTGGTGAATTGTTTCCAAACCATGTGGCATGCCTATATGGGGTGATCCAAGGGCGCAGAAGAGGGCACATAGTGGGCGTCCTATTTTCTAAACCATGTACTAAGACCCTATTTTGAAAATTTAAATAAAATAAAATAATATAAATGTAAATATAAAAACTAACACCACCCTCTACCTCTCCTATTCCATGTGACACACCCCACCCCTTAGAGAACTCATTATCATGTGAACCACCCTAAACTCAACACCATTATAGTGCACCGTTCAACCTAGATTTGTTGGGGATCTTCAACTGATCTATCACAGTCCTCCTCCTTCCTCGTTCATATTCTATATTCAAGACATTTTTGGGTCTATCCATTTCACTACATGTCTCAACCGAACATAGGGTTTTAAATTAATTCAATTTTTAGTTTCATCCTGTGTTAGAGTGTGCAAAGCGTCTATCGAGAGTAGGTTGTGTGTATTTTGGAAAACACCGCTGAGGGAGAAGTAGTTCGGGTTGATTCAATTCTCTACAAGCATATCAGGTAATGATTTATACCCACTTTTTTTCATGTTTTTATATTTCATCCATTGAGTGTCTTAAGGTTCTTAGTAATTTTCTATGTATTGTGTTAGACCCTGCTGTGTGGTTTCAAGTCACCTGGTCTAAGGAAAATTTCTTGTGAAGGAATTGGTAAGTATATATATATATATATAGGTAAGTTCCCCCCATTATTTGTATATTCATCAATGGAAGTGAATATATATGTTTGAGGTTATGTGAGGTTTTGTATATATATTAAAATGCCTATATAGGTGAGTGGATACTAGTATATGCATATAAGCAAATATGTAAGGTTCCCCTTTCACATGTTCATGGCTATGAAGATGTGTGAATAGGGGATAGGTGTTCTTATATATATGTGACTGTGCATATTCTTAGTTGGGGAAGTAGTAGATCTTAGTTAGAAAGTGTTAAGATTCGAAGTGTTTTTCATGGTTTCACCCTGAGGTAGGATCCCCATCCTTTCCCTTTATAATTAAGAAAGCGTTAATTATTTAATTGGATGTTTTTTTTAACCATTATATAATGTTTTCCATGTATGTTCGTTTATTATAAAATTACACCTTATATAATTATAATGGAGTGATTAATGGATATAAATGATTTTTTTATCAATGCCATGTTTTTAATAAAACACATCCAACAGACGTGCACTGTCTTCAAGAAAAAAAGTTGTTGTTAGACATATATTCTTTCATGGTTTATTTTATTAATGATTCCTTATTCATTTTCCTGGGTTAGTAAGGAATATTAGGACCCAAACTTTTGATAACCTTAAATGAGTTGTCTCCCTCCCTAAGGTCAAGAAGAACCAAATCTCTTCATAGGTCTTGGCCTGAACATATAATGAAATTAACCTTGTTAGTAATTTTCTAAGAGACATATTTTGTTCTTATATTTCTTTGGGGAAATATTGAAAGTTAATAACATGCTTAATGAATTGGATTTACCCATGTGGGTCAATTCCCAATTGGTAGTAGTAACCTTTAAGTCCCCCCTTGGAACTATATGGATTTAGTTACCTCACCTGATGGGTGGGAATGAAATACTTTATGTGGGATGACATGTGTTTGATAAATGCCATCCTAAAATTTATTTAAAAGATAATTTGAAATGAAATAGATTTGGGTGGAATGAAATCTTGTTTGGTTTAACTAACAAGAACAACTTATCACAGTAGAATTAATTTTGTGAATTTGACATATCTAGAATGATTTAGTCCATGCCTCTTACTTAATCATATGAATCACTATATGAAAATTTAAATGTTTAAATGTAATTATTAAGTTGATAACAACATGTATGAGAGGTATTTGTTTCATGATTTGAATTAAACATTTGGTGATCTTGTTTCCACTATTTTAGCAATAAATAACTTTAATATGTTTTAAGTAATAAATTAACAAACCACAGGATTAATGTTTTAATTACATAATAAATTATTATTAGATGAAGAAATATTGTTTATTTGTATCCACATGGTAAAAACGATTCAGTAATAAAATTAATAATAAAGAACAACCATTGTAATAAACCCTAATTGATTTTAAACCCCATCAAATTTGATTATTAATTGTTCTGTCATTTATTCTAATTTAATTTAATTTTTGAAAATAGTATCACTCTTTCATCTCATTCCATTCATTAAATTTTTATGGATAATTGACTAAGACTTGTTATCTCGTATAGGTAAGTGATATCGGTTATTCTTGTTGGATTGAACCAGACTACTTCTAACTACATAGTTAGTCAGTTTTGAAGGGATTCATAACTTTTAATTTTATACACCCCGTGACGGGAGCAACCACAACTTCTAATGGGATTGGACACACCCCAAACCATATCACTAGACTATTATTGAGGATGTTGAGACAGAGGAGGATACATATTTTCAGTATAATCTAATTATTTATGGGGATCATAATGTGAAGTACATGTGGGGAATGACTATTCCCTTTAATCAAGTGTTTTGGAACCATTGTAGTATTCATGATGAAAATTGGGGGACAGAAAGATGGAAATGTGAGACCAGTGGCCCGGTCTATTTACCTTAGAAGCTCAGTGATTCATGGAAGTGTGGCATGAGGAAGATCTGTTATAAGGTGGAGAGGTTTTATGATCCCATACTACATATGGGTATGTTTTTGTATATTTTTTTTAATACCACCAAGGTTGGATAATTAAATATTTTCCAACTGTCTGGGTAAGATCAGAGGTGTTATAAGTATTAGGAAAATTAAATAAATGGAAATTAGGACACCCTATTCATTATTCATAGTTAGTGCATGGTTAGTAGAAAATGTGCAGCCAAACCATGCTAATCAAGAAGATTGGTGCACGGTTAGGTAAACTGTACAATGGGGAAATCCAAATTGTGACAGCTTCAATAGAAGAATTAGAAATTGTGGGCACATGAGTTGTAAAACTATGTGGGATCGAAAGGTTATTTTGATATTTAGAACCCTCTTTAAAATTGTTTAGAACAGTATAGGTGCAAGGTTTGGAAAACCACACATCTAAAACATGTGCCCCCTTGAAAAGTGAGAAATTACCATTTCCCCCATTAGGATTTTAAATGTTTCACTAGATTTTATTCCTAATTATTCATCCTAGAGCCTTGGTTACAACCCTAATAACCCAAATTTTCCCAATGGGAAATCTCTATCGATTCATATCCATTTTGAATGTCTTTGGCTGTGGATCATTGTTCCATGTAAGTATAAATAACCCCTTTGTTCTATTTTCTTGATAAGGTCTTGTGGTTTTATTCTACATCTTACAAAGACCTAAAACCCAAAATTTCCAATATATCATAGTTTCGTGATTCAAATGGGTTATTGAATCCAAATATAAGTCTGTTTCTAAGTGAGTTTTTTTAATAATTCTAAGTAGGTGGTCTATAAGTTATAACACATAGTTTTATTACTGATTTGTTCTTGTGTGGTTATGATAACGGTTCCCTACAAATGTTCATTTTATGATTTTAGTAATAGTTGGTAAAAGGTTTGGATAAAAGGTGTTTTATTCCTCTCATTATTCCCATGGGTGAACCAAGATTTATTAGACCATTTTGGTCTACCCTTGGGGTGTGACAATTCTCTTAAACATGTTAAATTTCATTTTAAAGCCTAAAGATCATTTGTATTGAAATAGACTTATAAAAATGAACTAATGATAGTTTTATAATGTCATTGGAAATTACATAATGGGTTTTTTTGGAAAAATTTCAAAATGGTTAAATGGAATAAAGTGAATGTGTCAAATGACTTATAAGATTGTAATTGAATTGCATAAATGGGATAATGCATATGAATTGATGAATTATGTAAAATCATCAATTATGGTGAAATTATTGAATAAGATAAATAGGTTAAGGTATAAATGTGGAAATTGTTTAAATTAGATATGCTAAGTAAATGGTAATTGTGAAAAATTGTTATGGCTAGATGATGTTTGATGTTTTGAATGAAATGTGAACATTTAATTTTATTTATATTGATTATGTATGATTTTTTATTGGTTATATGTGGTAAATGGATAAATAATAATATGAAAATGGCATGGTGGAGTGGAAAATGGTTTGAGGCACCTCTCAGTAGTTGGATTGCACTGAGGCTCGAAACCCCAACCCTAGAAAGTATGGGGTAGGGAGTTGGACTTATGCTATAGGCCCCTAAAAGATGCATTGGATGAGACTACTTGGCCTGAGTATCCAAGGTAAGTGTGAAGTAATTTTTTATGATATTTTTACCCCTAATGATATATGGAACTTGTATTATCCAATTATTCATTATAATTGATTAGCTTCGTACATAGTGTAATTGATATAAATTATTAACCCTTGGAACAAATGATGAAAATAGTGAACGTTAATGTTGTTAAGTAATGGCACCCAAGTTGTTTTTTGTTTTCGTTATAATTAATTCAATACATTCATGATGGTTTTTTTAGAATGATTATTTCTTTTACACCATTGATGGTGGCCTAATGGGTTGTACTCACACCCTTATCGGGCTGCCATTAGGTACCCGAGTAGATTTCATGGTTGTAGGTCGAAACAAGGGTTAGGGACCTATGTTAGAACGTTGAGTTGGTCATGGGATGTGCATGGTTGAGGATTCAGACTTGGAGTCAGAAACATTTTTAAGGATTTATCTGTTATCATATTTTGGCCTTTCTTCACCTTTGGAACTATTAGTATGATAAGAAATGTTTATTGTTTGGTTTTTCTTGTACCATATTTGGGAATTGGTTGGTAATGAATTTCCAGTTTATTGATTTTTTTATCATCATTTATTGTTGTTATCTGTTGTGTCTTACACTAATAAAGAGTGTATAGTTTCCCCATGTATTACCTTAGACTCTCACTACTAGTTGATTGCCTCTGGCATACGGGGGGCATGCATGAGGTCATTTGACGAACTAGATTGGAGAACAAGTATGGTGGATTCTGAGATGGGGATGCCACACAAAATGTTTTTAAGAACATATTAATATCTATGAAATGATTTATTAAATAAAATTTGACTCATTATTCAGTTATAAATTTTCAAATCGAATCATCCTATTATTTTTTAGATAATATATATTTTGAATATTATTTCAAAAAATGTGAAAAGAATCATTATGTAAAATTTATGGAATTACAATAATTTTTCTCCATCATAACCTATCAATATTTTAAAGTGTAACTTTTTTTAAAAAAAATATTTTCAAATTAATGGTGTTTTAGAATATTTTTCATAATTTTAGTTTTAAAAAAGTGACTTTCAAAGTGAAATGTATATTTTCCTTATGAATGGTTTTAATAAAAAAATTATAAATTTTCAATTCCTTAAAGACAAAAAACATTCTTTAAATTATCCTATTATTGGAATATATTTTAATGATATGATCCTATTTATTTTTTATATGTTTTATGATTAGTTTGACTAGGGATGAAATACCTTGATACCATTCTCTATATTACTCTAAATGGTTTATGATTATGTATATTCATTAGATAAATTATTAACATATCATTTTATATTATTTCAAAAGTATTTTAATGGTGATCATGTTTGACACCATTCATATGAGGAATTCATTGTAGTTATTTTGTTATGGGTGGAGCTCTTTATATCCTCTTGATGCATTGATAGTTCCCATAATACAAATTAGATTGGTTATTTGGATGAGATCTTAAAAATTTATGTAATATGTCTTGGCATGAAGCCAGTAAGGTATTTTTATGATGACTTACATAATAAATTCTATCATTATGTGATTAGTTATTTATGTTCCATGTGGTTATTTGATTATTAATAATATTCATGTTTTTGTTTCAAGACCATATAATTTTATATATAGAATTATTTTATCATCATCTACTTTTACCACAATATTAATAAGTAATTTAATTAAAAGAAATTTGTTTTAGTTATTTACATTTCAATGCTTCTTATTACTTATTAATTCATGATTTATTCCTCTATCTATATTCCCTTACAGAGTAACAGATCTCACCCCATTATCATGTTCCCTTTCCCTATGATCTAGGATGTGTATTATGAATGATAATACAGAATATTCTAAAGTGATTAATGGTGAAATAAAAGAAAATTCTAGGTTTTATTTTAATTTTTTAATTGTAATATGAGATTAATGTATAAATATAGTTTTCCAAATCTATTAAACAATTCAGTCTATTTGGATGTGTTTTTTTCTCTATTTAAAATATAATAAATTAACCATCGACTCTAGAATACTTTGTGTTGAGAAATCCCATTTTTTAACATATAAAGTAAGTTTAAATAATATGTAGTATATTTAAGAGGAAAATATTTTATATATAATATTATTAGGATTTATTTTGAGGATATGTTTAGAATGACATTCTTATGATTCAGAAGTGATGAGAATCATTGGATATTCTGAGAAATATATCTTCGTCCAGATACTAAAAGTGGGATTTATTTAGGACTATATTAACATAGGAGTAATAAAATTGAAAAAGTCACATCATGATTGACTATAACATTACCTATAATATGAAAATTGTCATTACTATGCACCTATTTTATCATTTCTAGAAGATAATCTTTGGTTAATTTATATTTTCTTCATAAAACACCATGAAGGATTGAATATGTGATGAACGTTAATTAACTAGGTTAAATATATGGTGTAATATTTTGAGAAGCCTGTGTTATGATTGATACATTCTAAAAATTATTCTTTTCAATAATGTGATTTCCCACTATGATTCATATTGCTCACACTATGAATTATTCACTCAATTGTTAGAAGCATATGAAACTGGGTTAACGTTAAATGTGATACAAAATGTGTTGATGATAAAAAAAATTATTTGATGACTAGATTGCAAAATTACATGATTATTCCTAATTATTTATCAATATATATGATTAATAAATTACTCCTTTACCCATTATTGGAAACAATAAAGAAGATAAGTTTATAAGACAATGAGTGATCAGGTGGTGGAGACCATTGAGGAATTAATATTCAGCTTCCTATATCTCAATAATGATCTAAAAAGAACTCATGGGAATGTATGAAAGGATATATAAGATGATTATTGTGTAGAGAAGAATGAAAAAGAGTAATAAATTACCATGAAAAAAATGAAAAGTTATATTAACACAGTGGGTTGGAATATTTGTCTCCCTATGAAATTAAGAAATGATAAATGCTTTAATTTTGGAATGTTTGATCATTATGTAAAGTGATATTCTCTAAGGAAAGATAATATATGGGTAAGAAATCTTTCTTGATTATAGGATTTAAGTGTATTATGATGTGACTAAAAGTTAAATATGAAAAAAATATGTGTTGTAGAATATGATGAAAGATCATGGATAATGGTGTTTTAGGGAAGTAGAATTGTTGATGTGTTAGTGTATTGGGTTTCAAATAATTATGTTATATATATATTTTATCAATGATAAAATAGTTATATTAATCATAGAACATATATGGATTAAACCAAATTAGCATTTCCTTATGACTTTCAATTGATGTATTGAATGGTACCAAGAAAAGTTATTATGTGGAAAGTTGACCTATTTTGGAAAACTTATGATTAATGATAGAAAACACTTAATGTGTTCTAGATGTTGAGATAATACTAATAAAAAGGAATTTTTAGGATACTATTTGTGACCTTTAAATTGATGATTTATTTAATAGTTAATATAATCTTTTCAAGAATTCACTACAATTTTGAATTTATGGTATATATTCAACAACATAAGAGTTTGTTTTTTGAAGAAATCATATTTTCATCATGGTTTTATGGTCACCAAGGTATTTAAAAAATTTTATTTGATAATAATATCTACATTATATAGTTTTGGGAATATAATGATATGATTATTTTTGAAATTTAGTGACATTCCTTCAATATTTATAGACTATGAATTTGGTCAGACATATTTTTGGTTGATTCGTATGGTTAACTATTAATTAAATGGATTAATATAAACATTGGGGTTATTACTGAGTTATTATAAATAAAATTGTTGTTGAATAAATCAACCAAAACATTTTAGCCTCATTAGATATCTATAGATAGGAGGAATGAATGTCATTCATTTGTAGATCTTATGACCTATTAAAAATTAATTATAGGCTTTTAGAAATAAATAATTTTATGTTGGATTTTAATTTATTAGTGTCGGAAATGAAGTGTAATTTGATAAAATCACAACAAAAATATTATATTTTTCTTAAAATATATTTTGTAAGTACATTTTCTTGTTTCCACAATCTTTAAAGTAAATTAATCACTCAACTCTAGGAAAAAGGATCTTGAAAAAATATTATCCTATTACCTTTATATCTGATTAATAAAATGGAAATGGAACTAATTAGAGATTTATGGCCATTTGTTCACCAAATTCCTCTTGATCATTCAATGTCCTGTGATATAGGTTCTTAGTGACTTAAAAATTATTTTTTCTTATCTTCCATGTCTATATTTTCATATCCCAAAAATAATATACTACATGGGAACCTAGTAATGTGTTTTTATATATTAAATTTTTATTCATGTTTCTCAATTTTTAAAAGTATTTTTTTACTATTCTATTATTTGGGTATTCAAAAAATGTATTTTTATATGATAAACCCTTGATTTCTGACAGCATCTTAAAATCAATACAATGAAATTTATTAATGGTGGGAAGAAGGTAAAATAATAAGATTATGATAAATGAAATTATTTTAAATATCAAATGTGACATGAAAAAATGATCTTAGTGAATAATATAAGACCCCAAGAATTTATGATACCATTTTTAATGAAATTCATATTCATTGATAACTTGAATAACTCGTAAACCCATGTCCAAATGAACTATAATATAGTATATAGTTATAATGAATCCATTAAATCTGAGGATATAAATATGAATAAAAAAATTATGAAATTTTCCAGGTAAATAAGTTAATTAATTATTCATTGTGTATAAATATAAATAAAAATCATTTGAATGAAAATGACATATATGTTAAAAACGTTATTATTTTCCTATAAAATGGATTCTTCACTTTTTTCTTTAATTTTACCAATTTTAAAAAATTTATAATATTTATTTTAATAAATAAATATCATTTTTGAAATAATTATATAAAAATAATTTCATATTTATTATTTTTATATTTATAATAATTGACTAATTATATGAAAAAAGTGAAAATATTGTTTTTATTAAAAACTACCATTTCTTTTATAAAATTGAAAAGATAAATTTTGATTTTATATTGTTTTTGAAGTAAAATTTTTCAACAATATCATAATTAATATAATTTCATTCATTTTATCCAATTAATTGTTCAATATTTATATAAATAATTTTTATACATATGAAATTGTTTATGTTTGGAAAACTAGGTTTTCATCTCATCAACAAGAATAACATTTAATTAAATTATTCCACTTATGATAATTGATTTTTTTAAATATTGATTAAATTTTTTTAATCATAATAATTAATATTATATAATAATATAAACATAATTTTTTTCGTAAATATTAGTAAAACAACAAAACATTAATTTCCTTGGTAAAGTTTAAAACAAATTTAATGAGGGTTAAACAAAACAGATAAGGGATAAAATGACCTAGAAACCTATATAGTTACTATTTAATTGAAATGTGTAGACCTTATACCATCAGTGTTTTTATATTCATCCATTTATATCATTTCTAAATTTTAAAAACATGGCAAAAACCTTTTCATTTAAATGATTACAAGAATGTCCTCTCCTCCACTAATGGAAGGCCACCAAATATCCTCTCCCCTTAAAACACACAAATACTTTTATCTCAGACAAAAAATCCTAGTTATCTTCCTCACATACCTCCCCACACACAAGAGGAATTTTATTGATCCTAAATCCAATCTTGGAGGGATTTATTTTTAAAACTAAAGTGGGTGTCCAAAGAAGAGGTAAAGATCCAAACCATGAATTTTCATTTTACATATTCATATATGTAGTTAAAATAAACTCTAGATTTGATAATATAATAAAACATATTACATAAAATATATTTATATATAATTATATTAATATAATAACTTATAAACATCACATCTTCTACCAAATAGAAAGCAAAACCCAGAATCGTCTGTATGAAGGAATACTTCCTCATGAAATGATGTTCTTCATTTTCCATCAGATTCACTCATGGATAGAAAAAATGGTGAATTTAACATATTTATATGATATTTATGAAAATATTATACATATTTAAATATAATATCACATATATATTCAAAATATCAAATCCACTGGGATGAAATAATGTTGTTTGTGCATACGTGATGAATAACGCATCCACGTAGTGGTGTGAAAATTATTTCATTTTATTTTAACATTGATGTTAATAAGGATATATTTAATAAAAATATATTAAATTTTTTATTTAAGAATTTTTTTCATAAATTTAAAATAATATTTAACATTCATACATTTAATCTATATGAAAAATAAAAATGATGGTTTTTTGTACGTACAACCTACTGTCTCAAGGAATTGTGTAACTCATTTCCCCGTATCTAAATATTATAGAATATTAAAAATTATTATACAACTACTATATATGGTATTAATAACATTTTTACCAATCTTTAGATTATTTAATGATCATAAATGTAGAAGGAATCAAAATACTGAACCCAAGAATACTTGTAAAACGAAACGATGATCATATGAAACAATGATTTTAATAAATAATTGTTAATAAATGGTTGATAAATTACTATAAGTAAATCATATATGGTATGAAATTTATTATTATGGTTCTGTAAAATATTTATAATAAATATATATTTATAATAAATTAGTTATGAACACGTATAATGAAAATAGAGCATAAAACAGTGGTTTCTTGTCATAGTTTTACTTCTATGAGATGTATTCTATATTAATCACTTAGTTATTTCATTGTGTTTATATAATGACCATTGGATATGTTATATAATGATTCCATTTAAATTCATGGTATAAATGTTTTATGTTGATTTTATTTATTTCATGGTGTTTATTGCAACCCTAGCCATCATCATACATTAATACAAGATTTTAAACATAACTAACCATCGATTACAAGTCAAGGATTATAAATTCTAGTGTTTGATTATTAATATTGTTAAACAACATGAAAACAAAATTAAATATATATTATTTAATATTTTTAATTATCTCTTAACATCCATTGATTCCTTACATCTACATAGGATCCCTCTGGGAATAACTGAACAAAGGGAGAAGATAAAATCCTATTATGTGAATAAGGATAGGAATAAAACCTAACATATGGACTATAAGGAAAGAAATGATTTTATGAAAAGCATAATAAATATATATAAGGAATAGTAACATGTATTACATGGGAATATATAAACATGGTATCACAGAAATGTTAAAATAACATATAACATTACATAAACATGAGTCAAGTCTAACTTCCAAGACTATAGAACATGTGGGATAAAGTCTGTTAAAAGAATCAGGTTCACATCATTCCCCAAAAAGAAATATCCTTAGACAAAAAGTTACCAAATTAATTTAATTTATAACTATTCACACCCATCATAACATGTTAATTAAAATGCATGCCATGTAAAGAATCATAAATAAGTAATCAAACCTAAGGGTTTTTATGGAAGGAATTGGGAATCATAATCATGTCAAATGGATAATCATAAGAGAATATCATAATGGTTTCCATGAAAAAATAGATTTAAATAAAAAATAGATATTAATAATTTAAAATAGTCATATAAAATTATAATTTATTTTATATTATGTTAAATAATTTTAAAATAATGTTTTCAAAACATAAGAAACAAAACATTTCCATCCGGTTTGAGGAAAATATTAATGATTCTATATAATAAAAATGAATAATTGTTTTTATAAAACTATAAATGAACCAATAAAATTTTAATAACAAAATTAGAGTTATTAGAAAAATAATGATGGTTTGAAACATACTATGGAATTTACGTTAAAATGGATATGAATTTGGGAAGTTCCCTTTAATTAGGGTAGCTTTTTGGGAAGAAATGAGCATTGAACCTTATTAAATCATTTATATCTATGAAAAGTAGGATGAAATGATTTTTTTACAAGTATATTAAAATATAAATGGAATATATAATATTTATATAAAAATAAATTAGAGTTGCATTTGGTTAAATAGGAAGAATGTGTAACCCGGAGGAAAAATTGATCGTTCAAGTAAAATCCCTTGCTTATGATCAAAACAGTTCTAAACATGATCTTAATATATTGAATACTAAAATAAGATTTATTAATTAAAAATTACATAACATTTTATACATTAAATTTAGTAATTATATTTTTATTATATTCATATATGGCCATTTTGATGAGTTATAGCATTCAATTTCATCGTTCGAGAGTCCTCTTTTTCTTACTTTTCAAGATCAACTCTCTTGTATAAGATTATGGGAGTTAATGTAAAATTAAAATAATGATATATAAATGAATTTATAAGTTATTATTTAACATCTATAAGTTTAAATTTTCTTATAAATCATTTTTAAATGGTTTGAGGATGAATCATTAGATAAACAGTTAATAATAATTTTTTGGATTGATTTGGGCATGTTTATATAAAAAAGAACTTGTTTAATTTTATTATAAAATATAATTTGTATTTAACGATTTTATAAAATTACATTAGCTATAATAAATATATCATAAATTTTTAACCATAATTTTATTTGATGATCCTTTAAGTAATTAATAGAATGTGTATATTTTTTGTCCTTGAAGTTGATAAATTAACCCCTCAGAAATTATGATTTCATTTTTCGAATAAAGGGGAATGGAGAGAGGTTTAATGATTGATTATTACATTATAATAATATAATTCTAGTATATGTGAGGTAATTGAGTGATCATTCCAGTAGGATTCGGGTAACCGAGGAGAAGATAATAATAGAACTTGAAAAGAAATTTAAATAAAATGAACTAGGAAATAACCTCTTGGATTTCTCTTCCTTGAATCCCACAATTTAAAAAGCTTTTGGTATTTTTATGAGGTCAAGAACTCATGAATGTGTTATAGGGGTTTTGGAGTATTATTGGGTAGAATTTATGTAAGGATCAAAACTTATGTGGTGGGAGGAGAAGTGGTGGTGAGGGGTGGTATTTATAGTGCAAGAGAAGGGTGTTTTCTCATTATTTTATTTATTTCTTTATTTTTTTGGATGAAGGATATGAATAGTTTGATAATTTTCCCCACATTTATTAAATTTATTAATTTATTTTTGAGATTACGGTGATTATGTCAGTGATGTCTCATGGAATAGTTTATTAAACATAAAATGTATATATACTGTAAATTACCATATTTCACAATTCACAAAAAATTCATGTATTTCAGAAAAATATATAAAATTCACCCAAACTGTTTTTCAATATGTATAATTAAAAACTAAATTTCATTTTTTAAAAACAATTTTACAAATATGATAAATCTAGGTTTTAATTAATGTCATAATTTACTAAATAATATATATTTTAAAATTATAACTGAATTTATTTCACATTGAAAAATTAAATATGGTCTCATAAAATTATCTTATAATAATTAGATAACTAAGAATTAATTTATGTGTAAATTTTATGGATGAAATGTTTCTTTTCATCATTATATAAATTCTAAATTTTGAAATAAATAATTATTTTTTATAAAAATAACTTCACTTAATTAATAATTTCAATAAAATTTATTTACTTATAATATGATATAATTATATCCTATTTTAATTTATAAGATGGAGAAATATCATTTAAATATTAATGGGTGATTTTACTATTCAATTGCATAGTTTACTAGTTATTATGGTCACATTACTATTCCAAAAGTCAAGTCACAATTTCATCGATATAGGTTCTTTAAATTCTAGAAATACTTTTTATTTCATTCATTATTCATTTATACAATTGATATTGTGTTTAATTTGTAATTTTAGGTGCTTTATATTATATGAAAAAATTATATGAAGAGAATTTAAATTGTTAAAAAAATATCGTTACATTAATAACAAATTATGATATTTCACCCTAGAAGTTTTCTTTTACATGATTGGTTGAAAACAAGTGAGGGTACCATTCCTTCATCGCCTCCTCTAGTTCCCCTATTTCCTCTTCCTACTTATGGTTCTGCTATAGTACATTGAACAGGTGAGTAGTCTTGTTATGTATAACTTTATCTCAATGATCCATGACGTTCATTGAAAGGTCTTCATAGGAGTGATCATTATCCAACTGTACTACCTCGGAATTCATTACATGTTAAATTCATGTATGTAATTCCTCAAAGGGGATACGTAGAATACATTTTGTACTTAAGACATGGTTGGTGGAAGTTATAGTTGATAATACACATCTTGGAAATGATCAATAATCTCAATGGAGCCAATATACAGAGGAATAATCTTTCCATTCTTCCCAAATATCATGAACTTATTCCATTGAGATATGTGGAGGAAACCATGTCTCCAACATTAATCTCAAGGTCTCATCGACGATTGTATATATATATATATATATATATATATATTTTTTGTTAACATTGGGATTCCTTGATGTACGGATGAATAGTTTTCACTTTCTCAACAATTTTATTGACCATTTCAGATCCTAGCATATTACATTCACCAACTTTATCCTATCATGTTGATGTTCTACATCTTTTCCCATTAAGGGCTTCATATGGATCCATTTGGATACTAAAGGGGAAACTATTATTGTAAGAGAAGTTCAACATAAAAATATGTTAGTCCTATCCTCTATTTAAGTCTATAGAACCTGATCTCAACATGTCTTCAAGTGTCTAAATATTCCTCTCATACTAGACATCAATTTGAGGATGAGAGGCCATATTGATGATTAGATTAGTGACTTGGAGACTATTATATAACATTGAGGTGAATCTCATATCACAATAAAATACAATAAATAGTTGTAATCCATGCATAATTACCACATATTTTTTGTATATCCCGGAATGTTTATCCAATGAGAAATCTTCTCTAATTATGATAAAGTGGGATGTCTTTTTAATATGACCCAAAACCACCCATATATTATTGTTTCCTCTAGATTTCTTCAAAAGACTATCGACAAATACAATGGAAATGTTCTCCCACTCATAAGGTGGTATTGGTAGTTGTTTTCTCAACCCTTATACGTTTTCTTTTATACCTTCACATTCTAATATAGTAGACAGTTTGATGTGTATTCAATTATCTCCTTTATCATATTTTCCAGAAAATTGTTCTCTCAAAGATCTCGATACATATTTGGGCTCCAGGAGTGAATAGAGGAGGTTGATCTTTATGCATCATTTATAAGATCGTTGTTTATATTGGGATTGGATGGTACACATAGTCGTTCGCCAAATATCAGACTCCTTCTTCATCCATTTGGAACTATACGAATTTTTCTTTTTTTATGGGTTCAAACATATTCTGAATTTTCTAATCATTTTAATAAGGATCCATTATTTTCTCCATAATAGATGGTTGAGAAATCACTTGATAAATTATTGCTGATGTTCCTCCCTTAATTATTACAATTTCATTTTTTTGATGGTCTATGAAGATTGGATCCTTCTTAATTTTGATCATTGATAAAGATGAAGGATCATTTCTACTTAGAGCATCCACCACCTTATTTTCATTACCAAGATGTTAGTGGATTGAGCAGTCATAATCTTTCATGAGAACATACTATCTCTACTGGTGCGTATTTTAATTCTTCTATGTGAATATATATTTTAGACTCTTGTCATCCACATATATCTCATACTTCTCCCCATAGAGATAATACCTATAGATTTTCAATGAAAATATTACAGCTTCTGACTCTAGATAATGTGTCGGATAGTTTTCTCATTTATTTTCAAATTCCTTGAGGTGTGTTCTTTCACTTTCTCTTTTTTCATCAGCATGCATTTCAATCCCTTATTTGATGAATAATTTTACAGCATAAATAGTTCTTCAATTATTTGTAGTGCGAGAACTAATAGAGTGATAAGTCTCTTTTTCAGCTTTTTAAAGCAGTATTCACATTCACTATAATAGAAAAACATCTTTCCCTTTTGAGTCATCTTAGTTAGTGGGTTCAATAATCCTGATATGTTGTTCAAAAATCACTGGTAATAGCCAGATAGACCGAGGAAACTAAAGATCTTCATTAAATTTTTTGGAATGGGCCACTCTTTGACCTCCTTCATATTAGAGGGGTCCATATATATTCCTTTGCTAGTGATAACATGCCCCAACAATGATATGTCCTTCATACCAAACTCACATGTACTATACATTGTATAATGTTTTTCCCACTATTAAGCCTTCAAAACATTATCCAAACTCTCCTCATGTTACCCCTTTATCTTAGAGTATATCAGAAAATAAAAAGAAAAGGATACAATAAATTTATTCTAGTAATCTCAGATAATCAATTCATTTAGTCCTTGAATTTTTCCAGAGGATTAGTGAGACCGATGGGTATCACTATAAAATAATTATGTCCATACCCAATTCAATTGATATTCTTGGTCATATCATCCTTCTTCATCATCAATTGGATATTTCTAGAATGAATGTACACCTTAGAGAAATAACTGGCCCCATTAAGCTGATCAAACAAGATATCTATCCATTGTAGGGGATATTTTTTTCTTTATCGTGATTTTTTGAGCTCATGATAATCAATTATAAGGTGCATTGCTCCATTATTCTTCTTTTCCAAGAGGACTGGTGTACCCCATAGTGAAACACTCTTTCACGTAAATTTTTTTTCCATAATATCTTATAACTACTAAATTATTTATTCCAGAATTGTGGTGGCCATTATATAAGATGTATTTGATATAAGTAGAGATCTAGGAATAATCTCAATTGAAAATGTAATCTCTCAATCTGAAGGAATACTATAAATAACTTTGTGGGAGACATTAATGTAATCCCCCACAATGGGAATGTCTTCAAGTATGATTCTATATTTTATATCATTCATTAGTGCCAGATATGATTGATTATAAAGAAGTACTATCCACACATGATAAAATTATTTTGAAAAATATTTATCATCATCCATTCAATTTTATATTGTTTAAGGAAACTTTGGGATTCGAATAGTAATATCCCTTTTCTGATAGATGATGTTGGATTTATATTATGATATCGAATACATTCCTAATATAGAATAAAACCCTACCTAATAGAGTATGATAAGATTTTTTAGGAGGTTCAGTCCATAAAAATTAACTAGGGAGGAGTTATGAACATTGAATTCAATAATTACCCCATTTTTTATAGTCATAGATAACTCATCCTCCAAATTATGAGGTGGTGATTGAATAGTTCTACTAAACATGGAAGAAACAAAAGAATATAAAGAACCATAATGTAATAGTATATTATTTATTATTGAATGAATAATCATTATACCTTTCACCACCCACATTTTGGGATCCACTTCAATAGTAGTGACAGAATATTCCCTTCCTTGATGCCTTGGTGGTTTTTTGTTGCTTGACTTTGACATCCCATGGCATAGGGAAATGGGTTTCTTGATTTGAACCTTCATTTCTTCTTCCTCATGAATGAGATTTGATGTGGCTTTATTTTTACATAGTTTTGCCACAACTTTTATTTAATTTTTATCAATTTAATTAATTATCTTGACACCGTTTTCTTAAATATTGTCATTTTTGTAATTTTATCACCACTTCTCTTATTTATTCATTTTTTATAATTAAATAAGTGTTTTTAGTCATTTTTTATAATCTTTATAATTATTCTAAATTTATTAACTTATTTTTTTAGATTTATAATCTTAATCTGGTTTACTTTTTAATAATTTTAAATGTATAATAATTAATTTTTATTTTATTTATATTCATTTAATCTATTCCAGATTTTAATTTTAGTATTTTCCATTTAATTCTAATTTATTTAAATAAATTAACTTTTCTTTTTAACCCGTTCAATTTTTCTGCTAAGTAAATAAGTATAAGTTAAAGTTTAACAAAATAATGTGTTTTTAATGTTAAGTTTCATTTTAGCATCTAACTAATTAAAATTATCGTTTAATAACTCTAGTTTGTACTAATTATTTTAATTATATGTTTGTAGTTAATTAATTATAGGTGTTTTTCATTTGTTTATACATATTTTTAATTAATCTTAGCTTTTATTTTCTTAGTTAACAATTAGTTTCTTTTATTTTTAGTTTTCTAAATAATATGGTCAGTTTTTAGTTTCAGTCAATTAATTAGGCTTTAACAATTTAGTTAATTTGAGTTTTAATTTACTTAATTAAAGTTTTATTCATTCTAATTATTGTTGTAAATTAATATTTATTGTTATCGTTTTTAATTTTTAACTGTCGGTGAGTGTCGCACCAATGTTATGTCACACCGAAGTTTTTTTTATAAAACTATCGATGAGTCGTCACTCACAGATTAGTTCGAAACACTATCGCCGGGTCGTCACACTGATGTTGCGACGTGCTGATCTTTCCATCGGTTTCGGTCTCTCTTTTTAAACTATTGGTGAGACGTTTTTCTTTTCATCTGTGTGTCACACACTGATACTTGTTTTTATTTTAACTAACGGTTTGACAAGGCACACTGATGTTATTTGGAACAATCTAATTCTTTCATCGGTGGGTTCGGATTTTGTTTCCAACTATCGGTGAGTCATCAATACACCGATACCCCAAATTTTCTATTGGTGTCACATCACGTAAATTGCTTTTTAATTTCATATTTTTCGGTGTTTTATTTTTTGGGGAGTCGTCACTCACCATTCAATTTATTTTATTTTTTCCCCCTACTACAGATAGTTATCTGCCATTAGCTTCTCACCGACTTCCCACCTTCTAACCTTGCAATTGATCCTCCCTTTTTTAAATCGTGACCCTATTTTCTTCAACTAAATTCACACGAGTCCCGGAGCAGAGCAGAGGTCTAGGAGTAGTAATTCATGCGAGCAGAGGGAGTTTTCTTCCTCTATTTCCTTCTAAATATTTTCCTCTGTAATTGAATGGATATAGTTTTTAATATGGTGATAATGATTAATATTTTATTTAGCTTAATTTCTAGTTCAGGGAGAGTTCCAGTTCTACTAGTAATCATTTTTGTCCTTTTTCACTAAACACATCTTCTGTGATTAGAATTGATCAGCATGATCAGCTCTAATTGCACATTTCTGTTTCGTACTACAAACACTGAATTTTCAAAAACTCTATAATCATTCGGAAATTTTGATTATGGTATCATCTTAAAAAAAACTCTTAATTCAAATGTCATTACTTACGGTGAGTCTCTACTGTTTTTCATTTTAATTCATCTTTATAGATTAATACATCTTTGGAGTGGCCAATTCTATGTTGTACAATTTTTGTGACTTAATTCCTTGCAAGGGAATAAAGTCTCCCTTATGCAGTGGAACAATTTAGTATTTTAACATGAATAGGAGAAGCAATTTTAACCAGTAGACTAGAATAATCCCTGAGAACTCATCTCTGTTGTCTTTTATCATCATTTTATTTTCATTGTTTTGTCTTATTCTTTGTTGCTCTCTGTTTAGTAAAGGTTATTGCAAAACATACAAGAAACGTGTGGATTTTTTTAAAGTTTATTAAAACATAAATAAATTAAAGATAAAAAATTGAAAAAAACCACTCCGCATCTGACAACAGTGGAGTTGTCAATGTTTTTTTAATTGAGTTGTGGCCAATTTACCTTCCCTGTGGGTTCGACCCTACTTGCCACATATTTAGTATTAAGTAGGAATAAAAAATTTAAACTTTTACCAACTTCAACGATGGTTTAGGTCATGTTTTTTGCACCATTCCCATGGAAGGAATGCGCCATTACAAAAGAAACAATAAAAAAACACAAATATAAAAATCATTAAAAAAAAGAAAATTTTGAATGCTGTAAAAAAACTGTTACTTTCTGCTTAATTGTTACTGTTAAGTAGTGCTTGTCTACCGTTGTTTGTATGAGCACAAGAACTTCTGGTTCTATATTATAGCACCTAAACTCTGAATTATATAAAAATTTAACTGCTCTATGAATGAAAAACAAAATTGAAATGGAGAACATAGATAATAGAGTTACTGCACCTCAAGACTACCAAAACCATCATAAAATCTTAGAACATGAAAGGCCTATGATGAGGTAGTTTCAACTCCCACAAGTTTCAAGAAACCCATCATCCATCTAATTAAGTAGTAGGCCCAGAAACTATGAATTGAAACAGTTACACATTTCACTACTGCCTGCATTCAATGGGCTCTCTAATGAGGACTCTTTAGCCTTCATTAAAGATTTCAACGACACTGTGCGTCAACTTCCTTTTCTATGACTCACTAAAAATGAGCTAAGGATGAGAGTCTTTCACTTTTTCCTTAAAAAGAATGCAAGAAATTGGTTTTTAGGATAAGATGAAAACATTTTTGAGAATTGGGACCAAGTTTAAAACTCATTCATTATGAAACTTTATCCCCAATGATTAAAAGGTGAACTGAAAACTAAGATCACTAGTTTTTACCATGAGGATGGTGAATCTTTTCATGAATCTTGGGATAGATTCATGGATCTTATTAGGATATTTCCTCATCATCAACTTCTATCTCATATCCTTATGAACACATTCTATGAAGGGTTGTCCTCCTCTGGTCAGAACATAGTGGGTCAAGCTGCTGGGAATAATTACAACGATCAAAAATGATGAGGAGTTGAGACAAATTTTCTATAATCTATCCCTCAATTCTCAACATAAAAATTCAAGAAGAATGAGAGTGAATATGAGTGCTAACACTGGTTCAATAAATGAGACACAAGCTCAACTAGCCTATATCACCAACCAACTTTAATCATTAATGAACGAGAATTTATAAAAAACTGTAAATCAAATTGAAAATCAGATTCAATATCAGTCACTAAGACAACAGTGCACTCAATGTGGTACGTTTGGACACTTTGAAAATTTTTGTTCTAATGTTGATTTAACTGGCCAACAACCCGAAAACTCAAACGTTGTTAATTATGGTCCTAAGATGCCTAAAAAAGAAGATCAATTTTCAAATAATTACAACCAAGGCTATATGAACCATCCAAATCTGTCCAAGAAAGATCAAGGAATTATTAAACAACCAACTTCCTTTAACTACTCCAACCAACCAAGACAGAACTTTCAATGTCAACAAAGGGGGGAGTCTTCAAACACTCAAGGAAATAATGATAATCAAATGTCTTCAAAACTGGATCAAATATTGAATAAAATGAATTCATAGGAGGAAAAGTACATGGCTCAGTTTAATAAAAATCAAAGTCAATATGACTCTAACAAAATTAAAATTGATGTGAGAACCTATAATATAGAAATACAACTATGGAAATTAGCTAGAGATTTGACTTCTAGGAAAAAAGGTAGACTTACAAGTATAACTGAACTTAACCCTAGGGAATATTCCATGGCTATTGAGACTAAAAGTGGGATTAATACTCAAAATTTTTCTGAAAAAGACTTTGAAAATACTCAAAATGAAAATATGCTTCAATCTAGAAAAAAAAATTTCCTTGTACCCATGCTGGAAATTTACAGAAAAGTAATGAAAATTGTCTAAATTCGAACATGTCACCTGAAACTCAAGATAGATCTTCTTCAAAAAATCAAATGAATAAAGGTAAAGAAAATGTCGTGGAAGAGGTGAGGGATATACCCACTGTATTGAAATTTTTTTCCCACCCATCCCTTTCCCTGAGAAACTGAAACATCAAAGTAATACCAGGGCCGAACTTCTTCAGTTTCTTAGTCTCCTGTTTTAAACATCAAGTGAAGATACCTTTCATTCAAGATTTAATTCAAATCCCATAATATCTGAAATCTTGAAAGAAAATTATTTCAAAGAAAAAGACCGTTTAAGAATTTTCTACCTACAGCCTCACTTAAGAGTGCAGTGCTACCCTTCAAAAGAAAATCCCACCTAAATTGAAAGACCCAAGTAGTTTTGTCATACCTTTTACTCTAGGAAATTTTGGTACCCTCAACTGACTGTGTGATCTAGGTGATATAATTAATCTTCTTCCATACTCATTATTTCGATAGTTGAGGCTGGGTGATCTTCAACCCACCATGGTATACTGCAGATAGCTGATAGATCCTTCACTCATCCAGTGGGTAGGGTAGATGATTTTGTAGTTGGAGTTGGGAGGTTGTTTTTACCTACTGACATTCTTGTCTTAGATATGGTATGTGATCAAGAGGTTACCATCATATTGGGAAGGCCCTTCATGGCCATAGGTGGTGTTGTCATTGATGTGTCAGTGGGTCAACTGATATTCAAAATTAGTGAACAAGAAGAAGAGTTAAATGTTTTTAAAAATTTTAAGGAACAAACTTATTCTAAAAACTGCTCAAAAATAGAGTTCCTTGATGCTGAATGTTCTTATAAAAATCAACATGAACACAATGAAGATTATGAAAAACAATCCCTTGTTGAAGAAGATAATTGTGAAGCTAAATATCCTCTTGAATCTGTTCCAGAAGTTGAAAATTCTGCCGTAACAACCAATCTAGAAAATCTTCCAGAACTGGACTACTGTCCAGTTTCTGCTGTAGTAGAGTACTCTGTTTCTGATCATAGGAGCTTTTTGAATAAAATTGAGGTTGTTTCTGTTAGCACCATCACTTCTGATATCATTGATATTAATGAGGAATAACTTTTGAGACAACTTGATGATTCCTCTTTGATTGAGATGTTGAAATATAATATGGAAAGTCTGGACAACATACTACCCAACTTGGACAGTGACACTGTAACTTCTAATTATGGGCATGAAATTGAAAATCATTCATCTTTCAATACTCGTTATAAGAAATAGGTTGAAGATCTTAGACCTCCCAGGCCTAAGAGTCTTCCTTCGTGTGTAGAACCACCCACTCTTGAGTTAAAGCCCATCCCTGCCCATATTAGATATTCATTTCTAGGTGAGAAATCCACTATGCCTGTAATAATTTCTACTGAACTGAATGAAAATCAAGAACAAAGACTGCTGAATGTGTTGAAAAAGGATAAATATGACATAGTTTGTACAATAGATGATAACAGTGGTATTTGTCCCTCATTTTTTTTGCACAAGATTCCTATAAAGCCTCACCATAATCCTAGGGTATAAAGTCAAAGAAGATTAAATCCAAACATGAAATAAGTTGTGAGAGAAGAAGTGATTAAATTGCTGGGCACTGGAATGATATATCCCATTTCTGATAGTGCATGGGTGAGCCTTGTCTAGGTTTTCCCCATGAAGGAAGGTTTCATTGTAGTTAAAAATGAAAAAAATGAAGAAGTCCAAGTTAGGAAAGACATGAAATAGAGAGTCTATATTGATTATAGGAAGCTGAATGAAGCCACTAAGAAGGACCATTTTCCAATTCCCTTCTTGGATCAAATGCTTTAGAGGATTACTGGGAATGAGTTTTCCTGTTTTCTGGATGGGTATTCTGGTTACAACCAGATACCTTTTGCTCCAGAGGATCAGTAATAGGACACTTTCACATGCCCCTTTGGTACATTTTCCTACAGGCGGATGCCCTTTGGGTTGTGTTGAGCTCCAGCCACCTTTCAGAGGTGTATGATGGCTATATTTTCAAACATGATTGAGAGAATTAATGAGGTTTTCATGCATGGAATTTCAATTATTGGTAGTACTTTTGAAACATGTCTTGTAAATCATGAATTGGTTTTGGAGAGATGCATTGAAACCAACCTTGTTCTTAATTGGAAAAAAAATTCAATTTATTATTACTGAAGGTGTCGTTCTTGGTTATAAGGTGTCAAAGAGAGGTCTAGAATTTGATACTGCTGAGATATAATTTATTCAAAAACTACCTCCTCCTGTTAGTGATACAGGTGTTAGAATTTTTTAGGGAATGTCGGTTTCTACCATAGATTTATAAAATATTTTTCTAAAATTACTTCGCCCTTGTGTTCTTTTCTAGTCAAGGATGTACTTTTCAATTTTGATGATAACTGTTTGAAGTCATTTAATCTGCTTAAAGAGAAACTCACTACATCACGCATCATTACTACACCTGACTAGAAGCTTCCTTTTGAACTTATGTGTGATGCTAGTGACATGGATGTTGGTGTTGTCCTTGGATAGAGGAGAGATAAGAAGTTTCATGTGGTGTACTAATAATGTAGACAGATATGATATGCAAAGAATTAAACCACCACTGAAAAAGAATTGTTTGTTGATTTTTTTCACTTGAGATGTTTAGATAGTATCTGTTAGGTTCAAAAGTCAACATTTTCACTGATCATTCTACTTTAAAATACTTTCTGTCTAAAAGGAAAACTAAACCCAGGCTGTTTAGATGGATTCTTTTGTTACAAGTGCTATATTTGGTGATTAGGGATAAGGTGGGAGCTTAAAATTTAGTTGTTGAGCACCTTTCTAGGCTTCCTGTTACCCAATATGATTCTGTAAATCCTAGGGATATAAAATCTTCCTTGACTGATGAGAAGCCTCTTACTATGTCAATCAGGCAATATTCTTGGTATGATGATTTTTCCAAATTCCTAGAAGTAGGTGTCTTTCCTAAAAATCTTTCTTGTAATCATAGAAAGAAATTAATTTCTGAACTTAAATATTATCTGTGGGATGATCCCTTGCTGTTTAGGAGGTGTGCTTATGGTATTATTAGAAGATGTATACCTAAGGAAGAGATGCTGCCAGTCTTGGAAATTTTTCACTCTTCACCATGGGGTGGTCACCATGGTGGTGAGATAACTGCTCAATAAGTCATACAATTTGGGTTTTATTGGTCTAAACTCTTTAAGGATGGTAAGAGTTATGTGGTTGGCTGTGACAGATGTCAGAGGCTGGGTAATGTGGGTAGAAAAAAAGAGTTACCCCAAAAAGGTATTATAGAAGTTGAAATTTTTTATTTCTGGGGTTTAGATTTCATGGGTCCATTTCCATCCTCTCATGGGAATGAGTAAATTCTAGTTACTGTTGACTATGTGTCCATGTGGGTTGAGGAAGTAGCTCTGCCCAACAATCATGCCATGTCTATAATTAAATTTTTCAAGGAAAACATTTTTATAATATTTGGAGTCCCAAGAGCTTTCATCACTAATAATGAAACACACATTAATAATGGTATGGTTAAATCTTTAATGGATAAATATGGTTTTTTCAACAAAACTAGAACTCCTTATCATCCACAGTCCAGTGGAAAAGTGAAAATTTCAAATAGAAAAATTAAACAAATTCTTGAGAAAACTGTGTCAAATTCTAGGAAAGACTGGTCTCTTAAACTGGATAAAGCTTTATGGGCATATAGATCTACTTTCAAGACCCCAATAGGCATTTCTCCTTGGAGGTTGTTGTTTGGGAAATGTATTCATTTACCTGTGGAGTTTCAACATAATTCATATTGGGAAATTAAAGTTCTTAACGTTGATTTTAAAAGTGCTGGTGAGAGGAGATTACTTGAGATGAGTGAACATGATGAGATTAAGAGAGAGACTTATGATAATTCGAGAATTTATAAAGAGAAAAATAAAATGTTTCATGATTCTATTATTCAAAACCAAGAGTTCAAACCTGGACAGAAGGTCCTCTTTAATTCTAGACATAAACTCTTTCCAGGAAATCTGATGTCCAAATAGTATGGATCATTTACTATAGTAAGAATGATGAATAATGGATATGTTGAAATTGTTGGTAAAGAAAATAAACCCATGTTGGTCAATGTGTAGACACTAAAACTTTATTTTGAGGGACAACCAAAGGGCTTGGCTGCCTTTATTGTTCTAGAAAACTATTTTTGAATAATGTCTGGATGAGGACTATAAATCTAGCACTATAAGGGAGGAAACTCTTGGTTTTTGTCTTGTTAATAAATAAAAAATCTGTACTTAAATAAAGTCTAACTGAAGACTTTATAATCAGTGCTTTATGGGAGTCAACCCATGCTCTTCCTTTGTTTTCATTTTTTTGTACTGTTTAGTGTTGAATAATGTGTTGCTTCTGTGCTCTGTTTTTGTGAAATACTTTTTACTGCTTGTTCATTAATTCATGGTTCTGGGTTTTTAGGTTGCTGCTGCTTTGTAATAAAGGATTGAAATTCCCATGATCATCTCTGGACAAGAACTTAGTTAGGGAAATATTTCAACTTACTGTATTTATTTCTGCTCCCGCTTTTGTTAATAAAATTATGATTTCGTAAAAAATTTCTGCTTGTATTTTAAAAAATTATGCCACATTTTTACTATATTAAATTTTGTTGCATGTCGTGTTAATGAATTAAAAATCTGCATGTGCCTATTGCTGTTAATTGAAGTCCACTGATACATTTAAATACATTCATTGTATGAACTGATGTGTGGGGGTGTACATGCTTACATGGTAGTTTTGTTTTTCATTGGAACCGATTTCTCAATAGGGTTTTTAGCATGCATTTTCTTACTACTTTGTTGAATATCCTTTTGAATCATACTTTGTTAAAATGCTACACCTTATCCACTGTGCACTACTAAATTTACTAGCCTTGTTTGAACATTAATGGAGAACCATTTATGTCACTGGATTTAAAAGTTAATGGGTGTACTTGTCAATGAACCTGCTGATTATTTATTTATTGTGGAAAACATTTTTTTTAACTTCATTGAGACCCTTTTATACATATCATATATCAACTTAATTGAAAACCTATTTGAACTTTTATTGATTAATTGTTCTTCTCCATATTTATATGTCAACTTTGGGGACAAAGTTGGGTTTTATGTGTGGGGGAAGGGGTGAATTTTTGACTATGCTAAACTGTGCTTTAATGTAGTCTCTTCAATTCCCACTATGATTTCAAACTTTTTTTTTGTAAAAAATGTATTTTTTTTCATGATTATTGCATAATTTTAGGCTTTACACTATCTCAATTGGGTCTTGCCTTAGGAAAAGTTCATGTCGGTAGAGAAGAACTGCTTAGAGTCTGAAATTAATGAGTTTGGATGATTTCTGAGTGATACTACTTTGTTATTTGGTAGAAATTTAGTTTAGGACCTATTACTAGAATTGATATGGGTTACATGTTTATGGAGTTATGGTCATACCCTTTGGAACTCGAAGTATGATTCTGATTCTAGGGGCCTCATTCTTTTCTTTTAACTATTAAATGTAATTGCATTAATGATCCAATGTAAATTAATTTTATATAAATATTTTGAAACTAGAGTAATTTGGGAATCTGGGGTCCCACGGTGAGTCTCTGAGACCGTAGATGCCAGGTGTGTTTCTGTTTAATATAAGCCCTCTATTAACCTTGAATATGTGTATTGCACAGTGCTTAGCACAATGATACATGGCTTGGGAAAAATAAATAATGTTTCTAGGGTCAAAACTGAGCTCATTAAGGTGAGGGGAATGATGAACACTAGATGAAGAAGTGATCAAATGGTTTATATGGAAATCATTTAGGTTGTATCATTGAGGTGATTCACAAAAAAATTAATTATTTTTTTGGTACCCAGGTGAAAAAGTCAAAGTAAAACGTTCATTAGTTAAGATCTTAATTCCATTGATATTTTACCCCATTTCATTATTTGACTTAGAAATTAATCCTAGATTAAAGTTATTCATTAAGTAGTATAAAATATGAGGCATGGCATCTTCATTTCTTGATGATTCTTAGCTTTCATAATTACCCTTGAGTATTTGTTAAGGGAAAGATTCATATGAGTAAATCATTTTCCAGAATGCCTGCTGTGATTTTTTGTCCATTATTTTGAGTGATGGACATGATACAGTTTGATCAAATCATAAATGTAATCTACTATTTTTGAAAGAAAATAAAACATGGGATTTTTTGAGGACAAACAATGCTTAAGTGTGGGGGAATTTGAAGACGCTATACGTTTAAAGAGTTTTACCACAACTTTTATTTAATTTTTATCAATCTAATTAATTATCATGAGAGTTTTTTTATAAATATTGGAATTTTTGTAATTTTATCACTGCTTCTCTTAAATAATCATTTTTTAAAATTAAATAAGAGTTTTCAGTCCTTTTTTATAGTCTTTCTAGTTATTCTAAATTTATTAACATATTTTTTAAAATTTATAATCTTATTCTCGTTTACTTTTTAATAATTTTAAATGTCTAATAAATAACTAAATTTTTTTGTTTTGAATTTAATCTAATCCAGTTTTTAATTTAAGCATTTTCCATTTAATTCTGATTTATTTAAATAAGTTAACTTTACTTTTTAACCCATTCAATTGTTCTGCTAAGTAAATAATTTTTAGTTAAATTATAATAAAATAATGTGTTTTTAATGTTAAGTTTCATTTTAGCATCTAACTATTTAACATTGTCGTTTAATAACTCTAGTTAATTCAAATTATTTTAATTATATGTTTGCAGTTAATTAATTGTACGAGTTCTGCATTTGTTTAGACATATTTTAAATTTATATTAACTTTTATTTTCTTAGTTAATAATAAGCTGATTTTATTTTTTTTGTTAAATAATTTGGTTTGTTTTTAGTTACAGTCAATTAATTAGTCGTTAACAATTTAGTTAAATTGATTTTTAATTTAGTTAATTAATGTTTTATTCCTTCTAATTTTTGTTGTAAATTAATTTTTATTATTATCATTTTTAATTTTTTACTGTCGATGAGTGTCGCACTGATGTTATGTCACACCGATGTTTTTTTATATAACTATCGGTGAGTTGTCACTCAACGATTATTTCGAAACACTATCGGTGGGTCGTCACACCGATGTTGCGATGAGCCGATCTGCCATCAGTTTCGATCTCTCTTTTTAAACATTCGGTGAGATTTTTTTCTTTTCATCGGTGTCTTACACACCGATAATTGTTTTTATTTTAACTAACAATTTGACAAGGCACATCGATGTTATTTGGCACCATCTAATTCATTCATCGGGGAGTTCAGATTTTGTTTCCAACAATCGGTGAGTCATCGACACACCGATCCCCCAAAATTTCCATCTGTTTCACGACGCGCCAATTGCTTTTTAATTACATATTTTTCTGTGTTTTATTTTTCAGTGAGTCATCACTCACCATTATATTTATTTTATTTTTTCCCTCTACTACTGATAGTTCTCTGCAATCAGCTTCACACCGACATCCCAGTTTCCAACCTTGCAATTGATCCTCCCTGTTTCAAATCGTGACCCTATTTTCTTCAACTATATTCACACGAGCCCTAGAGCAGAGCAGAGGTCCAAGAGCAATAATTCATGTGAGAAGAGAGAGTTTTCTTCCTTCGTTTCCTTCAAAATATTTTCCTCTGTAATTGAATGGATATAGTTTTTGATAGAGTGATAATGAACAATTTTTTAGTTAGCTAAATTTCTAGTTCGGGGAGATTTCCAGTTCTACGAGTAATCATTTTCTTCCTTTTTCAATAAACACTTCTTCTCTGATGAGAATCGATCGGCGATATCAGTTCTAATCTATAATTTCTGTTTCATACCACAAACACTGAATTTTAAAAAACTCTATAATCATTCAGCAAGTTTGATTGTGGAATCATCTTTAAAGCAAACAAGCCAAAATGAAATCTTCAGTACTTATGGTGAGTTTGTACTGTTGTTCATTTTAAGTTATCTTTCTAGAATTATACTTCATTGGAGTGGCGAATTCAAATTTGAACAATTTCTGTGACTTAATTCTTAGTGAGGGAATAAATTCACCCTTATGTAGTAGAACAATACAATATTTTTACATGAATAAGAGAAACAATTTAAACCAGTAGAACGAAATAATCCCTGAGCACTCATCTCCGTTGCCTTTTATCAGCATTTTATTTTCTTTGTTTCGTCTTATTCATAGTTGCTCTCTGTTTAGTAAATTTGAGTAAAAAATTTACAAGAAAAGTGTGGATTTACTTTACAGCATATTAAAACATAAAAAAAATTAAAGATAAAAATATTATGTAAAACCACTCCGCTACTGACAATAGTAGAGTTATCAAAGTTTTTATTAAATTGAGTAGTGGAAAATTTACCATCCCTATGGGTTCGACCCTGCTTGCCACATATACAACAGTTAGTAGGAATATAAATTTTAAACTTTTACCAACGTCAATGACGGTTTAGGTCAAGATTATTCATATACCTTTAGTAAATTATCCATATTCCATTCCCTTCTACATTTGATGTATATATTTGTTTCATTTATGTAGTTTCTAGGTTTCTTCTTCTCCTACATTTGACAAATGGCATGTAAGGTCTTGTTTCTATCATTGGATTAATCACCCATATTAAAATCAATTTTCCTCTTCTTTTCATCAAGCCCATGAGACCACTAAGTGTATTTAATATCTATTTCACCCTCAAGTAAAAAATATGAAATATTCTTGTAGTTATCAATGACTCAAATCACCAACACCTATCATAGACTAATCTCTAGTCCATTAAAAAATCAATTCACGTTGCTTTTGATGTTCTTGAGAAAGATTAATGTTTATCAAGAAATCCTTATGATGATTACTTCAAAATCTGAATAGACTCATCTTCCTTCTACTTCAGTCTGAGGAGTTCCCTTTACATATTAAGATGAAGGGTTTGAGGAAAATATTTACTGAGAAATATTTTCTTCAATTCCTCCCATTATATGGAATAAATTTCATCATTGGACATTGTTTTCAGGGTTACTATCCACCATAGATCAGTTTCCCAATCACAATAATATTCTACTAGATCAAATCTATCTTCTTCTAAGTGATAAAGGATAGATTATATATTCATATTGAATTTAATACATGGTTCCATGAGGAGGGGATCAGAAGAACCATTAAACATGGGAAAATTTTCTACATGAAGAATTTTACTACAACATGTACTTTCCTTGGATAAAGATGGTGTTCCACATGATTGATGTTATACTTCATAATATGATCCTGCTGAGCATGTACATTCATAATGTTTGGAGCACCCGTTCCTATCAAATTTTTCATATCAATATGGAATTTCTCACATTTACTATCACATTTATTTTTGGAATGAGTTCTTATATTACAATACATTAACTATGAAAAATAAAGTACAATTATAGGGATTTAATAATTATCTAATAAGAATATAAAATTAAAAAATTGAATGTAGGGGTTATGCTTTTAAATGAAAATCATATCCTAACATGTGGTTACATATGTTTAAATATAGGTTATCCATGATTTATTTTAAAACAAATAAACCTATGGGTTTTCACCCATAATAATGATTCATAATGATCTTATGATTTTACCAAATCATATCCCTCAAGAGTGTCATACGTGGTGCACAGTAAGGCCCATTATTGTATACCAAGTGGCCCCATGTCAGGCTCCGAACACCTTGTAAGAGCGGTTACTCCTAGGTATATCTATGACAAAACCATGCCCACATGTAGTTTCCAGATGTGGATATATTTTTTTAATAAACCACTTACAATATAGTAAAAAATATAGGGATTTTTTTATACTTAGTCTTCTCATTTGGGTTATTAAAAAAAGATCTCTAGTCCTATTGTCAAAAAATAACTAGACTTTTCTCTGAAACCTACTATAGAGACCCAAGGATCGTTCACAAATTATAACATGATTTTAAACATATCTAGCCATAGATTAAAAGCTAGGGATGATCAAGTCAAGTGTCTTTTTAAGATTAAATACATAATTATATATCATTAATAAAAAATAAAATATATTTTATTTAATATTTATAAGGAAATCGTAAATTCTATTGAGCCCTTACATCTATATAGGATATCCTGGGGAACACATGAAAAAAAAGGATGATCTACAAAGCCGAGTAATGGAATAGTCATAAGAATAAAACATATCACATGGGTTAAATGGAAAAGACATGAAGGAATAAAAGGAATAGAACATGAATATACATATGAAATAAAAACATGTATAACATGGGAACCTATAAATGTGGTATCATTGAAATTTGGAAACAACATATAACAAAACATAAACATGAGTTACGGATAAGCACCAAAACATTATACAATGGAGGGAAAAGTACCATAAAGGAATATAGTTCACTTTTTATCCCAACATAATGAATCATGTTACTAAAAATTACCCAACTAATTGGGGTTCTAGTTGGGCTCACCCATCATAATATGTTCCTGAATATGTGTTCCACATAAAGAATCTTATATATGGAATCAAACAAAAGGGTTATCCCTGGAAATGATTTTGTATCATAGTCATCTAAAATGAAATATCTAAAAATAATATCATAATGGTGTCCCTGAATGAATGGATTTAAATTATACATGGGCATTAATATGGGAAAATAAGTGTATAAAATGATACATTATGACAAACTGATGTGAAAAAAATTGTACAAAAAGTGTCTAAGTAATAATAAAAATAAAACATTTTAATGTAGTTTTAAGGAAAATATTAATGATTATTTAAAAAGAAAACTGAACTATTGATTTTATAAAATGATAAATGAACTGATAATGTTTTTATAACAAAATTAGTGGCTTATTAAAAAGAATTGTGGCTTAAATTATGTTACTTAATGTACTAGAAAATGGGTATGAATTCAGGAATATCCCTATAATCTAGCTTGCTTTTTCAAAATAATTTAGAAGTGAACCTTATTAAAACATGAATATCCCTAAAAAGGAAGGTCGAAAAGATCAAAATACATTATTTTTGAACATATAAACATAATTAAAAAGTTCTTAATAAAAATAATTCATATTTACATTAGTTTAAAGAGGGATAATGTGTAACCTGATGGAAAAATGAGGGTTTGGGGTGAATCCCTTATAATATGTATGAAACAATTCATCACTTGATCATAACATCCAGAGTAATAAAATTAGATTTATTAATTTAAAATTCAAAAAAAATTATATTTTTAATTAATTTATTATAATTTTATAAAGTTTATTTATATCATTTTTGATGAGGTATATTTTCAAATTTCATCATTCAAGGGTGCACGTTTTCATAGATTTCATGAAAGGTTCGCCTATAAAATATTATGGAAGATCAGTAAAATAGAAAAAAAAGAAGTTATAATTTATTAAGGAATATATATAAATTAATATTATCTTATAAATCATTTTTATAAGGTATGAGAAAGAATCATTAGATAAATAGTTAATTATAATAGTTTGGATTGTTTTTTGGTGATTTTTTCTCACAAAGAACTTGTTTATTATTATTATTTCAAATCATCTATATATAATGATTCTAGAATATATCATAGGATTTAATACATATATTATAAATTTTTAACCATAAAAATTGTTTTGTTACCATCCGTGAAAAAATTAATTGAAAATGAAAATTATACTTCCTTGAAGGTGAAAAATTAACACATCACAAAAGACTTTTTCATTTTTAGAATAGAAGAGACATAATTGGGGTTTAATGATATATTATTAAATTATAATTATAATAAAACATTATAGGTGAGGTAAATGAGTTATAATACCATTTTAATGATGTAATGTGAGCAAGGAATAAGAAAATAACATGAAAAGTAAATTAATAAAAAAGAAAGAGGAATTTACCTCTTGGATTTCTCCTCCTTGAAAAACCTCCTCTCAGAAAAAGTTTTCTGTATTTTGATGAGACCAAGAGCTCTTAGATGTGGGGTAGGGGCTTGGAAAAATTATTAGGAATAATTTGGATAAGTCTAAATTCTTTTGTGGAGTATGGAGAGGAGATAGTGAGGGATGGAATTTATAGTGCTGGAAAGAGGTGATTCTTATTATTTTATTCATTAGAATATTATTTTGGATCATGAATTTAAATAGTTTGAAAATTATCTCCAAATATATTTAAATAATGAATGTATGTTTGATATTATTTTTTATAAATCATTGATTAATCAATTAATAGTCGTTTTAACTAACGATGTATATATAAGGTAGATTACCGTATTTTACTATTCACCGACAATTCATGTATTTCTGAAAACCCTAAAAAAATTAACACTAATCATTTGTTGATCGGTATAATTCAAATATAAACTCCATTTTAAGAAAATAATTTTCTATATATGAGAAAATTAATTTGACATTTATGCCAGAATTCTGTGGAAAATATAGATTCAAATATTTTAACAGATTTTATAACACATTGAAAAATTAAGTAAGGTCTCATAAAATTATCCTATAATCATAGTATAACTAAATATTAATTTATGAGTACATTTTATTAAAATAAATTCTCTTATAAAAATTATATTAATTATAAAATTGAAGAAATATATATATTTTTTATAAAAATATCAACTGTTAATTAATAATTTCTAAAACATTTATTTACTTATACTATGATATAATTATGTCATATTTTAATTTATAAGATGGATAATTTTTTAATAATTTAATGGGTTAGGTTACTATTCTATTGGCCAATGTAATATTAATAAATGTCACATTACTATTTTGAAGGTCATGTTACTAATTCATCATTTTAGGTTCCTTAAATTCTAAATATATCTCATATATCATTAATTATTTATTTATAAATATCCTAAATTATTCCTTATAGTATTTACTGTTATTTATTATGCATGGAATAATTATAAGAAGATAATTTCAATTAATAATGTTTTGTGTCGTTACAGTGCTTTTAATGCAAAGATACCAAATGTGTAAGGGTTTATTTCAAAATCTCATATTTATTTTGGATTGTTTGTGTTTAATTAACCCATGGGTGAATTATTTTGTATTTATATCATAAAAACAATATATTATAATAAAAAATTTATATGCATGAAATTTTCAAGTAATATTTCCATTTTAATTATTTGGTAGTTAAAATTATTGAGAAATTATTTTTATAAAAATTTCACATTATTTCCCTCTTTAGTCAAAAATCCTTTTTCTTACAAATCAATATTTCAATAAAAACATTTTGGAGAATGCTTTAAAATTATATAAATTATATATTAAATACATTTTTACCCATGATTTTACTTTTACAAAATATTTCAAAATTATCTTTTCCTTTTCTGAATAAGGAACATTTTTATTTTTCTTATAAAAATGTTAAAGGAATCTTAGTTTTATCATGTACAACATGAATGGAATATTTTTATATCATTACCACTATATTTTTTATATCATCCTCTATAACATTAAAAATTTATATTAAAAAATTATTTTCCCAATATTTTTTGAGCTTTTAGTTTTAAAAAAGTGATTTTCAAAGTGAAGTCTATATTTTATTTAAGAATTATTTAATGAAATTAAAATAGTATTTCTTTTCACCATTAACGAACGAAGTTATTTTACATATTATATATTGGTAATATGTCATAATGTTATCATCCTAATTATTTATACTGATGGTTTATGCTCATTTTTACTAGAGATTCACTATTTTGATATCATATTCCATATTACTCTAAATAGGCTGTAATTTTTTTTTAATTGGGGAATGTATTAAAATTTTATAAGCTAGTTTTTCAATATGAATGTTTATATTGATTATTCTTTTACCGATTCATATATGTAATGTATTTGACATAGTGGTGGAAAGAGGGTCCCACTATATCCCATCTTTGTAGAGGCATGTCTCATGAGACAAACAGATTACGTATTTAGATGAGGACATACCAATTTATTAAGAATGTCTTCGAGTGTGGATTTGGAGATGTGGTTATAATATCTGAAACTATAAATCCACTCATTATAAGAATATTAATTGATGTCTCATTTAATTATCCAATTAGTTATAAAATTCATGGTAATGTTTCGTCCTCATTTGATTATTTTTATGGTATTGTTTTACCACCATTTATTCCTACTATATAATGATCATGTAAATTATTTAATTGAATTAGTTTCAATTATTTACCTTTCCTTACTGATGATTAATTCTTTATTTATAATTTATTACATTGTGAAAGTATCGTTACAGAGAATTAGAGCTCACCAAATTTTTATTTTCCTTTACCTTGGATGTTAGGAAGTGTATTATTATTGATATGTAGGGATATAATAATGGTATTAATATTATACTCAAAGAAAATTATTTTTCATTTATTTTATTAATTCAATTATAATATATGGATCAATTATGTATCTAGTTTTCAAAAAATAATAAACTATTTAATCATTATGAATGAAATTCATTATATATAGTTTCATTGTAATAATGTAACCACCATAGTAGGTTCCAAGTCATTATACTTGTTTTCCGTATAGGAGTACAAGAGACAGTTTAGAATGGTCCTAGATATACAATGATGAAACAATCTTTATTGGAAACTCTCAATGTGCTTGTTTTGGATTCAAGGGGACTATCTTCATGGAAATGTTATCTCAGCATAAGATGCGATAATGAACCCAATGATCGTTGTGGTAATGTTTTCTTTTGCCACCGAATAGATGGAAAGATGTGCAGAGCATCCTCAGGTAGAAATACTACTTTTAAAAACTAATGAATGATTAATTTAGGATATCAGAAACATTAATTGATTTTATCTAAAATGGGAATCTGTTAATTTTGATTAAAAGGTTCCAACATTTATTTATAGTGTTCCAGTATAGTCTAACAAGAACCCCCCATGTTGAGATGTTTAATGGTGGGTGTTGAGTCTGTAGTGTACTACAATGCCACAAGGACTGGTGTTGGTTATGCTCCAACATTGAAGAAGGTGGTGATTTCTTATGGGTCTCAAAATTTGAGACCCAAAGAAAATAATTTATTTCCCACGATTTAGAGATATCATAAGTACTCTACACCATGATAATTTAGTGACACTAATTTATTGTTGAGGAGTTTATCTTATATTATGACCATAGTCTCATCAAGTATATCTTCTCATTTAATTTTCCAAACATGGGATATAAAAAATTGATATATTTCTCCAAGATTATGAATTTGACATATTATATACCTTTGGGAAAAGTAATATGGTGAATGATGATATTTATGAGAGATCTTGATTATATTTTTTTAATCATTAGTTAGAGTAGTTAGACTTATGTTCATTTCTCTTTATGGATGAGGATTGTGAAACTTATCTACTATTGATGGATGTTACCTCTCAACTTATATAACATGTTAGGGAGACTCATCAAGGTGAGACCAATTATGAGACAATACATGTTTAGATATCAATCAAACGTGCTCCTGATGGATTTCTAAAGGCAGGAAGCACATCAATTATTTCAATGGGATTTCTAATTATATCAGTGACAATTCAAGAGATGGTTTATATCTGTATCATACGTTTTCCTTCGTAGAAAATCCTGGTGTGTTGAAGATATATCAGGACCTTTGACATTAGTATTATAGGCCAATCAAGTTTAATATGTTTCGAGTTTAACTCTTATTGTCTCACATAAAAATAGGTGAATAATGATAGAGTTCATTTGAGTGCTTGGGATTTATTTTTTCATGTAGGATATTCACTAACATCATACGGATAACTTGAAGATCATTTCTGACCATGATTCTCACATTAATTAATGATTATAGGGAGGATAATAGGAACACATTGATAGTAGGTTTCATTTTATAATGGTGTTTGACCACAGGAATTGTGTGTAGAATTAGTGGACCATTATGAATATAGAGGAAACGTTTTCGGCATTCATGGTGAATTGTCTTAGTATTTGGGAGGAACACATACCTTGGTGGAATTTTCATGCATCAAAATTTAAAATCCACCATCGATATTGTACTTTTTGAGTCCTTTTAGGGGAGAAAATATCAGTAAATACTTTTTTGGTCAATCCCAAGAAAGTCAGTAATCATGGGACTAGGGTGTAAATACACTAATTCTAGTAACTTGGTGTTGGTTCCATACATTATTACATTGGTATAATAAACAGGGAAGTTGCATCTCGAAGGACCAAGTAGTTTAGTTGAACTGGAAAATTAGATCTAATCATAGTTATTTAATTATAACATGAATGAGAAAACAACATGGATAATCCATCGGGAACACACATAAAATCTCATATTATCTATGTAAGAAATTAAGAATTTACATCTTCACATCGTGGGGAAATATGAAACATGAGAAAGCAGTGAGCTTTGATGATCAGTAAAGGTAAATAATAAAACAAAATCTATAAATATAAAAAATAAGGAAACTGAATATGAAGCAACAACTATCAGTAAAACATAAACATTAACCTATTATTGTAGGATTAAAATATTATCAAAATAATTTTATAATAAAAAGAGAATAAAATGTTTTCATGGGTGTTCTACTAGTCTAATAATCACATGGTTTATCAATTACTAATTTAATTATGAGGGAAATCACATTGATGGAAATCGTAAGAATATCATCAAATATAAATATAGAAATTCTTTATAAATGTGTATGGTCTCATCCAACACCTAGTAAAATATTTCTCATTAGTCCTGTTGATGCATCGAGGGGCTATAGTGGGCCCCACCCATTACTTAATTAGCCCAATTAATTACATGTCTTTATAATAATTGATCTAAATATATATATATATATATATATATATATATAAAATTTCCACATACAACTTTTAAATATTTGAATTATTATCATATATAAAAATACTCAAATAAAATCATTAATAAATTCTTATGAGAATTGCACTTTTAATATGTAAAGAAGAGTTCTTTTGGAAAAAAATTCTATTTTCCATAATATAAAATTATAATATATAATATAATATAATATAAAATTTAACTAAAATGAAATTAGGTTTGAGAAATAAATGATGTCCTACTGAAGTGAAAACATGTAAAAAGAGTGTTTTAGAAGCTTTAGAGATGAAAATTTTAGTGTTGTTTGAGAAAAATATTATAAATCGTTCGAATCAAAAAAGGAAAAATATTTTATATAAAACCATAAATGAACCAATATAGTCATCCATTAAAAAATGAGTGATTTTATAAAAATAATGGAGTTTTGATGTAGATTTTGGAGTTCATAAGAAAACGGGTAACAAAATTGGGATGTTCCCTTTAATAGGGCCTGATTATATGGTGGAATTGAAAAGAGGAACCCTATAAAACAATCATTTATAGAGAAAATAAAGATGTAATTATATTGATATCTGAGTATGGAAATTAAAAATAATATTTAGAAAAAATATATAAAAATAAATAAGAATTAAATTGGGGTAAAAAAATAACATGATGGAAAAATAGAGATTCAGGTAGAATCTCTTACCACTTTTCAAACAATTAAACCATGTTCCCTAAGAAATTAATGATAATAAAAATAACATAGTAAATACCATTAGGATAAATATATAAAAATTATTATAAATAAATGGTCAATTTACACACACCCAACATAATAAATGGTGGTGAATAAGGCATATCTCACAAAAATTAATGTGATATGAGAAAACACTTACCTTATATCTAAATTCATTATGCAATTATATATAACATATTAGAAAATGAAATTATATTCCTTAATAATTTAATTAATAAACTATTTAACATTTATTTTATTCATTATAATTTTATTAGGTTTATTTATTGTCATTTTGATGATTTATATGATTCAATATCCTAGTTCAGGAGTGTTTGTTTCATGGGTTTTGAAAATTTCATCAATTGTATACATGTAAAAAAGATAACTTATAATCAAAATAATTATCTAGAATGAAAAATATATTTCATTAATTTACAAAATTAAGATTAAAATTTTATGTAAATAATTTTTGTATTTTATGTGAGGATGAATCATTAGATAAGATTTTTGTGACAATCTTTAATATTATTTTGGTGGCTTTATGAAAATCAGAAACTAGTTTTGTGTCATTAATTAATAGTACGTATATATACTAGTTAATTTTTTTTTAATAAATATATAAAATAATGTTTTTATAATAAAAACACTTTTATGATAATCGTCGATGGATCAATTGAAAAACAAAAACAATTCATCCATGACGGTGGCCAATAGACATCTCAAGAACAATTTTTTAATCATTATTATAAAAAGAAGAGGAGAAGAGAATTTATGAATGATTATTTTATCAAAATAATAAAATTATAATATATAAAATATACTAGATTTTTCATGTCACTTTTGGACAGGGAGGTTAGGAGAAGGAATAAAAATAAAAGAACTTGCAATGAAATTAAATGAAAATGGAAGATGAGTTTACCTCTTGAACATATTCTCCTCGATAACCTCTTTAATGGGCTTGGGTTTGGTATTTTGGTGATACAATAGGATCTGAGATGTGGGGATGAGACATGGGAATTGTATTTTATATGAATAGGAGAAATTTCAGGGCTTTCGATTTCTGTGGAGAAGGGCTGGTGAGGGGTGTTATTAATAGTGTATAAAATGGGTCTTCCCTCATTATTATATTCATTAGATTATTTTCTTGGATAAAAAATATGAATATTTTAAAAATTATAACTAAACATACTAAATAATTGTGGAATATTTCTATATTATTTTATTACATCATCTATACAATGTCTATGACTCAATAAGTAATGTATTTGATAAATACCACAAATTATCGTATTTCACTATTGACAAAATTCAGGTATTTTTGATAGATCTAAAAAATTCACCTTAACCATTTTTTTGTGTACAATTAATGAACATAATTTTATTAAACTAATTTTATAAATAAAATAAATTTAATTTTTAATTAAAAACATCATTTATTCAAAATATAAATGTTTTAGTATTTTAACTAATTTTATAAGACATTGAAAAGTTAATTAGTGTCTAATAAAATTATAATGGAATCATAAGAAAAAAAATATGATTTTGAATCTATTTTATGAAAATAAATTTTATTTTAAATAATTATATTAATAATGAAGTTCTATATATTATTTATGTTTTAGAAAAATACCAACACTAAATTTATCATTTTTAAAATATTTATTTACTTATTTCATTATAGAAATATACTATCCTTCTATTTATAATCTATTTAAATTTAAATTTTACTTAAATAGGTGAGGTTAATTTTCAAATGGCCACATTACCATTCCTAACGGCCACATTGTTATTACATTGGCCACATTACAATTCGTCGAAAATGATACTTATCAGAAAGACTAAAAAAATAAAACCAATGTAAAATCTGATATTAATATTTAAAAAATAATATTTATCATATAATATATAATTTCTAAAAGTATAAAAATATTATTTAAAACAATTTAACCATTATAAGGTGGTTAAAAAATATTTGGAAAAATAGAGAATTTTTATCTGTACAATTGGAATTATTATTATATTATGCCTCCAAATATATTTTTGGATGAATGTAAAAATATTTTATTAAATATATATTATAATAATTTCGTTAATATATTTCAATAATAGGGTTTAATTTAATTTTGTAACATAAAACATCAATGTGGTCATAAAAATATTTTTTATAAAAATCTATCATTTATGTTCAATTGGTTTTAATTTCTTATTAATTGGTAACTAATAAATTAATTTTATAATCAATGGTAAGATATATTTTAATAATTTTAAATATAGTATTCATTATCTAAATTACCAAAACCTAGTTGATAACTATTATAATTAAATAATAAAATATAATCTTTTTTTTATTATTGTAATATATCGAAAAAGTAAAATAAAAATGTGGCATAACGTAAAATCACAACTAGAAAAATAACTTATATCAATGGTTTGTAAACATTTTTATAGGCCTCCCAACCATTGGTATATCCTTTACCAATGGTTTGGAGAACTTTTGGCTAGTAATCCATGAGGATAGGTCTATTCCAACAGTTTTCAAAACCATTGTTATGTGTAATATAAAAAATCTATACCAATGGTTCCAAAAACCCGTTGGTATATGTATTTTAAAAGAGAAGCATTCTGTTGGTTTTGATCCCAGTACCTCCAGTTTATGATTAAACAACCTAACCACTAACCTAACTTGGCTTTTGTAAATATAATTTCATATATATATATATATATGTATTATGATAGATATTTTATATTTGGATTTATTTAATGTTCTATTTAAGAATATTCCGTAAAAATATCATGTAACTATATCAACGGTTCTCAAAACCGTTGGTATAGACCAAAACCATTATTTTTGAGAACCGTTGGTATATATTCCTTGATTTTGGGACCAATACCAATGGTTTTGGACAAAATTTTTGTATAGGGTAGACTATGCCAACAGTTTTGAGCCATTGGTATATGGTCTCTCTTATGGTCCGCTACCAATGGTTTGGCCAAAACCGTTGGCATAGGTTCATAATAGAGACCCTATCACAACGGAATTGGACAAACTGTTGGAATAGGTCTGTATAAGTGACTTATACCAACGTTTTCTCCAAACTGTTGGTATAGGTCCCCCCTATACCCACAGTTTTGGGAAAACCATTGGTATATGTCCAAATTAGGGACTTATACCAATGTTTTTGGCAAAACTATTAGTATTGGTCCATATAAGTGAATTATACCAATGGTTTTCCAAAAATGGTTGGTATAGATCTTATTTACAGTAGTGAATCAAGGGGAGTTACATTATCCCCCCCTTGAATATACTGTATCCCCATAATTTGTAATTATACATAAAAATTAAGGGTTTATACTTGAAAACAGATTTTTCGGAAACCTATAATAGTATTAGGGTTAATAAGTTATCCTTCTAATAATAGGGAAAAAGAAATGCAGAGGTTACTACAAAATAGGGTATTCACATAGGATAATATTAGAACAAAGAGAAAATATGGACATGGAAAATAATCTATCCATTGAGATATTATAGAGGGTGATATATTACATTTTCATTATAATTTTAATCATAAAAACCCATAAATTTTTGATCCAATAAATGACATTTTATTTCTCAGAAATATAAGTAAACAAATAATGTTTTTGGTAAAAAAAATTTCCTATTGACGAGGGATTAATTTTAATATTTAGATAATCACATCAACATACTAGATTAATTCCATTTAATAATAATAATATCATTATTTTGATTCAATTTGACCTATATTCAGTTCATTCATTACACATGGAAATGAATTTTCAAGGTGATTTGTTTATGCATAAATCACTTTTAACAAATCATATGGTCATTAAGTCAATCCGTAAACCATTAAATTTTTACTGAAACCAATAAGGATAAAAAATATTATTAATGATAAATAATTTTTAAATTTTATATTGACCCATTTCACAATTCGTTAATCATAATACTCATCCAGAACATGTATGTCCACATTAAATGATCGAAAATTAGGAAAGAAGGTCACTAAATTTTCAAAATCAACACAACATATAAATCCCCATATAATATAGATTTTATTTTCACATACCAATTTTATAAATACATTAATATCAGTTAAAACTCAATGAAATATTATTTCATCCTATAGTTAAATCTCTTGTTGTTGAATATATTTCCTAAATCCAAACATCAATTAATTCCAATATAACGTAAACCACCAGATTACTAACCACCATCATGGTCACCAATAAAATCCCATATAAATATATTTATTATTATCCAAACATCAATAAAATATTTAGGTTTATATTACCTTGTATTTTTTTAACAAGATCATCATCTAATTGAATAAATTATCTTGATTACTGGTTTTATACATCACCTTATTCCAATTTGTAAAGAATAAATACTACAGTACAATCCTTATATATCTCAGGATTCTCATTACCAAATAATTATTGATAAAACACTCATATAACATAATTCATTAATCAAAATATTATAACAGTAATCATTAGTCTTCTATTTTAGTGGTATCATAAGTTTTACCATGATCTATTATCCTCTTTTGGTGTTTAATCCTTTGATACTTGTGATATTGATTTGTGTATTATCTCATATACTTACAGTTGAAGGGATGACCATTGGAATATTATTTCCATTCCTTTAAATCATGTCCATGGTGGAATTTTTATCCACACATAAAGAAAACTCCTCTTCATATTAAGCATATATCGTGGTGTTTCTTTCCACAATTGTCACATGTGGGAAAATTCTTATTTACCTTTATACCATTATCAATATATTTCCTATATTTCATCCTTTTCAATTTATTCTTTTTGAACCCATACATCATGGATAATTATTTCTATAATTTTTTTAGAAAATTATATTATTTATGCATATAATGAGAATATTTGGGAGACTAATTTCCTTTATATGATAGGATTACACTCATTGAAGAAATGACCATTATTACAATTAGTATTATATTAAATAACGTCGTTCCCCTTACTTCCTCAAGGAGACATCTATAAACAACATAATACACTAGATTAGATCATAATATTATGAATCATAATGTATAATCTAAGAACTGGTGAAAAACAAAACAAAAATTGAACAAATTTGTGGGTATCTAATCTCATAGTAATAAAATTTGTTTCTTTTGGGATATATTTATAATTAAATCCATCATAATGGTTTTTAAAATTGATTGTGAATTATCTTAAGAATATCTCAAAGTTGGGTCAAACTAGGTTCACATTATGGCCTGTTGTCATGTACCAGGTTACACTGAGTCAGTCCTAATGCACCTTGTTAGAGTTGGTACCCTTATGTACATCTATTCAAAACCTTGTCCATATGTAGTATACAGACATGGATATATTACGTTGAGGACCATATAATCTATTCCTTGTAATAATTATTGTATGCTATATAATTTTTATCTCAGAGGACTATCTTAGGTTTATGTTCTCCAATGTAGGACTTCTTAAACCGAGTTTCCAAAGTCTCTACAAAACATCCTCTGATACAAAATTTTATGACCCTGACCCTAGTATCCCAAAGTTTATTCCATATATTATGAAAGTAGTATAATAATCCAGGAATTCAAATCATTAATAAAAAATAGTTTAGTAAAATTAGAAAAGTAGAAACAAACATAATTTTTACATTAAAACATGAATGAAAAAAAAACATGTCAAATCCATTAGAAACACACATAAACTCTTATATTGTCCCTTAAAGGCATTTAAAATATACATATTCTCTTCATGGAGAAAAATAAAATGAAATAAAGGGGTGATCTATGATTCTCAGTAAGGGTTAAAAATATAGTGGATTCTATAAAATTAAAAAATATAGAACGGTGAATATCTAAAATAAATGTCATTACACAAAATATTGAACATACTATGGTAGGAATAAAATAAAATAAAATTAATACAATAATCACATGGGAATAAATATTAAAGATGTATATTATACATGTAGAATAATCAAATGATTTATAAATTACTAATTTCATATTGAACGAATTCATAATTCGGGACATCATAAACAATACATCATGTCCATGACCATGAATTCAACACAAATGGGTAAGGCCTCGACCAAAAACTGATCTAGTTAGTCTCATGATACCTACCGATGTATTGAGGGGATATAGTGGGACCCACACATCACTTACAATGTCTCATGAATACTTCATATGTCTAATAATTGATTTAAAAATATATCCTTAACCAAAAGTGCCCTATTTCACTTTTAAATATTTGAATCATGATCATAGATGAAAATACACTAATGAAATCATTGATAAGTTCTTGAGAGAAACACCCTTTTTCTTTATAAAGAAGAGTTATTTTGGAAAATCATTTTTATTTATTATAATATTGGATTGTAAACATTAATATCACAAAAAAACAAAGTAACTACAATGAAATTATGCTTTAAGAATAAATGATGTCCAACAGACGAGAAATCATGTACAAATGAGTGTTTTAGAAACACTAGAGATGATCATTTTAGTGCGGTTTAGGAAAAATATTAATGCAAATTTAAATTGGAAAAGAAAAATTATTTTATATAAAAAAATAAATTTAACAAAGTTGTTTTTATGATAAAATTATTGATGTTATAAAAATAATGGAGGATTGAAATAGATTATGTATTTCTCTTAAAAATAGGTATGAAATTGGAAAGTTCCTTTCAATTAGGCTTGCTTTTTAAGAGGAATTAGAAAGGTAAACCTTATAAAACATGTATCTACCATTAAAAGAAAGATTAAATGATCTAAATACATGAGTTTGAAAAATATAAATATAATTTTGAGGAATTATATAAAAATAAATAAGAATTACATTTGGATGAAATGATAGAAATCGTAACATGATGAAAAAATGGTCATTCAGGTTGAATCCCTTACCACTTTTCAAATAATCAATACATATGCCCCAAGAAAATATTGACCATAAAATAAAAAAATTATTTCCTTGTATATAAATATATTCATGATATTATACATCAATTTTCAGAATATATACACCACACACAATAAATAGTATTGAATAATGCATATCTTACAGAAATAAAAGTGAAATGAAAAAACCCTTACCTTATGTATGAAAGCATTATGAACTGGTAAATAAAATCGTAGATATTGAAATTAGATTAATTAACAATTTAATTTAGAATATATTTAACATATATTTGATTTATTTTATTTTTATAATGTTCATTTATGGTTAATATTATGAGTTCTAAGATTCAATTTTGTAGCTCGGGGGTGTTCGTATCCATAGTTTTCATGATTGCTTCACCTGTGTACATGTACAAAAGATCACTTGAACTATAAATATTAATTCAGAATAGAAATTATATTTTTATAATGGAATTATATCCGATTTAATGGTCATATAAATCATTTATTTATTTTGGGTGATGATCAATCGTTAGATAATATTTTAGTGATATTCCGTTAGATTATTTTGGCGGTTTTTTAATCATCACAAACTATTTTTGTTTCATTAATTAATATTAATTCTATATAATGCATACAGAACATTATATAAGATGTAATAAATATATAAAATTATGTTTTAGCCAATAAAATTAATAACATCATTTAAGGAAGAATTGAAAAACAAAAGCACATCGTCCACAAAGGTGGTAAATCCGCACATCATAGAAGATGTTTTAATATTTATAATAAATGGATGAGGAGAAGATAATTGAGGATAGATTATTTACTCAACATAATAGAATTCTAGTATACAATAGATATCAGATTTTTCATTTCACTTTGGGATAGAAAGGTTAGGAGAACATAATAAAAGATAAGAACTTGAAAATAAATTAAAAGAAAACAGAATTGGGTTTTACCTCTTGAAATTTTTTTTCTTGAGAACCTATTAGAATGGATTGATATTGGAATTTTGTTGAGTAAAAAGTCTGCTAGACATGTAGAAGTGACTTGGTATGTGGATTCGGTAGTAATTAGAGAACATTTAATGCTTAAGAGGACTGAAGAGAAGGGTTCATGTGGGGTGGTACTTGTAGTGGAGTCATGGGGTGTTTTCTCATTATGATATTCAAGAGTTTATTATTTTCACTATATGTTATTAAAATTTTATGAATTATCACTAAATATATATAAATAATGAAAATTATTTTGATATTACGAGATTACATCATCCATATATAATCTATGAGTCAATAAATCATGTATTTGTTAAATACCATACATTATTGTATTTCACTATTTAGCAAAAATTCAACTATTTTACAAAAATAACAAAAATTAAACCTAAAAATTTCTTGATATGTAGAATTAAAAAATAAAATCTATTTTATGAACCTAATATTCTATATATGAGAAATTTAATTTATAATAAAATTAACATTTAATCAAAAAATACCACTTTAAAATGTATAACTGACTATATAACACTTTTAAAAATAAATTAAAGCCTCATAAAATTACCTTATAATATTATGAAAAAAAAATAATGTATAAATATATTTTAGGAAAATAAATTTTCCTTTAAATATTTATAATAATTATAAAATTTTAAATGACATTTATGTTTCAAAAAAAAATAAAAACATATAATTTATCAATTTTAAAACATATATGTACTTATTACATGATTTATATAGCATATTTCTATTTATAAGATATCTAAATTGTATTTATAATTTATTATAAGATGTTATTTTTCTAATGGACACATAACTATTCCTAATAGTAAATATTTAATCATAAGGTCACATTAGTAATAAAAAATAAAACTTATTATAAAGTTATCAAAAAATAAACCAAAGATAATTTTGATTTTATGCTTTAAAAAATGTGTTTTATTATTTCAAATATTATTTATAAATTAAAAAATTAATATTTAAAACAATTTATACTTTAAAAACTAGTAAAACCCCATTCAAAAAAAATATATCTTTTTTAGCTGTAAAATATGATTTATTCTGATATTATGTCTAAAAATTCTTTGGTTGAATGTAAAATTATTTTATTGAAAATATACTAATCAAATTTCATTAATTTCATTCACTAATAGTTTTTAATAAAATTATTGAAATAAAAAATCATTTTGGGTCTCAAAATTGTTTTTATAAAAATACATCCTTTTTGTTCAATTGGTTTTAATTTCTACTTAATTTGCATATGATGAATTTATTTTATAAGTACGTGTAATATATATTTTTATAATTTTGTTAATCTCAAGAATTCTCTCCATTCCAAAAATCTAAGAGATAAATATAATAATTAAGTAATAATATTTTATCATATGGTATGCTCGTAAGATTTTGATGAAGCATAAATATTTAAAAGGGACACTATAATATCCTGGGTTGATACTTAGAGTTACTGTGAGTGATGAATGAGAAGGTGATGATCATACAAGAGAGGATGTGAACTACCCATAACTTTCAAAAGTCTTACACATTCTAAAATAGAGTGCTTTGGAGTTCGATGAGGGATACAAATTTTTCATAATTTTCTCATCTCGATGTAGAATATGGAGATTTTTAGAGGTTATAAAGTTATCTCCATGATTCATATTCCCTTATTGTAGATACTACATATTGTTGGTGACATCATTTACCATGTGACACTATGACAAAAGTTAGACTGAGTAAATTATTAATTCTACATGTTTCAGGTGGGGATACACATTCACAACTCATAACATGATGTCAACCCTAGTGGGTTGGATAATGATGATGGGGCCACCTCCGTATCTTACACTATGGAGATCAAATATTGGTAGTAGAATATCCAATGTGGGTGAGATAATTCCCTTAGTGTTCATCCATTGGAGGTAAGAGAATCATCTAGAGTGCATCTAGCCCTAGGATACCATGATGAAAGCCCAATACCCTCATCTTTATGGGAATGTTTTATATCTTTTGGAATGAAAATACCTTAAGGTCAGTTGAATTTAATATCCCTATTTTTATTACTTTGTTATATTTTAGGAATTAATTTCAAATCCAGGAAACACGATGACATATGATTCAGTGTCACAAGAATTATCAATGTACAAATAATATGAATATAAAAACATATTATATCAAGCATGTGAAATTTTTCTGAAATCATAGAATAACCCACAAAAAAGTCTCATATCTGAAATTTGAGACCTCTATTAAATTTGGAATATGGATTTTACTCTAGAAATTACATAATCCTTATAGTTGAAGGGTATTTTGTTTGACTATTGTAATTGGAGAAATATTTACTATTAAATAAATATATAAATAAATATATTTTATTTCCCAGGACCTAGATCCTTATATATTATCCATATTATATTAAAATTGTCGGGTTAGACCCGTAACCCTAATGATTTAGATGATAGTGTGTCATATCATTGAAATAAATTAGGATTGTGGGTCTGTGATTGGGGAGACATAATGATCTTCAATGACAGTGGAGGTTGTGTCTCTAACAAATGATGACAAAACATAATTATTTGTCATTAGTGATTGATTCAAATTTGAGTAATGATGTTTGTTTATATGTATTTGTCCTCATTTTCTATCCCTCAATGAAAATGAATCAGCTGGTTTAGAATTTTTATTCACAGGTCGATCATGTTTTCCTGGTATAATTTTATCTCCTTGGAAGTAATAATTTGATATTTCTTTTATTATTTTTAATTCGTTAATTTTCCTATCAAAAATAATTAATTCCAACCAATATAATGTTTAATGCTTATTTATTAGATTTATTTTTTGTGTTTTTCTATCCATATTCCATGTTCAATTACAGTCTCTGTTTTATTTGGACAATAATTCAACAAATACTTAGAATGACATCATTGTGTTGTTTTACATTGGAATAATGGATCACCACCATGGGTCCAAAATGAAAATTAATTTCTTGGATGTGGTGTGTGATGAAATTGGAACATATGGATTATGTTTTGGGGAATGTCATTATTCAGTTTGGTATGTTGTGATGACATGGTGTGATGAGGTTTGTTTCCAGAGGGGATGATGTAGCTTGAATCCTACCACCAGCAATGGGAATATTTTTCAACCTGAGCTCCACCATTGTTTCGGAAATTGGTGGTTGATTGAATGAGGAAAGAATGAACTGAAAAATGTGATAGTTCCAAGGATTCTGAATAATCTGGTATCATATTTAATTTAGATTTATGAACATATACCATGTAATCTCCTTATCCAGTGTAGGAGATTTCATGCTAAGAAAAGTATAACATGCTATGTGACATATGTCAAGTTCCATGTAACCCAATCCTAGAGGCTCAGTGTGTACCCCATGGGTATATGAGCATGGAAATTACTATACATCATGGATTGTTTAGAGTATATTAAACCACATGATACTCAAATATGACCACAATTCATGAGAATGAACATAATTACACAAGAAAGAACTGATGTTCACCAACATGGGAAAATGTATGCATTCATGGGTTAGAGGCATTCTTAGTTTTATACCAACCTATTATTCTGTGTACCCTTATAGGACATGATGTGTATATGGAGTAAGACATATTGTGTGATATGGTGAGACATGGTCAGTACTAAGGTAGATAAGACATGTTGTACACCAAAAGTACATGTTATGTACTTTCTCCATGGTAGGTTCATGCCCTATGTACCTTCAGTTATGAATATTATAAATTGTGTGGGTTTCATTGGTCCATTACTATGATGGTATAATATGTAATTATTTCCTAAGAATAATATTGTGATCCCTATTATAGGATGAGTCTTGTATAATGTTTATGGTGTATCCCGGTGTGACCTTGGTTGTGATCATCTACCAATTCTTCTTGTACACTAGGCAGGGTACAAGGAATCATGGTTTCCAATATACATAGAGATTTTAAACCATAGAGAAGTTCATTCCAGTAGGGATCTATTTATTATTGTTCATATGATCCTATACATAGAAATTTTTTCAATAGGAATTTTTGTGTCCCCTTAGTGGCATAGGGTGTGATCCCTTATCTGGATGTCGAGATATTTAGAAATCTGACATGTATATTATTTGGAGATTCATAATGATCATTAACTCTTATGTGATCCCCATCAGTCACTGCATGGTATATTGAGTGGATTCTCTCTATTGTGTGTTTCATTTAATCATTGAGTATAATCCTGTGGAAAATATTATGGCTGAGAACTCATTGAGAGTTGGATTTTATCATAAGTATGTATAGTTTTTTTATTACTATGCCTTGTATTAAGTTTGAAATACAATTTTTGATGATTGGATGAATAATATTGATTTACTATTTATTGTGACATTGAGGTTTCCTTCCGATTATTGTTATGCTCACCCTAACATGGTTTCTACTCGTACATGTCTTATATTCTGTAGATGATACAACATTTTATGGTGTTTTTATAAGACAATGAGAATGTGTATCGTAGTTTGGGATATGTGGACCCTGATTTTACCAGGTTTTTTATTTGAGAGTAGTCCCCCTTTTTAGTAGGTTGTGTTCTTTTATCAGTTTTTGTGGTCATGTATTTGGAAAATTATTATTTCTCAAACATTTTTCATGCATTAATATGGGATAGATATTATTTATGCATTATTGTATTATTTTTTCATTACCATTCATTATTTTATAGGTATTTAAAGATATGTTCATGTGTATAGGTATACTTGGATAAGGCCTCCCAAGTGTGGAATATTCCTACTCAGATATGGTCTCTAGCCCAGGCCTTTTAGAGGTAGGATTAGGGTTTTAGACTTGGATTATCACCATTCATCCATGCCTGAGTGGGACAAGTCATGTACCATTAAAAATAATAATACGATGGGTGAAACTAATCTGGGAAGAAAAACATTCAATAAGATTATTTATATCTCAACGAATGGATCTAAGTTAAGAGAAACCAATATGTTAATGGTAACATAAAAATATAAATAACAGGAGAGAGTTATTATTAAATAAACAAAAAAAATGAGATGAAAAATATTCATTATATCTTTGGGGAATATGGTAGTGAATACACCATAGAAAATTGGCGATGTGGTTCAATATCAAATATGTATCATGGACACGAAAATGAGAAAATGATACTATCAAATATTTAAATATGTTTGAATTGAAATTCCATGAGAGAATGAAAATGGAATAAATAAACCAAAATCATGAAATTTAAGGTAATATCTGTAAAAAATTATATTGGGGTAGTATTTTTCATAATGAAAATGAAATTACGCTTTATAACATAAACATGTCTCTAGGAATTCAAATTTGTGTCAAAGAACCCTTATCATAATATTTTCGTCCACAAATGGACACTAATATCATGTATAAATAAATTAACCTTTTTAATAACATATTTCATAATGAAATTTATTCCGAAATGATTTTATAACATTAATTTATAATCACTATTTACATTGATATTAATTTTTTACCTATTTTCCTATACTGGGTGTTTATTATATTAAATACATACACTAGCTTCATATGAGGAGTATTAATATTAATTATTCTATAAAATTTCATCATTAAAATATCATTAATGTTGATATAATAGTAAAATTATAATTTTTTGATGTTTCAATTTCATTTGATGAGTGGTTCACTATTTACACATGAAGAAGACACTTATTATAAGCACACCTTAGTGATTTTAATTACCAAATGTTATTAATTAATTTTTTAGTAACATATTTTATATATGAATTTGGGAACAAAAAACAAATAATCATTTAAATTATTATATCATATTATAACTTTAACTATTTCCTCATTATCGACCATGATATAATTTATTTACATTTTCCATGTAACTGGTCCAACCAAACCGATTAAGATCATAAAAAAGAATAATTGAAGATTATGATATGATTTAGTAGAAATATCATTATAAAATTAGTTTAATTTTATCAACTAGTATCTCATATTATGATATTCCATTATTACAAATAATTAAGAAAATATGTTATGGATACAAAAAAATTTACATAATATGAATACATTTTTTTCATAGTCTACTTGTTTATGTTAGTCTTATTATCATTATTTATTATTCATATAATTGAAAAGTTATATTATTTTTATTAATTTATACTTATTCATAACATAAAAACCATATATATCATTCAATGAAATACATAGAACATAAATGAAATGTGGTAATGAAAAAGTGAATCACTTGATTATTAGAGGTGGTAGTCCACATGTGTGCATGGATAATGATTTTGTTTTTATAGAATCTGATAGTTCAGTACTATGTTTTATCATTTTTGAATCACAAATATTTATAAATATAATAAGTTAACATTATATTCCATTTTTAACTATCCTTGTTAAGTGGTGAACAAAAATTAACATGTTAGTTTATAGCGGTGCTTTTCCGCATGTACCGAGGTTTTACATTTTTGTATTTATTAAATGAATTATGAAAATATGGATAATTATTGGAAGATAATTATAATGTCATGTAATCATACTAAATATAATTATGTTATATATAAAATATTTTTTAATGAAAATTTTAAAAGAATAAATGCATATATATATATAAAGTAATGAGAAAGGAGTAGTAAGAAATTTACCCCACACTTCATGGATTACCTCCTTTACAAAGGGGGTTTAACCATTTAGGGATAGTATATTGAGAGGAGAAAAACAAATTTAAGGTTTATTAGTGTTTTTAGGATATGTGTTGGTAGATATTTGGCCTATGTATGGGGTTTTAGTGGGAGGGTAAGTGAAGATATGAGAGCTGTTTTTATAATTGAAAAAGGATGTAGTTTTTTAATACCCCTACTCGTTTAATAATGCGACGTCGCAATCATATAAATAAAATAGAAAAATAGAAAAATAGGGTGGATAAGTGACAAGTTCAATAAATTTGTTCTATAATATAGTTTCTAGGGATATACATTACAAAAAAACATTAATATCCTATTGTAAATCATACATCTCACAACCAATCACAAAACATGAGGATTGAAAGGCTTACTGTCTTGGTAATTAACCATATAAACATATTTTTTTCTACACATGAAAAAATTTAACCATTAAATTTCTCCTAAAAACCATTTTATAAATATCTTACATCATATAGTCATCTTGAGATTATGAGGATAGGAAATAGAAGAGTGTGAACCCGAATGGTTAAAATTGGAAAAAAAAATCATAACTTGTTTGATCATAAACATGAAGGAGAAAATGAGGAAGATATATATATGTTAATGAAAAATCAAAACCTTAATAATATAATCATAAAACACAATACAGAAATATAATAATAGAAAAATATCACCAAGGATGAATTAAAGTCATAACTATAAAAAAAATACATCTCAATTGTCATATAACATGTGAGAATGACATAAAAATCTGGAATTACAAAAAATAATTCATACTCATAAAATCATGTAATATTAGGGTAAATAAATGAATCATGAATGTTTTTAATAACCTAGCTAAAAATAAGGAAATTTGGAACAACTAGTAGTATATTAAATCATGTGAAGAAATATTTCTATATCGCATTCACACATTTACTTATGAGAAAAATTCTTAAATCTCATTCATACAACAATATTGTGAACAAAGCATCCCATATCTCATTCTGAAAAAATTACAAACAATGAATCCCACTTCAAATTCATAAAAAACACGAGAAAAATTATTTTCACATATCATTCACAAAACAATATTATAATCAAATATTCTTTCGTCTCATTTAGAAAAGAATCATGTATCAATTATTCCCATATATTTTAAAAATAGTTTTCTGAACAATGTTTATATTATATATTTTCGTTAAATTTTAAATTTTATATTATGACGCGATTTGTTAACCAATTCATTGGAGTGTGATAGAGGATTGAACCATTCATTATCAATATATATATATGTGTGTGTGTGTGTTTCATTAAAAATAAATAATCATTATATCATATAGAATATAGTGATTTAGTCTTTACAAACATACATAATAAATCATAGAATATGAATATTCATTTCATTATAAAAACACACCAGATGATGATAATGGTTTAGAGCCTTTGGAGAATAGATACACAATATTATTATTTATTGAATGATATTAAACATATCCTATAAATATCTTCCCACATAGATAACTTTATAACTATAATCTACAAAAAAATTACCTCTTTAACCTAGTAAAAGGAAACACAAGGGTGATCTCAAATGTCCAGTAATGGTAAACAAGGGAGAAATCAATATAAAAATAACATAAGGGTATGAGAACATGATAATAAAAATTAAAAATAATTCCCTACATATCGTAGATCAAAAACACGAGCAATCACATAAATCATGGTAGTTTAAAAGCAATGAATCAGTAATAAATGAAGGAACATGATCCATGAGAGAATAACATTATCATAAAACCTATATTTCTAAAATAAACATAACAATATAAAAACTTATATCAAAGTATCCCGCCATGAAATTAATATCATATTAGTATTGGGATGAAAACCGAAAAACCTGCTTTTGGGAATATTATAACCTATTGTATACCCTCTTTTGTTCTTATAATAACCATCTGTGTACCCTCCTTTTTCTTGTTGGGATAACCTCCAATAAACCCCATTTTATATAATTGGGATAACCATTTATGTACCCTTTGTTCTCATAAAACATTAAGATTTACACAATGTATTGGAGGGAGATATAGGACCCACCCATAACATATTCTTAATATTTGTGTTCCACAAGATCATAATAAATTCATTATATCATTTCCCATTAAAAGAAAATCGTTTTCATTAAAATATCATCATATTACAACTTATGGAATGAAAGGGGTTTCATAAATTTTTTCTAATCATAACAATAAATAATCTAGGGAATGATTAATTATGGTATCATTAAATCATATACCCATTAAATCATAAATAACATCAATGGATGTCATCTTAGATGTAAATTTTTTTGAAAGGACAATTGGAACGTTTTTTATGGAATATAAACATTTCACATAGAAAAAAAAATATTTGAAATATAAAAATTTGACAAAAATTAAAGGAAAAAGTTAAAAATAAATTAACCTCGGAAACATTTAAATTATCCTATAAATATTTTAGTGGCCATGATCAATGAAAATATTATTCATGTTGTTCATGTTAAAATAATTATTCCTTTTAATTTTTTAAAAATAATCAAAATATACATTTTTGTAAGATTATAAGAATATAATATAAAATAATTTTTTAAAAAAGTCGTAAATGGGTTATAATTATTTTTAAAAATATTTGGATAATTTTAAAACCCTTCTTTAAAACATTTTTAGAACACATGGACATAGAAGAAAAAAGATTTTGGATCGAAGAGAGAAATAATGTTGTTCTCAATTAGAAGAAATATTTTTGGAATAATGAGTACATGAAGTGAATACAAGGAAATAAAAAACAATTTTTCATGAAATTAACAAATTATAAGAAATTTCTGGAATGTATGAAGATATATATCATTATATTTCATTGATGAAATATTAATTAAAAAATTATGATAAAAAAATGATATTTTAATAAAAACCCATTACCACATGGGAATATTTTGAATCATAGGCCCCATGAAATATAAAATATTATATGGATATTTATATCCCATAATTTTAAGATAATATTCATATAATATATTCATGGGAAGTATATAGTCAATTAAAAATAAAAAAGTGTTGAATATGGCCTAAGAACCATACAAATAAAAGTCATACAAAATCCCGTAACTGCTTTTCTAAATATTGAATCTAAGAAAACACTAAAGAATGAAAAAAATGAATATTTTCATATAAATAAAATATGTACATTCATGATATAACATGTTTAATGGGTGTTATATGGACCAAAATTAAGAAAAAAATGGTGAATAAGACATATGTCTTCCAGACATAAAAGGGAGTCACAAAAATCTCTTATCTCAGGTCCAGAAATTATTTGTAAATGTTCCGACCTCATGTATAATAAATATATTTTTATAATAAATCTATTCTAGTACCGTAATCATATGTATCATTCCATATATGATTTATTATAATCTTTTATCTCCCTCTTATTAACAATTCACTTTTAAAATCATGTTTTTATTAATAACTATTTTGTTATTCCATGTATGATTGGATTTGGTATTTTTGGTTATTTTACATTTTTTAGATTTATATAATCTAAAAATGATAAATATAATATATATTCTTTATAAATTTATTTATAATAATCCATAAAATTTAATGATAGGGAATGACTTACATTGTTCATGAAAATAGTAGGCCATTCATACACATGATGACCACTTCGATTTTACCTATAGATAGTCTAAAATGATGTTAAATAATATATAATCATTAAAAATTAATCATTATTTAATTTGTATAAAATATATTAATTAAATATATAATTTTTACCATCCATATAATTCATATGTGAGAGAGAATCACATCGCTTCTGGGGTGGTTGTTCTTCTTACAATAGAGCGATGTTATTGCATTTACATTTAATAGAAAGTAAGAAGGTATATTTGATATCTATATATATAATAATTCTAACTTTCTTCTAGTACATGTGTCTCCACCACAATCTTCCACATCCCTTAAATGTGTTTCTCCATCAATTTTCCTCTACTTCCCGCATTCACAGACCCTCCCTCTATTGATTTTCATTCCCACCGACCATAGGTATTCAAATATATTTACATCCGACTACCTCCATTCATCATATCTACTATAACCTCCAGTAATACATCTCCGAACACCACCCATTAAGCTCCATGTATATAGAACTTTTGGATCCTCAACTTTGTCTCTTGTTGCTCCCCATCTCCAGTACTCATCATCTCCTTGTCTCCATCTCCGTTTACTGCATATATATCCTCAACTCTGGAACTCCTTCCCATCACATCGAATAACTATCTCTATTAATCCAAACCTCATTAGTCTACCACCATATTTGGGTTACTACTAAAAACCTATTCCCTTACAAATCCAATATCACCGTTAACTATTAAGGAGGATCCCCGACAACCTCTTCATGAACACCTTCACTATCACCAACAACATATTCATAGTTCCTACAGATCCAAATCTCTTCAAAAGGTATATTCTACTATTTTTTTAGAAACATTCAACCTTCTATCCACAATGATTTATTTTTATGAAAACATGATTTTCTAATACATTCATAGTATACATATCTTATTCGAATACTCCAACTACCCATTTCCTAATTCACCTTGGCCATTGTTTCTAAAATAATATTTCTTATGATTATATTGTATGATGTTGTGGGTATATTCCTTGAAAATAATGTTTTTATGTTTTTCCCATCCATGATCGATGAATTAGGTGAAAAATGATATTTTTTATACAATTGGGTTTATTTATTTATTTATGAATGACCAGCCTTATGATATTTGTTAAATATTTATTTTGAAAATGGTTAGTTTATCATCCAACTGGTTTCTACAGAAATAATGAAATATGTGACTGCGGTCACGGATCTAGAATCTTTACTTACCTGTGCCACAACACTAATTCATAACATAGTCACAAGGGCTGGAAAAATAGAATTCAGATGATATATGTTGTGTTCATAACACTGGCTTCTTCCATCAGTGATTTACTCTTATTTCATTTCTCTTCAATTTGTTGACTGACATTAACTGGCCCAATATCCCCAAAGTGACTGTAGTTCTATTTCTATAAACTGTATAATTAAGATTACATTACCTACTATATTTTGATGATTAGATATTATATAGATGTCATATTAGGGTTATATTTAAGGATTTGGAAATATTGTAAAATTATCTAAAATAGTCATAACTAATTTTTTTTTTGATCTATCATTTTGGAACTCAAATTTTGGCCCAAATCTATTATACATTTTCTTCTACAGAATTATCTTTCATTTATTTTATTGTTTTAATATTTTTTATTGAGATTATTTCAGGATTTATGTAGGGATATATAAGAAAAAATTTGATCAGTGAATTGGAGGAGGAGCCCCGAAAACCACTTCAAAAACCCCTTTACTATCACTGACTACATATTTACAGTATCTGCAGATCCACATATCTTCAACAGGTATGTTCTCTACATTTTTTAAAAATATTCAATATTCTATCCATAGTGAGTTATTTTTAGTAGAGCACTATTTAGTGATACATTCATTGTATACATATCCTATTGAGATACCCCAACTACCCCTTTCATAATTCATCGCAGCCATCATTTCTTCAAAAATATTTATTATGATTATATTCATTGATATTGAGGGTATATTTATCGGTAATATTGTGTTTGTATGTATTTCCCATCTATGCTAGATGAACTAGGATAAAAATTATATTGTTCATGTGATTGGGATTAAATATTTCTGAATGACTAGTCTCATGATATTTATTAAATCTTTATTTTAGAAATGTCTACTTTATATTCATTTTGGGTTTTACAGAAATGATGAAATATGTGCTGGTGGTCATAGATTTAAAGGCTTCACTTACCTGTGTTGCAACATCAATTAATAACATAGTCATAGGGGCTTTAATAGATGAAATTCAGTATAGACATGTTGTTTTCATCAAAATGGATTCTTCCCTCAATAATTTACTCTTCTTTAATTTATCTAGTGTTTTTTGACTGACATTAAATGGCCCAGTTGCCTCAATGTGATTGAAGTTATACTTTTACAAAGTGCAGAATTCATATTATGTTACCTATATTGTATTGATGATTACATGTGAAATAGATGTCAGATTGGTATGATCATTACAGATACAAAAAGTTTATAATATTATCTTAAACAATCATAAATTCCTAAAATTTTATCTCGTTCATTTTGGAAATCAAATTGTTTCCAAAAGCAATTGTACATTTTCTGCTATAGAATTATATTTTACATCAATTATTATTTAACAGTTTTAACAGTGTATATTTCAGGTTTTATGTATGGATATATAAGGAAGAAGTCAATCAATCAATTGGAGGTTGTTGGAGTCCTAAACCACCATGTTCCCCTTAGGATCCTACTGGATCCCTGGTAGGACGTGCTAGGAAGCATGTGCTTCTATTCTCCACACCAATAACCTGGCAACTTCTCGTTGGAGGCTAATATGTAGTTACTTATAAACACAATAATTTATGATAAATTGTTTTATTTTTTTATATAGATGCAATGTTAAGGGGGTATATTGAATGTCTATCGTCGGAAGACATTTAGTTGGAAACTACATACAACACTAGATTTGGTTATCAATGATTCATGATACTTTTATATTAACATATTTAACGATAATATATTTTTTCCATTAATTATTTTCTATAGATAGAAAAATTCAAGGTGCTTTAAAGCTTCTCTATACTGGTGATCTCCCACAAGCTCACAAGTTTGATTTATTTAATTTTTGGGGGATTTTATGTTTTATATCCCCCTTCTCTCTTTCTCAATTTCCATCATGTTTAATTTCTAAACATAAAAAATTCTCTACAATTTGTTGACTGACAATAACTGGCCCAATTTCCCCAAAGGGACTGTAGTTCTACTTCTACAACGTGAATAATTTATATTATGTTACCTACTTTTATTTGATGATTAATTTAGTTTTAGATGTAATATTTGGGTGATATTTACTGATTTTGAAATCTTATATGATTATAGAAAATAGTCATAACTGTATAAAAGTCTGGCTCGATCATTTTGGTACTCAAATGTTGGCCCAAAACAATTGTACTTTTGCTGCTATAGAAGTGCCATTTAATTATTTTATTATTTTAACAGTTCCAATTGAGTTTATTTTAGGTTTTATTTTTAGATATAGAAGTAATAAGTTGATCAATTAATTGGAAGATTTTAGTGTCCTAACCCAACAGGTGCCCCTTCAAGTCCTACTGGGGCCCCGCTAGGATGTGCTTGGAAGAATGTTCTTTTGTTCTCCACACTAGAAACCTGGTAACATCATGTTGAAGGTTAATTTGTAGTATGTTATACTCACATGAATTTAGGATAAATTTTTTGATTTTTTTCTTGATACAGGTGTAATGTTAAGGGTCTATTCGTCAAGTCTGTCATTGGAAGACAACTAGTGGGAGGCTACATACCCCACCAGATTAGGTTGTTGCACATTCATGATAGTTTTATGTTAACATATTTTAAATTAATATATTTTTTCCCTTAATTGTTTTTAATAGATAGAAAAAAACAAGGTTCATTGAATATTCTCTATACTGGTGACCTCCCACAAGCTTACAATTTTGATTTCAATATTTCTCGAGATTTCATGTTTGATTTACCTCTTCCCCCTTTCTCATTTTGTATTTCAGGTTCATATTTCCTTCACAGATTTACTCTTCCATCTTTAACTTTTTAATTTGTAGGTTTGGTGTGCCCTTCACATGTTCCCTCTTTAAAATTTATCCTCCTCCGCATGCTTTACCTCTGTCTCCCTTACCTTGCTCCGCCTCCGGTGCCTTTGCCTCTTCCTACTCCGCCTCTGCCTGGTCCGCCTCAGTAATCCTTTGATATTAAACATGTGGTAATATTTCTTAAGTTAAATCATATAATGTGTTTCCAAATTTTTTTCATAACATATAATACTGAAATTTCTCATATTAGATTTTGATATAGTTTACTGAATTTATTTTACTTATTCAGTATATGCAGATTGAATATTAATTATTTTCAGACTTCATGCATAGTATATGGATGTTACTTATAAAAAATTAAGTCCTTTATTTTTCATAATATAAATATTATTATTTCATGATATGGTTTTTTTTCATATTCAGTAGAGTTTCATTCAATATTATTCCAATTCCACATTAATTAACAAAAACAAGTTTATGTGCAACACAGTCTTTGGTTAATAGAAGTTTTGTTATCTCTTCATGGTTTTGAACAATATCTTGTATGTTAACATTTAATGTTTTCAAAATAATTCAATATTCATTAAATTATTTTCAGTTTCAAATATTATTCAGTAAGTGTGAAAAAATGGTTAAAGGTTTTGATGTTGAATATTTTGTACAAGGTGACTTGTTCAATGGATCTTTCTACAAATTCATGTAACATAAAACTCCACTCCAACTTCATATTTTTATTCAAGGAAAAAAGGTACAAAGTCTTCATGGGGAATTGAGTATTAGAGGGGATAATGTAATAATGTTTGAGGGAATCACCTATAATCAAAATTTCCTCATCAGGTTTCATATTATGGCGTTTCAACCATTTGGTAGGGATTAATCCTTTGCATGCATGGTGATCAGATGATGGTTTAGGTGATGTCAGGACCTTCACCCTTATTTACTTCAGCCTCACCCAGCCTACTTATCAATCAATTTTATTTCTTTATTTTTTGTTGAATGAGAAAAATTCCAACATGAAATATTATAATGATCAAAATTTAGTTACTCTATCTGAATCATTTTTTCATTTATGTTATTGATGTCACCATCAGGAATTTATAATGTAAATATCTATTCCTTATTAAATAAAATAAATATTTACCACTATATTTATGACTTCTCAACATTTTCAGTACCTTTAATTCAACAATCATGTACCAATCATCTGTGTTTTAAATATATTTAATGCTAATATGAATTATTATGTTTGAAAAATTTATTCTATTAATAAAAATAATAATTATTTTATAGCATCACGTGAATTCATGGGAGGGGTACAAGTTATAATTTAAAAAGTCTAAATATGTTTTGAATATCTTATATAAAATTTAAATAAATCATTATATCCTTTCATGGGAGCTGGTGATGCAAAATGAGTTACAATAAGCCACAATACAATAGTCTTCCATATACACAATAGACAATTTTGTTTCCCATTTGACGAAAGAGGATATGGATATAGATAATTAAATAAATATAATAATATAGTAGTATAGGATATATTCTGGATTTTTATATTTGAATTACCAGGAGATTGTGAATGAGTAAATAGAATAAGTTCAAATAAAAGATCATAGTGATAAAAACAAGTTTTTCTAAGAGAAATATCATTTGGATATCATATTACGGAGCCAATGATTTTTATTTCGGTCAGACAATAATATTTATAATAGGGATAAGAATTTGTACGAGTGTTATGGAAGGGTTTGATCAGTCCCAATAGATTAAGAGGAAATAAGAAGTGAGGGGAAGAAGTGCACTTTTATAATTGAATAATTATATATTTTTAAATAAACAATTTTTTAAATATTGGGATATCACACTCACCTCAATTTCCTAAAAAATTATTAAATAATGGATTAGAGGGAAGGAATTTTAAATTAAAAACTCAAACAAACAAAACTTCATTTAAACATGTTATTCCTTAGTCGTTATATTTATTTTTCCACTTTAGTTTTCACCATGGTAACTAGTTTATTTATATTTACTTAACTATGAGATTTATACCATACGCATATAAATAAAATGACCCTTATTATATAATATGTAAAAAATATTTCTTAATACAATTTCCAATTTTTGAAATAAAAAACATATGCATAAAGAATGTAAATTTCTATATATGCATATATTACACACAAAATACTATTTTAACCCTAACCGTGTTAATTTAATTTTTTTCACATTATCATTTTTTATGAAAAATATTAATATTATACTATTATATAATTTTAATTATTCTTATTCCAAATATAGAATAAAGTTTCAAAAATCAATTCAAAATATTAGTATGACTTAATTATAAATTAAACATGCACGTGTGATGAAAAATCAGTTTTTTTATGAAAAACACTAAAAAGTATAAAATGTGTTTATATATATTATCAAAATCAAATTTATTATCATTAAATAATCTAAAATAAGAATAAATAAATTGAACTAATTTTTATTTCAAACTATTTTATAAAAAAAGTCCATCTTCTAAAATATTTTAAATGAAATTTTTTATAAAGAATATGATGTATTATTTCACAATTCAATGAAAAAATACTATTCATCAAAAAAAATCTCAAAAATGTCACTCTAGGATAATAATGAAATGATAATTTAATTAATTAATTTCATTCTATCAAATAATTTTTCTAAATATTAGATAATTTTATTGTATTATTTGTTCCCAAAAGTCAATGAAAATAAATGTTTTTCTAGAAAAATTTATTTTCGAAGCATATATATAAATTAGAAAATAAGTACTTGTTTATCAATACGTTTTATTAATATATAAATATTATAAATAATTTCCAATGTGATATTATTCTTATTGATATCACCAATTTTAATAAGTTGGTTTTAAATTCATTTTTTAAAAATAATATTAATACTATATCATGATTCATTAATACATGATGTTGCGTATAATGATAGATATCGAAGAAATGAAATTTATTTGAAAAAATACTTCGTAAAGGCATAATATGTTACATTATAGATTCATTAAAAGGGATTATAAAATTAAAATTCATTTCATTGATTAAAAAAATTAGAATATTTCTACCTCATGATATTCATAGGTTATCCCGTAGCTTTTTCATGTTAGTGGTTTTTCCATAAAACCATGTCTAGATATGTGGTACTGTGTTTTAGAACATTATATTTTCAATCAAGAATCAGAAAATATATTTATTCATGGAAATGATCATGATCTAATGGTATTAAAGCCTGGTTAAGTAAATGTGGGGGATTAATTATGTTCTAACTTATGATAGAAATATGAAAAACATCGTGCATTTGAGGGAGGATCAGTTAACCTGCCATGTGATAAAAAAAAGTCCCAAATTAATCAATAGTATAATAAGGGATAATATACCTAGGACATAGATATAATTATTTATGAATATCATAAACTTATTCTATTGAAAAACTGCAAGGAATATCTTCTAACATACGAAAAACTCAAAATCACACCAACATTTTATAACATAATGTTTCTATCGACTCTGAGTATCCTTGATGTTCTATTGAATAGATATAAAATATTTATCCATTTAATAGACAATATTTAGTCCAAAAATTTTTATTTCTATAAATTCTTCCTATCAATTTATAGTTATACACTTCATTCCATGGAGCTATTTATAAAGATCAATCTGAATACTAGAGTGAAATCTATTATTATATGAAAACTATACAAAAAGAAAGTGTTGATCACAAAATTATTTAAAATTCATAGAATGAGATATCAAAGGATCCTATAGGGTTTTAATTCTTCTCTCAGTGTTACCATATTAAGATAAATGATTCCTTGTCAAGAAACATAGATCAGTATCTAGAAATGCTGATGAAATCACCATAACATCGAGGAAATCCTTAGATCCTAATAACACACAAGAGAATGTGGTACTCTAGGAAGCCTTATAACTTCCTTGATGTAAAAACTAGAATTATTATCCGAAGGGAAATACTATCTAATATGGATTAAGTTCATTTACTTTTTATGTTGATCAACTAAAACCCATATCGCATATACACTTTTGATGTTTTTGGGGGATGTGATGAAAAAATTTATAGTGATGTTTTCCCATTTCAATTATTCAATGGTTAATAGTTGTAGCATACTATTTTACTTTTTTACTATCATCCTTAACATTATTATATACTATGAACCAAGAATAAAAACTCTTCATGATTACTCTTTATTCTAACCTACCTAAAATACTTTCAAATCTATGTACCTTTTTATCTTTTAGGATGAATAAAGATTGAAGAAATATGTGCCTCTTTTAATAGTTCTTTATTAAAATATCATGTGTAAGGAAAATATAAAAGGTTAATAAATATTATAATTACATCACAATCAAGGTTCAAATTAGGAAAAATTATCAACTTCTTATAATGTTGTACATCTTCCTTTTGTGTCTCTTTAATCATAACAAAGATAAAAGGATGAAAAATAATGTGAGAAATAAAATATTTCTCACATATATTCATGATTTATAGATCCATCATCTAAAAATTCATAAATTCTGGTTCTTTATTGATCTACATCATTGATAAGAAAGTGAGATCATTTAAACAAATACCATTGGACACTTTTTTCACATACCCATACTCGTAATGTATCACCCAGTCATAATATTTAATTTGTTCCAAAAGTCTTCTCTATTATATATTCAACTCCTTACAAGTAAAAATATACTTAAAAATATTATGATCAATATATATATCACATATTTTTTGTAATGATAACGAATCCATATATATAGTAAAAAATCACCAAAACTAACTCCAAATCACCACTTTTGTAATTTCTCTCATGAGCCTTCAATTATCAGAATGCATAATCTATAACCACCTTATTATTCATGAGAACCCATCCTAATACAGTCTTTTATGTATCAATATATAATACAAACTGTTATCCAATACAGGGAAATGTATGTATAGTTTTTCAGACCAAAAAACACTTCAATGTCTTGAAATGTTCAAAAAATTCATTTGTAAAAAAGAACAAGTCTACCCTATGAGTTGACGTAGTGACAAGATAAGATAATAATTGTAAATTATTCACAACCATAAATAATATTCAACAATACCAATTAAATTCTTGATCTCAGTTGTAGTAGTTAGTTTAGGATAACAATCTAGAGCCTCCATTGTTGATGTATCCACTAATATACCATCATTTGAGATTATATGACCCCAAAAAACATATATTCTTACAAAATTCTCATGACTATTTTTGTAAACATAATACTTACTTGCCATCTTTAGTAACATTCTCAGGTGATATTTTTGTCACCGAAATACTATTTCAATTGAAAATAAAATCACCTATAAATAAAACTGCGAACTCATCAAGGTAATCTCCGAATAATTGATTGAGTATACATATGATGATAATGGGGGAATTAGTAAGGTCAAATAGAGTTCCTACATACTCAAACTATTCATACATTATATGAAATGATTTTCATCGGTAAATCCTTCTTCTTGATGCTAAATTTATGTAATAAATATGAATTTCAATCTTAGAAAAGGGTTTATCTCTACACAATTGGTTAAAACATCATCGGTATGGTGTAGAGGATACTAATTCCATATTATGATAAAATTTATTTCTTAATAATCAATGAAATTTATCATTGGTCTATATATATTTTTGAATAAAAAAAATGCTTCAACCCAAGGTGACACACATGGATGAATAAATCAATTTTCAATATTCAATTGGAGTTTATTTCTATTTATTTTTACACAATCAGGGAAATTTTATAGGTTTTCATTGAAATAGGTGTTGAACAAGGTATGAGTTCTATTTAGAACTCAAATATATGTTTCAGTCAAACACTGGGAATCACATCTGTAATGACATGAACAAAACCCCACACAATTGGCATATCATCAATATTGAGTTTATCTAAAACCAAATAAGATAAAAACCCATTTTAAATTAGAATCATGCACCACTATATTAATTTGAATTCTATCAGAAGTTTAAATTTCTCTTCACAATATAGAATGGAAACATAATAAAATGTGATCTCAGATGCTGAATAAGGTTAAACATAGAAGATATCAAAATGACAGGGGGGAAAGGCTATGAGAACATGACAATACAAATTGAAAACCATTACCTATATATAATATATCATTAAAATTAGTGATGAAATAAATCATGTATGTTAATAAGAATAGAATCATAAATTAATCAATGAAAATGATCTATGAGAGCATAACATCAACATAGAAGTTATATTTGTGGGAAACATTTAAGTAAAGAAAACATTTTGTAAACACTACCTAATAGTTAATTCAAAACATGATAATATTATGATAACCAAACATGTATCTTGTTTGGTATTTTGATAAAATAATGTGTACCAATTTTAGGGATTTGGTTAACAACAAATGTACCTTAATTTTCATGGTTGAGATAACCACCCATGTACCATCTTTTTCAAGAATGCGATAATATCTTGTTTACTGTTTGAGGTCATATTAAATTATAATTTACCTAATAAATTAGAAAGAGGTATAGGAACCCCCCCGTTATAGAGCCTGAAATGCTTCACGCCATTATATTATAAAAATATCCATTATATCATTTATTGTAAAAATGAATGAAGTTATAAAAAAATTTGTCATAGTATAACTCATGGAATGAAATGGGTTTCATAAAAAATATCGCATAATAATAATAAATCATTTAAGTAATTAATAAGGATGATATAATTGGATCATATCCACAAAAAATACCATGTAACATTAGTAGATTCCAACTAATATGGAAAATAATTTTGAAATATCACATGGAAAATTTTCTAAGGGAAAATTTTTTTCACATTGAATGACGTAATTAAAATAAAAAAACCACAGAAAATAAATAAAACATTTTATTTCAAAATAACAATAGAAAAAACTAATTTAATATATAAATCATTTATTGTTAGTGATAGAAGGAAATATAATTCGTGGAATACATGTTAAAATTAAGATACATTTCTTATTTTAAGTAAAAATTCAAGGGAACCTTGTTCGAATAATAAAAATTGACAACATTTACATAATTTTGTAAAAAATTTAAATGCTGTAAAAATGTTCATCAAAAAATAATTTTTTTATTATAAATCCTTTCATTATTTTTTTAGAAAACATTGACATGGGAGGTAATGGATTTTTTACTAAAGAGAGAAATTATGTTGGTTTTCTTAAAATTTATTTTTAATATTTTGTATGGAAAGAGAAAAAAATTAATAGAAAACATATATTTTATTTTAAATAGCTATAGCTGAAGAATATTTATGTGTTACATGAGAGATAAATAATAATATTTCTTCATCAAAAGCATAGACCTATATAATGTTTATTAGGAATGAGATTTTAACAAAAAATGATTACCACTATGGTATCACTTATATCATAATACCCATGAAATAATGAGAATTTCCGTGAATATAGCATGTTTCCCAATGAAATTAAGGTGAGATGAAAATCTATTACCTGATTTTGTAATGTTTGAATTGTCAAACCCATTAAATAATAACATTAGATGAAACATTAAATATCCTTAAAATAATTAAATACATGATATGGAATTTAATATGGGATTTATATGCACCACACAAAAGAAACAAGTGGTTAATATGACCTATGACTCCCTGAAATAATTGGGAGACTATGAATCCTTTACCTAAAGTATCCAATTTCATCTTATATATTCAATATTTATATATAATAAATATAGGTTTTTGATTAATTTATTACAATATCATAATTATATTTTTCATAAGATATATTATTTACGTATAAAATTTCCTTACCCACTTATTAACAATTATATATAGAAATCATGTTTTGTGTAATAATTATTTTTTTTTCATGTACATTTTGGATTTGTATTTTAGGTATTTTTATGTTCATATTTGTTAAATAATTTAATATAATTTTGAATATTATATAAATTTTATATATATTCATTATAATTTTTTAGATTATTCCATAATATTATGAGATAGAAAATCAATATCATCATTCATAGATATAATATATCATATGACCACATGAATAAAGTTTTGATTTTTTGGACGGATACAATGAATGGAATTTAAATAATATATAAAAATTATTTTGTAATTATTATGTCATATATATTATATATATTCATTAAATTTAACCTTATTTTTTCTATATAAATTATATATGATGAAATAATCTAATTGCTTCATGAGGTTGTAGTCCTCCGAACACATGAGTGCCATTATCATATTCTCAAAGAATGGAATGTAAGAAGGTATATGTGATATTATAATTAAATTAGTACAATTATTTTATGAATATTATAGTTTTTATTTAAATCAATAATTATATCATTTCATGAGAAGCAGTGATGGAAAATGGATTACATAGTTTAGCGAGGCGATATTTTTCTCTACACACAATTGATAGTATCTCATCCCATTTGAGTAAATAAGATATATATGTAAAGTATTCTATAAAATTATAACATATAATTATATTATACATACTTTTGTTATTATTTTTTACATTTTTGGACATGAACTAAGGTGTAAATAGAATAAGAAAAATTGAAGATATTATTGTAGAAGATTACTTATTCCTAGAAAACCTACTTTTGATATAGTATTAGGGAAACTTGAATTGGTATTTTGGGAAGAAAAAATATCTAGAAATTGGAAAAGGACATTTGGGGAGATATGTTAATGGTTTTGTTGAGACGATGGGCTTAATTGGTGTGAATATGTTTGTGGAGGGAGAGTCCATTTATAATTGTGGAGGAGAGACATGTTTCTAAATACCCCATACAATTAAATAATATGGAAGTCATTCCCACTCCATGTACCTCTGAAATTTATAAATAATTAATTGGAGGGAATATATGGTTTATAAAACCCCTAAACTTGATTAAAATATGATTTTCCATAACTTGTATGTTTAATCACTTTTATCATTTTAGTTTTCCTCAGGGTAACTGGTTTTTTATTTTGATATCTAGTTTATTTATCTCTAAATGTAAAAATAATAAAATTATTCTTATTTTATAAAGTGGTTACAATTATTATGAATTTAATTTCCAATTTATCTAATTAAAATCTTATGTTTATGTAAAATCAATTTTAAACTGAGAACATATATTTCATAAAACCCTGTTTTAACCATAATAGTGATAATTGATTTTTATTCTTTTATTATACATAATTACATTTGGATAAGTTTAAAATCTAACATAATATTAAATATTTTAATTACATATATGAAATAAATTCTAACAATTTCAATTCAAATAAGTCGTAGTAGTTAATTTGAAAATAAACCCCCAAAATTGATGAAAAATTATTTTGAAATAAATTCAAAATTATAAAAAAATTTACAAAAAATTAACATGAAATTGATTTTAGAAAACCAAATTGGATTAAAAATAAAAAAAATTATATAATTTTTGATTTTAAATCATTCGTAAAAAATATTTTACTCTTTAAATACTTTATATGAAAGGGTAGTTTATAATAAAAAGTATTATTTTTTCTTTATTGTTTGGAAGAATCATATTTTTAGAAACATAAAAAAAAATTTGTCTAAGATAATTTTTAACATAGGTTTTAAAATTAGAATATTATTTTCCAAATACATTTTCTAATATTGTAAAATTTCCATTTCGTTATATTTTTATAGAAATGAATAAAAATCATTTTTTTGAAAAATTTTATTTTTGATGAAAATAAAGAATTTTCAAAAATTAAGAGCTTATTTACTAATATTATTTCAATATATAAAATAATTATAAATAATTTTTTAAAAAATATATTATTTTTTATAGCAATATGTTTAATAGCTAGGATATAATGATCATGTTTGAAAAATAAAATTAATAGTATACCATGGTTCAGTAAAACTTCATGTTGTGTGATAAATTTTTTTTCTAGGAATGTTAATTTAGGTGAAAAAATTATAAAACCTAGAAGTGTTACATATAATACCATGAAACAAAAATGGGTTTCAAAAAATATTCTAAAAAAACGATATCATAATCATATGAAATCATCAAATTTCAAAACCCTTATTTTTTTAAATGAAATAATATCATAAGAACATATAAACGTTAATCAGAACATCACTTTTCCAAAATTAAACCATGGGGATAAATGTACGTTAAAATAAAAAAGGATTCAGTTAATGTAAAAAAACATAATTACAAATCACATTTAAAAATAATTAATTTGAAAGTAAAGTGACGACTTATATAAATTTGAATTTAAAGAGTTCTAAATAAAACATCATTGAAAAGGTAGAAAGGTTATTAAACATGAGAAGAGAAAATACATTTAATTACATTTTATTTTAAAATAACACTTAATTATTGAGAAATTAAAAATATAAAAATAATTGAAAAAACAAAAGAGAAAATACGTTGAATATTTTACTTTTAAAATTATATTTTAAAATAGAGTCTTGAGAATACCTAATGTTATCAAAAATAGTAGTTAAAATACAATGGTTTTTTTTATTTTTAATGAATATTTATTAATGGAGACTTGGAAAAAAATAATTTTTAAAAAAATTAATCAAAATATTTTAAAAATTATTACATATAAAAAATTTAAATTAATGGAGACTTGAAAAGACATAAATTTTACAAAAAAATGAAGTAAGAATAATATGAAAATTTTAAATTTTATAATAATCATTACTAATAGATCCCAAAAAATTAAATTCATTCCAAAAGTTAACATAGAATATTTGAATATATTTACTTTTAAAAGTAATATTTGGATTGAAGAAATCAGTCATTCAAGAATGAATTTACAGGAAAAAATTGTAAATCAATGATGCGAGTTGTCTTAAGAAAAAAACATATGATCTTGGTATCTTTATAATAGAAATTAATTTAATGAAATAAAATGATATGGCTATAAAAACTTTACAAATTAAAATAATATTTTAAAATATAGTAACTAATAAGATATCAAACCATACCCAATATTTTATGGTGCTCAATGAGAAATACATGCCAACAAACTATATTTGAGACACAACACCCTTACATAATTTATTCTCTTAGTCGAATGAAATTTAAAATCTTGTATAATAAATATAAATATCAATATAACCAATTTTAGATCCATAATATTACATATAAATATTTATAATATTAATTTATAATCGTTATCTACATGTATATAAGTTAGGTTTTTCCTATTTTCTCACATCATGTGTTTTTTATTTTGACTTCACGTAGTAGTTTCAAAGGAGAAGGGTCAGTACAAATTCTTATTCCATAGTTAATCACTCATATATAATTAAATTTTATTTTATTCATAACATATAATTATTTATGAAATTTAAATTTCCTTTTATGTGTGTTTTAGTATTTATCCATGAAGGTGAAATCAACAATGATCATTTTTCAACCACTTTCAACCTACAAAGGATGTTTTATAAAATAATGAGATAAATATTGATGTATCTTTTCGATAACCATGAAAAAATCACCATTTATATAATTATATCTTGGAATACTATTCATTATGTTTTTATAATCATCCATGATATAATATCATATCATGGTTCAGGTAGGTGGTCAAATAGAAGAAAACAAAAACATATAATAATTATTTATGATTATGAGGTGATTTAGTTGTAATATCCTTATAAAAGTTGATTTATGATATCATATAGGGTTCATGGTCGTGGTATATTTTAATTTGAAATGATTAATAAGATGAACTAATAGATATACAAAAATTACATAGTTTGAATAAAAAACATTCCTCCTAGTAAGCTTGTTTTAGATGATTAAATTATTGATAGTTGTTTTTTCGTTTAATTAATAGTTTATCAAATATTTCATAAGAAAACATTAATGTTATAATAAAATCATATTTTTTTCCTTTAAAACCACTATCAAGACAACCCACATAACGTGGTGATGAAATGAAAAATGGAAATCGATCTACCAATGGATTTAGTAGTCCATAATTATATATAGTTGATGTTTGAATATTACATATGATGAAAAATAAAGAGAAATGTAAAAAAGCATACCCTAGAAACTTATAGTTGGAGGTATCTTTACTATATTTTTATATGATACCAGGAATGAAATCTGGATAGATCTCATAGTTTAGTAGTTGTGGTATATCAGATACATACATGATTCCTATATTAAATTTGATTATTCAAATTACAATTTATTTTGAGAATATCATTATTCCCTCTAGGATATATATTTATATCATTCATAGTACACTTACATGATCCATAAGAATGGAAAAAAATGGTGAGCACTAATTCTCATTAAGAGTTATATACAACAGAAGATATCATGATTTAATTAGCATAGTTATCATGAAAAGTCACATAACTGAACACAAATTCCATTTAAATAATTTTTAAATCATTAATAGATAGGGAATAATCAATGTATAAATTTAAAAATAAAAACTCATATTACATTCAATTAAATAGCTTAGAATGAAATGCATCTAGACATAATATCAGTCAAAATCATCTGGAAGATACTCAATATAGAAATTTAAATAACTAAATATTCTTATAATCAAAATAACATAACTATCATGAATAGATATTTTTAATAGATATGTAAAGTTAAATTACTTAACCAATACTCAATTTAATAAACTAAATTAAATTCATGAATATATAAGCTACAATCAGTATAAAAATTTAATTAACTAATAACACATGGGATTTAATAAATAACTAATCATGAAATGAATCCAAATATAATATAATTGTTAAAATATTATGAATAATAATACATAAATTTTTAATGATATAAATGATTAATTATTGGATGTCATGATCTTAAGTATCCTGATTCCTCTTCTACCAAGAGAATTCAAAAGACAGTTTAAAACTATAGGTTGAAACCTTTTTAATGATGGACTGTGGATATAACTCATGCGACTACCAATGTATCAAGGTGATATATAATTATAGGCCCCAACAATCACTTCATATCCAAAGCATTCCTCATATATAAAATAATCTAGTTAATTCATGACTAATGTGTTTTATCATCTAATATATTTATTGAGTAAAGAAAGAATTTTTAATAATATTTTATCACAAAATAGAATAAAATTCAAATATAACACCATATGTATAAATAATATATTGTTAATGAAATAAACATATTTAATATATATAATATAGATATTTAGTGGACATTTAATGTCTTATCCTCATATGAAAGTGATTATTTTCTGGAAAAGTTATTAACTAAAACAACTACCGAAGAAGTTGAATTTCACCACATTCCTTGGTCAGAATGATCACAAAACATCCATAAAATCAATATGGATGGTATTAATACAACATATCCACAATAGAAAATATGTATATTAAGGGGTTTTTGTTGATGAACAGAAGGATAATAAAAATTATCACCCATCAATTGGAATTCTGAGTATTAATAGGATTAACTAAATTATTAAAATATATATTTTATGAACATTTATTATCTATAAATTTTTTTATAAATAAATTTAGAATCATTTTAATGAAAATAAAATGTTTTCTAAAAAAATATTTTGTTATAAAAGATGGTTTAATATTGATAAGTGAACATAATTTTAAATAAAATTATATCAATTTTATAAAATTTATATGAAAATATAAACATACTTTTATAATTTTGAATACGATTTTTATGGTTAATATTTGTTATTTTTATGAGAAGATATATTATTTTTCAATTTGTGAAAAATAATAAATTTTAATGGAAAAAAATTCTTTAATAAATTATAATGTAGAATTATATTTAAAATTGAGTTTAATGTAATATTAGAAAAATTTAATATCCATTAATCTAATTTTTTTACTTGTAATCATTTTCATATTTAATTTAGATAAAAAACATTGTAATATTTTGAAATGTTCATGATAAATACTCACTTTCTCATCACGTCGACAAGATAAATTTTAAAATAAAATCTTTTAATAATGTGATTTTAATTTGGAAAAATTTATTCCATATTTGGAATTAGATTAATTTATATTATCCAATATGTTAAAATTAATTTTTACTATATTGATTAGCGAAAAAATTTAATATTAATAATCGTGATTAAGGTTAAAATAGGGTTGTGCGCATTAGAGATGTTTGTATTAAAATTAATTTTTTTACACATTCAATTATTATTTAATAAATTTGATTTATTGTTTAGAATATGTATTTGTAAACTATACAATAATTTAAATTATGAATTTTAGTCTTAATGTATAAATTACCTATGAAAATAAAATATACAAGTTATCATGGTTAAAATTAATAGCGTAAAATTGGGTAAACAAAATGAATAAGGAATGACATGAAAAAAATGTAATTTTTTTTGTATTGTTTAGTTTTTCACTGAAAAAATATATCCACAAATAAATAATTGGTTTATTTTTAAGAAACATTACGTATGTGAGACATCCCATTACTAAAAACTTTTTGGTATTTATAAAAATGACCCTCTACCTGAATTATAAAAGGGAGCTTACTCCCCTCACATATTCACATATTGGAACCTATTTTTTCAGCCAATACCCAAAAAATTAAATAAGAATATAAAAAAAATATTCTTGGAATCATTATTTTGGGCATAAATCCAACCTATGATAAATTTACTGTGATCTAAAAGAGAATAACTGAAAAAGAGAACTATAGAAAAAAGTGGTTTTTGCAATGGGTTATATGCGACATGACTAAATCTCATCACAAATGGTCCGTCAAAGAGGTTATTTGTGATGGGAAAATCAACCCATTGCAAGTAACTAGTTACTTGCGACGGTGTTAGGCACTCCGTAGAAAAAACCTTCGCATGTTTTGGTGTGGTTTGCATGCCAAACCACGAGAAAGGGTATTTGCGACGGATAGGCACCGCCCGTCGCAAATACTGGGAGGCGATAAACCCTAGTTGCAACAAGGGATCCCCCGTCGCAACTAGTTCGACCCCCTGGAGGTTATTTACGATGGGTACCATCGCAAATAACCAGGAGCGGTAAAAGCCTATTTGTGACAGGATGTTCTCATGTTGTAAATAGTGTGTCGGTAGCTTACCTTTTGTGATGGGTACCATCACAAAAAACCGTCTAAGCTCCGATAATTATTAATGGAGCTGAATGTATTTGTTACGGGTCCCATTGTAAAAAATACTATTTGCAACGGGCTACCCGTCGCAAATACTTCCATCACAACTAATCTAACACACACACACACACACAAACACACACAGATATATATATATATATATCCCACACGTTTTTCTCTTTCCTCATCCTCAATTCAATGTTTATCTTTCTATAAACTCAAAATTTAGAGTGAAAATTTTTCAGAGTTAGTTTTTTTTACGAAGAAGTTATGAAGCTGTCTACAATTATAAGAGATCATGTTTAATGATATTTATGTTTTTTTATTTTTTTATTTATTTCATTTCTTTATATTAATTTTAATTATTTCTGATTAGTTATAATTAAGTTATATTTAAATTGTTTTGTCATCAGTATTTATTTGTTATAATAAAATTAAATTATTAGAACCAATTCATAGTAATTGGTAATATTTAATAACTATTAACGATAATTAGTAATGTATATAAATAATTAGTCGTAATTAGTAATTAGTAGCTGTATTTTGCAGTAATTAATAATAATTAACACTTATTAGTAATAACTAAAAATAGTAATAATCAAGAAAAAATAATAATAAATATTTACAATTAGTAACAAATACTAATAATTAGTAACAAATTCTAATAATTAGTTATAAATACTAATAAATCGTAATAATTAGAAAAAATTAGCAATAATTAGTAATAAATAATAATAAATTCAAATAAAAACTAATAAATACTAATAAACACTAATAAATAGTTATAATTAGTAATAATTAGTAATAAACACTAATAATTAATAATAAATACTAATAATTAGAAATCAATAATAATAATTTGTAATAATTTGTAATAAATACTAATAGTGAGTAATAAATAATAATAATATGTAATAAATACTACTAATTAGTAATAAATTCTAAAAATTTGTAATAAATACTTATAATTAGTCATAAATACTAATAAATAGTAATTATTAGAAATAATTAGTAATAATTAGCAATAATTAGTAATAATTGGTAATAGTTAGTAATAATTAGTAATAACTAGTACTAAATACTAATAAATTCTAATAAATACTAATAAATAGTAATAAATATAGATAAATATTAATAAAGAGTAACATATAGTAAAAAATATTAATAAATAGTAATAAATAGTTATAAATAGTAATAAATAGTAATAAATGGTAATATATATTAATAAAAAGTAATAATTAGTAATAATTTGAAATAATTAGTAATAAATAGTAATAATTATTAATAATTGGAAATTAATAGGAATAATTAGTAATAATTAGTAATAAATAATAATAATAAGTAATAATTGGTATAGATTAATAATAATTAGTAATAATTAGTAATAATATGAAATAATTAGCAATAATTAGAAACAATTAGTAAGAATTATAAATAATAAGAAATAATTACTAGTAATTAGTAATAATTAGTAATAATTTGTAAAATATAGTAATAAATAGAAATAAATAGAAATAATTAGTAATAATTAGTAATAATTAGTAATAATTAGTAATAATTATTCATAATTTGTAATAACCTGTAATAATTAGTAATAATCAGTAATAATTAGTAATAATCATTAATAATTAGTAATAATCAGTAATAATCAGTAATAATTGGTAATAATTTGTAATAATTAGTAATAATTAGTAATAAATAGTATTAAATAGTAAGAAATTGTACCAAATAATGATTGGTAATTATTAGTATTAATTAGTAGTAAATAGTATTAATTAGAATTAATTAGTAGTAATTATTAATAAATAGTAATATATAGAATTTTATAGAAGCAATAAGTAGTAATAAATAGTAATTTATATTAATAAATAGCAATAAATAGTAATAAATAGTAATAATTTGTCATAATTAGTATTAAATAGTAATAAAAAGTAACAAATAGTAATAAATTATAATAAATAGTAATAAAAAGTAATAAATAGTATGAAAAAGTAATAATTAGTAATAATTAGTAATAATTTGTAATAAATAATAATAAATATTAATAAATAGTAATTATTAGTCATAAATAGTAATAAACAGTGATAAATAGTAGTAAATAGTAATAAATAGTAATAAATGGTAATAAATATTAATAATTAGTAAAAAATAGTAATAATTAGTAATAAATAGTAATAAATAATATTAAATAGGAATAAATATGAATAAAGAGAAATAAATATGAATAAATATGAATAAAGAAGAATAAATAGAAATAAATAGAAAGAAATAGGAATAAATAGGAATAAATAGGAATAAATATAAATAAATAGGAATAAATAAGAATAAATAGGAATAAATAGCAATAAATATTAATTAATAGTAATAATTAGTAATAATTATTAATAATTAGAAATAAATTGTAATAAATAGCAATAAATAGCAATAAAAAGAAATAAATAGAAATAAAAAGAATAAATAGGAATAATTAGAAATAAATAGGAATAAATAGAAATAAATAGTAGTAAATAGAAATAAATAGCAATAAATAGAAAAAAATATCAATAATTAGTAATAAATTGTAATAAATAGAAATAAATAGAATTAATAACCAATAATCACCAAAAAAAGAATAATTAGCAATATATAAAAATAATTAATAATAAATACAAATAATTAACAACAATTAGGAATAATTAGAAATAATTAGTAATAATTAAGAATAATTTGAAATAATTAAGAAAAAATTAGGAATATTTAGTAATAATTAGGAATATTCATGAATAATTAGGAATAATTAGAAATAATTAAAAATAAAATCAATTGTAATAAATTTTAATAACTTAGCACAATTTTCAGTGGATTGATGACACTCTTTTTTCTCGATGAATATTCTCCTTTCGACTCTCATTGACTCAAAACATCATGTAAAGTATGTTTCTATGTAGGCACATCCAATATTGTATTCATGAGTTTGAATATGCAGTCGTAGGACCCCAATTTTCATAATATTTTCGAGTGGTGACAGTTGCAAGATGATGATTCATTGAGAAAAGGGGCACTTTTGTTTGATAGCTAATTTACTGGCATCTATCTCATAGTAAAATCACAATGAAGAATCTGATCATAGGTACACTTATACGTTGTCGTGTGCATGAGAATGAATATACATACCTCTGAGCAGATACTTTATTGTGATTTTAGTGTGAGAATGTTGTAAGTAAATGAGCCTTCAGAGAAATGTGTAGCCGTAAATCCACTGAAAATTCAGTCACCTGTAATTAATTGTAATTATTTTTAAGTAGTTGTTATTATTTATCTTCTTTTATTGGATAATATTTTTAATAAATTTTAAATTATTCAAAAATTGTAATGACTTTATATTTTTTAGAAAAATATTCAACAACGAAGTCCCCAATTGTTATTTTTAGATGATCGCGTTTGGATAAAGAAATGCATAAATCTAAACAGTTCTGGTTTAAATATATATATATTAAGGGTGTTGAATATTTTTTATCATTTACGTTATCTAAACTTGATTTTTTTTCAGAAGTCAGAATTATGTGTCCTTATAAAATACGTGTTCTGAGAATGTTTGACATATTTGACAAGGTTTGGGGACATATCTGGTGGTTTGGATTTCAACCAAATTATGTTTTTTAGTATAAAAATGGAGAACGAAGTTCCTGAAATGATACTAATATCTTGATTCTTGATTCATCCCAGTTTCAAAATTTAATAGATGATGTTATAGGTCCATATGTTCAACTAATTGAAACTTTGGATGATATTGATTTAACTCCTGAGTTGGAAACATCTAAATATTATGAGTTGTTGAGGTCTGTAGATGATGCATTATATCCAAGTTGCATTATAATAAATTTAATAGCGGTTGGAAAATTTATGGCAATTAAATCAAATAATGAAATTTCAAACAATTGTTTTGATCAGATATTTTCTTTGAATAAAACACTCTGACTTGAAGGAAATGTGTTGCCTGCAAATTACTATGAGAGCAAGAGGCTGGTTCGTAATCTATGCCTTAGTTATCAGAAGATTCATGTATGTGAAAATGATTTCATCTTATATTCTGGTGAAAATGAGTCATTGGATAGTTGACCCACCTATGGGAAATCACGGTATAAAGAAGCTCAATTCGGGATGTTTGGACTTATTCTAATAAAACAATTGAGAAATTTCACCTTACACCCAGGTTGTAATGTTTATTTTTGTCTTAAAACACAATGACAATGATGTCATGGCACAAAACAAACATTTAAACTGATAAAAACTTGAATCATCCATCCGATGGTGATTCAGGGAAACATTTTGACCGACTACATTCATCTTTTTCTTTAAAAGCTGAAAACATGCAATTAGTTATTTCTCATAATGGTTTCTCTATGTTTTGTTCTTATGGTAGTTAGTATTCATGTTGTCTTATCTTTATAAATCCGTACAATTTAACTCCATGGATTTTGATAAAGGACCCCTCTATAGTTTTGAACTTCTTAATCCTAGGACATCTGAAAAATAATATTGATGATTATATGATTCCATTTATTGATGAATTAAATTCATTATGATGTAATAGTGTTATTACATATGATGTTTCTGCGAAACAAAATTTTATATTAAAAGCTGCATTGATGTGGCCGATTAGTAACTTCATGGCATATAGAATGTTATTTGGCGAGAGTACACGTGGTCTGAAATGACGTAATTACTTTATGTAAGAAAATACATCCTTTATACTCATCAATGTAAGAAACCATGCTATTTCAACTATCATCACAGATTTCTTTCAAACAATCATCCTTTTCAGAGGAAAAAATCTCATTTCAGACACAATTAAAAGGGATGATCCTCTAAAAATGTTCATCGGTACATAGTTAAAATCAAGTTTATTTTCATTACCTCTCATCACATTTGGGAAATAGTAATCTAACTAGAAATTCATGGATTTGGAAAAGAAAATAATTGGATAAAACAGAGCATTTTTGGGATCTTCCATATTGGTCTAATTTGTTGGTCCACTGCTTATTTGATGTCTTGAATATCAAGATAAATTTTTTTGATAATTTATATCATACAATTTTGGATACACCAGATAAGACTAAAGATAATGTAAAGGCACAATTAGATCTTTCCCAAATTTGCAGACGACTAGAACATGAACTGTTTCAAAATGCCAAATCATAGTGGTTAATGAAGCCAAAAGTAGTATTTACACTTACCAAAAGGAGTTTCTTATTATTTTTCCAGTGGATTGTAGATTTGAGTCGTCCAAATGGATATGATTCTAAATTGGGTAGATGTGTTAAGAATTGTCATATTACCGGTTAAAAAAAGACATGATTGTCATGTTATAATGGAAACACTTGTGACGATTGGATTTAGAGTTTTGTTGAATTCTATGATTTTGGATTTGATAACAGATATATCATATTTCTTCGAGAAACTTGTTTGGCAATAACAAACTATGATGCACAATGAAAACTAGAAGAAGATGTTGTTGTAATTACATAAAAATTGGAAAACATCTTCCCTCCGGATTTCTTTGACTCAATAGAAAATCTGATATTAACTTTTCCACATAAAGTTAAATGTCGATGTCCCATAATGTTTAAATTGATTTACCCATTCTAGAGATGCATGTATAAATTGAATAAAAAAATATGTAACAAAGCATTAGTTGAAGACTCAATTGCTGAATCTTATTTTCAAGAGGAAATTTCTTTTTTCTACTCTCATTATTTTGAATTTTAACATCTGTCAAAAATAAAACTGCATGGGATGGAATGAGGGGAATTTTTATGATGATATGGATAATCAATTAATAGTTTTTAATCAGCCAGAACTTGGCTTTGTTGGAGTTCATGAATAAAGGCATTCAGATGATGAACATCATAGAGCTCAAACATATGTTCTGCTCAACTGTGAAGAAATGAGATCATTTGTTCTATGATTGCTTCCATCACTTATTCTATAAGTAATGTCACCGTATGTAAACATCTTTTATATTAAGGTTATATTGTAATCATACTAAGAAACAGATTCTATGAATTATAGTAGTTTCTCTTAAAGAACACTGAATTTTATTTTTCTCATTGTTTCAAAAATAGGTTACATAAATTATCAATGGATTAACATATCAATTCAGTTAATTATATACCATATTGAAAATTCATTTTAAAATTTTCATGACTCTCAACATGCTAATAAATTGATAAGCGACTATGTATATCAAGTGACGCACCATCCAAAACGGTTAAATCATATAATGAATATGTGGTGAATGGTTTTCAATTTTATATATGTGCATATGGGAATTAAAAACAATGAACTTTGGATTATCTTGAGAGTACCGCATTATAGAGAAATTGTTGTTGACTTTTCCAGCATGCTGGATGATATAATTGAACCGGGTTATATATAAAAATTTACATGAAAATTTTTAAATGTCTATGGTTGGATATTGAGTGAGGATTGCATGTTTATCTGATTCATGGAATCATTGATATTAAATATAAAAGTATTGCAGTAGTAAATGAACTATTTTTTATAGATCAAAAGGCATATCAAATATATTACGTAAAGTAATATGCTACTTAAAGAGACCTGAGTGATTGGTGGAGCATAATAAAAATTAAATATCAGGAAAATCAGTTTACTAAAATTGAATGTGGTTCTGATGAAGTGAAAGTAATTGAAATTTTTGAAGAGGTTAATCAAAATCCAATTTTTTCACGAAGATACATGAATATCGATGATGACACCCAAACAAATATGGGTTGATGGTGATGGTGATGTTAATGGTGTAACAAATGAATTTGAAATGGAAAGAGATGATGAAACTAAAACTCATATAGATATTGATAATACCGATGATGAATATGAATACACTGACATCGTCATATATGAAGATGATGATGAAGGTGAACATTTACACCGTTAAATGCTGGTTAAAATCATTACTAATATATATTTATATATAATTGTTATTTTAAACTATATACTAACAATAATCATTTTGTGTTACAGATGGACCCATATCTATTTCGTGAGTTGGAGGAGGAAGAGCTACCTTCGTATGGGGAGTATTTGGGATCATCTCACCCTCAACCAACTCACAATTCAGGGGGTACCCTATCCCCGAGCGACGTCCATGTCTTGGCTTCGATCCAGGCACGTGGAGGTATAGTAACCTGGGTATTTTAGTTCACTGTCATTAATTTATTTATATACAAATTGTTTTATTATTTGATCATTTTTCACATTTCGGCGCATGAAGTTGTTGGATAGGGGAGCACTATGCTGCATAATTTGTTTTCTCATCCATGGATCTCATGGGAACTGATTCCCCTTGATGTGCATCTTATAATGTTCAATCATTTTCCGGTACATAAAAAATAATATTTAATTTGAAATTTATTTCATTAATAACTTGATATTATAATTTATTTGTAGGTTTTATGGTATCCCATCGATGATAGAAAGTGTGACGCTATCCGCGAGGCATGGGAGGTCTCTATGCGTGAGTATTTCCTTTAGATTTTTCACAATTTGAGATGGAAAACCATTAATAAATAAGGAGTGAAAATATTTGATGAGTAATATTGACCCCACCGACCAGAGTATATTTTATCTCACATTTGGGATGGATTATGTTCACACTGGTTCAGTGGTAGATTTCGAAGTAGAACTTCACCGGGCTAACAGAAACACGGGAGAAATGAGGTGACTCATCGTGCTGGTAGCCACACATTTAGTAAGCATAGAGAGAATATTGTAAGTATCTTTTTTTAATACTTTATATAAAATAAAATATAAAAAAATTATTTTATATTTATATAGGCAATCGAGCATCCCAATATTATGGAGTACGAAATTTATTGGAGAATGGAAAACGATCCATACACTAGGGAGATTAGAGGTGATCGCCAATGTCAGATTGTGGTCATTATTATTTCTTTTTTAGTTTGAAAATTAACTGCATATAATATTTTCACTATTTTAATTTCAAATTGGAACTAATGAAGTCATATAAGGTCGCGACCTCTCAGACATAGGCTAAAAGTTTGGCCAAGACGATTGATCAGACTAGTTCTCACCATTTTGATGAGGGAACATAGATGTAGGTGACCCAGTATGCCTTTGATAAGGATGGACTATTTGGTATCAGCTCTAATTTCACTCATGGGACTTATTATGGTACTGAAGTGATGTCAAAATTGTGCTAGAGAAGAGCTCGTGGAGAGTCAACATCTTCTGGCTCATAGTATCTGGAGGAGTTGAAAGCTCAAACTGATATTATATAGAGTTTGTAGAAGCACCATGAAGAGTTGTGTTAGCAGAAGCACCACCAACAACAGTAGCATGAGGAGAAAATGCGTCAATGGCAGCAGGAGCTGCAATATAAGCAGATGAAGTACATGCACCATCTGACTCATAGTTTAGGGATGTAGTTTTCTCCAACATCTCCTTCAACTCCTCCAGTTCCTTCAAAAGACTATCCCCCAAATATTTTTTGTCCTTTTAAAATCATTTGAATTCAACATTTTTTGTAAAAAGAACATTTTACAGTTTTTGTATTTTATATTGACGCGAATATTGTATAATTTAATTTATTTATTATTTTTAATATTTATTATTTTAATATTTATTATTATAATTATATATTTAATGTATTTTTATTTTAATAATAATAATAATAATAATATTTTATGATTTTTGAATATTTTTTTCGAATATTGAGAATTATTATATTTTTTATTATTTTATTATTTTATTAATATTAATATTATTTTCTCGTTAATCATAATTTTATTAAGAAATTGCGATGGGTTCTTTTGCGATGGGTTCCTCTTCAAAAAAATATTATATATATATTTTTTAAAACATTTTTGTGACTGGTTACATTGCCATTGCAAATAATTTTTTGTGACAGGCCCATCGCAAAATTTTTAAGTATATGTTACATATATATAAATAGAGAACTATTTTCAACTGGATGACGGGCCCATCACAACTATGTTTTGTGATGAGGTTGCAATAGGTTCATGTATGTATAATGTATTTAATCAGAGATCTATTTTTGATAGGAAGTGGTTCAGTTTCCTATAGTATTTTTGTTAATGGGCCCGTCATAAAAAATACTTATTGCGATCCCATTTTCTACAGTGGGCTATTTTCAATAGAAACCCATCACTAATGAGTTTTTTTATGGGATATTTTCTTAAATATCCTATTGAAAAAAGCCAAAATTTTAGTATTTGAGGTAATATTCTTCAACAAGCATGTCTATTTGACAAATTTTTTTACTTATTTATATTTTTAATAAAGCATTCTGATATAATTATTAAGTATCATCCATGTACTAGTATGATTTTATAAAAATTTAATTATTTTATAACACCTCCCTTCCATCAAATGAGTTACAAAATAATTGTTTTTGTGTACGATGACCTACCTCTTCGTGGATTGATGTCAATAATTATTCTGTGGACACCTCCCAAGGTTGGGTACTATGATGAATAATATATATATATATATATATATGATATATATAATATAATTTTATTTCTCTAGTAGTTATACCATATATAACTTATTAATTTTTATTCTATAGAAGTTATAATAACATCGCTCGTGTGTACGGCTGGCTACCGCTTAGTGAAACTATATCCTTCGTCTTTCAATAATTATTTTCATAGAAGGTGGTAAGGAATAATTTACATGATAAAATGTGATATAAATGGAATATTTTTTATATTCATGACATATTAATAATTTTGTAAAATAATATGTCATTTTATTTCTTTTTACTCTTAATGATGATAATGTCATTCGTATACGTGTGGACTACCGCCTTCGTGATTGTACAACAAATTATTTCCCAAAACCATATTTAATTATTGGTTTTATAATTTAAATTAAATTATATATATGATAATTATTTCATTATTATTATTATAGATATTGTTGAACTAAATAATACATGCAAGAACAAGATATTTCATGACCAAGCACACATGAGAAAAAAAGGCAATTTGTACCCAAAACAATGAAAATAATGAAATATTATTAATTTACTTATTTTAAGTTGTTATAAAAGGATAATATATGATATTAAAAATATTTATATGGTTCTGGTGTATGTTAATAACATGTTTAAAACCACCATATATGAGGATATAGAAAGTTCACCCAAAAGTAATCGTAAGGTAAGGGATTTTGAAACCCAATCAACACTAATTGGATTAAAATTATACATCATTAAATATTTTATGATACAATTATGCATGTAAATAATTTTAAATATCATTTTTTCATTGAATTTATTATTTGGATTTATAGTTTATACGCATAATTGATTTAATTAATAATTCTTAGTTCAACATTATGATAGTTACTATTTTTATTTCATAACCTCATTTTGAAAAAGATTTTTTATTCTTGAATATAAATTTAATAGAATTAATTTTTCATTTCCTAATAAAATGATTTAATTTTATTTATACAAAATTATTCTTTATATTTTCTTGTAATAGTACTATTATTCAATTTTTTGGCTTGAAAAAATCATTTTAGAATTTTTTCAATAAAATCCATTTTTATTTTTCTCTTTGGTAAGAAATATGTTTTCTTTCAAAAAAATTATATATAATATTATTTTAAAAACATGTTTTAACATAATTATAATGAATTATATGATTAATTTTTCTCCGTTTTTATTTTTGCGCAAAAAATTCAATGGAATCATATTTCAATTTGAAAAAAGCATGTGTGTATTTTACTAAAAAGTAAAAGGAATATTTGTTTTAATGTGGACGAGAAGAACATAATTTATAGCCATCATGATAAATTAAATATTTTAAATCATATTTAATAAGAATACAATATTATCTCAATGAGATGTTATTTCAAATTTTTAGTGATATTTTTTTTGAATGATAATTTCAAAGAAAATGATTTCAAAAATATTTCTAAAAAAGATAAGGATATTTTCCTCAAGAATGTTGTAAATATATTTTTGGGGTATTTGTCGACAATAATAAAAACCAAAGTATTCTTACTACAATTGGTATATATTATTTTGATAACATTTATAATATTAATATTGATTATTTATGCTTACATTGACCATAGAATGTGTTGATATTCACTTCCTTGATTCATTTTTACATTAATAATCATTACCTTGAATTATTAACTTTGATATGGATATAAAATTTCATCTAAATTTCAATTTTCATTTTTATGGATAATATTATTTCATAAATCATATAATAATTTAACATACTCTCTTTACATTAGAAATTATTTGTTTATCTGGGAAAATATTTTTAAAATCAAATTATTTACTCAAAATGGATATTTTATTACATGAGACATTGTTTAAAAATAAAAACATCTATTTTAAATATATGGAATGAAATGGACATGAAGATATGGGTGGTTCTCATTATATATATCCCCTCAATGTATTTACAGGTCGAATAATACAAAATTATTGTGCCATGCCCTATCCATTTTCAACCAGTAGTTTTGAAATACCTTTGGGTTTGGTATTGATAAGAGATATAGAGTTAGAAGAAAAAAATCAGTTTATACCTAGTATGTTTTAAACTGTCTTGAGGATAGATCTTGATGGTAAAGGGTTCATGTTCCTTGGAAATAAGAATATCTGATAATTAAGTAGTGCCTTTATTTCTGTTATTATTATTTTCCAAGATATTTTCACCAAGATATTATATGTGGACTGATTTTATTCTTAGATTATTGATTTTATTGAATTGTCTCTTAGATATTTTCCTTTCTATGTTGATTATTCTTATTTATTCATAAATATCTTCCACTATAATATTTCCCTTACTATCCATATGAGTACACCCCTTTATTATGTTTTAATATACAAGTGAGGTGAGGAAGTATTTTGTGATAGATATTTAGGGATAGAGTTAGGGGAATAATGGAATTCTCAATGAAAATTCATTGTGTATTTTATGGTTTAAAATATAACATTAATTTAAATTATGTATATAGTTTATTGAGACTAATAAATTTTTTGGTCCTTCATCATTTGATTCTTTTTATCTTATTCCAATGTAATAATGTATTCAATGGCTCCGAGCTGGTGGGGTTAGGGTCACTAATGTTTGTATCTTATAAAGTTTAGTAGATACATTCTGAACTAGGTTTTGGAAGACATAGATTAGGGAATATAAAAATATGTTAAAAATTGAGGATAAATATATAATAACAAGCTAATTTATTGATAAGGAATGGTTTATGGGGTTTTCCTAACAATATATCCCTATCTAGATCTGACAAGTGGTTGTGATTACCTAGGATAAGTAACTATAAAAAAGGAACATTGGGATTGGTTGGATCATCACATGGTGGAAAATAATGGTTCTTACTAAGCACCTCGTTTTTCACTCCCAAGGGATATTCTTTAGATAATTATAATACTCATTATAAACCATTATGAAGGATATGCAAATCATTTATCCCCAAAGAAACCATGTTTATGATTTTTAGATTATCTATGTAATTTTTTAAAATTATGTAATGTTTTTTAAAATATTTAGGGATTTAAAATAATGTATCATGAATATATGATCCAATATAATTTATGTAATAATTTATAAATGGAACCTTACAAAAGGAATATGAACCTCACAAAATCTCGTTATTCAAAGATTTGGAATCATCTTATATTTTATGGTCCTAATACAGTCATTTGAAGGAAACTCGTTACCCAAACACTATCATCATATAGAGATATAAAATCATGTGATTAAATTATTGATAAAGAATTATCTATTTATTAGAGATTCAAATTAAACAAATAAAATAAAAGGATGAAATAGAAAAATTTGAATAAAGGGAAGAAGAGAAATAATTTTTTTCAAAAATGTGATACATGTGGGAGGAAGCACTATATTACGTGCTTAAAAAAAGAAATATTTTGATATTATTGTGGTGAATATTTCCACCAAAATAATGATTTTAAGGGATATAAAATGGTTTAAAATATTCTATTATTCAGTTATAAGGCTATTGGGTCACTATTCAAATGAATTCCCCATGAATTAATGGATTATACATCAAATATTGCTAATGTATCATGATTACGATTATTATATTACCACAGATGAAGTAGAATGATTAATTTTTTTAGGTTTTGGTTAATGAATTATTTCATTTGAGTATTTTATAATTTATATAGTTTTTATAATTATTAGGAAAAATATGTTGATTTCACTATAAAATGTCTTCATTAATCTTTCAAAATAGTATGTTGAATGGTACCAGTGACCAAGAAAAATGATTCAGTGGCTATTATAACTTCATCAAAAACACATAATTGAGGAAAAGACAACCCTTAATGTTTTCCAAATATTTATATAATGATATTTGGATAACAATATAATAGATATTTATACATTAAATAAGATAGTAAGAACAAACATGGAACTGATTAATGAGTATTTAAAACTTGGTTTATGATATCATTGACTGAGTTGGGAACATATTTTGGATTTAAGTAATATATCCAATAGTATATGTTTTATTTAAAGAAAAAGTTTCCATGCACATTTCAATTAATATTTTGTTTTCTATTCAGGTCATTCCCATGTTATTTAAAAAATACAAGATGAATGTTTCACATGTTTTGAATGTGACAATTAGGATTTACATTATGTTATTTGTCAGATTAATGGTAGGTTAATTTTTCAAATTTAGGTTCCCCTTTTCTAATGTTTTTTATTATAACATTTTTGGTGGGCCATAAGGTTAACCATTTATGAAATGGTTTACGTATAACTATAGAAGAGGTTTTATAGAATAATTTTTTACTTTCATATATAATTATTTATTCATATTGGGAAACTTATACTGATTATTTTTTGATAACAAAAAATAGAGATTGAAGGATTGACTTTTCATTTTTTTATGGATATTACAATTTGCAAACTGTAAATTTAAGTGCTTTAGGCATAAAAATATTAATTTTTTGGTATTAATTTCTTGGATAATGGGGTTAATTGAAAACATAAAAGAATGAACCTATGATTGTAAAATATAAATATATCATGTAATTATATTTCATTATATTTATATACTATTAAATAATCCATCATCTTTTGGAAAAGGGATCGTGAAATTAAAATATATCATATTTATATCAATTATAATGATATCAATAAACATTTTAAACCCATTTAGTTTATGATTTTATTGTTTTTAACATTATATAGTTGAACCACTTTCTTTAGATAAATGTTCTCTATCACTCTCCATCATTATTTTGGAGTTAGTTTTCACTTATATATACATGTTTTTATTTAACATCTATATTATCATACTCAAAGTAATAATTATATAATTAATCCAGATGACATTTGTAATTACCTTTCTCATTTGTTAAGATAGAGTTTTATTAACCCTTTTATGACGTGGTTTTTAAAAAAATGAATTTTCAAATGTTAAACATTTTATTATCGATATTATGATTAAGATGCAAGGAAAATTCTCATTTAATGTGGGAAGAATGTAACTCCCAAAATTTCAAAAGGATTAATATTTTATAAAATTGATTTTATAACCCACAACATTGAGTTTATCATTCGATACACATAATAATTATTTTATCTTTTGTTGCATTAAAAAATAATTTTCTTTGAAAATTTGTGTTATATATTTGGTCAAAGACTTTCAGAACAACAGTATATTATTAATATTATTATTTAGAATGAAAATTATTGTCTAAATGGTGGTTATGAATAGAAATAATAAAAGTAATAAATTATATTATCTAAACATGTTTATTATGAATCTATTTATTATATATAATATAAAAAAAATTCAAAATATAAACGAAATGTTTTTTTTGAAAAAAATAGTTATTTTTTCTAAAAGTATGTTTAATCGTGATATAGATACTTAATTTAAAATTAATTTTATTAATATTTATTATATTTATTTGAAATAATATTCTACCTTTTTTATTAATAATAAAATTATCTTTTGGTTATTTTTTGGTTTTTTTATAAAAGGATACATTTTTTGATAAATAGTGAAAAATACTAAATTTTAATTGAAAATATTCTATTCATTTAAATATTTTTAAAATTTTTATCTTTATTTTGAATTGTTATTGAAGTAGTATTAGATAAAATTGTTATAATTAATATAATTTAATTCATTTTGTTCATTATAATTTTTAATTTAGATATACAAAATTTGTAAACATTAAACCATTTTCACTTTAAAAACATCATTTCTCCTCGCGTCCGTGGTATTAATTAAAAAAATAAAATATATCACTTATGTGAGTTTAACATGGAAAAATAGACTCCAATTTTTTAATCAGTATAATTTATAATATCTAAAAATGTAAACTTATTTTTTTTACATTAATTATTATTGCAAAAGGGTAAAATTAATCACCACAATTAATGTTAAAATAGGGATTTTCACATTAGTTATGTTTATATTTAAATTAATTTCAAACAAACACTAGTTTTTTATTTAAAAAAATTTATTTTTATCTAGAATCAATATTTTAATATTATCTAATAAATATCATTTTAATTTTTTTTCTTTCTAGATAAATTTCCTAGAAAAATAAAAAGACACCAGTTACATTGGTAAAAAATGAAATGCTAGAATTGTGTAAACATAAAAACCAAGGAATAAGATATTGAAAATATAATTTCTTCTATGTTTTGGAGGGGTTTCAATACCACATAATCCATTTACTTCATTAATCATCGATTTTTGTTGCACATTAGTTACAATATTTATCAGAATAGTGAATAATTTTTGGTATTTACAAAAACATTCCTCCCCCTTAATTATAAAGTGATTACACTGCCCTAACTTCTTCACACATTAAATACTTATTTTATCATCATAGAATATACCAAATCACTTAAAAAATCCCTAAACTAATCCAATAAATATTAATTTTGGAATAAAGACTACATATGGAGGATTTAGTCCAAACCAAATGAGAATACCCAAATAAAAGGTAATGTTATTTGACGAGCGTCTTTATTTTACATATTTCTCCACCACCATCAATTTTCATATACCCATGAAGATGAAAAAAATTATCTTAAATTACGTGGTATGTTTTTATAATAATTTAATAAACTAAAACTACATCCACTTCCATTGAATAGTTTACGAAATCATAGTTTATATGTACGTCAAACATCCACCTCGTGAACCGATGATGTTTGTTTTTCCATTAAAAAATACAAAAGTTAGTTATTACGATGAATATAAAGTATTTTCATTTCAATTAAATAGGAAACATGATAACATTGATTATTTTTACGGCCAACTACCACCTCACAAAGCATTGGGTTTCAACTTTAACTTAATATTTAAATAAAAAGTGATAAAGAATAATGTTAATGGTTATATTTCATATAAATTTTAAAATTATTATATTCATGGAATATTAATCGTCATGAAAAAATAATATATATTTTTATTTCTTGTAACACTTAAATATGGTAACAACATTTATGTACTTATAGACTACCACCTTCAAAACGCAATGAAACTCTCTTTTTATCACCACACCACATGGATGATATAAATATATATAATAAAATTTGAGTAAATAATCATGTATTTAGGATATTACGATCAATTTTAATGGTAATATATTAAATAACTTAATTTCATAATGTTCGTTGAGAAATGAAACCATTACTTATGAGTATGGATGACCTACCATCACCAATGTCAAAACGTATATAATATCTGAAAAAATATATTTCATGATTGGTTTTGAAAGTATAATTGGTGTATAAATATTATAATTATTTATATATAACTATTATTGAGATTCTATTACTAAATAATATATGGAATAATTGTACCATTCATGACAAATCACACTTGAAAAAATAAGGAAATTAATATCCAAATCCAATAGAATAATAAATGATTGTTAATGAATGTTTAATAAGATGTTACAAAAGAATCATATGTGATATTATAAATACTAATTGTGTTCGTTTATTGTAATTACATTTTTACAACCACTATACATGAGGTTAAATAGTCATCAACTAAAAGGAAGATTATGGTAAGGGATTTCATAACTCAATTTATAGTCATTAGGTTAAAATTTTACTACTTTGATTATGTAATGCAATGATTATGTGAGTAAAGAATTTTGATTATATTATTTTTTATCAATTTTTTTTGATTTATAATTTATACACACAATTAATTAATTTCTTAATTCCAACTTCAAAATTATCGATATTTTTAGGGTTTATTTCAAAATAAAATTCTGATTAAAATTTATTTTTCATGAATATAAATAGAATTAAATTACATGAAAATTAATTAATAAAACCATTTAATTTTATTCTCTTATAGTAATTCATAATTGTTTATAATAATAGTACAATTTTTTAACTCTTGGATAGTTAAATTTTTTTAGAAAATGGTCTAATGAAAATTCGACTTCATTTTTCAATTCGGCCATATATATGTTTTACTCCAAAACCATGCTTTATAAAAATGTTTCAAAAAGGATAAAAAATATTTGAAAAACAATTTATAAAATGAAATACCAAAAAAAATTACTCATTAGTTTTTTTTCAATGAATCATTTTCTAATTTCAAATAAGTTATCCTTTGGATTTTATTAAAAAGTAAAATAAATGTTTCATTAAATGTGGACATAATGAATAAAATTTTACGACATCATGAAAAAAAAAATTAAATATCTATTTAAATTTTTTAATGATAAATTTAAAATATATTTATTTTCAGAATTTTTTTGTGAATTTTCATATTTTAAAATAGATTTTTAAAGAAACTAATTTACAAAATGTTTTTCAAAATTAAATGGAAATTTTATTCAAAAATGTATAAGGGTTATTTTATGGAATATTTAATAATCAATGACTAAAAAAATTTATTCTTACTCCAATGGGTATATATGGTATTAATACATCCCTTAGTATTCCTATGTAATGTTTGTGATAAATTTCAACAAGGAATGTATTGATATTCACTTCCTTCATTCATTATTGAAGTAATAAATTTTTGTGGAATTATTCAATTTTCCATGGATATTAAATTTCTTCAAAATGTCAATATTAATATTCAAGGATATTCATATTTCTTAAACTGTATAACATTTTATCATATGGTTTTTAGGTTGAATGTTTTTTTATATGAGGAAATATTGATAAAAACATTTTATATACTCAATTTGGATATTTTATGACAAGGGTCATTGTTTATGAATTAAATGTATTATTCAATATATCTGTAATTATTTGGACATGAAGATTTGTGTGGGGACCATTATTAACATCTCCGCAATGAATCAATATTTATCATTAAGAATTATTAGTTGGCCAAACCTTATATATTTGTAACGAGTAGTTTTAAGCTTCATGGAGGATTAGTCATGACAATAGATATAGAGTTGGACAAACTAAATCAGTTTGTACCCAGTATTTTTTTAATGTGTCTTGAGGATAGATCATGACGGTAATGAAATCGTTTGTATGAGAAACATGAAATTTAATAATTAACCATTTTTAAAATTTTATTTGTTATTATTAGTATTATTTATATATAATATTATCATTGGATGATTTTTATTCTCTATTTATTGATTAAATAACATGTGTTCTATGTTATTAACCATGCCATTAATATACTGAGATTGAAACTGCCTCCATAGATTTTTCCATAGTGGAAAACCCATGGATAGTAATAAATGATAATGAATAAATGGAATTATTATTAATTGGACTTCATTTATCTAGCACATGGTACCATAATACTGTTAAAACTGTTTAGTTCTTGTGGGTAGAAACCCGTCTTTTTTTGGAATCAAAATCAAGGGGTTTGTTGCCAACTGATTCGTCTCATGAGACCTGATGAGGCATCGAGGGGATATATCAAGCCTAACCCGCCACTACATTTTCAAATCATTATTTATAAATTTATTCAATATAATAGAAATATGACTTTTCAATGACATTATAGAGTAGAGTATATAGATTCATCAATATTTCCATAGTTAAAATAACCTTCCAAATAAACATCATATGTAAAATGGTATAAAATTTAGAAAAAAAACATATCTGTGATATGATATTATGGATATTTAATATGAATATAATTTAAAATTAATAGTCAATTAAAATGGGAATTAGGTACACCACATAAGGATTATTAAGTGAACAATTCAAAGTTAGTCACAACAAAATAGTAGTTGAGAGATTGTCTCTTACCACGATGTAATCGATCGAATCAAATGACCAGACCATAATAACCCAAAAATGAGTCATTGAATAACATTAATATAATTATAATCATGTTATTATATATCAAATTGAAGTACACATATACCACATACAATAAATAATTGGCGAACAATAGAAATCTCACGGAAATGAAAGTGAGATAAGAAACCCCTTACCTTATGCTCGAGTGTGTTCTTCATTTGTTTTAAGGACCTGAATAATAAAATCTATATTAATTAATTAATAACTCAAATACATTCTATACATGTAATTGGTTTATTATAACCTTATTAGGTTCATTTATGGACCTTTTTATGGGTTTAAGAGGTTTAATTTTATTTTTTTGGAAGCATTTTCTTTCTTGGTTTTCATGATTTGTTTATTGCATTCATGAATATAAGTTCATTTGAAATGCGGTTAAACATCTAGAATTATTAAAATATATTATTAGTGACATTAATGAGATATAAATTATCTTATAATGATTCTGTGTTATATACCTGAGGTTGAATCAATAGTTAAACGTTATTGATAATGCTTGGATTTAGCTTGGCTGTTTTGTTTACAATTTAATTGTTTTGTATTATTATTAAATATTATGAGTTTGTAGGGATTACATAAAATTAATGAGTTGAAATACTTTTATTCTGATCTATTTCAGCAATAAAAATGGTTTCCTGACCAAAATTGAATATTGTAATGAAAATTAAGAACCTATCGTCCTTGAATGTGATAAATTAACACATCTTGGAAAGTGTTTTAATATTTAGTATAAGAGGATGGGGAAAGAGAGATGATGATGAAATATTCCATTAGCATAATATAATTAAATATCATGTAAGGTATTAAAATTATCATAGAATTTGGATGAATTGAGGTTAAGAAAGAAGTATAAAAGAAAGGAACTCAAAATAAGAGAAAATCTGATAAATCTCTTATGAAAATTCGGTAGCCTAAAGACGCCACTTAGAATTTAATAAAATAGTTTGATAAGATAATGGGGGTATCTCATCACTCATAAATAATATGGTATGTAAAGGGAATATGGAATGACATATCTGTTAGGTCCACAAGGAAGAATACCCTGAAAGGGGGGGGGGGTGAACCAGGGTATGACTAATTGAAAATTAATGCTCGTTCTGATCTTGTTTCGCTATTAAGCAAAACACTCTTCCCTCTCATTCCTGTCGCTCAAAGTAAACAGAAAGTAAAGAATGCATTGGACACAACAATTTTACTTGGTTCACCAAAAAGGGCTACGTCCAAGGAGCATACGCCAACAAGTTTCCAGTCATACCAATTCCACTAAAATTCACTAGATGTGGATTACAATGTTCAGGCTAGATTACTTATATGCCCAGGATCATTGACTTTACAATGTTTAGGGTCAGCTCACTACTTCCCCAAGGGTCACTCCCTGTTTCTCTCTTTCTGGATCACTGCTGGTGGAGAGGATAACCTTCTTTCTCTTCATTTTCTCACTGCTCTTGGAAGGAATCCACTCATAGTTTATAGACCTGTAGGTCTCTTCATTTGCATGAAGGAATGCATCTTCCTTTGTAAGTAGATGCTCTTTTGAAGCCCAAATTTCAATCATAGATGAATATATCTTTGCATCAAAGGTATCAGGCAAACATCCAGCTTCCACACAGCGTGAAAATCACTGCTGGAAATAAACCGTACTTGGCGCGCAAGTCAATCTCGGCCTGCAAGTATCGACGCGCAGGTCACAACTGGCGCGCAAGTCTACCTCAAACACTTGCACGACACAAACTTCTTCAACTCCAAACTTGTGTGACACACATCCTTTTACGCCAAATCCAATATTGGCACGTAACTCCACACTGGCGCACAACTTCAAACACTGGCACACAACTATCACCCTGGCGTGCAGGTCCCACCTATGCGACCACACACACCACTTGCACGACCACCACACCTGCGTGACGAGAGCTCTAATTTCTCAAAGTGTTGAAATCTAGTGTGGAATGAAGAGGGGTGATCCAGTATTTATAGAAAAAATTACTACCCTGTGCGATGGTGCGCAAGTCACCTGCGCGACCCAGTCTCAACACGCAAGTCTTCTATCCTTTTAGACACTTGCACAACCAACTCCCAAACTTGCACGAACCTGTTTCCTTAGACATATTTTGATCTTCTGATCTTGAAAAACATATGGCATGCTATTTTCCTATACTTCAAGTCCTCGGCGCGCAAGTCCCTTTTCCAAAAACACTTTTCTTTATTTGTCTATTTTCAGGCCCAAAAATTTGGCAAACACTGGAAAACGGCGCCACCTTGTATCTGTTCTTTTTGTACCACCTCCAGATCATTCATTACTTTTGTCGAAGTTCTTTAATGAATCATGGATCATTGTCCTCAGCTCTTGAACTCAACATTCCATCATGAAATCCTCTTTTTAAACAAAGTTTTATGTCATTGTTTTGCATTGTCAATAATCACTACTCAGATGTCCACTTTGTCAACAAACACAATCACCTCAAAAATGATTCAATGATACCTTGAGGGACTTTTAACCAACAATCTCCCCCTTTGGGTTTATTGAAAATTTTTCTATGAAAAGATACATCATTAATTTTTCATCCACCATTCGCCTCATTGCGATTCTGATAGCAATCAAGGATTTACTCAATAGATACTCTAAGCCCACATGAGCAATGCTCGGAATGAGAAACAAGAGTAATTGAAAAGTTCATCAATGAATCACTTCATCTCTGACATCCATTGTTGACACAAAACTGATACAAATTTTTCCTAAACTGATAACAATTGTTGAAGGACTTGTTGGAAGACCAATGTTTGGATTGGAAAAATTCTTACCACATTCCAACAATACCCTTCTGCTTTTATCACGATCCTCAGCGGTCGTGATATCTATTCTTTGATCGAACACTTCTAGCATTGTCATATTTAATACGCTCCCCCTATATCATTGCACTCCCCCTATCTGGCTGCTCCACCTATCAGCTTCTCCCCATATCATTCATGATTTATCCAATCCCCACATTGGATCCCCCTTGAACAATCACTATTTTCTCCCCCTTTGTCAACGAACCCAAAGGACACGCCTCTGTAGTCTGTAACATAGTAGAGAACACATATCAACACATTAGGGAAAAACACATAATACCTCGGGGAGAGGGGGGGATCCACATCCACACTATTTCAAGTGCGAGGAATCGACTGAACTCCCAGAGCCAGTCGATGCCTCTCAAAAGCTTCCTTAGGAAAGGCCTTTGTCATAATGTCTGCAACCTGTAGGTCGGTAGGCACATACTCCAACTTCATGATTCCCTGCTCAACCTTCTCCTTGATAAAATTATACTTAATCTCAATGTGATTTGTCCTTGAATGATGGACGAGATTTTTGCTAAGATTTATAGCACTTGAGTTGTAACACTGGATTCCGATCGGAGACTTCACTTCAACTCCAATATTATTAAGATGCTGCTTCATCCACAATAATTGTGTTCATGCTTTAGTGGTCGCAATATATTCAGCTTCTGCGGTGCTCAATGAAATACAATATTGCTTCATGCTTAACCAAGCAATACATAGTCCACTAAGATAGAATGCACCTCCTGACGTTGATTTTCTGTCATCTACTGATCCGGCCCAGCCTGCATCAGTATACCCCAATAACTATGTCTGAGATTTGTCAGTATATGTCAAGCCGAAATCCACTGTGCCCTGGATATACCGAAGTATTATTTTCATAGAAATCATGTGGATATCCTTGGGATTAATCTGATATCTCGCTTCTTGGCATGTGGAGAAAACAATATCAGGCCTTGTTGTGGTTAAGTACAACAATCTTCCAGTGATTTGTCTGTATTCTGTGATATTAACTGCCTTGCCATCCTCAGCTTTTGATAATTTCATCTGGGTAGAAACCATAGACTTTATCTCCTTGGAATTTTCCATTCCAAACCTTCTCAGGACCTCCTTGGCATATTTATAATGAGAAATGAATGTTCCATTCCTTCCTTGTGTCACCTGTAGACCAAGGAAAAATGTTAGCTCTCCAATCATTGACATTTCAAACACATTTTTCATTAATTCGAAAAACTGTTTGCACTGAACTTCATCTGATCCGCCAAATATTATGTCATTGACATAAACCAACACCATCATCTTTTGAATAATTTCATTACTGAAATAGAGATTGTAATCAACTCCTCCATGCTGAAAACCAAGCTTCTTAAAGTACTAATCAAGCCTTGTGTACCATGCTCTTGGTGCTTGTTTCAGCACATACAATGCCTTCTTCAGCATGCAAACATTATTCTCATCCTCATGAATGAGAAAACCATCTGGTTGCTCAATGTATACCTTTTCTTCAAGAACCCCATTTAAGAATAAGAATTTGACATCCATCTGGAACACTTTGAACTTTCATTGCACTGCTATGGCAAAAAATAATCTGATTGTTTCCAGCCTTGCAACCAGTGCAAATGTCTCATCTACATCTATTCCCTCGATCTGGGAGTACCCCTTGCACACTAGTCGTGCTTTGTTCCAAATCATCATTCCATCTTCATTCATCTTGTTGTGATAGACCCATTTAGTCCCGATGACATTATTATCTACTAGCCTTGAAACAATCTCCCATGTTTGGTTCTTCTCAATCTGATCAAGCTCTTCATTCATAGCCTGAACCCAGTTTTCAACTTCAGCTGCATAGGAAAAACATTTCAGCTCCACCTGAGACAAAAACGATGTTTGCTGTAATGATTTAATTCTTCAAGTCTGAACTGGAGCTGTCTGATCACCAATGATATTCTGCCTATCAATTTTAGCTCGACTCTTTGGCTTCCTTGCAGACACAGACATTAAACTTTCTTGTTCATCATCAGTATCTTCTTCTGAGTCAGCCTCTACCACTTCTGCTCCCCCTGTGTTGCTTACTTCATCATCACTTTCGTCCAGGATCTGTTCACTAGGCCGTTGAGTATCCGGTTCATTTTCAACTATAGTGACATCATTTCTCTCAAAAAAATTTCCCAGCCTTATGTTGAAGCATTTATACACTTTTCTTTTCCCTGAGTAGCTAAAGAATATTCCCTCTTCTCCTCGTGCCTCAAACTTCTAATGATTTTCTTTGTTGAGAATGAAACACTTACTTCCAAAGATTTGAATGTATTTCAATGTTTGGGTTCTTTCCGTACCACAGTTTATACGAAGTCTTCCCTTGCTTCGGACAAAATAGAGACCTGTTTGAAACATAGACCGATGTCAACACTACTTCCTTCCAAAATTTCTCTGGTAGGTCTTTGTCAATAAGAATTGTTCTGGTCATGTTGTTGATGATACGATTTCTCCATTCAACCACACCATTCTATTGGGGAGTTCTTACTGATGAAACTTGATGTCTTATCATGTGTTTCTCATGATACTCTTCCACTTGACTGTTTGTGAATTTTGTACTATTATCTGTATGGAACTTCAAAATTTTCTGCCCAAGCATCCATTTTGATTCCCTCTTGTACTGTTTTATGCAACTAAACACCTCTGTCTTATGGGTAATGACAAATACCTAGGCCATTATGCTATAATCAACAATGAAAAGAACATAGTACCTTTTCCCATTTATAGCTCGTGGTGAGATAGGTCCACATACATCAGCATGAACCAGTTCGAGCACTCTAGTTGATTTTTGTTCCTTTGGCCTGTATGTCTTTCTGATGATCTTCCCTTGTTGGAAAGCATCAAACGTATGAGTGCGATCACGTGATAGTTTTGGAAGGTATCTAGCAGCATCACACGTTACGAGATCCTCCATAGATTGTTGGTGTAGATGACCAAGTCAATTATGCCACAAATGGTTTTCTTCCTCTATGGATAAAAGAAATGTATATTCTTCCCCACATACAAGGTAGAGATTTCCCTTTGACCTTTTTCCCTGCAGAACAACTGCTCCATCTTTTCCTTTCACAACACACATCTTCTTGGTAAATCGGATAGAGTGACGAGAGTCAAATAGTTTACTGACACTAAGTATGTTATGACTAAGACCCTCTACTACCAAGACATCAGTACGTCTCATCTCTTTTCCCCCAAACATGGCTTTCCCTGAGCCAAAAATCTTTAGGCCTTCATCATTTCCAAATTTGACAGCTCCTTCTTTGTTATATTTGATGCCTATAACAAGATCCTTATTTCCCGTCATGTGGGATGTGCAACCACTATCAAGGATCCAAAAACCAAATCGATCTGATTCTTTAAGGGTAATCTCCGGCACCACGGCCTTCTCATTTTTCTTCTTCTTAGTCCCTACTTTTTCTTTCATACTCGGCATGGATTGAGACTTCTGTTCTTTCTCAGAGTATGATGGACTAGCCTCATCTTACATAGCCGCAAATCTATTCTGCATTTTTAACTCACCTGTCGGTTTATTCACCTACTTCTTGAGAACATTTTGATTCTGCTTTGGCACATTTCTCTGAATGGTCGACATACAGTACCTAGCCGTGTCCCCAAATCCTCCGCACAAAAAACTGCGTCCTTCAAAATTTGTTCTGGAAAACCGTTCTCTTTTTGGATGCCATCTCTGTTATTGTTCCCTTCTATATCTCTTGGCTGTGGAACACACATACTGTGAATGTACCATTTTCCCACAACAATAACACCTGATATAGGATACATTCCTTCATGATACATCAGCAGTACGATTTTCCATTTGGGATCTATAAATATTCTAATTCTGTTTTGTGCCCAAATCAACCTTCAATTTCGGGACGGGTGCTTGCAGTCTGACATTAACTGCCACCGATTTTTGTTTCTTATCAAGCCATGAATCAAAGTTTTCATTTGAGATTTCTTTCTACTACACTCCTACTGAACAATGAGCCTCCTCTTTCATCTTCTCTGTCTTCTGAATGGATTTATTTTCTGATATCACATTGGGGTTCAAGTGCTTTTCTTGATCCTTCATTTTTCATCGCAGACTGACCACTTCTTCTCCATGCTCTTTTATACGTCTGACCTGCTCCTTTCCTTTGTTAGTCAAGAAATCAATTTCCTTCTTTTGTCTCTCAATTTTAAGCTTATGCTCAACAATATTTTCTGAGCTCTATGGTGTTGATGATTTTAGTCTTTCAATTTCTTCTAAGAGTTATGACTTTTCTTCATCCTGTTGTTGCATATAGAGTTTGGCATCATGAACCACTTTATTGGATTTCTTCGCTTTGGCTCTCAAAACATATATTTCCTCAAGAGCTGCTTCCAATTTGGCTTCCATATCATCTCTCCCTTCAATTTCATCTTCGTCTTCAATGTCAGCTTCTTCATTTTTCTGAGAACTACCGACGACCGCTACCATAGCATTTTGCCTATAATCTTTACAATTTTCAAACTCCTCAACCTCTTTATCCTCAGACACTTCTGAACATTAAAATTCTTGTGAAAGAAGATTCTTTTTCTTGAAGAAATTTATCTTTAATTTCTTCTTCCAATTCACAAACGTTGAAGACTTCTACTTGGGAATTTTAACTTCATCAACATCATCATCATTATATTTAAATTTCTTGGGGCATCTTGCCACAAGATGACCAACCTTTCCACATTGAAAGCATGCTAGTGTAATTTTACCTTTAAACCTTCCTCTTCCTCTTTGTAGATTTGAAGAAAGGAATGACATCACCTTATCTGTCTCTTCTTCTTCATTAGAATCTTCAATGGTGATTTTCTTCATGGCCTTGAATGCCACCTCATTGGATTTCCCCTTTTCCATAGTCTCGTTATCATTGTTTCTCATTTCATATGCAATAAGAGTGTAGTGCGGGTTATCCAATGTCAGTTCTTTTGGGTCTTTATCTTCCAAAACAGAAACTTTCAGATTGAACCGAGGTGGAAGTTTTCTCAATATGCGCTTCACAAATTTTATATCATCGATAATTTCTCCAAGACCCCGCATGTCTTATACCATAACATTTACCCTGTCAAAGAATGCATCAACAGACTCTTTCGGGTTCATTCTCAGATCTTCATACATGTTGCACAGCACTTGCAGCTTTGCCCCTATGAATTTTGTATCCCCATCATAAATATTCAAAAGCTTTTCCCACATGGCATGTGACGTTTTTCATGACATCACCATTGTATATATGGGATTGAAAAGGGCTCCCCCTATAGCATTGATTTCTTTGGAATCAACATCAAACTCTTTATGCTCAACTTCTGATAAAGCACAACTAGTAATATCAGTTGTGATACCATGCATAGGTGCTGGAAACACATCCATTCCCAATGATCGGAAATAGTGTTGCATTTGATTCTTCCGTATCTGAAAATTACATCCATCGAAGATCGTAATCCCTCTATGATTAGTGACCTCCATTGAGAGAATAAATAATACCAACCCCTTAATCTGATACCAATTGTTAGGTCCACAAGGCTGAATACTCGGAGAGGGGGGGGGTGAATCAGGGTATAACTAATTGAAAATTAACGCCCTTTCTGGTCTTATTTCGTTGTTAAGAAAAACACTCTTCCCTCTCTTTCATGTAGCACAAAGTAAACAGAAAGTAAAGCATGCATAGGACACAGCAATTTTACATGGTTCACCGCAAATGGCTACGTCCAAGGAGCTTACGCCGACAAGTTGTCGGTCGTACCAATTCCACTAAACTTCACTAGCTGTGGATTATAATGTTCGGGCTAGATTACTTCTATGCCCAGGCTCACTGCCTTTAAAATGTTTAGGGTCATATTACTACTTCCCCAAGGGTCACTCCATGTTTCTCTCTCTCTGGATCACTGCCGGTGGAGAGGATCACCTTCTTTCTCTTCCTTTACTCACTGCTCTTTGAAGGAATCCACTCACAGTTTATAGACCTGTAGGTCTCTTCATTTGCATAAAGGAATGCATCATCCTTTGTAAGTATATGCTCTTTTGAAGCCCAATTATCACCCGTAGATGAATATATCTTTGCACCAAAGGTATCGGGCAAACATCCAGCTTCCACGCAGCCTGAAAATCACTGTTGGAAATAAACCTTACTTGGCGCATAAGTCAATCTCGGCACGCATGTATCAGCGCGCAAGTCACAACTGGCGCACAATTCTACCTCAAACACTTGCATGACACAACCTTCTTCAACTACAATCTTGCGTGACAGATTTCCTTTTACACCCAATCCAATATTGGCGTGCAACTCCACACAGGCACGTAGCTTCAAACACTGGCACGCAACTATCACCCTGGCGCGTAGGTCCCACCTGCGCGACAACACACACCACTTGCGCGACCACCACACCTGCATGACTGGAGCTATGATTGTTGAACTCCAGTGTGGAATGAAGAGGGGTGGTCCAGTATTTATAGGAAAATTGTCCACCTTGCGAGACGGTGCACAAGTCACCTGTGTGACCTAGTCTCGGCGCGCAAGTCTTCTATCCTTTTAGACACTTGCGCGACCAACTCCCAAACATGTGCGAACCTGTTTCCTTAGCCATATTTTAAACTTCTAATCTTGAAAAACATATAGCGTGCAAGTTTCCTATACTTCAAGTTCTCGGCACGCAAGTCCCTTTTCCAAAAACACTTTTCTTCATTTGTTGATTTTTAGGCTCAAAAATTTGGCAAAAACTGGAAAACAACGCCACCTTGTTTCTGTTCTTTTTGTACCGCCTCTAGATCGTTCATTCCTTTTGTCGATGTTCTTGAATCAATCATGGATCATTGAACTTAGCTCTTGAACTCGACTTTGCATCATGAAATCCTCTTTGTAAACAAATTTGAATGTCATTGTTTTGCTTTGTCAACAATCACTACTCAGATGTCCACATTGTCAACAAACACAATCACCTCAAAAATTCTTCAATGATACCTTGAGGGATTTTTTCCCAACAATATCCCATCAAAATCAAATTGAAAAAAAAATATAAAACATAAATGAAAGCTTTAAGAAAAGTGAAGGGTGGTTGATTCTCTTACCTTGTAGAGTAACTCCCAAAACATAATGGTTTGTGACCTTGGGGGTTTGAGGACCCCTTGGGGGGACTCCCTAGGAGGTAATACCACAATAACTTCAATTATAATGAGTTTGTAGTGAAAAAAATGTAGGGGGTGAGTGGGTATTTATAGTAATTAATAGAGAGTTTCTTATTAATTAAAAGGAACACCTCATTAGCAGTTTTTTTAAAACCATGTGCTTACCCATGGTATTTTCCCCTAGTTTTAGCCTCTTGGGACACCTAATTTCATAAGTTTTTGTACACATGTATACCAGAATTTTATATTTAATTATTACATCATTAGGATGTCATTAAACAACTGGAATCTAAAAACTGTATATTTACTATTCACGAAAAATTCATGTATTTTAGAGAAATCCAAAAAATTCACCATAACCATTTTTGGATATGCTTAATTGAAACATTAACTCAATTATTTGAAAATAACTTTCTATATATTTTTAATTTAATTTTTAAATAAAATCATAGTTAATTCGGGAAAAAAATGTAAATGTATAATTTGTTCTATATCAAATTGAAAAAATAATTATGAAATAATTACCAAATTACCTTAAGAAAATAAAATATTATCATTATTTACTATATATAAGGATCATATTACTATTCATAAGGGTTTGTTACTATTCATCAAAAAATCATGTTGGTTCTATCAGACTCTAAATGACTTACTGGTCAAAATTCTAGATGACCATTTTTCAAAATTAAAAACATAGAAGTGTAAAATTTATTTTTAATGGATAACTTATAACTTTCTCTTATAATGTTTTGATTCAAAAAATACTTAGTGATCATGTAATATAGGCTTTCTAATTAATATAAACTATTTAAGAGGAACATACCATAAAATGTTTTTGGTGTTTTACAAACACTGAAACTATACGCTTTAACCAAGAACACCAAACTGACTCCAAAAAGATTGGTACATTTCCATCACACCAGGATTTCCTATTAAAGGATACCTATAGAACCCTCTATGAAACATCCTACACATTTCTATAGGAACAAATATCCTTCCCAAATATGACACCCAATTTTTTCATCCTTTGACAATCCATTAGGGGCCTCACCATAAATAACTCAGTCTCTTTAGACATCCACCTCAAGATCCCCCAAATGGGAATCTTCTACCATCTTTACCAAAGGTGACTGAACCTTCATATGAGAAAGAAAACATATCCCCCACCAAAATCTCCCATATCAAGATGTAATGCTGAATTTTCTCCCATTACATTCCAAGAATTACTTGATTTACACACTATATAACTACATAACTTCCAACTTAGTTAATCAGTTACAAAATTGAACTTACCAACACTATACGAGATTTAAAAGTTGTAATATTATATGAAATACACCCACTAAAACATTCAGAAGTTCATGTTACTCTTGGAGAAATCATACCGTAGGCTTTTATGATTGGTGAAGACCACAATGTTCTCATTGATGAGGTAATGTCTCCACATATTTAGATAATACACAACTACTTCCAACACTAGATCATGGGTGTAATAGTTATTGTCATGGGGACACAATTTCCAAGACCAATATGAAATGACTGATCCCTACAACATCAGAACAAAACCCATCCCCAATTTAGAAGCATCACAGAAAATCTCAAACTGAAGACATTCCTCTGGAAGACAATGAATCTGAACACTAACCAACTTCTCCTTCCGATACTCAAAGGATACCTAACACGGATCGGTCCACACAAATGCCTCATCCTTTCTGGTCAATGATATCAGAGGATTCGCAACCTAAGAAAAATTGACTATGAACCTCTTGTAATATCCCACAAGAACACAGAAACTTCACATGTCTACCATTTGTTTGGGGGATTCCCAAGACACAACTACTTATATCTTTAATGGATACACAGCTAACCATACTGGGATATAAAATTCCTAAATAAATATGCTTCTTGATCAACTAACCAACACTTCGACAACATCCCAATCAACATATTTCGATGAAGAACTCCCAAAATGGCATGAAGATGCTCTACATGCTCCTCCATAGACACTATGTACACAAGGATGTCATCGATGAAGAACACCACGAACTAATCTTGGAACTCATTGAAAATAGTGTTTATCAACCCCATGAACATAGCTAGAGAATTTATCACACTGAATGACATTACAATAAAATCAGAATGCCCATGAAGACTACATAAAGTAGTATTCAAGATATCTTCATCCATCACACGCTTCTTGATTATATCATAACAGCAGGTCAATCTTTGAGAACCAACATGAACCCTATAGTTGATCAAATAAATCATCAATCCATGGATGATGGTGGCAATTCTTCATGGTCACATTGTTCATGGGATGATAATTGATAAACAAACACAAACTACCATTATATATCAACATGAACAAAACATGTCTCCCCATTACCACATAGTTGGATGAAAAAACTGCATTGTAACATACCATCTATCCGTATATGAAATTATCACAACTCCCAAGGGGTCATTCTATATGGATTCATTGAGATAAGAGACCTTCTTGGATGTATCTCAATCCCACACTTGACCTCTCATAAAGGGGGTAACACTAAAACCACTTCTGGAAATACTTTATGGTATTATTCTATGACCTTGGGAAACAAATACTCTTGGGCCTATGATGAACTCAGCATTAGACCATCCATCAAGGATGTCAAGGCAAAACACATGCCTCTGACCCGCCCAAGGGTCCCACTCACCAACAAACACTATTGGATCTCCATCAGGATCGTAGAACACCACCTACCTCTAGATTCAATCCATGATATCTTTCAATAGATACAACCAATACATGATGAGGATGATATCATATGGTTGTATTTTTAAACATGGGAAATGTATCCAGGAGCAGTGCTTCCCTAGCACCATCTCACAGTTTCCACATACTTCATACAAGTTAGCTCAGCCTCCAACTGGTGTTGTCAATTCCAAGGGCATTAAAAGCCTCTCTACTTCAAGTCTAAATGAATGGGAAATGTAATGTGATATAAAGGAGTGAGTCCCTTATGAATCAAAAAAGTCATAATCCCATGTAGAAAACAATAAAATGTTACATTGAACGACATATGGATCACCCGGTGATGCAAATGCTAAAGCATGAAGCTGTCCACAACCTTCTCCATGACATCTCTGAACCTACTAAATACCACCACCATGGATTCGCTTTACTCTATCTGGATGGGGAGAATCCATGGGATGTCATAGTCCTGCCCCATATGGTATTTGTTGATCCATATCTGCTGCAACCTCCTACTACTACCTTGGCTGAAACTAGCTCAATAGAAGAACTAGATGTGGAACCCCTTGTGCAACGTGACTGCTCAAAAAGGGTGGGCACTCTCCCTACTGATGACCTTTATATTCACAAGAAAAAAAATCTCCTGATCTATTTCCATAGGTCTGAGAGTCACTAACCTTGGAGGAAAGTGGTACTGATGGTTTGGACCTACCCTTGGATGAACAGAAACTCTTACGACCTGATAATTGAGAACCCCAGACCACAAATCATCTTTATGAGTAATCATAACGACTCCCCTATCATAACGATCTAGTTCTGGCTATCATCCTCTCAATAACATCTTCCCTCACCAACACCTCAACATATGTATTCATCATAAATGGGGTCACCTGGAACTAGATGTATGGAAGTAAAGCCTCCATGAAATACCTCTCCCTAGCTTGATCATCTAGAAAGAGGTTTGAAGCACATTGTAAAAGGATCCTAAAAAGGATTCCAAAATCATGCACACTGAACATCACGTGTTGAAGGGTAAGAATCTCCTAGTGACTGGCTTCCTTCACAGTCGAAGAAAGAATCTTGACTCTAAAATCACCTAAAAAATCTTCCCATGAGACTAATGACACCATGTGATCACAATGGAATAAGAACCAAAACTGCCTTTCTACTTCATAAAACATACTCAAAAATAATGACACATAATTCTCCCTCTATGCACAAATCGAGAAAAAAGCTACATCATCCATCACTAACTAGTCTTCAATGACCACATATGAAATAGATCCCTCATACTTCTGCAAACTCGGGTGCTGAAGCTCTCAGAGATTCCTCCTCCATGTTTCATCATCGTTAACCACTACTCTATGATGATCGGCTAGCACAAACTGTTGAACATATTTTGTGTGAACCTGATGAGGGTGTCTACATGGAGAAAACCCTGCAAAAAACATATAGTTTGAGCATCTAAACATGGAATTTGAACAGTCCACATTAATTAATTAATGTATTTATTTTATTCATTTTATGTTAATCTATCCCAAGGTCTACACATTCAAGCACAGGTGAAAAAAAGATGATTCATGATCCTTTACTGGGTCTCTACCATACAATGACTATCACATCATTCATTATCCATTGTAAACATAAATATTTGTGCATCAGACCACATGTGGACCTAAATAACCATGTCTCATCTAGTCTCCCTTGTTTACGTGCTTGCAAAAAAAAAAGCTGACGCTGTTTCCCTACTGACCCATCCAACTTCACATTTTCCTAACTCCAAATTACAGCTTATCCCTCAACTAGACCAATAATACACCTCTTTCATGAATCCTCCCCACATAGTGTACCCCTCACAGACCATAAATGAGATAAGTGACCTCATGTCCCGCCTCTAGTAGTCCTCATGTTGTCGACTAGCACTGAGTGTATAATAAACACACACATAAGAGACATTAACCTCTAAGAGAACACATGCTATAGAGAGAGATAAGACATACATCAAGAAACTCCAACTCAAACTAAAATAAATTATAAATCTCAATTATATATATTTAATGTCATTTGAGAACTACTACAATAAAAATGAATAACAAAAAGTACAAAATGAAAGTAAAACAATAGCAACCATAGAGGCCAAAGAACTCCTGCAACCCCGAGCTACTAGTAACAAGTATGATAAAAAAACATCTCCATGTGAACTAAAAAATAGTTTATACATTTTTAGGGTAAGTATAATAGTATACTCAGAAGGATCCTCCCCGGAGCCTCTTGTAAAAAATTAAAGAAAGCATGCTAAAGCACAATGAACAAAAAGTGAAACAAAGTTGTCACCTAAATTGGTATAATATGTTCACAGCCTCAACATGGATACTCTCACCAAGTATCACACACAGTAGTACATATTATAATAAATAATATCTAGGTTACCCCACTGCCACTTCCCCACTAGTTTTCCTCCTTTACAAAACATCGCACGTCCAATGCTTATCTTTCCAAAAAGGATTTCCCCAAAAACACCTTTTCATAACACCACAACAAGAACCTCATGAAACACAAACACTAAATACCTGTAACCAATGTGACCAGTTAGTTTCTAGGAGCCACTATAGATCAAAAAACATGTATCACAAATGATGTATTATACCTCAAGACATTAAAAACAACATCCTAAATAAGGATCCTCAAACCATAATCCCCTATACATTTTACACCTATAATATTCTATAGAAAAATATATGAAGAATTTATTTGTGTGAATAACCATAGGCCATTAAAGCTTTTTATACACGTATATGGGAAAAAAACCTCTGTTCCTACTAGCCCGTGTATCTACCAATAGAAGAGAGTGAGGCCAATGGGGGTAGTCAACCATCCATCCCCCCATCATGATGTTGGGGAAAACATCCCTAGGTCTATGAATCCCCAAGGTTGTAGTTTCCCTAATAGATAGGGTTGATTATCCTATAGAAACAAAAAATTAAAGAATATAATATAGCTAATAGCCACACTATGGAAATAACCTAGTCTTATATTTAACTGTAGCTGACATCTATCGGACTCCTGAATGTTAATGCTAAGACTCGATATCTTATTGAAACACAACCAATCAAAGATATTTATTAAATTAGTTATCCATTTTTACCAATTTACCTTTAATTTAATTAATTATTTAAAAATTAATTAACCATTATCAATACCATATTAAATTTCATTAGCATCACAACAATGTTCCATGACCTCTGGCAAAAACAAACAACGTCCATTGTTCCTTTAAATTTTAACCCCAACATTGCATCCTAGAAAGCTCCAACCCCAAGGGTTAACATCATTTATTCAATCTGTTATTAAATACACTAATACATTCCGATATCCCTAAGAATTATTGAAAATAATTATATGCTACAAAATAGTAAGGGATCAATATGGTGAGTAGGTGAATTACTCGTTGATTCTTTGCCACATATAGAAAGAGCGTAGAACCATCCATCCTCGAGAATCTAAACATATAAATAATGTGGAATACCTCTCATGTATTTTTCTATTTTGTAAAAATATTAAGAAAAACTAGATACCTAATAAATTAGGTAATTTAATTAAAATAAAAAAACAAAATGATTCAACAAGTATCCAACATTCATATCTGAACCATTTCATCATCTTTGGTGTCCTCCCCAACACCCACATGCGTAAACTGATGCATCTAGACACTCTAGGCATCAACTATTACCACCAAAACCACTGAGAATAATTTCCCCACATACCACAAATACCCTAGGGGATAAGCCATCCCAGGCTCCTACCACAACAAAAGAAGAAGAAAACAAATGACATTACAACTCGGATCATTCCCCAAATAAGGCATCAATCTTTTACACCCAACGAGCACTCACATCTCCAAAGAATAAGGTGCTTGGCCTTTAACAGTATAAAAACAACTTATAACCCTTTAAGGCATTATCATCATCAAACTTATTGTGATTGTTTCTATATAGAATTATGTTATTTAATTAAACATGCATAACTGAATCCATGTGATTATCATAAAATTACAATTACAACTCGATTCATTTACATGCCTCTTTATCTTTTTTTAATTAAACCCAATATATGTTATTTAACAATTCCATTTTTAATGACATGATCAAAATATAAGTATAGATATCTCATGATCTATCAATCATGAGTAAAACTATTTTCACATTATAAATAAATAACATAAGATTGATTCCAATTCTTTAATCAAGTTAAAGTATTTATTCTATTAATTTTATTGTGATCGAGTGGCTAAAACATCGTAAATGTACCACTGCATGTAAAACAATATAGAAGAAACAAATACCCCACCTCAAATATTTCTAATGTTCTTTTCACATGAATATTCCAATACAAAGGATTGTAATCACCTCTCCCGCAACGACTTCATTTATCTGAGGACGTTGCGTCACAACTACATCAATAAACACCCAAGAAAGTTCTACTAGAAACCTGGAGATCACATTCCATAATATGGAATGGATAACTGGAGAAAACAGATCAATGAACCCATAATAATAGAGATAAAATATTCCTTCAATCAAATATTGATTGACACTAACTACTTACACCAAAATAGGGGCACGTAAAAAGAGACAAATTGGTCCAAGGATATAGAGAAACTGCACATCTCCTTGATAAAGAAAGGTTTGAGTCCTCATATACCAAGGAATACAAGATGTAAGAACAAGGTGGAATGTATATTATCCTTCTGAATATTTAAATGGAGAAACAGTTTAGATATAGGTTATGTTTTTCCATTAAAGGTAGATATCATCAAGACTACGCTATTTGATAATGTAAAGGCAAACAGACACATAATAATATTAATATACGACATAGTGGATTTGAAATGACCATAAATACCTTATGAAAAGCCTTTTAACGTATTTTACATGAAAGAGAATGTAAAATGGGAGAAAATGTATGAAGCTAGAAACATTGTTCATCGAATGATCTGAAGACACTGTAGCAACTACTGATAGATGAAGATAACACACCAACACTGATATTGGATGATAACATACAGATAGATGACTCGTGGAAACATGAATCATCAATAGATGAAGATTTCTCACTGATAGATGGCACACAAATAGTTGAAGATGACTCACTGAGACAGATAAATGAAGATAAATCACCAACACCAATAGATGAAGATGATTTACCAACACTGATAGATGAAGATGAGTCACCAACATAGATAGATGAAGATGACTCACCGACACTGGGATATGAAGATGACACGCCGACACTGACATATGAAGATGACTCACCGACAGAATAATTTAGAACACTATAACCACTTTTCATAGAACTGGAAATTGGGAAAAGTGTTCGGAATAAGTCACGTTGACCTCCCAGAACACATCAAAAACCATATTTGGATTCCTATTCTCTAAACCAAATGGATTTTTATGTGTAAAGAGTGGAGGATAGAGGTGGCCTATTATTAGTTGGGGAGAGGACAAAAATTCATTTTTTGAAAAGATTCAATTACACCCATGTTTTTTTAATTCTAATACCCAATAAAATTGGATATTATCTACCCTTAGAGGTGATATGGCTAAAATATGCCATTAAAAATTGTTTTTGACAAGTTTGTAGGGAATTTTAAATCCTTATATTTTATGTTTAACACCTGATAAATCAGTTTTTACCATAACTATGATAATTAAATTTTACTTATTCACTATTATAAATAGTAAAATATTAATTTGAACTTATTATATAATATAAATTATTATGATTACAAATATTGAATTCATTTTTTAAAATTCAGTTCACATAATATTTTGGAATCAAATTTATTATTATGCACAAATATGGGATGAAAAAGCGAGTTTTGAAAGATAAAATGCTTATAAGTATATACTATTTTAATATAAAATTTTATTATTAAATTTATTAAAATGAGAAAAAAATTTTAAATTGTAATAAAATAAAACTGATGCTAATTTAAAAAAAAAATTAAATATAAATTTTACATTGTAAATTTTTTTAACGAAAAGGAAAATGTCAATAAATTTTATTATTTTTCAATATGAATCGAAAAATGAAACTTTTCATGAAAATACAAAAAATTTACACATTGTTTTTTTAGATCCTGATTTTAAAAATGATTTTTGTTATGAAATATATTTTCCAAAATTAGTAAAAATTAATTCTAAATAATGTTCTAAATGCATGACTAAATCCTTTTAAGAAAAATATTGTCTCTCAAAAAAATATTTTTAATTTTAAATGATTTCTATTTTATTTTAGAATAATAGACTACATTAATTGTCAAAATATAATGATAACTATTCATATCAACTAAATTAATGGATTTTTTATATTTTTATACTATATTATAGTTCATTGGGGCTTGTGGTTTCGTGTTCTACAAGCTCTCAAAGAGATTAAATTTAAAGAAATATATATTTTCGATTCAGTGTAGCTTGTAGAATACATATTGAATAAAATGGTATTATTTTTAAATATTAGGATGTCAATTCTCCCCTCTTTCAATAAATTTAAACATCTAAACTTAAACATTATATTAATAATGAAGAATTATTCATTGATAAATAAAATTATTGAAAAACTCACATTGTAAAAGGGTAAACGATGAAACCTATTGATAAGATAAATAGGTAAATATAAATTTCATCCAAAATATATTATTACTAGGTTTAAATCTTGGATAACATTAGATTCATGTGAAGATATGGACATGGAGGGAATGTTTAGTTAAATATATATACTAAAAAAGGTCACTAATCACAATAAATTGAATGAATAATTAGAAAGTAAAGAACCACAAAAACATAAATCTATGATGATTTAAATATATAATTGATTCATCAGATATGAAGGTAATTGGATAAAATTCTTTATTAATGAAATTTTTCCTAATGTTAATGAATTTTTTTCTATCATAGAAAATAAGGTAATATACGCACTTGAAATATTTCTATTTTATAAGCACAATATCATCCTTTGGTTGCGTCTCCATCATTTCTCAATTAAAATCTTACTCCAATAAATTAATATCCAAAAAATAAATTGTTATTCATGAAGCAGTAAAAGAATATTTCAATGGATCATAAGATCTATAAAAGTGAGAAAATTTTTTCTATATATCTCTAACCAATTTGAAAAACTAATATGATTAGAAAAAGTAATAAAATATAGTTAATTAATATCAAACCTGAATAGTAATAGAAGTAGATCATCATTAATATTTATTAATCAAATCCATTAAGTAAAAACTATGACATAGTAACACAGATATCATGTAGGATCGTGATATGAGATACACTCCTAATATTCAATAGTTTTGGGTTTATTTTTTGTAATATTTTCCATATTAAATGGGAAGTTCTTTTCATAAAATAATAATAATATATTTCATATAATGTTCCCATATTATGCTGACCCATAAAATATTTAACATTATGATAAGATAATTACTAAGGAATTTCAATACCTAACTTCTTCCAAAAAATATTTATTGTTGTTATTACTTAAATAATCTTTTAACTAAAACATATACTAAAACAATGGGTTAAATTTCAAAAAATTTCTCCCAATATATCACTAAGTATTATAAACTCAAATCCCATAAAACCAAAAAAGGGGGTTTTTAAAACATTGATCATATGATCAAACATAATCTCATATAACCGTTATGGTATCCAAAGGTCTTAGATTAATGACGAGATATATGATTCTATAAATTAACATCTTCCATATATGTTTAATGAAAAATACCATTGGTAAAAATAAATCTAAAATTTAGTTCTGGAATCCCAATACATAAATACTTCTAGCATTTTATTTCAACATAGGTCCCTCTATAGTATAGAGGATAAACATTAGAAGATGTAATTGAATCGAATAATACCTAGGTTCCCCAAATTTAGTACAATTAACATAAATGAATCCCTAGGAAGAAAGTTGTATTCATTCATTGTACACTTCATTTATTTATGACTATCCACTGATTTATGAACTTCCTTTCTAGATGTAAAAAATATTCCCATTCCTTTGAGAAATTTTTTTGGGTATCTATTAACATTAATTTCATGAATGAATTTGATTCTTCTTTCTTCCACGATCTCCATAAATTGATCTCTTACGGAGCTTCATACTTATATTATATTATATAGTATGATAGGATTTTAGAGTGTAGATTCTTCATCATATTTATGTATAATTAATTAGGTATAAAAATTAGTTATTATATTTTAGTCATCATACCCTTTGGTTTCTCATTGTTTCTACATTTTACTTCAATTTTTGTGATCAAACAATTATTTAGGGTTCCAATCATTGATTATGACTAAAAATCATAGTGGGAGAAAAAATCATAGTGGAATAAATATTTAATAATGTCTAATATTTATAAATCATGAATCCTTAGGTTAAATTTATGACACATTAGGCTAACCCATGTCATTCATTTTAATTAACTATTCAAATACATCATTAGATTTTGTAGTGAAATTTTTATTATCTAAATTATATTTCTTGGAAGTGTTAAACAAGGTGAAAATTAAGTCCCATTATCATGCCCTAGTAATTATTGGGTTAGGATCAATACACTTTTTTTGGAGTTATTACTCCTAGGTAAAACTATAGTAAGACTATATGCACTTGTAGTATCCATACATATATTTATTTCTTGGAAAACCCATATAATATTTACCTTACCTGAACTTTAGTGTGTTCTTCAATACCAATCCTCAAAGTCAATTGTAGGTTATGTTCCATAATCTATGTTTTCCTTAATCCAGTTCTCAAGGTTTATACAAAATTTCCTCTCCTACCACTTATAATGACCCTGACCCCATTTACCAAAAGTATGTGGTTAATTATCTAAATTGGTATAAGATATAATTAATTACATCCTAATGGACCAAATAGTTTATTACTAATGATAAAGTAGAAACAAACTTGATTCCCATATAAAATTTTAATATAAAAATAAAAGTATTTTTTTTGGGAATATCATTATTCCCACTTGTATATGCTTGTACATCATTTATTCTACAATCTTGGATTCATGGGAATAAAAAAAATAGTAATGGTGATCTAAGATACGTAGTAAGAGTTTTGTATAATGAAAGCTATCATGAATCAATAATAATAATAACTTGGATAAGAAAATAACTAAACACAATTTCCATTTAAATAATTTGAGTATAATTATTAGATAAGGTAAAATCAACATAATAATGTAAAAATCTTAACACACGTGCCATTTAATCTATAAACTAATTATGAAATGCATCCGTAGATAATTTTAATGAGAAAATATCATGGTTGATAATTAATATTGAAAGGGAAATAACTAAAAAAATTACATTTAAATGAAATAAATATCATGAATAGATAAGGACCAATCGAGATGGAAAATTATGTTACTGAAGAATCAATCTATTTAGTAAATAAATTCACTATCATAAAAAGATATAGGATAGTTAACATGGAAAGGTAAATAATTGAAAACATATTCCATTTTATAAATAAATGATATTTAAATTAAACCATTAATAATATCATTTTTCAATCTCATTGATAATAATAACTAAATTATTAATTAATTAAATGATTAACTATTGGATGTATAGATCTCATACTTCATGATTCCCCTACATTTTAGATCTTTTACAAGGTTGTTTAAAACTACATGTAGAAACCTGTTTCATTATAACTTACTGATTCTCCTCATGATACTACTTATGCATTGAGGGGATATATATTTATAGGCCCCAATATTCCCTACATATCCAATGAATTTTTCATTTATCAAATAGTCAATTTTATTCATGAACAATGTTCTTTATAATATAATATTATTATTTGGTAAAAAATATATATTTAGTAAAATTTACATAAGTAAACTAATAAATTTTAATGTAAAACACTATATATAGATTTAAATATTTTTTAAGAAGTAAACATATATATAATAAATAATGTAGATATTTTGGTGAAATTTATAGTAAAATCATCACAATCCAATGAATATTATAAGGGAAAGTTGAAGGCAACAAAATCGAATCAAGAAATTTAATTTCATTAATTTCCATGGTAAATATGATAATAAAATAACCATATAATAAATAAAAATGATTTCAATAAAATATATCAATAGTAGAGAATAAGTAATATAATGTTCATTTACATTAATGAATAAAAATTCAAGAAAATATCCTTTAAAACATTATGGAGGAAAATAAATTTTTCACTTCGAATATAACCTTTTAAAACTAAAAATTCACACAACATTTTTTAATAATCTCATATTTAAAAATAAACCATGAATTATATGGATGTGTGTTTAAAAAATTTAGTGGTCATGGAGGTTGGATATTTCATTCATTTCAAATATGTAAAGTCTAAATGTATCAAAAAAATTTAATAAATATATTTGAAAATGGATAAGAAAATTTATGAAAATATTGATTTTGATGAAAAATAATTTTCTACCGGAGAGAGAATTAATATTGGATTTTTATAAAAAAATGGGCGAAAATATTATGTACCAATGAGTAGAGAAATGGTACTATTATATAAATTAGTCATGAATAACCATAGGGAAATAAAATTAAATGTAATAATGATCAAACCATTTCTTGGAATAGAGATGGAAAAATACACAATCTTTATTAAACGTAGATTTTGAAAAAAACCCTTACCGAGATTATAATTTTGATGTGATAAATAACCTATCAATTGATAGCATGTATCAAATTTAAAGCAACATAAAAAAGTTAAATAGAAAAATATATTTTTAAAAGTAATTATACACATTATTATTAAATATCAAAGTCAGGGAAGATGTAAAATTACCTAATTAAAAGAAATTGACTAATGATATTCTTCACCACCTGGTAACATTTTAGTAAAATTAACATTAGATAATATAATTTAAATTTGTACATATAATACCATTAATTATTAATTAATCATGATATATAATGTCATAGGGGAATTATATACACCATTTACAATAAACTAGTTTTCTTATATTACAATATACTTCAATACATAAAAATTGAGGAGAACTCACTTACTTCGCCCTTAGATTTGGTTAATAATGAATTGAACATCTATATATTTTGTTAATGATGTTATTAATTTATACAAGAACCTTATACGTATTTATAATCTCATATATGTTCCCATTAAAACATTTTACCATGGATTTGTTAATAATATTTCATTATTTTCATTCAGTTAAGAGTTAATAACCTTGTTTTCCATTGTGTATTTTTTAGGAATGATTTGGGCCCTTATCATATTACATAGTTCCATAATAGACATATTTATATTAATGTTATAAATATTATTTTTTCATTGGGTAAAATTTTATAGTTATGATTTTAATTTTTAAATGATTAATGGATCACATCACATATTAGAGAAAGTAGGTCGTACATATGCACGGGCGATGTTATAATTTCCTTATTAAGAGAAAGGATAAAAAATAAGATGATATATTAATTTTATATAATCAATATCATGTCATATATATCATATATATTAATTAAATTAATCTTAAATACAATCAATGTTAACTGTAAGGGAAAAAGAAACCATGTTACTTCACGAGGCAGTAGTCAATCGTACACGAATGTGACATTATCATCATTTAAGAAAAATAGAAATTAAGAAGGTATAACTGATAATATAATTTAATAAGTATAATAATATAAACAATAAAATTTATATATATGTGTCAAATAAATCAATATATCTATAATTGAAAGGTGACGATCGAAAAAGAGTTACATCAATTTGTGAGGTTGCAGTCTATCGTACACACGATTAATAGTTTCATTTACCATATGATGGAATAATAGATATATGTAGGTAATTACATAAAAATAATAACATATTAGTATATTTAATATATTTTGTATATATATTATCATAATGTAAAAAAATTTGAATGAATTGGAATAAGTATAAAAATAAAAAATCTCATTCAAGAACGTTATCTCTTCTCCGAACTACTACTTTAAGTTTTCACCAAATATAATTCATGGAGGTAATTATGAATAAAAAAATTGGATAAAGGATTATAGTATGATATTATGTATGATATTTGGATAGGTATTTAACAAACCAAAATCCTTTTTATTTGTTATAAGGGGAGGAAACTGGGTTCCCTTTTATAAGTGGGGGAGGGGATACACATTGAATGTTTGAAAAGATTAAATTACACAAACGTTTTTATAATAAAAAAAATTCAATAAATGGGTTGTTATAAAACTTTAATGGTTATATAGTCATTATATTTCCATAAAAAAAGGTTTGTACATGTAGGTAGGTAACGTTAACCCTTATCATTTTAGTTTAACCATGTTAAATTTGATTTTACCTTTATCATGACAATTAAATTTACCTTATTTTACTATTCTGGATGGTAAAAAATTATGGTGAAATTATTATATAAAACAAACTATTATTAATAAGAATATTTAATATATTTTTTCAAATTTAATTCATCGATGTTGCAAAAACCAATTTATAATTATACTTGCAAACCTGAAAAAATAGCTAGTTTTTAAAGGGAAAAATCTCTTAAAGTCTATAATGTATTAATGTCAAATTCTAAAATCAAATTGATTCCAATGATCTAAATTTGTTATATTTGTATATAATTGAACAAATTTTTCATAAAAACCAATTAAAAATATAATTTATCATTTTAATATATTTAAATGAAAACTCATTTTTAAAAACATATTAGTATTTTCACTATTCATTGAGAAATGATACCATTTAAAAAAATACCTAAAAAATAAATCCAATATAATTTTTATATTTTTATTTATAAAATTAAATTAATTGTTAAGAATTCATTTTATAAAATTTATAATATTTTATTGTTAATTATGTGGGAAAAGTGTCACTAAACTGCATATAAAATACATTTTTTTAGAAAAAGTTTCATTTTATTTTAAATTGTTCTTATTTTATTTATAATAAATAGATAAATATAATTTTTTAATTTAGTTTATAATATTTTAAACATCTAAATAAATTTCTAGGTTATAATTTTGTATAATAATATGGTTCATTTTGGCTTGTGGTTTTTTGTTCTAAAATCTAATAAAGAGATTAAATTTAAGGAAATATATTTCATGGGTTGTTTAAGCTCGATGATGCTTGTCACATACACGATCAAATAAACATTTATTCAATCAAAATATTTATTTTATATAGTTTATATGGTTTAAGAGTTAATTATATAAAATACCTCATTAGTATCATAAATATATATTAAATTCCCCTTTTGGACTATCCTTGTATGGTGGTGAAGGAAAGTGATAGTATGCATAACATAAGTTTAATGGTTTAATTTTTCATAATGGAAATAGGGAGGTCCATTAATGGTTGTAACCTAATTATAATAAATTATCCATATAATAATTTTACTCATGTTATCATTTCATAATGCGGATGTGTAATATGAAGAATAATAAAAGCACATAAATAAATAGAAAAAGAAAGAGGGGTTTTGGAACTTATACCTTACCAATTAGATTTTATCATTTATGAAGGGAATTTACACAATGATATATTTTATATTGTGGATAAAATAACATACTTAATAATTTATATAGGTGTGGAGGATAAAATTGGGAGGATTTTGGGTTCAAATTTATTGTTTTAGTGTGGGAGGAATACTGGATAGGAGTCCCTCTTTTATATCAGAGAATTAGTGGCATTTAGTAAAATACTCTAATATTTTCAATAATGGAAAATCAATATAAATTTAAGATGATCAAAATTTGATTAATTATATTGATCATGGGATATGAGGTTGATCCATTCATCCACTACTTAATTAGAAACATGATTTAAAATTGTTATTCCCTTAACAATTAAGGATACCCCCTTTTTTCTATTTTAATTTAATTCACAATAACTAGATATACAATGACCCAGCCTTGTACATTACATATTATAGTGAATTTTGACAATATTTTATTTAATTTTCTTCCCAAATATCATATATATTTATAGTTTTATTAAATTATTATAAAACCATTCATAACAAACTCACATTGTATTAATGATCCCTTTTTCCTAATAACAATTTTTTCACAACATGAAACTTTAAAAAAATAATTATTTTTAACGAAAAATATTCATAAATATCATCTCGACTACCTTATATCTCTTACCTATCCTTATACCATGTGACTTTTTTAAATTTATGATGACAACACGAATCTTACTAATGGAAATAAATGAAAAGAAACCATTAGTCCTGTGAAATCCTATCATATATTTTCTTTAAAACATTCATTTTTCTTAGAAAATGGCATCATAATTTCAAAAATATCATTATATTAATTTTTAAAAATAAAAAAACGTTCATTAAAACTGATATGTAATCATATAATAGATAATTAGGTAACATGGGACATGATTTTATAAATCAGAAAAACATATACTATAGCTCTCTCAACTACACAAGTCGTAAGAATCATAATTACATTTGAAATTGTAACCACAATATAATTCAAATAATCTCTTATGAGAAAACTAACTAGTTAATATTGTCTCATTAACCAATTCATTGGAAAGAAACAACAGGCCCACCCAACCTCCATTTATTATAGAAGCACCATTCCTTGTAATGAATTCCCATAAACTATAACATAATTATAACACACAAATCCTTCATAAAAGATTCATTCTTGATGGAAATAAATTTTCCATTTTTCAATTGCTATTTATTTTTAGAAAGTTTAAGGCTCATAAATAGGAACATTTCATTTGAAAATATAATTATAAACTTCTAAAGGATGTTTTAAAACATTAAAACAACATGAAAGGTGGAAATTACATCACTGATATATTTATTAAAAACATTTCTATAGGATTTTTCAAAAAAAGTTGAAAGTGTATCTTTAAAATATGATTTTTTTAAATAAAGTGTCTTACATAAAACCCAAAAATATCACTTTTTGAAAACAATTGAGATAAATTACAAAATTACTATTAATAAACATTCATGTCTGTAATAATACATTCATATTATTTTTGAAAACATGTACATGGAAGAGAAATAATTATAAGAATAAATAATTAAGTAATTTATAACGGTTTCTAAATAAAGGCGTCCCATAATAATCATGTATCCTTAATTTTATCATTAGTAATATGAATTTATTATGTGTATCTTCTCTAAATCCCCATATAAAAGTGGTAATACAATATAAGAAAATAATTATTACTTTCAAAAATACTCTAAGAAATAAATTTCTATTAAACTATATGTTTTACCCAAATAAGGAAAATTGGGTTAAGAAATACCATACATCATGATTCCCTTATGGTTTTGGTACTTTAACAACCTCTTTTATATAACCTCCTGGAATGACTCATTGAAGAATATAGATTTTTTCATTGGGTGAGACCAGTATAACTTGTATAAGGGTAAAGTGAGGAGGAGAGGGTACGATAGATAATTAATGAGGTTAAATGATTTTGATTCAAATTTTAATGGTGATGGTGGTATTTTTACTTGAGGATGGACAGTTTTTAATGATTAAATAATGATGATTTTATATTTAAATACAACCACTTTGATTTGGAACTAATTTCCATTACATTTTCTTATAATTAATGTTATTGATAATTTTTAGGGTCATGAAATAACTCAAAAAACCATGAATGTTTTTATTTTTTTTGTTATTGTAATCCTATACCTTTGCACTTTAACCCTTTTCATCATTTTTCTTATACCGAGTTGTTTGTAATTTTTAACCCCTATATCATTAAATTAAATTAAAATAAAACTAAACATACAACCTAATTCATGTATTAAGATTATATATATGGAGTTTATTTTACCAAATTAAATTCCTAAAAATTGAAATACTAGATTTAAAAATAATCATGGGGAAGCAATAGTAATGTAGGTTTTTAAAGGAACATTTTCAAATGATTCATATTTTTTTATACCCAATTTCAAAATAAAATTGTTTCTAATGAAAATTTCTTATTTTATTTTATATAATTTTAATATTTATACATAAAAACAAATTGTATATATTATTTAACTATATAAATAAATTATAAAGAAAACATCTTTTTAATTAAAATTCAATGTTATTCATTATTTATCAAAAAATGAAATTTCTCCAAAAATTCCAAAATATCTCCATAATATAATTCTGATATTCCAATTTCAAAAATAAATTTATTTATTTTCAAATAAAATCTATTAAATTATGAAAATTTATTCTTAAAATAACATCTCCTTCTATATATGATAATATTTCTATTTAGAAAAATTTACATTTTTATGATCTAAATTGTATTTATTATTATCTAATCCATTTAAATTTATTGGATGAATTTAAAATAATTTTATTAGTTTTATAAAATATAAATGTTATTAACATATTTAACTTATATTTATTAATTTAAATTATTATGATATATTTTCATTCTTGGATAAAATAGTATTTTATAGAAGAAACACTCAATATTCAATTGGTTTTTATTTTCATTTATTATTAATTAGTAACCAATGAATTCATCTTATAAGAATGAGTAAACTATATTTTTATAATTTAGTTAGTAACATTCTTTTCTGCCATTACAATTCATAAGTGATAACTATCACATTGATATCACAGTATATAGTGTTTTGATTAAGATTAATGTGATGTATCTTGATGACATTTAAAATAGTTATTCCTTCAGAAAATATCGGGATTTTACATTGGACAACATTTAGAAAAGTTTTCCCTTGAAATTTTTGAACTCAGGAAAACAAATCTAGGGTTGTGAAATTTTCAAAATACCTTTTTTAAAACCCCACATTGAAAAAGGGTCAACAAAAAATCAAATCAAAATGTGAAAAATTAACGAATGAAGTTCACCCATGATAACACATACCGGGATTAAATTTAAGAAAAAATAGACATTGATGATAATTATAACTACTATATTCTTATAAAGATTGGTCATGAATGTGGTTATTTTAATGTTAACTATCAAAAAATTGCAATGCTATGAAATGTTAAAAGGCCACTAATTTCCCATTAGAAAGAGAAACTTGAAAACATTTTTTGTTTGAAAATTATTTTTAAAATATTTGAATAATTCCTTTACAACCATAACCAATAAAATAAGGTAATATAATTAAATGACATATAGATATTCATCATCCTATTTTCTCCAAAAAATGTTTATTCATGATGAATTTTCATACATGAAGCATTAGAATCCCCTACTATGGATCAAAAAATTGAAAAAATTTAAATTTTCTTTTTCTCATGTCTCTAATAACTAAACAATAAATTTTAGTACAATATAATGTAGTTCTCTAGGGAAATATTCTTTTATATCAAAAAAATCAATTAAATATCTAAAATTCAAGAGTATTGCCCAGTGTTAAACATATATTATTCAAAAAAGAACTATACTTATGACTAATAAAAATGATCCAGACTAAATATGAAACCCAAAAGTCAAAAATATTTGACCACATACTCTTACAAGATAAATTTAATATTAATATTTAAATAATATTAATCTCCATTAAAGTTTCATACATAAATGTAATTTCCATATTCACATAATCATTTCCATAAATAACCTGAATCACCATAAATCATATATGATTAAAAAAGATAATTCATCCTTTATTTATCAAATTTAAACCCATAGTATTCTATTTACATTTATTATATATGGTCCCAAAAATATTTAATGTCTTCTAAAATAATATCAATCATTTAATCCCAAAATAAATTTTCTGTCCAATGATTATCATTATGATAAATCATATGATCCAAAAATAATATTATTTTTCATTGATCAAATCATTTACATAAAAAAATATCATATAAACTAGGACATCAAATTTTCATGTGGTAGTTGATGCACCATTATCGCCCTTCCATTGTGGGTTCGATCCCTATGGAATTGACAAATATGATGGGTTGTCACCAATCCTATGTGTTATCTATTTTATATAACTATATTAATATAATATATATAATATTATTGGAATGTAAACAACATCCTAAAAATAAATTTAATATATTTTAACATCAAAGGATACCTCGTACCATTCGTTTTTCATCCCAAAAAATAAGAACCATAATTACCCCAAAAGCAGAGATCACATAAACCGTAAAGTTTATCTATACAATTAAACATATGTCTTTGAAATTAATGATAATTTTTTATTAGGTAACATTCAATAAAAAGACATATTAATCAGAACAGTTACATCTACATCAAAAATTTAATAAGATATAATAGAAATTCACCAAATTACTCCTATAAAATGAAATATGAAAATAGTAGTGGTGATTTTAAACAAATGGTATTCTTTAAATATATCACCACATCAAAAGATTTTAATTCTTATTTGGTGGAATCTTAGTCATTGAACATTCTTCATAATAAATTAATAATGAATTTACATTATATTTCACAATAGCGTATTCTTGAAATATATGATATAAATTTATATCTCAATGACCCATAAATATCAATCAAATCATGTTTCAAAATTTATTGATAATAAAATAATTAATTCATAAAAAACATATTCATAGTTTTTATTGATGTTCCCTTTATTTATAGTATGTTTTTCTACATTAAAAAATTATTTTTTCAAGAAAAGTCTAGTATTTTTCTTTTTATTACTGTTTCAAGAGTTGTTATCAATAATTTAAATGAAAAAGAGACCATAACCCATATAATTTTTATAGAAATTAATAGGTGTTGGATATCTCGTCCAATTTCTTGGAGAGGATTTTAATATTGAAGAATATATAAAATTAATTTAAAAAAGAATTTCTTATAGTAGTTATGGTCAAATCATCGGGGAAGGATGAGAAATATGCACAATATATCTTTCCTTATATCATGAAAAATGATCAATAATATGATAAAAATAACATCACATAAACACAAAATTAATTATTGAAGAAAAATAGTCAGTATAGTAAAGAAAATAAAATAAAATAAAATATAATAAAATAATCCTTCAACCCCCTAATATATAAGTTGAATTTAGGTATTTATTATATCCACCTAAATTACAATCAAACTCTATAATTATCTATATGATAATAACTCGTGTGTTTATATATGATCTCCAACTAATACTCAAATAAAATCTAAACCTCTGAATTTATCAAAACTCTAATCCAATAAAATATACATAGACCTGACTTCGAAAATTATATATTATATTGAATTTTTGCTTATATTAATTTCATTTCATTTCAAAATAAATTTTAGTTTTAGTGTTTTAGAGATTTTGGAAAACTCTTTCATAAGAATCCCATAAATTACAAATGAACACCATTTATTAATATCTATTTTTCACTAAAGGAAACTTTTTGACATAAAAATGATTTCTTTTTAATGAATAATATTAATAACTTTCAAAATACATCTACATTTCTATTACCCATCCTTATACTCTGTTAAAAACATAGTAAAACAGGTGATGAGAAAGATTGATCAGTAAGGTACATAAAAGAAATGAAACCATTAGTCTAGTGAAATATGATAAAATAAATTATGTAAAACATAACGTTTTACCATGAATAAAGAATCATAATTTCAAATGGATCATAATATTATCATTTTAAATCAAACATTATTCATGAAAACCCACAATGAAGCATTTAATATTCATGTCGAAAACATGGGATATAATTTTTTATATCAATCTATGAAATATTGTATCTCTCTTGGATGCATATGGTGTAACCATCATAGTTAAATTTAGAATTATCACTAAAGTATTATTCCTATAATCTCATAGGATAATCCGAATAGGTTAATTTTTTCACATTACCCAATGAATTTGATATTTATAACAAATTCACTCACCCTATGTTTATCAAAGTAACACCTATGCACATAAATAGTTTCCAAGAACTATAAAATAAGAATAACTCATAAATCCTTCAAAAAAACAAACATTCATGAAGAATATAAATCATCCATTTTAAAATCACTAATCATTATTTAAACATCCAAAAACACATATATGAAAACATTAAAATTGAAAATAAAATTGAATACTATCAATTAATGTTTCAAAAATAAATTGACATGAAAGAACGTAATTACATTCTAGACATATATTTTTTAAAAAACATCCTTTTATTATTTTTTAAAAACAGTAAAAAGAGTACCATTAATAGATGATTTTTATCATGAAATCCCCTTAAATAAAACTAAAGAAAGATACCTTTTCTAAATCATATGAGAAAAAAAGAGAATTCCCATTTTAAAACATTAATATATATATAAATAAATTCTATAAAACCCTTTTGAAAATATTGAATTTAAAAAGAAATATTTTTTAAAAAAAATATTTAAAATAATTTAAACTATTAACTAGGTAGATATTCCCTTAAAAATAAGAAATAATTTAGGTGATCATTAATCAAATGAATTGAAAATGTGTATCAACTATAAACTACCTTAAAAAGTAATAAATACATCATAAGAAAATCATAATTCATTTGACACATAATATAAGTAAGATATTATCCATGAAGATTACGTTTAACCCATATAATGGAATATGGGTTATGAAATCTCTAACATCATCCTTCATTATAGTTTTACCTACTTAAACTCATTTTTGATATAACCTCCTTGAAGGACCCGTTAAGGGCCCTATATTTCTTCTTTGGGTGAGGCCAGTAGGACATGAACATGGGGAGTGTGAGGAGGTGATTTTTACCAGATATTTGAGAAGAATCGTGGATTTTGAGTAAATATGGGGTGGTGATAGATGATATATATACGTGGGGAGGTACGATTTTTAGTGATTAAATAATGATTATTTTATATTTAAGTAATCCACATTGAGTTGGAATTAATTTCCAAAATTTTGGATGGTAAATATTAATTTGAAATTATATTTAGGTTGTATATATACTACAAAAACCCAATAAGTGTTCTATTTTTATGTATTTTAATCCTTTACCTTTTAACTTTATCCTTTATCACTATTTACTTATACTGATGTAAATGTTTTTTTAACCATGAAATTTTTTTATGAGTAAAATTGCAATTGACCATGACACATAATATTTTACATCAAATTAAAAATATGGAATCCCTTTTTACAAATTAAATTCACATAATTGAAAAAATTAGGTTTAAAATTATTCTCGTAGAAGCAATGGGAAAGAAGGTTTTTAAAGTGAAAAGGTCCATATGTTTGAAAGGTTTTTATGTCAAATTTTCAAATGAAATTGATTCCAATGACAAAAATTGGATTTATATATGTATAATTGAACTAATTATACTTAAATAAATGTGTAAATAAAATTTAACTAAAATAGTAAGTTATAATAAAATTTATTTTTTACTTAAAATTCAATATCTTTTCTATTTGTAAAAATTAAATATTCACCGAAATACACCAAAATTTCGACCCATGATAATTCAGATATCAAAAATTAAAAAATGATGTTCATTATATAAAATAAAAATTAAAATGTTTTCAAAAAAAATTAAAACAGGTTCTCCATCAAGAAGTGGCAAAATATATTTTAAAAAATATATTTTTTTTAATCAAAATTTAATATATTTTTATCTTAATCCTATCAAACATTTTGGTTGAATTTAATATAATGTCTTAGGATATAAAAAATATTAACTTCTTTAGTATATTTTCCTAATAGAGATTAATTTAGTTTTTCAAAATAATATTTATTTATGGGCATAAAATAGATTTTTTATAAAAAGCATATATTTTTTATTTAATGGGTTTTTATTTTATCTTCTAATTAATTGATAAATAATGATTTTGTTTTTTGTAAACATGAGTAAATCATATTTTCAAATCTACCATTTTAACCTAAAAATGAAATTATAATTACTAGGAAATTTGGACCAAATTATTAGAAATTTTAAATCCTGATTTTTTTATTTAAATTTTCAAATTTATTTAAATTAATTTTAACATACTTAATATATAATGTATTAAAAGATAAATTATAAAAAATGTAAATTAAATTATAATACGTGAAATATGAGTTTATAAATTAAAAAATAAAATTATAATTACAAATTCACCTAAGAAATACTTACTTTATCTTATATAATGTTTTCATTAATATTTAATTCACACTTATTTACTAATAATGAAATAAAACCGTAAAATTAATAAAAATTGTATATTTCACAATTCACCTAAAAATACAATGTTAAAAAAATCATTGAAATTAATCGTAGGTTTGTATTTTTGTTTTCAATCCAAAAATAATTTTCAAATTATAAATATCTGTTTCTAGCACTTGAGAAGTCAATATTTTTTTAAAATCCAAAAAAATTAAAAAAACTAGTCAAATTGAAAAATAGATTTCCAGATTGATAATTATTCTTTATTAGTATTTCATTTCAATTAATAATTAATCTATTGGTAATTTATTAATAAAATTATCCTTATATTTTGTTATATTTCTGTAAAATATACTCAATTTATTGAATGGAATCCCTAATTTTAGAAAAAATATATATTTTAGGAATAATATGATTTGCTAAGATTTTTTAGATATACTAATTGAATTTAATTAGTATAAAAAGTGGTGTTTATTTTTTTGAATATACGTAATTTATATTGTGTTTTACTCTAATTCATGCCTAAAATTTTCATTTCCTTATTTCAATGCTCATATTTATTATTTATATTTTTACTAAATTTCATAATATTTTTTAATTCTATGTTTCATGTAGAGATGGATAGATAACAATATATTTATTTTAGGAAAATATATAGTAATTTATTAGGTCAATATATCGACCCATTCAGACTCATTTTTAAAACATGTTTCATGTCATATACTATTAAATACATTTTAATTTGACCATTTTATATTTTACTATGGTTATTTTTTTACCAATGTAACTTATCTTTTATGAATAATAAATAATATGCTATATAGTTTATAATTTCAACATAATAATATAAAATTTGAAATCCATTTAATTTGATTCATTATATAAAAGGGAAAAATTAATTTTAAACAAAAAAGTAAATAATGTATTAAAGAAAAGTTCTGAAAAAAATTTCTATTTATTTAAAAAAAATTTAATATTTCTTTTTTAAATATAATCAATTTTTTTAATTCAAAATATAACATATGAAATTAAAATATTTTATGAAAAATGATTTCATAAATTTTGAAATAATTCTTATAAAGTAACAATACTATAAGGGAGATAATTCTTAAAATAATCTGTTGTATTATTCATTTAAATTTAAAATTAAGTACAAAAAAATCAACAAGAGATAATATTTAAATGGTAAAAAATAAAACAAACTTAATTTTATAAAACTAAAATAATAAGTTGTATTTATTATCTTATAAATAAAATAAAAACTATAATGAAAAAATTACTTTTTTAATAAAGGCATATTTTAAACATAAATTATTTTAAATCTTATTTTATATCATTTTTTTTAAAAAACATTAATATATATATATTAGTTTATCAATCAAAAAAGTACCTAATATAAAAAAATTTAAACTATTATAATTTTAATTTATTTTGAAAAAGTATAGTACCTCCTTTATAAATAGGTTATGAAAAACAAATCATTTTGGAAATATTGATCAAAGTAAAAATTATTATTTATTTAGTTTAATTTATTATTATATTTTTATCCACTATTGAATTTATAATTTATGTACAATTAATATTTAATAGTTTTTATTTAGGTATTTCATTAGTTAGAAATTGTGTGTGACACAATTTGTTGAATATGGTATTAATATAAAATGTCGATAATACTGGGATATTATAGAGTAAATTCCATTCACATAAAATAAGAAATAGACTATGGCATGGTGCATTCTCATTTTGATATTTTTGTACCACATACCATGTGTCCATTGAGACCATTGATGGAGGGTGGAACTACCTGAACTGAGATACTGGTTGAACATGTTGAGTTTCCCCATTGGCCCTACATATCAAATACATCATCAAACCCATCTTCTATATCGATCCCTAAATTCTATATAGATGAATGTATATAACAAGATGAATTTAATTAGATTACATGCTATGTATCCTTAATTTTTTTGTAAAGTGTATTTTTAATCCTAAAAGAATTTCATTTCATCTTTCCTGGGAGACAGATACGAGTACGTAAGTAGTCATTCTAGAGATTTTTTCACATAGAATAAGATATCATTAACTTTTTGAAAATAGATGTGATACATGAGGAGATTTATATTTTTTCTCCCCATTTTAATTATAGGTTTGACAATTAGGACTGACCATGATGATTGGAGAAAACATAAGATTAGAGTCTCTTGAAAATAAGCGAAATAATAAGGCATGAGTCCCCCTCATTATATCTAGAGCTCAATACTCCTCCATTTACATGGGGTGTTGATCCTCTTTATTTTACATAGGGACAGAACTCCCTTGGATCTAAAAAAGAATGAGACTTCTACAACATATATTGATTCATAAAATCTTGAGTAAATGTGTATTTCATGTCCTATTTACATAGATATTTTTACTCCCTTTTTTACATTATTTAATGATTGGGGTGAAAGTGATCTATCAAGGTTCATTACTTCATGAAAAAATAACTTCCTTAAGTGAGGCCCTTGTCCACTACAATAGTTTTTTTAAAAGAAACACATGTCGAAATGTAGGGTAGTAATGAAAATTAAAATTTCAATACTCCATTCTATAATATTATTCTTGTTAATGTTATATGTTTCTCTAATGTGTTTATATGATTATAGAAATGTACATGAAAATTATAGGGTGTAGTACTCCCTCAACTTTTTTAAAATTTTCAGAGTGGCTAGGGATATTTATTATTGTTTTTTTTGGTGACATAGAAAAGTAGAATGATATGAATATTATACACTATAAAACATAATAAAAACACCATTTCTTCACTAATACAAACCTATAATTTTGTTGTCAACTTTAGACACTGTGAGCCTTTCAATAAATTAATCAATTATAGTTTCTTAGGTAAATAATTATTTCATGGAGAGATGTGATTATTTGGGTACTCCTATATAGCTTGGATGTATATTTGTACAAAAATATATAAAATCTTTTTGTTCCTTCTATTTAACATGTTGTTATGGAGTTTGATGAAACATATCAATTTTCATTGAATTATGGTTTTAGGGGTGTCTCATTGAGTTTGTTTATACTCACCCATTAATGGGATTTTTGCCCAAAAATATTTTTCCATGTAGACGACACATAATTTATAGTTTTTGTTGGAGGATTAGAATATTGTTTATCTCATTAAATGATTTTTGTTGTTGATTTTTTATAGTTCATGATAGTGGTGTTGGTCTTTGTAGTTGGAGATCAATCACCTATTCATTATATCTGGGAATATATTTTCCATTGTACCTGTTTGATGGGTTTGGATAATTTTCCAGATATATATTTCATATTGATTTTTCTTATGTGGGGATACATTAATCATGTGATTTTTTATATATTAATTTTATATTGATAAATATCTTATATATATATATATATATTAATTTTCCATAGTTATTTTTTAAATTTTACAAATGAGAAAATTTTATTTCGGTTTAGAATAACTTCTACTATGTTTTTATGACCTATTTTTGATAGACTCACACCCATTGAATATTTTATGTGGGATTGTGATGGCACACTCAATATTATTAAATCCTGATTGGGTCCCTAATGATTCAGGTATTCTTAGAGTGGTATCAAAGTCAGGAATACCCTTATAAATGTTAATTTGAGTTAACATTCATATGAGGATTGTTTTGGGAATTTAAAGAAAAAATTTATTGCGGATGTCGAATTGTGTTATCTGACCACTGAAAACAATGTTGAAATTTCAAAAGAAATCTCTTTTCACCTGGACTCTGATAACTTTTTAATTAACTCAGAGCCCTATATAACAATTTTTAGTGTACATGTATTTTGATATTTGAAACAAATGTGAATTTTATTAAACCATAGTGTTTATCATATATAAAACCATCCAAATATATTTTAATTATGGGTTCAACCATTACATATCCAACTCTTATTTAGTTTTAGGATCATGATGATCTCAGATAAGTTATTGACCCTCCCAACACTAACCATCCAAGAAACAAGGTATTGATATATAGACAAGGTTGATTGATATTCATGACCATATACTAATGTGGATCCTAAACGTTTTTATTCTTAGTGTTCAACTTATTTTAGTGTGTATGGTAGTTTCTCATATGTGGGATTCGTCCAACAAATAGATAAGTTCATTGCATGAGTTTTTAGAAATAGTGGACCCTTATATTTCAATGGGATTATAAAATTCACATGACTTAGGATCTGATAGGGTCAATGACTCATGAGATTCTATTTTTTGGACATTTGTTTTCTAGATGATGATTATTGCATTGAGATATCTACATGGTTTAAAAAACCTATAATGGATTATGTTTTACTCAGACTCCAAATTGGATTAACCTACCATCGTTACATTTTGAGCCTGTATTTATGGTATTAGAGGCATCAATAATGGTGTAATTTATATAAAATATAAGTCCTTATAGGGTGTCATGACCATATCTTAGTTTGTTTTGGAGATCATTTTAATCTTGAGGTATATTATAACCATTATTCCTAATAGGTTTCATTCAGTTTTTATTTTTCGAGAAAAGGACTTCATAGTGAACGAATGTTGGTAGATGTTATTTTTTATGGAATAACTCTATTGTATTGGATGTATCTAGGAAATATTTTTGAGGATAACCAGGGTGATGTCAAGGATAGACCTTGACATAAGACAATAATTAAGATAATATATTCTATAATCGTCTGAAACTTTAAAAAATAGTAGTTATCTTCAGATGAGAAATTGGTGGTATATAAGCTATTAGAGATAGTTTATCCTTAAATCAACACATACAATAACCACCTTCAGATAGTTATTTTAAATATTTTATAGTTAATAGTCAGACTTATATGTTGATGAATCTAGTGTGTGGACGTAGTTTATATATATATATATATATATTAAAAAATATGGTTTAATTAATTTCATATTTTTATGATTTATGGTATTAGTAGATTTAAGAGTGATACATTTTTATAACCCCAGTTGCTAAAAATTCATAAAATCGTGTAGATTCCCTATGCATACTGAATTGGATAGATTATTTTGATAATAGTGATAGTCTCTCATTGACTCATCTGGTATTGTTAGTCTACTCTTCAATGATAAGGATGTATTTCATTAGATACTTTTCTGGTAGAGATGAGGCCTAGTAGTCTTATACCTAATATGGATTTTTTAACTCTATTATATTATTGAATATGGAGAAAGAATATAGCATGTGAGGTGATATTTAATATCATTTTTCTTATATTCCTCCTATGGTAAGAATAAATTTATGTGATATGGTTGTAGTAGAATATATACTTCTATTTAATGTTATGGAAGACTTGGATTACTTATGATGGGAAACCTGTTAATTTTTCATGTATCATGAGCACAATGTTTTAATTAAACCGCATTTTAGAGAATATATTACAACTATTTATGAATTTTATGATGGATGTACATGTTGTGTTCTTATTGAACATAGATTTAATCTTTTCTTATTAGTCTTTTAGGGTTAATGGTGGGTATTTGGATTCATTGAATATTAAGGAACAATACTTTATTCATTGAATATTAATGTTAAACAAGGAGTTATAGATGAAATTTGTAAATTCTAATCAATGGAGAAAGATTTGATTAGAGTTCCACAAGAGTGGTGTGATGGATGATGTCCTAGGAAATGAATTCCATGATTAATTAATGAGAGGATGATCTTTTTAAGGTTGTATCAAAGTATATGAATTCTAATTAATATAAGGAGATGATAGAAACCATCAAATGATATAATTGTCATGACACCCTTCTTTTTTGTGAGATAGGTCCATAGTATAGCACCACGTGATAGTAGTATGAATTTACAATTTAATAAATCATATGTGTTCAATTTGATGTGAAGCATGAAATACTAAAAAACAATGTAGAATTCATCAATTAATTATTGTAAAATAATAATATATTAATTGAAATATATTACATAGAATCTAAATAAATAATAATTAATAAATTTACCAATGGAATGAAACCCCATATAAATAAAAAAACTAAAAAATTGAAATTATTATCATGATATTATTCCATAAAGATCATACTACTTATATAAACTATATAATTTATAAAACAAGAAACAAATAATATAAAATAATGAAAAAGAAATTAAAAAATAAGGTGAATGTTTTTAATATGTATCTAATTCTATATATAAGTATGAAATATGTCCATTATATAGAAAATTTACTGTTTATGGTCATTGGACATATGATCATTCGATATTTGAAAATTTGATGTCATTGGATATAATTTTCTCTAATATGAACATTATAGTTTCTTAGTTATAAATAATAAATTAGATAAGATATAATTTATATTCAATAGATAATCTAGGAATAAAATTAAAAAAAAATTTACTAATTAATATGCTTTATTATGTAAATATGTATTTTTATTCCTTAAAAATTATTATTATTGTTATTATAATTATTAATTTAAGAATTTTATTGATTTATTATAGAATAAAAAATGATCATCATACCAATGGGTTCATATAATTAAATGGTTAAGAGATGATTAATTTATTTTTATGGGAGGTGATTAAAATCATTTTATTCTAAAAAAAGATATTTTTCAAAGAATTTTTTTAATGTTTTGGTATTTTTATATTAATAAATTATATTTAAAACTTTAAAAAGTTTATTATATTAAAATTTAATGTTCTTATGTATAGAAATATGTAATAAAAATCATTTATTTAGTAATTTATATAATCAAAACACTTTTTCTAAAAAAAAAATATCATCGAAATTATCTATTTCAATATATATATAATTAGTTCATTTAAAAGTTAAATTAATCATATGAAAAAATTGAATTTGGTTAAATGGATTGAATATTTGGAATTAACATGTCCAAATTTGATAATTTAGTCGATTATATATATATTTTTTGAAAATAATAGGTTACCGAGGAAAAAAATTAGGTTACCATAGTAAAGATAAAACGAGGTAAGAGGGTTAAATTAAGGTGAAAGGGTTTAAATTTATCCTTAAAATGATTGGATTAATTGATTAATTACCGAACTTTTTCATATTTATATTTTGGATCCACTTTAAATGTAAAATGGAACCTTTCACAACAGGGAATGAATATATGTTGAATTTCCTCTCTAAAATACATAAAGACCCCTCCTTTACCCCTCTGAATCCTGTATTTTACATTCTATATCTATTTTATAGATGTGAAAAATATCTATAATAATTTTTTTCCAACTTTTGGTATCTTTTGGTTCCATAAATAAGTCTTCAATACTATATTATGAAAAAACCTCCTTTGTAGAGAAAATTCATCAATGAAGCTATCTAGTTCTTCTCTATCATTTATATTTACATTCACATCACAAATATTTTAAATTACCATTAAAAAGGGTAATTATATATTATTAACATCATTATTCTTCTATGAAAATTATTTTACCATTATATATCTTCATACTATAACTTAGTTATTACTGTAGAATGTTTTTTTGGGTCGGTTCAATCACGTAGAAGACAGTTGTTTCCCAAAAACCATAATTTTATTCATGGAAGTGTACAAAGATCTTAATATTTGCTATTTATGTTATTAAATAGTAATTTATGAAATAAATGTTGTTTTATTGGTTATATTAAAAACCAATGATTATTCTAAATGACCTTCTATTTATTAATAAATTACCTAAAACATTCTGATCATTATTTTTATTCTCCGAAACCATAAGCATACATTCTATAAAATGAAAATGGATTGAATAAATATTATCAATAAAATGATTAAAATTCCATTTATAATCTAGGTATAGAAATTTTTTTCAATGAATGATTATCCACATCCCCATTATGAAAATTCTATGAAAAATTAAAAAATATTAACATCCAATGATAAAAAAAATAAAAAATTATTACATATGTTACAAATGATTATAAATAATTATTATGAAATGTTATATAAATTAATAAGAATTTTAATTTAGTGATTAATATTTATTACATAAAATTTTATGGGGAATATTTTGATGTTATGACTAAACATATGAATTTCTATTCCATTCACTTTTTGAAATCAAGAATATCTACGAATAAATTACAATTAATGGATTTTTTTACTTTATCCCTAAAAATATATATAATCCCTTATACATTGTATTTTTAAGGATTAACTTCTCTCATTACCATTTTCCATCCAAATATAATTCACTTATAATGGTGTTTCTATGTGGAATTAAACTTATTTTTTATTTTCACTCAAGAATATTATTCTTATGTGACTATTTTCATACATTTTTATGGATATAATTATCTCTAAATATATTATTTAATACTTTTATTTTATATTCAATTTTAATGTATTTACTTAAGTGTGAAATGAATCATTTTTAAAAAATTTCCCACATTTTCTATTTCCTTTATAGTTTTCTCTCTTTTATTTTCGAAGCATTAATTCCATGTTCCCATTATCAAAGAAATAAATTCTTTGTCATTAAAAATATTTATGATAATTTCATAACTTTTATAATATAGTTATAAAAATATGAAGGATATTTATCATTTTTTATGAAGTACTATAATGATTTTTTAATTGTTTATATATCTATATAAACATCTGTGAATGTTCCCTAAGATTCAACAAGGGAAAACATCAATGTATTTATCCACATTATGTATATGGATGATTAATTATCATGCCTTAATATGATTCTTTTGAGTCTAATTTCATTATAATGGTCTTACTATCCTTTTAAATAATTATGAATTCTTTCTTATGTCATTTATATATATATTTATTCATTATTTTATGGGTCGAATGATAATTATATAACCCTCCCACAAAATAGGTATAGATTTATATCTCATGAAATGACATCTAAGTTGTTTGGATGATAACCAAATCATCTATTTTATGTGAATTGTTCTTGTATGTGACAATTTTTTATAAAACATTTATATAAAAATGATTTTTTAATTTTATGTTTTTCCTTATCTCTTATATTCTAAATTCCTATGTTATATTTCCTTGTATTATGATATTTTTTCATTATTCCATATATTTATGCTGAATTTCACTTTTTAACCTAAAATTATTATGTTTGGATTAAACAATTTTGATCTAAGTTTTATTGGTTATAAATTACAAATGTTACATTCAGGTACCTATATTATGTTTAAATACCCACATTTTTATCTTTTTCTCAGTTATAATATTCATTTAATATATAATATGTTAACCCTTTACTAGGAATCGAATATCACAATTTCAAATGAATCCATTACCCAAAACATTATAAATATTATTATGTATGATATGGAAGGAATGATATAATGTGCGTAGAATATTTTAGGGACATTTTGATGAATAATTGTAAAATAATTGGTATTGTATGTAATCTTTATAGAGACATAACCTATAAGCTATCAGGCGTGGGTTTCTATGGGATATAATGAATATTTCAGTAAAATGACTAAATATTTTTCTATTTTATGGTTATGTTTTCAAATATATAGTATCATATTGAGTTTTAGTTAACCTTTGGTATTCAATCCTATTTATTAAGGGGATAACACAAAATTAACATTAGTTAAGCCAAAAGTGTCATAAGTTGAACATAGTATGTTACATGTTTGGGTGATGTTTTCACAATCAGAGATAAATCATGTTTTATTTTAAATTTAATATGATTGTTTCTTGAGGATATAACTATTTAACAATAACATTATTGATTTTTGGTTTTAGTGAATAAAAAAACTATAAGGAACCATGTTAATAATGAATTTTAGTGACAAAGAATTGATTTTCATGGTAAGAAAATTAATGGGATAAGTTCCGGAGTGAAAAAATATTGTGTTTATTCTCACATAACACTCTCTAGTTATGAATAATATAATAAAACATGTATAACTTTTAGAAATTGTGTATATAGAATAACTCTCTAACGAGTCCTTCATGTGGAAGAAAAAACCGTACACTAATGGGTCTTCAAATCTAATATTTTTCATGAAATGGAATAAAAAATTGTTCATATACATTTTTGTTCCTTAGTTCTTAGTGCATAAAAAGGATGATTTACTAGTTTCTCATTTGGAAGTTGAATATAGACAATAATATAATATCTTTGAAAAAATATGGTTTGAGGAAAAAATTGACTCCATATGGTAGGAGTTTAAGAAGATATTTTTTCAAAAAAGGCATTCCCAAAAATATTCACACTAAAATAGAGAGAAAATTAATTAATCTGATTCAAAATGATTATGAAACCATTAGCTCTTATGAAGAATAATTTATGATATTTTGAACGTATTTTTATAATTTAATCATTTCAGTCAAAAGAAAAGTTGATCATTTTTTATTATCATAAAATAAACGATCTAAAATACGTTGGCTACAAGATCCAATTTTAGGTTTGTAAAACTTGTTTTATGTACTCGTATATTTCAAATGAAAATAGGATATTACCACTATTATTAGAGTTGTGGGGGAATTGAAAATGGAGTTATTTTTGGAATCCCAAAAGGCATAACACATTGAGGAAATAATTTTATTCATTATACATGTCAATAAAATTAGAAGAATCCTTGTGGGATTTTCATTCAATGAATGAGGAAATTCATTACCTATCTTGATGAATGGATGCATGAAGAAAAATCAAAACATGATGCAAATTTTAAAACCAATGAAGTCTATGAAAATCAAGGAATAACCAATTAAAACACGCACACATCAGTTACTTAATTATAATGAGTGTATAAATTACACAAACCAGTGAACTAATTCAATGATTAATGAAAACAATTGATTTGAACAACCTCCAATGACAATGGGGAAATGGATGTCAATGTGGTTAAGCAAACACTAATTATATCATGATTCATTAAGTGGGGCATGCAATAGTTTAATGAATGGAAATCTCTTTATCATTAAAATAACTAAAAGTTACTTATTTGATTTTGGTTCCAAACACTTCTTTATATATTGAAAGCATTATAATATCATTAACATACCACCCCAAAATATATATAATAATTTATTTATGAAAATGCATAGTGACACGATGAATTTATTTCGAGTATATAACTCATATTTGATATATTCTTAAGTTGACATTCATCATATAAATATTTTAGTCTCCATTTAGTTTAAATTAAAGTGAATTTGAGCCTAGATTATCACTCTCTAAATAGATATCGTATTATTTTACATGATTGGTATTTTAAATTTCAAATCCCAAATAAACCCATAATCTTTTTTTATAGAAAGTGCTACTATGAACTCCATATGGAAGATAAATCCCCTATATGTTTTAAGTTACCTAATAATGTGATATATTTAACTCAAATGGTTTGAAAAAAGATGAATATTGAAGATATTCCTATTGTGATGTAATACGTAGATGGATTTATAATAGTGTTTCATGGTATTCTACCATATCATGATGTGGAGTATTCTATTTAACATAGACATGATGAAATGATAATATCAATCATTTATATGCAATTGACAGAATTTAATTATAGAAGTAAAATAATAATCATCAATATAATTAGGTTAATGATTTTATATATACAAGTGCTTCTCGAAGGGGTGAACTAGTCCTCTTTGTGTATAATAAGGATAGATAAATACATATATACATTTATTTTCAGTATCTTAATTGGATTATAATCAAGAACATGTGTAATATTCCCCATATTGATGATTTTGTGGGTCAAATACATAGTGTTAAATAGTTCTCATGGATTGAAATTTCATCTTAATATAATCCATTAATGGTGAAATGAGACAGTATAATCTATACTTACCTTTGTATCACTTATAAAACTACAAGTTCACAGTGATGAATTTGGACTAACAAATTTAGTTATTATATTCATGGATTTGATGAATATACTTTTTAGTTATTATTTTATCAATTTTCGGTAGTCTTTTTTTTATAAAATTTTCAATTATTACATGATTATTGAAGATTAGAAAAAATAATATTTTGTTGAAGATTGTGTAAAATTAAAAACCTTATAAAAAATTTAAAAACTATGAAATATTTGAACACAAATAATCATTCTAGGTTCAATTATTTAATAGTTAGGGTATGTTTTTGGACACTTAAAAGTCATTGGTGATTCAATAATTACCCATACCAACCACTATAACAAAGAATCACATTTATCCAAGGTTTTCTAGATGCAATAAATTATTTTTATACAATTTCATATGACTGTCAAATCTACTATCTATATTTACTCCAAAAGGATTAATGTTCTGCTTGAAATATTTATGTGAAGAAACTTTCAAGGATACTAAGAGAGGGATGGTCCCTGTAATTCCATGGTATTTTGGAATATATGTATTTTATTCTTTTTTAAAATAATAATATGTTTTATTTCATGCTCCCCATGCATAAAATAGGTGAAAAGAGTAATTAATTTTTTAATTTTAAGAAAATATAAAAATAAATAAACTTATAGTAAATAAATTTTTTAATCTACTATTAAAATAATAAAAATTATGAATAATACTGATAGTTTAAAAAATGAATGATTTAAATAACTAGTTATTGTTCATATAAATTTAATTTTCTTTTCAAATATAATTTTATAAATGTTAGAATATTAATTTTAAAAAATGAATATTATTTTTGAATTATAATAATCAAAAATAGCCTAAGGTTTTTTTAGATTCTTCTAAAACAATGTTTTACTGTTGAATTGTAAAAAAATAGGAATTTTGAAAAAAATCATCATTTTTTAAAATTAAAAAATAAAAAACAATTATTAAAAATAATTTAGAAACATTTTATATAAAAATATTTATTTTATTTTTAAAATAATTCATTTAAAATGATATGATTAATTATGAAATCCAATATTTATCATTTTGGATTCTTAAGTACTATTTTATACTAAAAACTATTGTTATTTGCTTATATAAAGATTTAGTTTCCATCACTTTTAGAAACTAAATATAAAAAATTGTTTAATTTTTTGTATCATCATGTTCATATAATAATATGATTACTATTATTTAATTAAATGACTACAATAACGCTAAAGAGTCATTTCTTAATAATATTTTTATTAATGTTGTGTAATTTGTATCTAATAATTAAAATTGTATAATTTTTTATAAGGAATATTATTTGATTATAACACATATAATAAAATATTTTACCAGCCATAAAATAGTTAATTAATGTTATATGAGAATAAAAATGCCTTATAGGGAAACCACATTATTCTACAAAACTTTTTTGTTATATATTAAATGATTTAATTTAAATTTAAATTTTTTATTATTAATAAATAGAATTGGATTATTTTGTGATTAAATTTATGCTAATACAAACCAAATTTTTAAATATTGGGGAACTAATATTGTTCAAAAACATAAATTACCAAGTTAAAAAATAGTGACCAAAGTAAAAAATGGAATATTAAAGAAATCACGAGTTAAATGAATTTTAAAATTTCAAAAATTTTGAAAAAAATTTGTGTTTGATTCTTTATAAACCTTAATTCACCTAATAAATATTGAATTTATCACTTATGTATCCACTGGACATTGAATAGTGTCAATACATTATTGAAATAAAAATATTTTTTTCCAAAATTGATATTTTCGTCACTTATAATAGTTGAACACTTATACCTCTTCATTTTTTAATTATTCCACAGAATTTCATCATGAAACTATTAGATATTTTTCCTCCAATAATAATATCCTGATTTCATATGAAAATTTTCTCAATTATTTATCATAATCATTTTAATTCTAAGGGGACTTCCTCAATAGTGTTTAAGGTCCCAACAAGATTATTACGTAATCCATACAATTTATATCTTAACTTTTCATTTCTAAAACATTCATAACAATCATAATATAATTTCCGTATTTTAATTATTATAATTATATATTATTATTATAATTTAACTAATATTATTTTTCCCTCACATAAATATATGAAAAACATAACATAGGTTATCAATTTTTTCAAACTACCCCCTAAAAAAACTTGCATCTTTCACTTAATCAGGATCTCCATTAATACATGTAAAAATTATTTATTTAATAAGTTAATAAATTTAATATTTCCCAATAAAAGTTTTAAAATGATAATTTATCATATATATCCATTACATCTTAGAAGTTGTGAAATGGTATCGTTAATCCTTTGTACGGGGCACTTCCCCCCTCCTAGAATGAGGAATTTCATTTATAATCTCTATCATACAAGAATGTTTATGAGAAGAAATTTAATAAAGGTTAATTTTAATTTCTAACTAATTATTATTATTTAAATATGATAATAATATTATATAAATACATATCCATACTCAAAAATAATTATAAATCACTTTCATTTCTGTCCGTTCTAACCTCATATGAAAATAATGTCATATATTACATAGAAGGAATAATTATAGAATTTAAAATAATATTAGTTTCACATTATAAAAATGTATTTAATATTTTTTAATTATGTTGAATATTTTTTTTGTTATTTAATATGTTGATTAATATATCACCTTTCAAACATTAATCAACCCAAAGCTAGTTCATCACAACTTCTTATTTCATGAATGATATTTAATTCATTCAAATAATGAAATGAAAATGAATGAATAATTGAAAAAAATGAATACTATATATTTATAATCTAGAAATTATTATCTTTTTAATTACAATAAAGTACAAAACTACAAATACAATAATTTTTCAGAATATTTGTGTTTACTCACTCTCGATATTGATGGAAGATAATAATTATAAAATATACATATAGAGAATAATATTAAAATAATATTATAAAAAGTTAAATATATGAAAAAAATTATGTGACAAGTTTTTAATATATTAATATATAGCTTAAAATATGTCAGAGTGCATTCGAGTAAGACATAATATAAATGTAAGGGATCTTTTCTCTAAAATTTAATTCCATGAGACATATTTCTTACTATATTCCATGATATCTTTGAAATGGTTTGATTAGTTCCTAATGAATTTATTTTCCCATATTCAATAAACTCATAGGGTATTAATCTCTATATTATGAAATATAATTAAATTTATTTTGACTAAAAAGTTATAAATAGTTTTGTGGGTTTGTAACTTAACACCCTTCATTGAGAAATAATTTTTCTTCATGAAATTATTTCTTCAAATATTGGTTTCTTCTAGCATGATATTTTATTTCATAATACATTCTATTTATCTTTAGGTAAAGTGACACTTTTAGTTAAAATATTCTCCCTCAATTAATTTCCTCTCTATAAAACAATAGTAATGTTGAAAATTTGCCCCATCTTCTGAAAAGATTGTTTCCCATCCTTTTTTATATTTTACATAAAAAAATGTAATCTTTTATATTTATAAACAAAATTATTTTGTATCTCATGTGTCCATAATATTTACCTTCTAAAATTAAAAAAGAAATTATTATTTTCTTTTATATAGTGTATGTTTTTATCAATGATATTCCAAAACATTAAAAATTGTTTATATTCTTTACAAATAAATTACTTCTTACAATAATAAATTGTTTTGATTGATTTTATTCCATTTAAATTATAAATTTTTTATGTTTCCTATTCAATTTTCATTTTACCAAAGTTTTCATTTCACATTTTTGAATCATTTTTGTTTTTATCAGGGATCCATTGTTGAAAATTATTTTAAAAAGTAATAGATTTTAAGGAATTCATTCATAACCATTTTAAAACATTATTTTCATTTAAAATATTCATTATTGATATTAATTTAAAAAAATTATTTTTAAAACAGAATAATGTTTATTTTTTATAAATGAACTTTACAAAAATTATTATTTAACTTGATTTCACTTCATTGATTTTCTAATGAAGAAATATTATCATAAAAATACACAAAAAATTATACAACCAATTCCTCATTACCTCTAAAGGGTTTATATTAATGGAATTATTTTTCTAGATTAACCATATTAAAATTTTTGTAAAAAAATCATTTACGTGTATGTTCTAGTTAAAATGGAAACATTTTTCAGGGTTTGAATAATAGAACTTCTAGTATTAATTTACATGTACATATTATAGAACTTGATCGATTCATGTTGTCTAAAAAACTGTAGATTACATGATGAGATTTAAATTTTCGGAACTAGAATACGATAATCATTAAATTTATTTTATTAATAATTAATGAGAAGATATATAATTAACTTAACTAGTGATTCTACTTTCTTTTATTATCTAGTAAACTTGATATTATCAAACAATCATTGTTATGTATGATCCATGTATTATATCCTACTAATGTTGATTTAATAATGCCCCAAAATCCCTAAATGATTTTATTCAATCACATTGTTCTATAATTAATGATCATGATTGATTTCATTATTCATGGTAGATCATAATATTTTTATTCTATAATGAAGAATACGTCCAAGTTTTCAATCACAGGATTGAGAGAGGATTAACAAAGAATTAACTTTAGGGATTGATGATGTCTCACCAAATCCATTGCCCACACAAAAAGTATGTTATGGAAATAGATATAATTATAGTTTATTTTTTGGAAGTTTTAGGGTTGATAAATTACACAATAAACCCTTTATATATTTTTTTAATATTATTTAAACCAATGTAGAAAAATAATAATACTATTATTATTAATTTCATGACATGCTAAATGCATTAAATATATAAATATCATTATACCATCTCCAACTACATTATTAATCTTAGTCAACTTAATAATAATTTTCTGATCCTCGGATTATTACTATTTAGTAAATAAATTACAGTCTATTATTCTATGATAAATATAATATATAAAATATTTCCAAAATTTTGGGTAAATATGTACTATTTTTTAAATCACTTATTCTTTTGAATATCTTGATATAAAATTATGTTGATCAACCAAATTAGATTAATTATTAGTGATTATAACCTATTAAATTTAAAATTCGAATTTAATATATATTTTTGATACACTGAGTGTGAATCCCTCTTAGATTCCATCTCATTATAATTAAGAGTAATGGAATAAAGACCATAATTATTGTATAAATCACACCAAGACACTGATAGATACTAATTTTACTGTATCAACTACATCATACAACCTAAAAATTCTTATCATGTAATATAATCCCTTATCAAGATATCTAAAATCAAGAAGGTTGGATGTCAGTCCCATCAAACTATACACATTGTTTCCCTTTTGTTGATTTTTGGGAAATTTAATTTTCTACATGGAACTATGGCCATAGATTTATATAAATAGTTACATTCTAATAAATGGGCCTATGATATCAACATTCTTCATGGTATAAAAGGGTAAAAGGATAAATCACATTATTTTTCAATGAAATATCACTCATGACACACCAAATAAATCCTACCTCACCATAATAATATTTCCTGATGGTTTTCATGAAAATAAAATTGTGCATGAGTCATAATATACATTAATGATAATCATATTTTCCAGTGATTAATAAACTTGTACACTAATAGGAACATATAATAAAACATGGAAGATATGATATCTAATTAATGGTTCTATTATCATAACCTAATATCTTGAAAATTACCATCAGTGAATTCAATTAGAAGGTTTATCAATGTCTTAAGAACCTACTTCCCATGATATATTGTATCATTTATATCTGATTCTTCAATATCATCCGACCATAGAGAAATGTTCTGGAATAATTTCATAGAGCCTTTTGGTTCACAAAATAGTAGAAAATGCCATTACATTCTACCACAACATTTATTATTAGGATTGTTTCACATACAACTTCAACAAAGAGGAACTTTAATAATGTAATAATAAAACATCATTAATAATGAAAATATGTTATCATGTAAAAAAATATAGGTTCTAGGGAACCAACTCCAATAGACTCTAACATGTACTAGAGAAAACTCATAACAAATCATAATCCAATATATCTCAAATAATACTCGTGACTCTATTGAGATATAAACACAATCAGGGGTTCAATCATGTTTTTATCCTCAAATACTCTACACAACATAACTTCTCATTGTTTATAAAAATCCTTCAAGAGATGATAATTATGATGTTTATGATTTTTCCTTTGGTGCCACCATAGCTCTTTAGATAGTTCCACTATTTTAGTGTTACTATAGGGAATTATAATATATTATTTATTTCTTGGTCCTCATAATGTTATATGTAAGAGTTGTGAATCTATAATGATTCGATGGAACCATACAAGTACATAATATACACGAAATCTTCTGTAGAATCAATGATAATTGGATTCATTGACACTTTTATCTCAATGATCATTTGTTGAAAAAAATGATATATCTAAAATATGACTTCATAACATTCTAATCTTTCTGAAATAATGAAAATATATAACACATTAAGATTTTATCTTATTCCACTCCATACACTAGGAACCTATACTTAGTTAAACTAAATGACCTAAGGATTGTCTTAATTGTAGTATATTATTATTCACCTCGATCTACTTGTTATCTGGCTACCATGATTAATTCATAATAAATATAAATCCTCAAATATAACTTGGAATACATTGTAGATACAATCATATAATCATACAAGATCACTCTCATTCTATCTCTTTCATATTTTGTCCAAGGAAACAATTTCTAAGAAAGTTGTATTCGATTTGACACTAAAACAAATCCTCTCTTGGATTGTTCCAATGAAAACCTCATCAATATATGGTAAACTTATGTGACTTGAATTAGTGTTAATCGTCTTTTGATTCTATCATACTTGATCAAGATATCTAAAATATAAAATTCAGCACCTATAAACATAATGGAGAATTTAGTTCTCAATCATGACTTATCCTCTTATATGGCTAGTGTATCGTTGAAAAATAGTAATATATAATAAAAATATACTACTATGAATAAAATTGTACCCCTAATAAATATAATGGAAACATATAACTTACATTTGTGTATAATGAAAACAAATTCCATTATTAATTAATAAAAAATAAAGTTACATTACTAATATGATTTCATCAAACCTTAAATGTCTCTCTATTACATTCATTACTATTTTTTTCATTTCATAAAATCAAAAAACCATCTATTTTAGTAATATATCGATCCTCATGAAGTTTTATATTAATGAATGAAGTTTTTACATTCATTTTCTAATTCTGTTAGTTATTATAGAATAATATGGAATTAAATATTATAATGGATTTAAATATGGAAACAATAGAAAATAGATCATCATATTAAACTTATTGAGATTTTATAACCTTTTAAGTAATATAAAAACATAATAGGTATATAATTGACCTTTAAAGTCCATATTTTCCTTCAATACCCCCTTACACTCAACAGGGTTAAAATCAACTTATAGATCATTGAAAAACCGAAATTGTTTTTCATATAAGGAATTCATCTCATTATTCATTTATTATTTCTATTTTTGATCATAAAAAATATCTAATTCATAAATATAGAAAGGAGGATCATTATTATCCACCAATAATGAGTCACCATCATCGGTGACTAGAAAACCATAACTCAGTAGTTCTCTTAACACCATATCACTCCTGTCAATAACTTTAATTTTAGGAATAACTTCTTCCATTAAGACCCATGAAATTAGTTTCTATACCAATTCGTGTGTATGTTGAGAATCACAATCATGAAATTTATTATTACTCTGACTATCATCTATAAGAATGTTCCACATCTCAAGAGCAATCATTTTACATATCAAAATCACATTCTTTTTTGAAGGGCTGTATAAATATTCTCTATTTGTTTCTTTTAGAAAACCTATAATGATAAAATAAATACCTCAATGTGGTATTCTGTTTATTCATATATCCTTGGAAATTCCTTTTACCCTCATGAATGAATAGTTGAAAAAATAAATTTCTTTCCACTATATACCTCAATGAGAATAACCATTTGCACTTTTAATAGAACTAATTTTAGTATGTTTGAAGCTGGGTGTAATTTATTTCCTCAATAGAATAAAATGACACTATAGTGAACATCATAAACCACTCTATTAACATTAGTGTTCAATTAATTCATTCACTAATAGAATTTCAATTCAGTGTATAAGGTGGAGTGATTTGAGATAGTATCGCATACTCATGATAACTGCTGAAGAGGTCTCGGTTAATAAATTAACCACATCGATCTGGTAAAATATTAATTATCTTCTTACCAAGACGATTCTAAGAGTCATTACTGAACTCTTTGATCATATCATTGGATTCAAAGTTCTACAACCTCAATTGTATATAACCATAAAATGTAGATTCATCAGTAAAAGTAACTATTTATGAGAAACCACATCTATCCTCTACTTGAAAATTTCTACACATAGTAGTGTGTAACAAATATAGAAGCTCAATGACCCTCTCACAATGGAAACTAAATGGTTTCTTGGTATTATTAAATTGTAACAATGTGAGGAATCTTTCAGTCAAATTATGCTCAAAAGTAACATGTAACCATCATGAAATATATTTTTCAAATCATTCTTATGTATGGGGCACAAACATTGATTCCAAAACTTCTTTTTATATAAGTCACACATATTTTATTGATTATGAATTTTCTATTTTGAATTAAATATTAATACATAAGGATGTTTACTTAGTAGTTTTTTACTAAATAAACATTTATCAATTTAAAATGTGAAACCCTTCATTCTAAAGATGAAAATAAATCCATCTATATGTAATCATAATGTGTAAATAATGTTCTTGTTAACACTAGGAACATAATAAATTTAATTAAAACCCTATTTAATAATATTATTAATTAGATATGGTAATATATAATGGAATTAATATCCATGCCCACTCTAATAGAATCCCATAGATCACCCACATATCTTATTATATTCCAAAATTTACTTAGTTACTATATTTGGATACAAATTTTATCACCATAAGAGGTACCAAATACCATAACTATAGATATGAAAGTAATTACTGAACAAAGAATACAAGAAATGATTGCCTTTTATTATTGGGATGGGTGTAATTCCTCTTCGAGTGGCTCTTATTGGCCTATGGAAAATATACCACGTCCAGTTCCATTATTTGACTATGTATCTTATTCTTTATAGAAGGATGGTGCTTGAGATCCTTAGATATTGAATGATTATTTTACCAATTTTCACTATTCATTGTCTTTTTATTAATTATTAAGAAAACATGGTTTTTCACACCCTATGTATTTTTCAACATGTAAAATAAGTGCAATAATATGAAAAAGTTTCATTTAATAATAAGGCATATTATAATTTCTAGTAAAACTATAGAAGATATATTGTCAGTGAGGACATAATGAGATATTTTTATATTTTATCAAGGATCACAAAACACATGACTTATATGTGCTCAATATAGGAAATCATATTAACTTCATGTTACCTTGTTTTCATTGACTCTCTTATTTCGCATGTGAACAGTGAGTTGGAGATCTCATATATCTCTTATCACACATTCTCATGGTAGAATTCCTGATGGTGAGAAACAATTCTATACGATAACACATAATTATTTTTATTTGGACGATCATTGAATAAGGGGGATAAACTTAAATGTTAGAAATAAACAATTTATACCACCTGATTCTAATATAGAGATACATCTTCCACAATAACCTATTTGGATACGAACTCATGGATATGGATTTTTAGTGCATCTAATTTCTATTCATGGCATAATATAACATGGAATAACCTGTAGCATTTCTATAAATTTAAAAATGGTAAAATTTTATCTTTCTCAAGTATGGATCACATTGATATTGTTAAATCCAATTTATTTTAAATTTTCTAACAATTGAGAGATGATAATTAGTACTTTATTTGATTAAAAGAGTAGATTAATATATTTAATATAAATCAAATTCCATTAATCTCCCACTATTTTTTGAATCCCAATAGCCCAAAAATATATATTAGAATATAATTTTTCTAATATATCCTAGTTTCAATGATCCAAATTCATCTTCACATAACCTAGACATGGTATTGATAATCTATTTTATGTGTTTTAGATAAGCCTAAATTCCTAACACCAGTTAATAATTGTTCCATGATCTGTTGAATGGAATCCGAAAAACCGAAATCTTATTTTAAACATTTTCTCAAAAGTTATCTCTCAGATACACCATGTACTGTTTGCGAAGTCAAGTAGTGATGTAAAAAAATGTATGTCAACCAAAATATTCATACTGTAAGTTCCACAAGCATTTAGATAATTGAATCGTATGTTTGTTATACACATTGAACTCTCATGTTAATTATGACATATGTTATAGATGAATTTATTTTCTTAACATTTTAGTTGTGAAATTTTATCGTAATAGGTAAAAAATTTAATGTTACACATGAATAACTAATCTTAATATGATTTCACTTAATAGATTAACGATGCTCGATAAATCATTTTCACAAGATTTTGTTATATTTTAAAACATCTTGCAAGCTTAGTTAATTTATATAATAAGTGAACACATAGAATTAAAATAATTAACAATTAACCCTGAATTTAGATGAAATAATATAAATGTGGAATGATAATCTGATTGTCTAATGGTATGTTTATCAATATGATGATAATTTTACACTCGAACCTTGGGAAAATCATCTTGAACAATATTTTTATTCATATTTATGCATTCCACCCTTGATCATATAAATCTATTTTATTGTTTTTCCTGGAATACAAGAAATGGAACACCTCCTCTCAATGGGGATATTCATCCTTACATAATAATTTATACATATATAGGTGAGGGGATCTAATGGATTGGGTAAAGGTGGTTTATTGAAAAGATATTGTGGGAACACATTCTTATATATAATATGGGGGAGGGGATGTAATATAAGACACAAAATTTAATTTAAAACTATAAAATAAAAGAAATTAATCACATAAAATGTTCTAGTTTAAGCTAATGATAATCCACATATCATGAAATGAGCATACATTTTAAATCTTATTATCTGTTACTTCATTTTATTCTATAACTAATAAAATTCACCGCATATCAATCCAAATAATTTTACATATATTGATTCAATAGATTCATCCTAAAATTACCATAATATATAATATTAAAATATAATTCATTTAAATTAATATTAATTATGAACAAAAGTTTACATGGAGAAAACCTCATGTGATTTTCTAAAATTTCAACATGAAAATATATTTGGTTTTTAAATATCAATCATATGACCTAGTGTTTACTCTTTCAAATAATTGAAACATGGAAAACATATTAATATGTTTGATTATATAATTTTTTTTATTAGTCGAAAATTTGTAACAATTGTTATTGTATGATAAATGACATGTATTATAGTATATGATTTGTACTATCCTCTACCTATTTTTTCAACACATGTCTTAGGATTAGGCCAGATTCCTACTATAAACATACTCTAGGTATGTGTAGGGTACTCTAGATACAAGACATGTGTACTCATTATTTCTTAGATAATATGTACCTATATCATGTATCTATAAACTGCATACTTGGACACCCCGTGTTATTGGCTATAGGAAAATAGGTAATACACAACGTTTATTATGGTTACATGGTATGTAGTTATTCATGTCATGTTCAAGATTATCTGGATCTACATGCCTATCAATTTTTATCGAATCACTGATCTTATTAGGTAAAATATATCTTACATTATAATGAGATTCAGACATGAAAACAATAATGTATGGAATGTATAATGTTGCTCCACACTTTTTACATTTTATTCAAAAGTCAGATCCTTTGGTTCCAAATGATTGTATTCTATAAATATTTCTTTTTTTTAATAAAAAACAATTACTGGTTATGTTGTCAAAAACGGTGAAGTGGAAGAGATGATGATGTCCGATAATAAAATAAATAACAATAATTAAGAAAATAAAAATAAATAAAATCAATCAAAACATAATATGTTACTATATTTAAACATGTGACCCCTTGATACAACTTATTGGTTCAACGAACAATGAAAACATACATTAATGGTATGAATAACACATATTTTAGTGTTACTTTATGTTTAATATTTTTCATAAATAATGAATGATTCATGTACAATTAATACAATAGAACACTTAACTAGATTAAAATATTGAAACATGAAGAGTAGGGTCCCCACATATAACTTATAATTAGCTTATAAGGAGATATATTGTTTTCATAACTTGGAATTCCACTTTAAGTGATGATCCAGTTAAATAAATATTTTTTACCATTGATGGGATATATGTTCCATGTACATGATATCTCTTGGAGTGATCCCCACATTAACAAGAAAATCTAAATGAGACCATAGAATAAATTACTGATAACATGACCGATACTCATCAACTATGTAGTTTATGGTTAACAAAAATTTAATTCATCTCAAATTTTGAAGAAATTATAGTATTATCTTGTATTTTTGAGATTAGAAGATATATAAATTAACTCGAGGGTCAATGAATGTCTATCTCTATCCCATAGGTTTAAAAAAGTGAGTTATGGTACATTATATAATTATATGTATTTTATGGTTTGATTTGGGTTGTTCTCTATCACACAAAACCAATTATATACTTTTAATTCATAGTTGATCCCATGTATAATAATAACAATAATATTTTTCATTCACATGAAATGTGTAGCACATTAAGAATATAAATATAATTTATACAATTTCCAACTAGAATATTAAGCTTAATCCATGTTTCTTCATTGATATATAATGATCATCGAATATTAACTACTTAATAAATTAATTTCCCTAAATTTTTCAAAAATAAATATAATAAATATTTTTTTTCAAAATGTGAAAATAAATATATATATAAATTCAAATAAATAATTATATTGTATAAATTTTGATTTAAATTACATTTATTAACCAATACTAAATATATATTATTTATTCTAACTCGTTAAATTAAACAGTATAATTCAACATAGATTTTGGATAAACATTTCTTGTCACCCTTTAGTACATTTTCTCAGTTAAATTATTCATAAACACCTGATATTTTTGTTTATAATATTGAAAAATGATGATGGACCCAGAGAGAAATAATTTAATGTTTTAAAAACATCCATACTCCTACGAATACTTTCCATGTAATGTAATAAATTATCAATATATCTAAAATCAAATAGATTTCCTACATATGGCATAAACCTATATGGTTGATGTCCCTTTATTTTAATTTCATGAAATGAACTATCCAAATAGAAACCATGTCCATGGATTCATTCATGCAAATTTATTCTCAAAAAAGGGCACTAGATGTCAACATCCTTCATAGGATACAAGTTAAAAAAATTCTTTCTCTCATTATCTATTAATAAAATATCCCTCATGACGCAATAAATATATACTTCATCCTTATAATAATATGTCTCAAAATATTTTTAACACATAAAACCACATGCATCATGATCAATAAATTATTATATTAATGTTTAAGGAGTAGTTCAAGATTTCACCAATAGAACAATCAAATGAAACATAGAAATGTGGATTTTCTTGATAGGTCCATTCTCAAAACTGATTTTCTTTAATATTAAAAAGGGGGAGGAAAATGACAAGGTGTATTGATTTCTTATGATCCTCCAACCCCTAGTAGCCTATATCGTTTATGTCCCTCCAAAAATACCATATATACCTAGAAAAAGGTATAAAAATAACATCATGGGACCTCTATGTTTACATCACAAGGGGTAACTACGGTTACCATTCAATGCAACAAATATTATAAGGCCATTACGACATATAAATTTCATAATACGTATCAATAATAATGTGACAATTTAAATTATCTTTAATAAAAAAATTTAATCAATTTCTGAAAAATGTTGTTTTTAGAGAAACTCCAAAATTATGGTGATTGAGTTTTTGGTGATACATTTTTATATTATTGAGATTAATTTGTGTTATAATATTTTGAAATTATATGGAACCCATTTTTTCCAAAAATTCAAAAATTTATGACATTGGATTGTTCTTTCTACGTAACACATGTGTTTAAATGATAATTATTAGATTTTTCTAGTAAGATAAATCATTATGATAGGTTGGTGTTTTTAAATAATTGAGATTGGTTGGTTTTGATAAATCCCTTATATAGATTAGGTATATTAAATCAATATAATGCATTTCTTAATGTCTATATCTCTTGAGATAATGATTGTGTGTTTGGGAGTAATTTTAGTTTAAATATTATCACATGGGTTTTTTGTGTTTAATTGTGGTGTGCATATATTCATAAAGTTTTTCTGGGGTATAATTGTGGTTTAAATAATCTCTCAAGGTTGTTCAATAATATAATTTTTGTTTTTCTATGATCACAAGGTTGTAAAATAGTATAATTGATCTCAATCTATACTAATAAGGTGGTTCATGAGAAGAATTTCAGTAAAGATATGGTCGCATGATTTTTGGTGGAAATGATTGAATTTTTATTTGTTTAAAGTTTCCTGATTTTCATTAATTATTTAAGATTTCTAAATAATATAACATTGATTATACTACATGTTGTATTTGTATTTTTATAAAATCTTTATTCATTTAATGTGATGATCATTAGAGATTAAAAATATTAATATGATGACTTATAAAGAACTCTTTTTTTATATTATATTAATAATATAGTTTCATCACATTAATATTTTCTAAAAATTTTATAATCTTACCCTAGATGAAATGTTGATTATTTCCCCCCTTTCTGAGTATTTGAGAACAAACTTTTCTTTTTTCCTATTCCCATGAAATTTTTTATAGGAATATATTTTGATGGATCTTTAGTGTAATTCTTTCAAAGATGATTAAGATATAAAAATTAAATATTACTGTAGTGAACACAATATAATATTTGTTTGAATAAAATATTTTCTCTAATCCTTAAATACACTAAAACATCAACTCATGAGATTGTGTGACTATTATAAGAGATAATGATTAACTTATGGGAATGTTATAAATTGACAATATGCTGACATTTGGTTTCTATAGTTGGTATCATAACATGAATTTGTAATTTTCATAGGGTAATTTAATTATTATTGTGGAATAGTTTTACATATCCACCTCTCCTAACCTATTATTTTATTATTTTATTTATATTTTGTATTTTCCTTGAGATTCAGGATGAACTAGTTAGTTTTTTTTTTGTTTTAGGGATTTGGTAAAGGGTGCATGCATGTTGGGTAATAAAAACTATGTGGAAATTATGATAGTGGTTATATAATCATGAAATAGTCATCTATAATGGTTGGTTCAAGGTTTCTCCTACTATGTCGACCAATAGTGTGGTGATAAGTATTTCTCATGTAAGTGGAACACGATTGGTGCACCCTTGGTTAAATTGTGAATAAAAATCGTACACAATTCCCAAATAATATTTTTTTTTCAAACATTTTCCTATAATTTTTATTAAAAAGTAGTTTATTTTATTCCCAATGAGTCATATAACACTATGGGGTCTTGGGATCCACAAGAATTCCCCTTTATTTGATTTGGGAAGAATTTATTACCTAGTTCTTGGTGTTCTTCATGTGTTTGTCCCTTTTCTTTCTATCCTCTTCAATTCTTCTTGTTTTTTTCATTTATATTGTATTGGTTATCACATTTATTAACCCCATGGTAGGGGCTTTATTATTCATATATTATTTCACAATTTTATGGTGTGTGGATTGTGTATCATGTCTTGTTCTTTTTATTTTTTTGGATTCATTGAATCCAAACCTGGTTTGAGGTAGTTGGGTATGTGAAATCACTTTTTATTCATAATACATGTATTATTGAGATTTATAAATGTATTTCTATTAAATTTTTTGTGATTTAAAGGAGTTATAAAGGGTATATAATTTTTTTTTCAAGCTGTTGGTTTTTATTAAATTATTTCAAAGGATATAAGCTTATATCAGATTATTGATAAAATTTCTAAATGGGTTTTATGTGGGTTGTAATTATTTAATAAAATCTCATTGTAATTATAAAGAATATGATTAATTATATAATGGATTAATGTTATTTATAATTTTTTTTCTCTTCTCTTGTGTACTTTCGGTGGATTATTTTTTTATCAGATTGGTTTCAATAAATGGATTGAATTATTTATCTAATTAGTTTACATGGTTATTCCTATGGACATCAGTATTATATAAATGTAGTTAAGAACAAATATATGTATTTTTTTGCCCAAAAATAATGTTTTATTAATATATATACAGAAGGATTATTATACGATACCATCTTTACAGGTGGGGATTTCCAAATACTATTTTTGTTTTAAATGGAACTAAAAATTGATTTCCAAATGTGATTCCCTAAAATGAGACTCATAGTACCAATTGAAACACCAAAGTGAGTTTATAAATGGATATTATTTTTAAAAAACATACTTTGTTTTAGAATATGTTACTATTTTTTAATTGTTATGGGTAAGTTTTTACCTGGAACATTTTCTTTTTATGTGAGAACCTCCATGGTGTCCCTCTAGTTTTGGAAAATTTTTCATTGTTTAAGTAGGAATGTGGGATAAGAAAATCAATATTTAGTTAAATTTTATCATTAATAAAAACTATTTATGCGTATATATCCACACCCATATCTTATTATAATAATGTGATCATAGAAATCTTAGTGAGGTCAAGGAGATCGTTACTATCATGTCATGTTTAGATGAATTAGATCCTCAGTTGTGTCTGAGACCATGAGGGTGTGTGACCAGTCATGCTAAATGGGGTAAGAATGTTTCTTATTGATATAGGTATGCATATATAGTACTATATGTGGTTCTTAACAAATTATAAATTGGGGATCCACACTGTAAGAATAATATTTTCCCATTAATAGCTATCCTTTTTTATTTTCTACTTATTATACCCAATTACACTATTTATTATCAATTTTTTGGTGATTATATAACATATTAAAATATGTCAACTATGATATTATCTCTCTTTTTTCATAATAATATTCACTAATTTGGTTCATTTTGGATTAGTTGGTTGTTTTTAAAGGATGTATCTAAAAGGTGTATTTAAATTGATCTGTGTTTGAAAAATTTATAAAGATATTTGTTGAACATGTTTTTGTTTTTAAATATGGTATGTTTTGAAAAAATAATAGTTAATTTTTATTACGTAAAAAATTGTATTTTATATAAATTTTATACTATAATTGATTTTATGTATTATAAAATGGAATTCATGGACACTCTTGTTATTTCCTAATGATCTTAGTTAAGCTCGCACACTGATTATGACACTCAACGTTAGTGGACATGAGAATGTTTTTAGGTCCAAATACCATTTCTGGATAATACAATGACATATTGGTTGTATGGATAGACGGTGAGGAAGAGGTCACATTAATTCTTTCAAGGGTTGTCAGTTTCATTATTTTTTATTACTTTTTTTCATAGATGTATCAACATGATAGGGTTTATTTATTTTTGATCCTGCTATTTTAGTTGTAAATATATGATTATTTAGATAAGTATTCTATTTATCCTTTGTTTCTCTATTTTATTGTAAAACATATTTTAATTTAATTATTTTTCATGAATACCCAATGGGTAGATTGGTCATGGGGAAATTTTCAAAAAAAATCAACTACATATAAATAATTATTTATTAGAATAAATCATCCCATCAATATTAATTGTTAATTGATGTTTTTTATAAAACCAAGCTTATTGGGGATGTCCCTGGGTTTAAAATTTCACTAGTTCTAGTTCAGGTTCAGAAGGAATTAATCAACAAGATCAAAAAATACTATATTTTTTGAATACCATCACCATTATGAAATTTTCATAACAAAATAATTATTTATAATAATATAAATCACATTTTTTACAATAATATATATTCCTAATCTAAAATATATCATTTTAATACACTGTTTTTAAATAGTAAAACATGTGTTTAATATTTTGGAAACTTAATTAATGTTTGACTATAAATACTATTTTTATTCACTTATATTAAAAATTATTTTTCAGGTAAAGTAGAACATATGTATATATATATTATATCATATTTTATATGAATATGTTCAAATTATATAAAAATTTCAATTTAATTTTTTGGCATACATTTATTATTAATATGAATAATGTTAATGAAAATTACAGTAGTGGGAGGGTGAATTTTTAACAATTGATTTATTAATGTTGTGTAATTTTTATATAATAAATTAAAATTGTATATTTTATATAAATATATTTATATGATTATTTTGAATTAATAAAAAGATTTAATTCATCCATTTAATTTTTAATTAATGTTATATAAGACTATAAATAGTTATTAGTGAAAACAAAACGTGTTTTTAGACAAGTGATTCAAAATTTAAATTTTTTAATTGAAAAGATTATTTTATATTATTTTTTTATTATATTATGTTTTATAAAAGTTAAATTTGTTTTATAAAAACTAAATTTAATAGAATATATCACCACATATTTTTTAATATAAATAAACTACTTAGATAAAAATTAATAACTGAGGTAAAAATAATAATTTTAATATGTAAAAAATCAAGTGCTAAAAGGATTAAAAAATGTTAAAACATTTGTGAAAATGAGTGTAATATTAATTATAGAAAATATCTCACAACAAAATTGGTTATTTATGAAATCTAGAACCATTGACACATAAATAGTTTCATGACATTTTCTTACCTTATGAAAGGGAAAAACGAAGAACCCTACATGAAACCTTTATTTATTATAATTTATTTCAAAAAAATCTTATATTTTATCCTACCAAGAATCCTAAATCAGTTTTATATTCATTTGGTCTCAATTACATGGTGTAAACCCCATATCTATGGAATCTTTTAGGTTAATGTCCAATATCACAACATATGTATTACATAATTATTAACATTTTTTTCTTAATTTTCCACTTCAAATCCTATCATATCCATTATAAACATTGACTAAATAATATTAGGATATTTATTTGTTATTATATTAATAGAACACCCCTTATTATTTCATTTACATACATATAGAAAAAAAATATAATGTTGATCATCAGTTTGTGATGAGTACCGCCTCAACAAGGACCATATTCCATTATTGATTTATAAATTTTAAGTAATGTTAGAAGGAAAAATTTGATGAATAAATTTTAAAAATTTTACAAAAATATAATTCATAAATGATAATTTATCATTCACTTATATTTTATCCTATTCATTTGAAAAATCGAACTATTAATTGTGCAGATGGCGGATAAACACATTAAAAAATAATTTCAATTTTCATTACCACCCAATAGGGGTGGCCATAAGAATGATTTTAATGAAATTAAATGATAATTTTGACAAGATAAAACACCAATAAATTTTTTATTAACTTTATATAAAAAAATTAATTACTTGAAAAATCATTATAACATGCTATCATTTCGGTCGGTTTTTACAATACATGTTAATGATGTGACAATGTTTAAATGAAGAATTATTAAGAAATATATACCCTAGATTTGAATTTATCTGGCACTATAATTTATCATTTTTATAAAATGTTCTCGTAATGGGGTACCATTATCCATTCTAAAAATGCACTCATAAAATTTGTTTTATTAGTGCCAAAAATTAACTCATAAAAGTAACCCTTTGTTAAAACCTTTTTAGCACTAATAAAGGCACCCCCTTTATTATTGCCTTTGTAGCATTGATAATGAGTAGTTTTATTAGTTCTTTTGTTAGAACTGATAATATTATATCTATTATTAGTGCTAATACAATAGTTTTTATCACGGATAAATGGTATATTTCAAAACCAATGTTATATATTATAAAAAAAAATTATTCATATATAAATTTATTTACACTAGTATAAATATAATATATTTACAAAAATAAAATTTATTTAAGGAAAAATAATTAATCACACATAATATATAAGATATTTATTTAAAAATTTATTATATAATATTTAAAAAATTATATAAACTAATAATAAAATAATAATTACTGAGTAATATTTATTTAATAACAATTTGAATATAGAAAAAGTCAAAAAATTAATAAACAACACTAAATAATTTAAAAACATATCCCAAAATTCAAATGTGCGTTGTTTTTTTTATGGGTGTACATTTGAGATCTACCGAATATCATATTAAATCTCGTGAAATGATCTATGCCATGGTGATTAGGGAACAAATTTTCATCATTATTTGTTGTAGAATTATGCACTGTAAGGCCTCTAAAACTGTATTTTTTGTCAGGTTACCACTATTTTTTTAACATTTTATGAAATTTCACCATCGTTTAAGGGACACTTATTATTATTTTATTTGATGGAGACTCAATTTATTGTCAAGGTTTAAACTAATATAGATACCATAACATTGAAAATATATTATTTTCATATACTATAGTTTTTTATATTTTAATATATAAACATATATACACATTTTTATATATTCAAATATAAAAATTTAATATAATAAAAAAATGTAAACATATTTACATGTAATTTATTTTTCTATATATATCATCCATTCCAAAATATTAATAATATCAATTTTATATAACATTAATATGCATAAATATTTATATACCTATGCAAGTTTTTATGGAATAAAAATGGAATTAAATTAAAAAGAATATATAATATGAGTCTATGTGATAGAATCATATTACAATAATTATCATGAAGATGGAAGAGATCAGTAGAAAGATCATCAAGTTTGTTAATGTCTTGATTTACTCCTTTTTTAGAAATTCCATCAGCAACTGTATTAGCTTCAAGATAAGTATGATTGATAATGTAGATGATGTCGAGAAGCAAGCGTGTGCAATCTATCCATCGAGTAGTGATAGCCCATGCAAGGTTTGTTACATTTTTCATAATTTCTTAAACACTGGTAGTTGAATATATTTCAAACTAAAGGTTATTCCAACCATGATTCCAAGAAAAATAAACATCATGTATATTCCCATCATTTCAGCCTCCTAAGAAGAGGCGATACTGTAGTTCCCATGAAACCATTTGGGGATCTGACCATAGTGATTTTTGAAGATAGCTCTACAACTTGCAGGACCTAGATTGAATTTTGAGGTTCCATAGACATTGAATTTGATCCATCCGAGAAATGGAGCATTCCAAAACACTCTATAGGTATGATGAGGTTGACAAAAATTTCCATCAATCCGAAAAAATCATAAAATCATAAAGTTAGAAACTGTGTTGTTGTAGTGACCCTCTTTCATCAAAGTAGCTTTAAATATGGAAATAAGAATACTTTTTCAACCTACATTAAGATTGAGTTAGAATTTTTTATATATAATAGTGTTTCTATCATATAATATCACATGATAGAGCTCAAAAATAACAACAAGGAAGAGGTTCTTAATTTACTAAGAGTTTTTCATTTCCACAAAAATCTTTAGCTGTGTGTTGATAAAGACAATTATCAACCATCTGCAGTTAAAAATGTCAAAAATATAGGTCCAGAGAGCAGTGGATATAGGAAAAAGAGGAAGGGGTGATTAGTATCTTATCTGTGTAAATTTTAGTGCCTATATTTGGAGAAAAGTTGAATACCACACGATTGAAGGCATCTGTCTAAGGGAATTATATTGTGGGAAAAGCACCAAATAAGAGTTAATCTTGATAGCTTCATCCACGGTTTGTCAAAATAATATTATCCAATCAAAATCAAATTCAAAATTATAGAAAAAATGATTGTAAAAGTTTTTTTGAATTAAGCATACTATTTTGAGAAGTATTCTAAATTAAAAAGTCATTAGTGATTTTGAAAGGATAGTTGTTAATAATGTTCATAATTTATTCAAAAAGATGATATTTGTGAGAATTTATCATATCTATAATAGAGTAGTTTGTGTTTTCAGGGGTTTCGTCAGGATTGATCATTGAAATAAGAGAGGTGTCGGTCTATTTATCCACCAGAAATTTAAAGAGGACTCCCTAGTAACCATCTATCTATAATCATTTATAATGGTGGAAAAGATTGCTTAATAGATGTCCAGATAGAGGACATGAGGTAATTGAAATTTTTTTATGTTTTCTAAGAACTCTCTTTTTGAGAAAGGATACAGAATCTAAATTGTTATAAAGAAGATTCCATGTGAGTCTAGCTTGAAGCGCCTAATTAATGTATCTAATATTTTTTATTCCAATCCCTCCCATATCAATGGGTTTGCAGTAGGTCTACCAGGGGACCGTGACAAGATTTATTTCCATCATACTACTAGTCAAAATCGATTTTTTGATTATGGTATTCTTTTTTTATAAGCCTAATAGACCATTAATAAACCATCATTAAGTAAACCACTTTGGAAACAACATTAGATTTGACAAGGCATAATCATCCTTCCATTGAAAAGGATTTCACATTCCCAGAGGATAGTTTATTACAAACTTGTTCAATAATGGATGAAAAGTGAGATGACTTGGATTTTCCCCAAAAAAATGGGAACACTAAGTTATGTAAAAAGAAATTAACCATCTTTTATGCCTAAGTCATTGATAATGTTACATTTCCTATTGAGAGGAATTATTTTTCAAAAGAAGATAAATGTTTTTTTCTAGATAATGGTTTGAATAGAGACCTCTTCATAGTGCAATAGATCATTTTTTAGGTTTCAGATATTTATCTTGTCATATTTTTTAAATAAGAAGACGTCATCAGCATAGAGAAGATGGGTGGGAGCATTTAAATTCCTGAAAACAAGAATAGGTTTGATTTTATTTTGGTCCACAAGATGACTGAGGAGATGACTAAAATAATCTTCTACAATGGAGAAAAGAATGGTAGATAGGGGATCTCCATGTATTATAAATTTTGTGCATTTATTGTAGCACTTGGGATAACCATAGACCTAGATAGAAACAAATGCTGAGTGGAAAAGGGTTTCGATTATATTAATAAAGTATTCATTGAAACCAATGCCTTGAAGAACCTTGAAGATGAAGCTCCATTCCATGGTATCAAAAGCTTTTTTGATTTCAAGCTTAATGGAGATATTACCCCTCTGTGGACTTTGTTAAGATTCTTGATTCAATCAGAGTCAAGGGAAATATAATCTTATATTGATCTTCTCTTGATAAATTGAAATTGGTTCTAGGAGACAACTTTTTCCGTGATGATTGAAAGTCTATTAGCAATGATTTTGTTGATGATTTTAAAGAGTTTGTTAATAAGTGAAATGGGTATCAAAAGGTGGATCTCAGAAGCAATGTGAACTTTAGGGATCAATGGAAGAAATTGAGACAATAGACCATGAGGAAGGATACCATTGGAGAAGAATGTATGGAAAAGTTTAAAAACATAAAAATTTATAACATCCAAACAATACTGAAAGATCCCATTATTAAAACCATCAAGACCTATGGAACTGTCAGTATTCAAACTAAAGAAAGCGTCTTTAATTTCATGATCAAATGGTATGTGTAGAAGTAAAGTATTATCCTAATTATTAACCACTTTTGAAAGGACATCCAGAATGAGGTCTTTGTTCTTGTCAGGACCATTAAAGTTGGATTCAAAGTTTGAGAAAATATTATTAGCGATATTATACTCACTTTATAAGAGGATTTCCCCATCTTTTATCAAATATAGAGGTCTGTAATATTTCATGACTCTGTGAAGTGAGTTGTATAATTTAATGTTCCTGTCACCATTTGATAAGAATTTAGCTTTAAATGTCTGTTTCCTCATGTTCTCTTTACAAGTGAGAAATGAATTTATTTTCACCAAAATATTGAGTCCTTGAGTCTCATCAGTGTTGAAATAAAAGCTAGTGTTATTGTTTGGATGTTTACTATGTCGATTCTCAAAAAGTATAATGTCATTTTTTTAACTGTTTAGCAGTAGAACTACACCAACATTTGAGAATCTATTTGAGGTTTTTTAACTTAACAGGAACGAAAAATTTATCATTGGTGAGTGATATAGACAACCAATACTTTTTGACGATATCAGTGCATTCATCATTAGTAAACCACACATTGTTGAATCTTAAAAGAATAAAGCGTTTCATATTTTTGGTGTAGACATTGATGAGAATGGGATAATGGCCAGAGTGTAGCCTGTGGAGGGTGATGCTGGAGATAGAGTCCCATTTGTCCAACGCAGGGATGTTCATAAAGGCTCTGTCCAACATGGAGGCAATCTCACTATTGTAGTTCCCTCAATAGAAAGTAAACTTGGAACCAGTGAGAATAATTTCTACAATTTTATTGTCTTTAATAGAAGTTTTGAATTCTCTTGTTGAAATTTTATTATGATTCAGACCATTTCTCTCTCTTGAATTTAAAATGGAATTATTTTCCCCAATCGAATACCCACGAGTATTGATATTGGTACCTAAATAGGTAAGGTCATTCCATAGAGGTCTCATATCATGGTATCTATATTTAACATAAATAAAGGATCACAAGGAGTGAGTTATATCAATTAAGAAGTCATAAGTAAAGTTTTAGTTAGAAACATTAAAGACATTAACATTTTGAAGAGATGTGTGTGAAAAAACCCATAGTGTTTCAATATTTGAGGAATTTTCAATTGTACCTAAAAAATAATATGCATGTTGGCATAAGTGGAAATATTTTTTTCTGAAACAATATTTTTTGTTCAACAATAGAAAAAAACATTGGGAAATGAGTGTTGATCATTCTTTTTAATATTGTAAGAGTGTCAGAGTTTGAAATTCCCTGACAATTCCATAAGAGAATCTTTATTTGGATCTATACAATTATTTTATATATAATGTTTATATATATATAAATATATTTATGTGTGTGTATTGAAAAATGATTTATATATTTATTAATACATTCTAATACATGTATATAAATATATATTATATTGAAATAAAAATAAATATGTATATTTATATTTATAAACACATACAGAATTATATATATGTATATATATTATGTTTTTAGAGGAATGATTACATTCAAACACATACACACACACCACACACACTGGATAAAAATGTTGGATATAGTCCCCCAAGGGAATATGCCACCTATACAATCATATTTATTTAGTACATGGATTGTAGGCGTAGTGGGCCTAAAGCTGCTAACCTAGCCTGAATTCCCAAAGCAATTTCATTCATAGATCATCCTAATTTCATCACTACAGATGTGTCATGAATGTTTCAATGCATTCATATTACTATAAAAGTAAATATTGCCACCTAGATTTGAACTCAGGTCTGATGCAGAATTACTAGGTGCCTTTACCACTCAGGTAAGCCCCAAAATTCACACACATATATATATACATATATACGTATTTATTTATTAAAAACAAACATAGAAATTATTTTTTATATATTTACATAAAAATTATTATGAAACTAATTATAAGTATATTAATAAAAAATGAATTTAAATATATATAGATAAATAAATGTATCCTAAAATAGAGAAAAAACAATATAGAGCACTAAAAAAGCTGCATATATGGGAGGGATAGATCAAATGTTGGAGACATAGTGATGGATGGGGAGAACGAGCATGTGAAGTAGCTTGTATAGCACTGTTAAAGTGGGTAGGGGAGTTCAAGTGTTTTAAAACATATGGGGGATAAAAGAGGGCTATTAAAATGTGGGGTAAGGAACTAATAATAAGGGGTGGCCTCCTACCATTGAATTCTATAAAAAAAATTTATAAATTCTTTCTTTAAATTTTAATACTTTTAAAAAGAGGATTGATAAAGTCGCCTTTTATTATCTTTTTTTATTGCTGATAAAAGACTCATTTTATCAGTTATTTTTACATCAGCGATAAAAGTGGCCTTTAACCACACATTTTTTGCACTAGTAAAAGGGACCCACTTTTAATGATGCTTAGAATATCAGTGCTTGTCTAGAACTGTTAAATGTGATTTCTAGCACTGTTTAAAGGGGTATTATTGGTATTGAATTATATATAATGATAATTTTATTTAACAATAATTTATTTAATGTGTTTTCAATAATCTGTAATGTAATTTTAGATATTTAAAATATTTATTTATACATCACCTTTTTATCATTAAATTCACTAAAAAAGTTCATCATGACATGATTTTTAATGATACATTTCCCCCTCATTCACCTCATTAAATGGAACATAATAAATCACTGAAACCCCATGATTATTATAACATGAAGAAATTGATGAAATCTTGGTGTAATACATAAGAATAACAGTACTATCATTAAAATATTTCCGGACAATCAACATTACTCACACCCGATATCGAAATTAAATGATGAGAATAATTATAAAAGATATTTATAAATGTTTATATATATGAAGAAGTTTCTATATTACAAGAATTAAATAGTTTGTTTTTTTATAAAGGGGGTTAAAGAACATATGATTAAAAATGAATAAAATATACCGAGGTCTTTTTCTGAAATTTAAATCCATGAGACATATTTATTAGTATGAATTGGGAAATAAATGATATGGTGTGATCACAACCTAATAAATTTATTTTATCATATTCCTTGAAATCATTGGGTTTTAAGATCCATAAAACATATCTTCTCTAAATGTATTTCTATTCAGTAGAAATAAAACCTTAATTGGTTCTTTTAACTCAAATCCATTTATTGAGTTATAATTTTTCATTATTCACATTTTTATTATAAAATTAGTTTTATAGTACATAATGTTTTCTTTAATGGATGTTTCTATTTTTCTATGGGTAAACATTTATTGGTGATTCTAATTTTCTTACTCAATGAATTTACTCCCAACAAAATTATATCTTTATTTCCAATACTTATCTTAACCTTTAACAATGGTTTCCCCTTCTTGAACATAATCTCAATTCCTTCAATTATTTGTCTTCTAATTCAGAAAACCAATTTTATTATCTAATTTTAACTACGTATTTACTTTATACTATTTTAAAATTACTTTTTTTATACTTTTAATGAGGTGGTCTTTCAAAAAGGTATTAGAAAAAGTCAAAAAATATTTCCATCCGTTCAAGATAAAAGTAATTATCTTCCAACATATTTTTATTAGCATAATATTTATTCCATTTCAATGATATATTATTGATCATTCCTTTTTAAGATAAATTTTATTCAAATGTTTTCACTTCACCTTTTTAAATAATAAAAATTATTTTTCGGGATCTATTATCGATGACTATTTTTGGAAGTAAATGTATTCGACGTGTGTTTAGTTTACCATTTTCAACATTTTTTTCCTTTCAATGGCTATTTTTTTTATGTTTATTATTTGTAATTCTGACATTTCAATTTCTGAAAATTTATCATACCAAAAATTAATTTTCAATGTTACCACGCCGTTATATATTATGTCAATGATAAAGTAATTTTGTTATCAAACTCTATTTTTATTTTTCTAGCATTTCATATTTTCATCTGAAGGTTTTATTTCTGTTGAATTATTTTTATAGAATCGTCCTTAATATGTTCTTAAAAAATAATGTTTTTGGGTTATTGGACTATTGGTGTAAAAATATTTCATTTTTGACGCAAATTTCAGTGATTCATTTTAGAAATATTAGGAAACAGATTTTCATTCCACAAGTTCTACAGGTTATGATATTATATTTTTAAGGAATACATGAGTGTGGGTCATCACAATGATATAGTTCTGGTTTTCTAAATCCCTGTAATTATTGGTTCTTATAAATTCCTAATATGGTTTTGTTCTGATAATGTATTGAGATTGTTTGAACCTATAATGACCTAAGAGAGTTTGGATATGATAAAATCCTTAAATGGGTTAGTTCTATTAAATATGTCCAATTCATTTCATAAGGTTTTATATATCATGATAGAATGATTTTTTGTGGTTTTATTATGGTGGTTTAGCTATGATCCAAAGTTTGTGCAAGAGTATAATGGCAGTTTAGTTGTGATCATGAGGTTTAGAATGGGTATTTTTATGGTATTGCTATTCCCAAATGGATATAATAACAATGTGATTTATTAATTTGGAATACCAAATCCATGATATTAATAAACATTTATCGAAAACCATAATGAATCATTAAATATTTGAGGATTATATTGTTAATTTCCCAAGAAAAGTATAAAAATAGAAGTCTTCCAAAAAATAAATATCTACTATAAGTGCACAAATGTGATAAAAATATGTTTATAGTCCAACCTAGATTGAAGAATATCATTAAATATTTTTTATGATATATTAAACACAATTTTCATTAATACTAATATTAAAAAAACCCACAAGAGGAGAATCACTGGAATCCATACCATCAATATATTTATCCATTCAATGAGTGAAGTGTCCATGACTATATAGCATCATAAGAAACCAATGTGATATAGAAAAAACCCCAAAAATAAATCAAATTTTATATTTTAGGAAGTGAAGACAAAAAAATGAGGTCAACTAAAAAATTCATTAAGTTCCTCAAAATTTACAAAAATTATTTTCTCAGAACTCCACATTAAATAGTTTAAATTCAGTATATCACCAATAGTTTAAATTAAATCAATAACACATCCCCAACTGATGTCCCATATAATCAAAGTTTTTTAAAATTCAATAGAAAAGTAATTTTTTATCAGATAGTGGATAACATCATCACTTCCTATTATAACCATGCAAGATATCATAGTCTTCAAAGATTCTAACTTGAAATCTGATAGAATTTACTTCCAACTAGTATATGTAATATTCCTAGGTAAGTTATTCAAAATCCATATTTAGATTTTATTTTATTTATTCATTATGTTATTCTCAGAAGGTATTGGATGAGTATCCATATGATATTGAAATTATCTTGTGATAGTGTGCGGACAAGATCAGATTATTGTGTTCTCAAAATTTCAATATTTAATATACTTATACCACTTGACTATTTCATGTGACTATGATTGTTATCCATTTTTAATTCTTGTTACACCAGAGTATTTTATCACGGTAAATTTCTTCCAATTTGAGATAATATTCACTTTTATCATGAAATCTAATGAACTATTTTATTTACATGTTCTTTTAATAATATATTTCTATTATTCTCCTGTTTTATCGTACACTTATGATCATACTCACAAAGAAATCTTGTTGTGTTTTTCCATTCCCAGTAGTTATATCCCATCCTTTTCTTTTTATTTAATTTACCAGGGAAACTGTATACTTGAATAAATTTAGATTAATATTTTATATAAAAATAATTGATCAAAATTATTAATTACATAAATATGAAATGTTAAAAAAGTGGGTGAAATTCCATTATGGATAATAAAGGAATTGGATATAATCCTCAATGACACTAAACCTTACATTCGCAGGATTATGTGATTATTATGAGATGTAATGTCTATATTTTAGAAATATTGTAATAAAATGATATGTTCATATAGTGTTTATATAGTCACTACACCTATACTAAAACTACCTTATAGCAGTGAATGGTATTTATATATGATTATAAATTAAATAACAACATAAGAATTTTCCATTGAAAAAAATGACATTATGGATCTCATCTACCACATAAATTTAATATTCATGAGAAAAGTTATTGGATTCATGATTTGTAGATAGCCGTTTTAATATTTTTTGAATGATATAATAGAATTATCTCCCTAGTGAAAAGTGTGAAATATTTACAAATCATAAGATCATAATTTATATATTATGAAATAAAGATTTAAACTTGACCCAATAGAGATGATTGGATTTGGTTAAAGAATATGTATTCTAAATACATTCCCATATTGGTATGAAAAATATGGGGGAGGATTCTCTGTGATAGAAAGTTCATGATAAATTATCCCCAATAAAGATTTAATGTTATCCAATAATCATTGATTTTAAATGTATGGACCATCAAATCATATGGTAATGGGATAAATCATATGTTTCCAAAATGAAAAGTAAATCATCCATCCTTGTGAATATCAAGACACCCAGAAAAGAAAATATATATCTAAGAAATAATTTAATGAAAAATCATGTGTTTAACCTTGATATTTGTGTAATTATAAGATTCAGTAAATGAATATGAATCCATTCAATAAAATAATTTCAGAAGGTGATTTTTGGTGATGAACATAAATCATCATACTCTATCAATAATGGGAGAACAAATATTTATAAAGATATCAAGGATGATTTTTGGTGGGATAATATGAATTGTGATATTATAGAGTCTTTATCATTATTATTGGTATTCTAGTTAGGTATGTTTGAATATCTAAAGTGTTAGGGGATGATGAAACCATTACCCATACCCATATGTAATTGGGAGAACATCATCATGGATATTTTCATAGGATTAATAATGAGTTTTAAAGGTTTTACTATCATTTGGTTTGTTTTGATAATCTAATGAAGTTAGTTGATTTTATTAATATTAGAGAAGATTTCAAAACCAATAAAATTTATACGGTATAAATAATATAAGGGTAATATAGAAATATTGTAAAATCTCAATTAAAACTAATTGGGATTTTACTTTTAGGTCACCATTTAATATAATTATTAAAAATTAATTAAATATTGTGAATAAATTCAAAATTTCATATAATCCTCGCACTTATGGATAATTTGTAATGAAAAATCAAATCCTGGATGATATGATGAGATCGCACTTGATTTTTTTGCAAAGAGGAAAGGAAAACAAATCCTTCTATTAGAGATCTCAAATTAAAATTGGTTCCATTCAATAATTCAAATGAAATATTATGGGGCTCTTAATGGGAAGCAGTTAAAGACTATAATATATCTGCATGAAGTTAGAGAATATAATCTTCTAGTACTATATAATTCCCATGAGATGTCTGATGATATTTAATCTAGTCAGTGACATAATATAACTACACAATGTATATATAAGAGATATCAAAATAATTGTCAAAATTGATTATTAATTTAATATTATATAATTTTTTTTATTAAATATCACCATACAATAGGTTTATCATCTTTTCAATCAATTAAAAATCAATCCCCATATTAATTTTCAACTTTAAAATCCCTGATAATATGTGAATAGTATATCATCACCTTGCACTTCAACAATACCCATCCCTTATGCAAGATGTGTTACATGTATCATTGTTTTGGCAGGGGATACCTGATCAATCAAATGTAATGAACTTAGATATCATCAAACTAGAACACGATCTAATTTTTAATAAACACTCGATTCAAATGTTGGATTGTAGATATTAATTACTATGAAAAAGAATAGTCACCTTGATAAATAGATATGGGGGACTAATTTGTTTTTGTTTGTAATGTTGGAACCATATAATGTAATGAGAAAATGATACCACCATTTTTATCCATATAATGATTTTTTTGGATGAATTTCTTATAATGGGGAGAGTTTCATTTATTTTTTTATGAATTTCAAGTTAAATAAATCATGTGGTTTCAATATCATTTTATAAATGCATCACTTAACTAAAATGTGTAATGCCTAATTTCATTATGGTAAAATTTTACAGTTTAAAATGAAATACATTATATTATAATAAAATAAAATATAATTTTTAATATTACAAGATGAATTAAATCATAAAAATATTAAAATACCAAAAGGTTTCAATAATATTCATCATGATTTTTCTTCAATATCAGAAAAAAATTGTGAAATATATAATGAATACATCAAATTAGGAAAAATATAAAAATAATCATTTTTAAATTAGAGAATATGGTGAATGATTTTAAATATGTATCTAGGGATATTTATATTTCCATATTTTCATACTTATTTATATATATATGGATATCGATTATATTATTGTGGGACATATAATTGTTGTTAATTTAGTCAATAGAAATACATGTATCCAATAGGTTCTATTAGGTTTTATAATTTTTAATATTAAATAAGATTTTATATAATTTAGATATAATAAGTAATATCATAATGAAATTAAATGATTATTTATTAAATAATTATTGCTTTACAAAAATATATTTTGTTATATGATACTTATTATTATTATTTACAAATTTCTTCGGCTGTTAATAAAATTAAATAAAATATTATAAATCCAAAAAACTGAAAAAATTGGTTTTTTTATCATTCATATTTATTTTTAATTTGATTTTATTCAAATTATTTAATTTTAAAAGGGTTATTTTACAATGTTTTTATTTCTAGGCCTGGAAAATTATTTTCTAAATAAAATAAAAATTCGTCTTTATAAGGAAGATTTTAATAAGATTTATATAATCAATATATTAAAAAAGTATTAACAATCATTTAATTAGTTATTTAAATTAAATGGGATTAATGAAATTTCATTTTTTAAAAATCTATTTTTCTTATAAAGACTATTTTTTATATCAATATTATGTTTTCTTACAAACATGATTTTATATATTCATAAATTAAATTATATTTAATTGATTCAAAATTATGAATCATAATATTTAAATTATTAACGAGTTTTATCTTAATTTATTGCTAAAAAATTACGTATCCACATAAATATTGAATTACAATGATAAAGGTAAAATGTGGGAAAATAGAAAAAAAAGTATTAATAATAGCCAAATATATATGTAAAGATATCTCTAAATTTTTTCTATGAGGAGGTTCATGACCCATAGTTATTTGTTTTCGACATTGGATCTACAATCCCAATAAAAATAGAAATTTAGGTATTTGGGAATGGGTTTTTGTAAAAATACACCTAACAACACTTATAAAATGACACCTCAATATATTTCTCAAACTACACTTTTCCATATATTATCTATTGAATTATTTATCAAATGATTTATTATAAATTCTTTTTTCCACATTTTATATCCTTTGGTTTGAAAAAAAAATCATATTTCCATTATTCGAGAGGAACCGAATTTGAATTAGATAAAATTAATAAAAATAAGTATATAGTTTTTATCTATCATTTTCTATTACATTATAATATAAAATAACTAAAATATAATTATCCCCTATAAATATGTTATATTAAAGTCATTAATATTTTGTGAAAATAATTCTTCTATTATATAACTCAATACTCTTAACTCTTCATTAGTATAACATGTTCTTGTTTGGGAGATATTTTCTAGCTACATGAAAAATGTTATTAAAAACACAATTATTTTCATTATTTGAGAGAAAAAAAAATTAATATAGGTAATAAATGACATAAAATATTAATTAAATTAGTAAATATGTTAATGGGATGGTGGCATGAAATTAAATGGACAATTTATAGTAACTTGTTGTTATTCATAACCTAGAAGATCAAATATCTAGGAAAAGACAATCGCAAAAAAAATGAATGAAAAAGGGATAATATAGTCTAACTTTACATGGTAGTTTACAATGTTAGGAGTGGATCACTCAATGAGAGTCATCATCCACTAGTGATGTGATGTAGTCAGGAGATCTAAAAGACCACATTGTTCTTGTTTCCACAACTTCTTTTTTAGTGAGAGTATCTACCACTTGGTTTACCTTTCTATAACCCAGTTAAATATTCAGACTAAGGTGAATGTAATGATTAATACATTAAATTCATTGAGTAAGAATCTTCCTTTATACATTTCATTCTTGGTTCTATAGATCCATAATCGTAGTTTCATATTTCAATTGAATCTATAGGTTTGTCCAGTTATAACGGTGATCATGACTGATGGTAAGCATCATCACCGACAACTAAGCTTTGTAAGCATTCCAAATTCCAGTATAATGGTAGAATAAACCTTTTAAAAATATATGGTGGGTTCGTAAAATACCTCCAACACATGAAGGTATAGGCATGAAAAATTTAACACCCAAGACTTTTATGTTATATAAATCATCAAAGGAATCTTTTTCTACACAACACTTGCTTGGCTTGCTTTACACGCAATCGCGACCTTCCTCGATAGCTTGCGTCGTACGCAATACCGAGTTTCACTAAACAACAATATGCTATTAAATCCAGCCGTTATGAATAGTAATAACCACTTTTTGAAATTTTATAAATTTTATTTTTCAAAATGGACTTCATTTTTGGACTCAGAATATCGAAATTAGCCTAGGGTGAAATTTTGGTATTTTTCTAAAAACATTCAATTTTTGATGAATAGTGAAACCACTAAGTGGTAGGTTAAAAACTGAATTTTGCATAAAACTTAATTTTACCGCTTCTGTGAATGGAATTTCGAAAATCCGAGAGACACGGTTAATATCAAGGACTAAAATGTGGTTCAATGAGATGAAAATAATTTTTTGGTGAATAGTAACTTTTTACTTTTTTTACCGCGGTTAATAGTAAATAGGGTAACTAAGGGTAAATATGATATTACTATTACCCTAACACATGTCCTAATTCTATTGGACAAGTGTAATTCGACCAAAAACAAACTTAGGAATAAAATATGACCATTTAGGCCCACTTGGATTAGATTAGGACATTTATTATTAATTTATTTAAAGAAGGGTTAAAATAGTTAAAATCAAAGTTTAATAAGTAAATCATTTTTAATATGGGGTTATACATAAGATAAATTCGATTGTAAATATTCATTAGAAATCTAAAAATATTTCCTACATGATGGTATTTTATTTGTAATTTTTAGATATCAAATAATTTAATTTATTTATGACACAAAGATGATGCAGTAATTATCTTATTAATGAAATATTGACAAAATTGATAATATAAATACCAAAATAAATGTAATTTAAGACTTTTTATGAATTCCACTAATTTTATATGTTACTATGATATATTATTGTTGATTTAAGCAACTTGGTTCGAACATATAATTCTGTTATGACTTTCACAAAAATCATATATCAAATAGTGTCAAAATTGACACAAAATAGTTTTTAAATCAAATATTATATTATTAATTGTTATTTTATTCCTAAAAATCTAAGGTTCGGCCAAATGACTTAGATAAGAATATATATATTAATAATAAACAATTTGGGGTTCGTTTTGCATGTTATAGTAAGTGTATTAACCATATAGTGAAAGAAAACAAAAAGACACGGTAAAAGTTAAATTAATTAACTTAGAGTTAAATCTAATTGATAAGGTTAAAATAATACCCTAAACTTGTCTAAATCCTATTGGTTGATAGGATTTCGACCCATCCCCACTTTAGCTTCGAAATAAGACCCTTTGGAACCATTATAAACCGATTTTGACTTTAATATAAAATAATATTTTGAGATATTCCTAAGGTGCCCCTCTCCTCCCTTATAAAAGGGCACCTCCTCCCCCTCCTCCTCACACCAATTTGAGCACTCAAGCTCGGCCAACCCCTGCCATTTTCTCCTCTCCACTTCCCTAGAATAGTCCTAGAGGTCCTGGTCTTCTCCAAAGACCACTCTTAGTTCCTTAAGTGGAGGATTCAAAGAGGCGTTCCAAAGAAGAGGTAATATCCATTACCGATCTTTTCAATTTCTTTCTTCTTCAACTTCTTCTTCTTTAGTTGTTTCATGATAAAGTAATAACATCAGTATTACTTACATACTGATATGTTATTATAAATATGAAACAACCCTAATTCACCTTCTATCCATCCTACGGAAAAATGAAATCACCGCGCGTGCGTACGTACAGAATACCTTCTCCATGCCGTGGTGTAATCTATTTTCCACCATCACCTTACAAGGATGGGTATAATGGTGTAATGAGTAACTATATATGATTATTATTAAGTAATATTGATACTGAAATAATATATATATATACTCCAATACAATTCCACGATCATAGGAACGATATCATCACTCGTGCGTACGTACGGAATACCGTCTCCACGATGTGATGCGACTCGTTCTACATGATCTTCATTTAATAATGATTATATAAATGAATTTAATGAATGAATATGGTATATACTACACTAATACCATTCTGTAAATGAATTATCTATAACCTAAAGATAATAATAAGAATTTATTCGACAAAACACGCATAAGAACAAAAAGTTATAAAGACCCGAGTAACAAGTTACAATGAAATATTACTAACAAGAAGCTAATAATATGACCATATATGATATCATATAAATATGTATGATTCTGGAATAAGTCAATAACATTATTTAAACCATTATACAGGAGCTTCGGACACGAACAAAGCAAATCGGACCTAAGGTAAGGGAAAATATCACAATCTCACTTTTATCCGAGATTGTTTTTACTTTGGTAATTACTGGGGTGTATTTTATCATCCACATCGATGTTCCCTCGATATGTAATATTATTTCCTTCCTTCCACAATAGTTTATATCCAATTTTACCCTTCGGTATGTTTTTTGTAAAAGATATGAAAGGAATCTTTTTTCGTTTTTCGTACGAGGTACTTTTTGACTTTTCCGACAAAAGTTAGAAGAATGTTTTTTTAACTTATACGGCATGAATGGATTTTTAAAACATTACTTCAAAGAAGCTTCCTTTACAAGTTTTCAAGTTTATTTTTAATCAACTTCTTTTATTTTAAAGTTGTATGACATGTTATGAAAGGAAAAATGTTTTTGAAGAAGAAAGGATATTTTCCTCAAGAATTCAATTCAAGTGTTTTATCAAAATTATTTTCCATCTAAGATAATAAAGGGTTCTGTTTCTATCCATATTTTTACATTGGTTTGACTATGTTGTGACGGAATTATGTTTATGAATTCCTTTATCATTTATGAATTGATTTATTATGTCATGATGTTTCAAGAATCCCATTTTTGTTATATGTGTTATGCGATGATGTATGTTTTATGATTATGTGGCACACATAAGAAAGGATTCATTATAAGATGGGTGGGACCTATATCTCCCTCCAATGCATTGGGTAAAGATTTTATATCTCATGAGATAGACATGGCTGGAACGGAAGGTTATTTCGGTTCAGTGATACAGTACTGAAACGAGGAGTGAACTCGGTTCAGAAAGGGACTTTGTCCACTAAGATAGTATTGGCAATGAGTCATGACTAACATGAAATGATTTCCATGATTATGTGTGCATGCCACAAAGTTTCAAGTTTTATGTTTTGATTATGGGGATCTCATTTTCACTTCTATGATTTATTCCATGTTAAGATATTATGATCTCTTTTGCAGGTTTTGATTTTCAAAAGGATATGATATGATTTTTATTTCCTTTATTTGCCCTTGCTGAGCATTTGAGCTCACCCTTTTATGTTTTCTTTTCCCCAGGTCAGGAAGATGGATATTAAGTAGAATATGCTAAAAGGGACCCTAGATATGATGAAATAAATGGGAGACACTGTAGAAGATTTATGAACCAGTTGTTTATGTTTCCCATTTTCTAAAGACACTATACCTATACGGTCCTTTGTGGTTTTGTCATATGTTGTAATAAGTGTGCTTCAATTTTGAAGTAGTAGCAATGTATGTAAAGTATGGGTCGTTATAGTTGGTATCAGAGGAAAGGAATAGTCAACCTTTGGAAACTAGGATGTGAAAGCCTTAGTAAGAACCCTAAGGATAAGTCTAAGCATAGTACACAATCTTAGTGTTTTAGAAATGGCCTTGAATAACCTAGGATAAGACCTTAAGCATGAAAATTTTATTCTTGAATTATGTGGTTTCCTATTATAATTAGTGTTGCTCACACTATTCTTCTTGGTTTTAGTCAATGGCTGGAACCCGAAGGAACCGTGTTAATGCGGAATGCGATGGGCAATGCAATGATTGTCCCCCTGAGCAACCAAACGATATGGGAGCTGGAATGCAAAATCTTGTAGCCATGCTCACACAACTTTCTCAAGCTATGAATCATGCAGGATTTCCAAACGAGCAAAGGAGGGAGCAACATTCTGTTGAATCCTTCATGAGGCAGCGTCCACCTTCTTTCAGCGGGTCTACTGATCCATTAGTTGCTGAACAATGGATTAGTACTACTGAAAAGATATTTTCAGTTCTTCAATGTTCTGAGCATGATAAATTCATCCTAGCAGTGTATCGTTTGGAAGGAGATGCGGATCAATGGTGGAATCTTGTTAAGAATACGAGGCAAAGGGATGAAATTGAGTCAATGGAATGGGACAAGTTCAAGAACTTATTTTTCAATAAGTACTTCCCTCGTATTCTCTGAACAAAGATGGAGAAAGAGTTCCTTGAACTGAAGCAAAGGGATGATGAATCTGTTAGTACCTATGAAGCAAATTTTACAAGACTTGCAAGGTACGCTTCTGGTATTATTATCCAACCTGAGAGTAAGATCGATCGATTCTTTAGTGGCTTAAAACCAAGTCTTCGAAGGGCGTTATCCATAAGGGACTTCAATAGCTACGAGGAAATCGTTTGATGTGCTCTCAAAGTCGAGATGGAGATTGGAGTAACCCATCAGTCACATGGGTTTGATAAGAAGAGGAAGATGGAATTCAAAGGAAACTCTAAAGAGCACACTGAAAAGAAGATGAACTTTCCCTTATGCTCAAAGTGTGGAAAGAAACATGGAGGGAGTTGTCTTAAAGGGACAAGTAAATGTTTTAAATGTGGAAAAGAAGGTCATCGGGCATTTGAATGCCGTGATAATGGGAAGAAGATGTCTAATGACGCAATCAAAGGAAGGGATACACAGAATGAACCTACTACACTTCAATGTTTCAAGTGCAAGGAGATGGGGAATTATGCCAATCAATGCCCAAATCCAAGGGTTGATGATGATGGTCGACGTCAAAAAAATCTTAAGGCTAAAGACAAAGGAAAGTCACATGCAATTTCTATCAGCGATGTGGAGTACGATAACGAAGTGGTGAAAGGTACACTTACCATCCACTCTAAAGTAGCAAAGGTTTTATTTGATTCTGGATCCACCCACTCTTTTATTTCTGAAAAATTTTCTAAGGGTATCACCGTATTACCTCAACAATTAGATGTTGAGTTAGCTGTGACAACACCTAATGGCACATCAATCGCATCAGAAGTTTATAATTCTTCTCTGATCGAAGTTTGTGGGAAAGTGCTTCCTGCAAATCTTGTGATCCTTCCTTTAGTGGAATTTGATGTGATTCTTAGCATGGATTGGCTTTCTCTACATGGAGCTCATATCGATTGCCAAAGAAGGGAAGTCACATTTCATATTCCAGATCAATCTACGATCGTCTATCAATGCAAGGATGAACATAACCTTCCCGTGGAAATTTCTTCCATCTTATGGGTATTGATTCCACTAAATGAAGGTTATTTATCTCAAATGGTTGGTGAGAAACTCACGATTAAGAATATGCCCATTGTACGGGAGTTTGATGATGTCTTTCCGGAGGAATTTCCGGGTCTTCCACCAAATTGTGAAGTTGAGTTTTCAATAGAACTCGTACCGGGTGCTTTGCCTATTTCAAAGACACCATATAGAATGGCCCCAATTGAGTTGCAGGAATTGAAGAAGCAACTTCAAGAGAATCTTGATAAGGGATTCATACGCCCTAGTGCGTCACCTTGGGGAGCACCTGTTCTATTTGTTAAGAAGAAAGATGGATCAATGAGACTTTGCATTGATTATCGAGAACTTAACAAGATCACTATCAAGAACAAATATCCTCTCCCACGCATTGATGACTTATTTGACCAACTACGCGGAGCTCAATACTTTTCCAAGATTGACCTTCGTTCAGGGTATCATCAATTAAGGGTCAAAAGGGAGGATATACCAAAGACGGCTTTCCGTACAAGGTATGGACACTATGAATTTATAGTGATGCCATTTGGTCTTACTAATGCCCCTGCTATCTTCATGGATCTAATGAATAGAGTCTTTAGAGACTATCATGGTCAATTTGTGGTAGTCTTTATAGACGATATTCTTGTCTATTCAAAGAGCAAGGAAGAGCATGAAGATCACTTGAGAATTATATTGAAGACCCTGAGAAAGGAGAAGCTTTATGCCAAATTTACAAAGTGTGAATTTTGGCTTCAAAAAGTTGCATTTTTGGGTCACATAATCTCAAAAGAGGGGATATCTGTGGATCCAGCAAAAACAGAGGTTATCGAAAGATGGTCAAGACCAACAACAGTAACTGAGATCCGAAGTTTTCTTGGTTTGGCTGGATATTATCGACGTCTTGTAAAAGATTTTTCACGATTATCTAATCCAATCACCAAGTTGACTCGAAAAGGAGTTAAGTTTGTCTGGACAGAGGAATGTGAAGAGAATTTCAAGGAGTTGAAAAGAAGGTTATCCAGTGCACCTGTGCTCACACTACCTTGTAGTGGAGAAAGGTTTGTGATCTACAGTGATGCATCCAAGAAGGGATTGGGGTGTGTTCTTATGCAAAATGATATGGTGATAGCTTATGCCTCACGATAGTTGAAAATCCATGAGCAAAATTACCCAACACATGATTTGGAGTTGGCTGCGGTAATCTTTGCATTAAAGATTTGTAGGCATTACCTTTATGGTGAAAGGTGTGATATTTATACTGATCATAAAAGTTTAAAGTATATTTTCACACAAAAGGAGCTGAATATGCGTCAAAGAAGATGGTTGGAGCTGATTAAGGATTATGACTGCTCAATCCATTACCACCCTGGGAAAGCAAACAAGGTGGCAGATGCATTAAGTCGACAAGACCATGCTAGTTTATCCATGATGAGGATCACAAAAGATCCAATATTTATGGATTTACAAAGGATGGATCTTGGAATTATAATGGAAGCGGAAAAATCTTATCTTTCTCAAATGAATGTTCAACCATCTATACATGTGAAGATTAAAGAGGCACAGAATGAAGATGTCGAGTTACAAAAGAAGGTGAGAAATGTTCCTGAATTCAACCTTGATTGTGATGGGATAATAAAGTTCAGGAATCGGGTTTGCGTTCCTCCAATCCCCGAATTAAAGAATGAACTGCTGGATGAGGCTCATAGTTCTTCATTCTCTATTCATCCTGGAAGCACGAAGATGTATAGGGACCTGAAAGAGTACTTCTGGTGGGATGGCATGAAAAGAGATGTTGCTGAATATGTCTCTCGATGCTTGGTTTGTCAACAAGTTAAAGCTGAGAGACAGAAGTCTAAGGGGATGTTAAAACCATTACCCATACCCGAATGGAAATGGGAAAACATCACTATGGACTTTGTCACATGACTTCCTAAAACATCCAAAGGCAATAATGCTATCTGGGTCATAGTTGATCGTCTTACAAAGTCTACACACTTCATTGCTATTAGAGAGGATTTCTCTCTAGATCAGCTTGCCAGGATATATGTAAAGGAAGTGGTAAGATTGCATGGAGTACCACTTTCTATAATATCTGATCGAGATCCGAGATTTACCTCGAAGTTCTGGCGAAGTCTTCAGCATACTCTGGATACAGAGTTGAGTTTCAGCACTGCTTATCATCCCCAGACAGACGGTCAGTCTGAGAGAACAATTCAAACCCTAGAAGATATGTTGAGAGCTTGCTCTATGGATTTCAAAGGAGGTTGGGATCAACACCTACCTTTGGTGGAATTTTCTTATAATAATAGCTTTCACTCCAGTATTCAGATGGCTCCTTATGAAGCTCTCTATGGAAAGAAATGCAGGACTCCAACTTGCTGGGATGAAGTTGGGGAAAGAAAGCTATTAGGACCTGATCTCGTTGATGAAATGGCAGAAAAGGTTAGATCTATTCAACAACACATAAGAGCAGCTCAGAGTCGACAGAAAAGTTATGCCGACAACCGAAGAAAAGACCTAGAGTTTGAAGTGGGCGATAAAGTGTTCTTACGAATATCTCCCTGGAAGAGGGTTATGAGATTTGGAAAGAAGGGGAAGTTGAGCCCTAGATATATCGGTCCTTTTGAAATACTGGATCGTGTTGGGAAGGTAGCTTACCGATTGGCGCTTCCACCGAATCTCTCTCAAGTTCACGATGTGTTCCACGTATCTCTCCTGAGAAAGTACATACCAGATCCTTCACATGTACTCAGCTCAGAAGTTGTACCGCTGGAGCAAGATCTTTCTTATGAAGAACAGCCGATAGAGATTCTGGATCGTAGCGAAAAAGTCCTACGAAACAAGACCACTCTCTTGGTGAAAGTTTTATGGAGGAACCACCAACTTGAAGAAGCTACATGGGAGCTTGAGGATATGATGAGGGAGAAGTATCCTCATTTGTTTGTTACAAAGTGACGAATTTTGAGGGCGAAATTCTTTTTAAGGGGGGTAGAATGTAACACCTAAGACTTTTATGTTATATAAATCATCAAAGGAATCTTTTTCTACACAACACTTGCTTGGCTTGCTTTACACGCAATCGCGACCTTCCTCGATAGCTTGCGTCGTACGCAATACTGAGTTTCACTAAACGACAATATGCTATTAAAACTAGCCGTTATGAATAGTAATAACCACTTTTTGAAATTTTATAAATTTTATTTTTCAAAATGGACTTCATTTTTGGACTCAGAATATCGAAATTAGCCTAGGGTGAAATTTTGGTATTTTTCTGAAAACTTTCAATTTTTGATGAATAGTGAAACCACTAAGTGGTAGGTTAAAAACTGAATTTTGCATAAAACTAAATTTTACCGCTTCTGTGAATGGAATTTCGAAAATCCGAGAGACACGGTTAATATCAAGGACTAAAATGTGGTTCAATGAGATGAAAATAATTTTTTGGTGAATAGTAACTTTTTACTTTTTTTACCGCGGTTAATAGTAAATAGGGTAACTAAGGGTAAATATGATATTACTATTACCCTAACACATGTCCTAATTCTATTGGACAAGTGTAATTCGACCAAAAACAAACTTAGGAATAAAATATGACCATTTAGTCCCACTTGGATTAGATTAGGACATTTATTATTAATTTATTTAAAGAAGGGTTAAAATAGTTAAAATCAAAGTTTAATAAGTAAATCATTTTTAATATGGGGTTATACATAAGATAAATTCGATTGTAAATATTCATTAGAAAGCTAAAACGATTTCCTACATGATGGTATTTTATTTGTAATTTTTAGACATCAAATAATTTAATTTAATTATGACACAAAGATGATGCAGTAATTATCTTATTAATAAAATATTGACAACATTGATAATATAAATACCAAAATAAATGTAATTTAAGACTTTTTATGAATTCCACTAATTTTATAGGTTAATATGATATATTATTGTTGATTTCATCAACTTGGTTCGAACATATAATTCTTTTATGACTTTCACAAAAATCATATATCAAATAGTGTCAAAATTGACACAAAATAGTTTTTAAATCAAATATTATATTATTAATTGTTATTTTATTCCTAAAAATATAAGGTTCGGCCAAATGACTTAGATAAGAATATATATATTAATAATAAACAATTTGGGGTTCGTTTGGCATGTTATAGTAAGTGTATTAACCATATAGTGAAAGAAAACAAAAAGACACGGTAAAAGTTAAATTAATTAACTTAGAGTTAAATCTAATTGATAAGGTTAAAATAATACCCTAAACTTGTCTAAATCCTATTGGTTGATAGGATTTAGACCCATCCCCACTTTAGCTTCGAAATAAGACCCTTTGGAACCATTATAAACCGATTTTGACTTTAATATAAAATAATATTTTGAGATATTCCTAAGGTGCCCCTCTCCTCCCTTATAAAAGGGCACCTCCTCCCCCTCCTCCTCACACCAATTTGAGCACTCAAGATCGGCCAACCCCTGCCATTTTCTCCTCTCCACTTCCCTAGAATAGTCCTAGAGGTCCTGGTTATCTCCAAAGACCACTCTTAGTTCCTTAAGTGGAGGATTCAAAGAGGCGTTCCAAAGAAGAGGTAATATCCATTACCGATCTTTTCAATTTCTTTCTTCTTCAACTTCTTCTTCTTTAGTCGTTTCATGATAAAGTAATAACATCAGTATTACTTACATAATGATATGTTATTATAAATATGAAACAACCCTAATTCACCTTCTATCCATCCTACGGAAAAATGAAATCACCGCGCGTGCGTACGTACGGAATACCGTCTCCACGCCATGGTGTAATCTATTTTCCACCATCACCTTACAAGGATGGGTATAATGGTGTAATGAGTAACTATATATGATTATTATTAAGTAATATTGATACTGAAATAATATGTATATATACTCCAATACAATTCCACGATCATAGGAACGATATCATCACTCGTGCGTACGTACGGAATACCGTCTCCACGATGTGATGCGACTCGTTCTACATGATCTTCATTTCATAATGATTATATAAATGAATTGAATGAATGAATATGGTATATACTACACTAATACCATTCTGTAAATGAATTATCTATAACCTAAAGATAAGAATAATAATTTATTCGACAAAACACGCATAAGAACAAAAAGTTATAAAGACCTGAGTAACAAATAACAATGAAATATTACTAACAAGAAGCTAATAATATGACCATATATGATATCATATAAATATGTATGATTCTGGAATAAGTCAATAACATTATTTAAACCATTATACAGGAGCTTCAGACACGAACAAAGCAAATCGGACCTAAGGTAACGGAAAATATCACAATCTCACTTTTATCCGAGATTGTTTTTACTTTGGTAATTACTGGGGTGTATTTTATCATCCACATCCATGTTCCCTCGATATGTAATATTATTTCCTTCCTTCCACAATAGTTTATATCCAATTTTACCCTTCGGTAAGTTTTTTGTAAAAGATATGAAAGGAATCTTTTGTCGTTTTTCGTACGAGGTACTTTTTGACTTTTCCGACAATAGTTAGAAGGATGTTTTTTTAACTTATACGGCATGAATGGATTTTTAAAACATTACTTCAAAGAAGATTCCTTTACAAGTTTTCAAGTTTATTTTTAATCAACTTCTTTTATTTTAAAGTTGTATGACATGTTATGAAAGGAAAAATGTTTTTGAAGAAGAAAGGATATTTTCCTCAAGAATTCAATTCAAGTGTTTTATCAAAATTATTTTCCATCTAAGATAATAAAGGGTTCTGTTTCTATCCATATTTTTACATTGGTTTGACTATGTTGTGATGGAATTATGTTTATGAATTCCTTTATCATTTATGAATTGATTTATGATGTCATGATGTTTCAAGAATCCCATTTTTGTTATATGTGTTATGCGATGATGTATGTTTTATGATTATGTGGCACACATAAAAAAGGATTCATTATAAGATGGGTGGGACCTATATCTCCCTCCAATGCATTGGGTAAAGATTTTATATCTCATGAGATAGACATGGCTGGAACGGAAGGTTATTTCGGTTCAGTGATACAGGACTGAAACGAGGAGTGAACTCGGTTCAGAAAGGGACTTTATCCACTAAGATAGTCTTGGCAATGAGTCATGACTAACAAGAAATGATTTCCATGATTATGTGTGCATGCCACAAAGTTTCAAGTTTTATGTTATGATTATGGGGATCTCATTTTCACTTCTATGATTTATTCCATGTTAAGATATTATGATCTCTTTTGCAGGTTTTGATTTTCAAAAGGATATGATATGATTTTTATTTCCTTTATTTTCCCTTGCTGAGCATTTGAGCTCACCCTTTTATGTTTTCTTTTCCCCAGGTCAGGAAGATGGATATTAAGTAGAATATTCTAAAAGGGACCCTAGATATGATGAAATAAATGGGAGACACTGTAGAAGATTTATGAACCAGTTGTTTATGTTTCCCAGTTTCTAAAGACACTATACCTATACGGTCCTTTGTGGTTTTGTCATATGTTGTAATAAGTGTGCTTCAATTTTGAAGTAGTAGCAATGTATGTAAAGTATGGGTCGTTATAAAAAAGGCCACACTATCCACATTGACATTAATACAAGAATATATCAGTCGAATCCAACTTACATATTTTAGGACTATGGGCTACATGGGTCAACCTGCAACACCCAACATCAGAAGAGTTTTCACATCACTTATAGTGTTTTTAAATGCCCTTATTTTTACATACACAATAGTATGATCCTCTTTTACATGTCAAGTATTCCAAAATGAGTTGATGGTGCATGAACCTCAAACATTTATCCATTTATTGCCTTTCATGTAGAGAAAATAAAAATGTAGTTTCTGTAAGAATGAGATGGTGAACCTATGTTCTCTATTTAGCATGAGTGACGAATTAAATAAAATATGACAATTGTATACCTACTCTCAAGTTCTCTCAAAAAATTAAACCTACATAATCTCATTTTTTATATTCATATTCACAGTCAATAAATCTTTTTTTTCATTATCTTATGCTTTGGGGAAAATGTGACAAGTCGATACTATGTACTATACAATTTTCTTCTGATGATCATGAATTGGTAGTCGATTCTTTCATATTCAACATATAAGTATGTACCTTGAGGGATTAATGATGTTCTCCTTAAACTTTTACATCCATATAGGTAACATGTCGATCCTCACACTCTCCACATTGTAATTATCTTTGGAATAAAATCGACCATTGGTACTTGGCTTCTCTATAATGGTCTCAATTTAAATGAAAGTTTGATGCCTAATCTCTAGCATAACATTCATGGGTACAAAATAAATTTTACTATATGTTACAAGGACATCATTAATAGTCATTTATAGTCATTTGGGTGGAATGAGAAGATGATCCCTTAGTGTTCTATTATGAAATATAGAGTTCCTTCAATTAAAGTTAGATATCTTAGAGATTATCTATATTGAATACCATATAATATTATTCAAAGAGTTTTTTATTGAAGGCCACAACAAAGATCGAAGATAGTAATTATAACCATCTAGCTGCATCATCTTTAACCATGTTGATAAAAAGTTACAAGAGGTTACATTGTTGGTCAAGATATTCCATGTGAATATTCTAATGACAACATCATTAAATATTTGAAGATATTCTATTCCATGACCCCCAATTTAAATGGGTTTAATGTAGTCCATCCATGAGACCATAATAGGTTCCCTTTCAAGACCTAACCAGTCTCAATGATGTTTTTAATCATACCTTGCAGCTCCGTGAAGATTCCCCTTTTCCATCTATATAGTGATAATGTGTATATAAATTTATAGGTGGTGACCAAGTTCACAAGGCACACCCTCCTAGTCTGGTGCATTGATTTCCCCTTCCATTTGGAAAGCTGGTTGAAAACGATAAAGTTGACTCATCTATGAAATTATCTTCTAGATTTTCCACAAAAATTTGGATGACAATGTGGGTAATGGGGATAGATTCTTTCCTCACTCTAAGTCTCTATGAAAATATATTCTATCTTATCACAATGGGCCAATCTCAAAACAAAATGAAGAATTTACCCTAAGAGATATCCCACCCACCTACTTCTTCATAATGGTTAAAAAGGGATTGAATGAAAGATATGGTACTCTGGGAATCCTTTAAAAAGAGTAGTATGTCATCTACATATAAAAGGTGTGATGGAATAGATTCACCTGTACTGTCTTTGACTAGTTTATAATGGCCAAACTAGGAATGTTCATTAATGGATCTCCTCAGATAATATTCTACAATGTAAAAGAGGTGTTCTGAGAGTGGATATCATTATCGAACACCCCTTGTACATTGAAAGACTCCCTTGGAACACCCATTGATTAAAATGGTTTTCCATATAGATGAGAAGATGGTTTTATCATTTTGATAAAGGCATATATCATAAGAATGTTGTAAAAAATGAATTTTATGGTATCAAAATCCTTTTATCTATCAATCATCAAAAAAAAGTTTCCCTACCTCACATTCATATTCATTATGTTCACAGTGTTTGAAGCTATGCATTGGAAATTCTGTTTACACATTCAAAAGAAAAATCAATACTTATTTCCGTTGATGTGTTCTTAGATAAGAAATCCCATCTTGGTCATGATGATTTTACTTATAACTTTGGGTCCAAAGTTCAAAAGGGAAATTATCCTATTGTCCTTAATATACAACTCACTATCTTTATTAGTAATTAAATAAATGAAATTGAATTCATTCTATGTGGAAAATAGTTTAATGAAGAATTCCATTCTAAATTAATCATGTCATATTATAAGAGGATCCAATATAAAATTTAAAAATTATTTGAGAATCCATAACTCCCAAAAACAATTTATACATTGATAGAAATGATATCTCTCATGACCTCCTCTTTGTCTACTATTGAGTTAAGGCATTTATTCTACTACCCATCAATGCAGTCATAATATTTTAAAACTTTATTGATATATTTAGATTAAGATTCAATTATGATTATAATAGAAATAATACCTAGTGGGAGTATCATATGATTGGTCTATAACTTGAGTGTCAACAAGATGATGTTTAGAAACTATAATTTCCGCATCAAACATTAAAAATGAGTTTTTACACCATCAACCCGGTAGGCTATTAGGGTGCTTGAGTTTCTCTGTTAGCCTCTGAATTGGGATTCCCCTTGACACAAGCTTCTGAGAATCCATAAAAATTTCATAAATACTATAGATACAAGACATCGATAGTTAAAATGAAAAGAGAGAGTAAGAATCCTTTTTATTTACAATACATCCATAATTACGGGGTTATGATCATAATGGTGTTTAGGAAGCATATAGACCAATAATCCATCATGAAAAATCATATCATCCTAGTGAAAAAATAACATTTCATGCTTTCTTGTTGGCCTCTCATTATAATTTTTCTAACTCCCGGTAAAATCATCCTCAATAATTGGAACCTCCATAATGTTGCACTGATCAATGCAAGAAAAAGATTAGAGAGAATCATACTTATTAAATCATGATATAATTATTTCATCAAGTGTAAAAATATTATTTAAATCACCCAGAATAAACCATTTGAGAGCATTATTCTAAGAAATTTCCTCAATATCCTCCCATGAATCTCTCACCTAATATTTGATGTATAGGCATACACATAAGAGACCAGAACAGTGTGACCTGAGTTGCTAATAGAGACAATTATTTATTTCTCCCACAAAGATATGTGATCACATTGACACTTTCATGCCAATGAATATAGAGGTGGTCAATATTGAAGCTATTATGATTTAATGGAATGATGGACAACCCCAATGATTCCCATTTTAGTTTCTCCCAATTCACAAACAATATCATCAGTTTAAAAATTCTGATAACCATTGTTTTTCTATCCATGATAAACTGCCTATGTTTTTAGGCAATATAGGGATTCACTAACCAATGCAAATTCCAATATATTATTATCATTATTTGATTTCTCTACCCATTGTGGAAGGAATTTTATCATCGTTCATCTTAGTAGGGTCTTTCCCTTACCTCTTTCTTCCTTCATTTTCCCCTCATTTGTAGTTCATTCTATCACTGATCCCTTTGTACAATTAGTTGCCTCTAATGAATTTTTTATCATTGTTTTCATCATTTCCATCATACTGAACATGGGATTTTGTCTCTTCCTCTAGTAAATATTCTATTAGTATAATAGCTTCATTATGTTAAGTGGTAGTATTCTTGGAATTTATTATTGTTCCTAGTAATAAGTGACATCAATCACTGCCTGGTATGTATAAATTAGCAAGCAGTATGACAATATAAGACACAAAATCATCCATGGTTTTAGGAAATTTTTACTAACATCCCTCTTCCTGGGTTACGGTACAACCCTTAGTAGTCCCATATTCTATTGGATTTACATAGTCGGTATACACCTATTACCCATTTCTATGTGATGCTTGTTCTTATAGGAGTTCTTTTTGGATTTGTGTTCATGAAACATACAAATTTTTGTCCATGTGTTCCTATTAAGACATATTCCCATGAATTATATGTGGGTGAAAGCTCACCATAGTATGTCCATGAGGATCACACATAGCTTCCTACATAGTCCCTACATTTCTAGTATGTCTGTCAACATGTTTGAAATGAAAAATTCATGTGTTTGTATTAGCCTCAGAAGTGTACCCCTTAGGAGGATAATGTTTCCCTCTTTCATGTTTGGTTTATTCTCTAGTCACTATAACATCATTATTATCATTATAGAATCCATCAGGGATGATGTAAGAAGACACTGCTTGGTCTTCGGTATGTTCGACACGGGCGATCTGAGTTTTTTCGATAGGCTGTATTTTCACCTCTCTTACTTTACTGGTATTCCAATAATTGTCCCGAGAAAATTTATTATGATCCCCACAGATACCATCCATAGAACTCTGCACATTCACAATTATCCACTTGGCCACAATAAAGGGACTAGGGGTGGTATTATTATCTCTATATAGAGTAATGACTTCTTATTTTCTCTTCCTACTTCTATACATAACACCACCAAGCTCTTTCTTGTTGCAGATTCCACACTAATTATCTCTCGTACATTCATACGTGTAATGGCCAGAAAATATACAATTTGTACAAAATGTGAGACTCATTTCATACCGAATAAATTTGTGGATTTTTTATCCCTTGTAGTCGGTACAACTTCCTCGAAAAGTGTGTTGTCCATGTCCAATTCCATAAAAATCATTGAATTTTTCGCCTAACATGGTTTTTTGATTTTTTGATCCATCCTGACCGAGCTCACCATAATAGAGGATATGTCCCAAAGAATACTTGGATGCCTGTAAATCCAGTTTGATATAAAAATTTTGTAACTATAATTTATTTTGTTTGTCCATTATCATGTCTAGATCAAAATTCATATCCCATTATTGAATTCAAAGGAATCATGGTCTAAATGAGATTGACATAAGGCTCCATGCACTTCACTTGATTTAATTTGAAAGAAACCCCTCTTTATATTTCTAGTGATCCATTAATATTATTTTCTATTTGAGAAATCCCTAGATGTCAACAAATATTTCTTTTGAGTTCACCAAATTTCCATATCCATTCATCTATCTATACTAAATATCTAACAGTAATAAAACATCGATGGAGATGTACCCTCTACTTTATGGAAAACTGGTTTGCATATACATGCACTATCTTCTCGTTTATGATAATCCATATTAGGGGATGTAGATCAATGTCTGAGAAAGTAGGGTGTGTAGATGATTTGACCACATCTATGGAAGTTTTCTCAGACAAGTGACTTTTTTAGGAACATGAGTTTTTACAACAGGCTTCTTTATGGAAAGGTATAAATAAACCTTGTGTCTTCCATGATCCATACCTAATGGGGTCTCTAGATCATTTACCTGATTTGACTTCTCAATATCATCTATGATAATGTAATTTGGATGTTCTACATTCTCCCTATACCCCTCCATATCCCTCATTCATATCCATAAATTACCCAAAACATAATAATCATTATTTCTTTTCTCATTAACCATAGTCACACATTATACAAAAAGAACATAGGAATGAATAAATAATTGGTAAATAGTTGTTAATATACCATTAATAATATAATATATATTAAATTATTATCGATGAATGCAGATCAAAATCCCCATTACGAAACTTATATGATATAATTTAAAGTATTGGAATCTGATTAAGAAAATAAAACATATCAAACACATATGGATAATAAATTATATTAATTTAAGTCAAAATATTTGTAAATATATGAATAAGGTTTTGAAATCTATTTCATAGATATATATATTTATTATATTGATAGTTAAATGGATTTCAAGGATGTTAGGAATTATGAAAGCGTTTTTCTAAAATCTATCTTTGAAATCAATATTTTTCTACGTCTATATTCCTATTGAATGATATTTTATGTAACTATTATCTAAAAACAATTCTTCTATATTGTTATTCTTTTGGTTTACATGTATTCTTATAATATCTTTTCCTATTATAATTAACCCAAAATGAATCCACTTAGTGGAACAAAATTTATCACTTTGTTTCAAAGAATATTTTTTATTAAATGCACGAGTTTTTAGATTCTATTATGTATGTACTTATCCGTACATTTATGAATTGATTATGTTATTTTAAATTGAATTAGACTTCCCTTATGTGTGAAGGAAAACATTTTTAAATTTTTCCCAAAAGTTCCCTTTTCTAACTATTTTATTTTGTTTTCTTTGTAAATATTCCATTTCCATGTTTTTTATTCTTCAATATAATTTTAATTCACTTTCCACCTATTTTAGGAACATTTCTTGATAATTTTTTTTACAAAAACTATAAATATTATCTAAATACAAATTTAATTTCTTATATTATTATTATTATTAGTTTTTTATATTTTTCAATTTCCTATACTATTTTCTATGTTTTTTAGTGATATAGTTCAATAAAATCATCCTCATTCATTCTCTTGTAGGGTTATTTTCAGGATTTTTATGATTGTTATGAATAATATTTCATTATACAATTATAATGATGTTATTATTGATTTATGAGTTATTTAATGTGGAAGAATTAATTTTAATCAAACTTTTATTCTCCTTTCAATAAAATATAATGGATCCGTAGGACCACTTACATAGACTAAACCAACACACAATTGAATCATATGAAAAAAACCCAAAAAAATATATCATCAATCAAAAACATATGTTTTCACTACACAAATTAGAAAATAGATATTCAAGAATAAAATAAAAAATAGTAACTTATTTCCACAATATTAATCTACATTTACTTATATATAAAACTATTACATCACAACACCGATGAAATATCAGATAATTATATCAAGCCTCACACCTGTTGAAGTTGATAGATTAACCAATATTCATCTAAATCGAAACTCATTAGAAACAAGTCACAGAAAACATCTACCACTATAAATGATGTTCCCATATCATCATTTACTAACACTAGAAAAATCCAGTGATTGTACCTTCATAGTGAATATTGAAGAACACCATCTCTCAAACACCATGATAAAATAAACCCTAGAAAAAAACCTCATCATAGATGGAACCTAACTATCAAAAAATCAAAATTAATGATCTTTAATATTTATCTTCATAAATACTAAGACATATGTGTTGATTGGATCCCAATGATAGGATTGAATTAGATGAGGAACATGACTCTTAGAACACCATCATCTCCCCAAATTGTAGATCCTAAAATATTCATCAAAATCACCACACCAGACCAATTGGAAGAGGATCATTTGAAAATGAAGCAATAACATAGTTCAAAATTGGGTAGGGATATAAAATTGAGTTATGACCTTAGTTGGGATACTAAACACATTAGAATCCCCACCAAACATACAAAAACATCTACAATTATCACCCAAGAAAAAAAAGAATATAAAATAATGAGAATCAAATTTCACATTCTAGTACAACATAATCAATATAAAAATCTACATGAATTAGTCCAAGGACCCATAAGTGAAAATAATTAATATAAGATGAACTAAACCATTATTGGAAAAATCTAGTACGCCATTACATACCTCCTTTCCATCCATCTATAGGACAAGAACATGATCCTCCTTAGTATATTGGTATATAAAAATAAATTTCACACCAGATTGTAGATATATTCTGGGGTGGAATAAATAATAAAAACTTTAGAGGGGGTGATTCGAGTAATACCGGAAGAGATCAACACCAATATAGATAAAATAAATATGGTGTAGAAAAAAGTTCCATACTGAGATAAAACGGAATCAGTGTATAAAAATCCCTAAATTAAATAAATGAATAAGAAGGGAATCTATAAAGAGTGTTGGAGAGTTCACACACTAACCACCCTCCTCGGAAACACCATTAAAGAAATTCCTTATCATGTGAGAAAAAAAATTCGCATGAAAATTTTTTTAACATTCTCATGTGTCACAAATATTTATGTTTTTTCATTATGATTTAGTGGGAATATAATTATATAACCATTCAATGAATTGGGTAGATATTTTTATCTAATTTTATGAGATCCATTGGACTGGAGTGTGAATCCAATATATTATGTATAAATGTGTGTGGAGTGAACACAATCCCCTATATTGTATGAATATATCCCCTATATGATAATAGTATTGGTAGTGATCCTTGGAATAAGAAAGACTTTTATATAGATTATTTCTAAATTTATATGTTATTAAACATTCTAATATAATTTTTATATTTATTATGATTGTTGTTCCATGATTCCTAATTCATATTACTCATTTCACATGTTATCCTATGATATTTATATCTCGATTCATGATTTATTATCCATGTTTCACTATTAATGATTTACCCCTGACATATTTGACTACATTATTATATTCCCATACCTACATGTTCATAATTTTTTCATTCATGTTCCTCATATGGTATCTCTTATATTCACTACATATTGAGAATCTATTCCCACCAATTTCTCTGTTTCCATTCCCCATGTAATAAATAAGTGTGTAGGATTCAAAATTTAAATCAGGGTATCATTTTTCAGAATTATTTGTGGGACATATTGATGAATAACTTTAAAATAATTTGGTTAAGTATCTAATATCCAGAGGAAATAATCCTAGAGGATTTGTGGGGAAATTTTTTATGAGATCTGATTATTTCTCATATAAAATGGTCTGATATGTTTTTATGTTATGGTTTGGTTTTTACATATATAGGTGATGTAAATTCAGTGTTCTTATATAACCAAATGTTCTTTGATGATTTATTTGATGTTTCTTTCAATGATGTGTAGAATTCCATGAGTTTCCCTAAATGGATAACAATTTTCCATGATTTTTTCATTGAATACACTGATGTAAATATCAGTAAAATATAACCTACAATGAACAACGTTTGTTTTTTGGTATATATAGTTAATATTTTATATGTTCTCATTAAAGGAATGTCAATGTTATGTGGTGGGTAATTGTTCCCCAATTCATATGGGTTTTTTATTGATCTAGTCATGGAATGTGTTATATTTATGTATAATTCTTATAGTAACGGTTCATCTAAATGATAAGAATCGTATAGTTTATTTTTTTCAGGATTGGTCCATTGAATAGTAGTGTTATGATTTTGCGATGTATAATGAGGTTGTAGTTGTTTCTTTTTATTCTTTTCATATATTTTATAACGGTTTGACTATATTATAACTAGGTTCTTTGTTTTAGGGGGGTGAGATATTTTTTAATATTGAAAGGTGATGACGTGAGGTGGGAACTAAAGTTTTATTATTTTTTTAGAAATAGAGGTTGTGTTTAACTTATTCATGAATTGTGTCTCAAATTCATTTTTCATATAAGATAATGTATAAATAATGACATCTTTGAATAACATGATATACTATAGATCCTTTGGTGTATGTTTGGAATATGTCCTTATTGGAATTAGTATAGGAGTTATATAAAGGATAATTGTTCCCATATGGATCCCATCTAGAAATAAATTTTATTTTGGGGAGTGTAAAATTCTTAGGCAAGATAACATAGTAGACAAACTATAGAATAGTTGACGTTAGGGGTTCGTCAGATCACATTATACCGTATAGTTGAACGAAATTTGGGTGAGAAAAGTTATTGGGTATGTATACTTTAGGAAACACACATAAGTTAATATTATTTTTTATGAGGGTATTTCTTTTAAATAAGCCATATATGATATATATGGTGATGGAAGAGGGTGTTTCTTTTTTGAGGGATGTGTATTCTATTTTGTTAGTGCTCATACTAAAGAAGGTGAAGGTAGCATGTGTGACGTAGGATCATTTGTATAAACATGTTTTTATGATATCACTACATTTTAAAAATATTTATTCTTATTTTTTAAATTAAAATATTTTAAGGTGGGAATGATATAGCTTTCTAGATTGTTCCAACCATGAAATTGCTTAATTTTTAGTTCTGAAGCCCCAGGTCATAGAAAAGTTGTAAAATTGAATGTTGAACTCAATAAATTACCACTAATTTTTTTTATTGTTTTTTATCCAAAGAAGTAGTTTTTTCACCAATGATGGATTTAGGTTAATTCCCATCCATGTTTATATTTAATCAAATTTTTATATATTTATTATTTCTATAAATATATATTATGCATGAATGTATATAAATATCATCTTGAAAGAATACAAGTTGAGATTTTAAAATTTATATTATGTATAAAATGATGTGCTTTACCAAATAGATGAAATATATAATATTCCAAGGGTTGAATTTGAATGATATAGTATTAGGTTTTAAAAAAATACTTACTAAGAAAAATTGTAGTTTTAAATATATATTTAATCCCTCTATATTGGTTTAGCCACCTCTAATAGATATAGAACTGAAAATGGAGTAACAAGAACATATAGCCCCCGATAAGGGGTGGATCCAAAAAAATTAAGGCAAATACACATTATGTAGCAGAATGAAAGCTATATTATTTACCTTAAAACATAGGAGATTCACTAATGAGTTATAGATTTTTCATTGTTAATTTTTCTGCTCAATTATTATATTTATTTATTATTCTGGTGGAATTATATTCTAGTGGAAGTAAATTTTTTTATTTTATCCTCCTACTTTTAATAATTCATTATTATAATTTTACTCAAATGTGTAATGCGAATCATTCCAAGTAATGTGAATATTATATTTATTCAGGAGTTTTTTAATTAAATCAATGAATTAATTGGTTAATTGAAAATAATGATATTTACCTTTTATAATAACTATTTATCCTCTTAAAATATTTTCTATTCAACCACATTTTTTACAGGGATCATTTTTATTAATATTTGGGTGTCCAATATTAATATTGACCCATGTTTCATGATCAAGTTATTTCATTTCATGGGGGGAGGGGTGATCAATGCTAGCATTTTCTTGTATTGTGGGTTTGAATATGGAATATTATATAAGAAATGTTGAAGGAGTTTAGTGGTTATAGAGTCATTCTAGCCCTATAATTGGTGTAGATGTGAACCTAAGGTTGTACAAGGGTATTTGTAGCATGATAGATTATGTTAGTATCAATAGAGAAAGGATTCTAGTGACTGGTGCGGAACTCTAATGAGTGAAGATAGTGGTGGGAATTAAATTTGGTGTATAATATGTGAAATGTCATTTAAATAGTGAATAAGAAACGCAAATTTTGAAATTTAATGACTGTAATCACTATGGAATGTACAAATTTGTAACTGACGTAATATATACATTTTGGGAATGTAGTGATAATGTTTAGGTTTCTTATAACCATTACATGGAATTTCAGTTAGTTGTATATTCCTTTTAGTAACTGTTTACATACCTTAGGTTTAATAATATTACAAATACATTGTACCAAATTTGAGCACACAAACTGTGTTGGTCTCAGTAGAAGACATGTGTTACATGGCCACATAACTATGGGTGTTCTTGAGTATATTTCCACCACCTCATTTTTAATACAAGGAGTGATGTTAAATTATACACCATGAATGGAATATATGATATAGAATAGTCTACATTACACAACTATATTAACATTTTTAGAAAAACACTATGTTTCCATCAAAACATTCCAAGTATCCTAGGACTGAATGACTTAAAATACTGATATTTCATGAAGTGTAACCTTGTGGGACTCATCTGTCAAGTAAAATATCGAGAACTTTTTCTATTTCGACCCACACAAGCCATGCGATTGGATATTAATGACCAATCGAATGTCAAGGGACAAAAAATTGTTTCTCTTTAAGGTACTTGATAAATACTTTTTCAAACCTTAGAAAATTTAATATATTCAATCATGGGAAATAGATTTGGGTAAAAAAGTAGTCCATCATATGAATTTTTTCATTTATAGAATTATAATAATTCTTATTTGGAATTAAATATGATATTCAAGGTGACTACGACAGCTGAACATCCTTGTATCTATTGGGAAGAAAACATGGATTGGATGTGATGATCAAATATGAAATTATTTTATGACATCCCCTAGAAAATTAGGGATAAATATTCATGGCTACTCTTATTTATTTTGGATTTTGGTACTTCCTCATATTCATAGGCAATGTGTACTTCAAATTAATCTTGTTTCCTATAATTGATTTGTCCCAAAAATAAGTATTACTTGGACAACCCTAAGAATGAATGTATCTTCATAACATATGTGGTGTTTGAGTGAGCTTTTAATGGAGTATGTTAATCCCTCATTAAACATTATTTACCTAATTTGGTATGAGTTCTCCATATATGTTTTATAATCCCTTGACTAATACACACCCTCAGTAAGGTATACGTCCGCCATTATATTTTTTAACATATATTGTGTATTGGAAATATTGGTATTTATGGAATGTAAGTTGTAATTATACATTGTATAAAAACAAATCTTATACAATGTAAGGGTTCATTGGTATGTTTCTAAAATAGGGATTCGATAGTTGCAGGTGATATGGAGTGGTACATCCCTAATAGATTATAATTTTTTGTGAGTAATAGGTCTCCCAATATGGGTCATAATTATTAAATAGACATATTTAATGCCTTAGTTGTTCTAATCCATATGATAAATCAAGAAGAACATATTATCCTTCACATTGAAAATTATTGTTTGTATACAATCCTAAACATTGTGAACCTTTCATTATTTTTAGGATATCTAGTTACTTATGGGGGAAAATATTTCTTAGTGTGGAGCTATTATAGAAATTAATCATGTTTTATCTAGAAACATATCATTACATAGAATATCCAATATCCTTTGTTTCTTTTCATTTACTATATTCTTATAGAATGTGAGTGGGATTGTTCTTATTTTTTCTAATATTGTTTCCGGATAATCTACTAAGTATAATTATTCTAAACACTACATAGGTTATTTTCTAAAATCTGTTGTGCTTATGTATTTTATTGATAGTTCAATGATATTAATGGTGGATGATTATTTGTTACATATTTTTTGAAGATGAATCATAGTGATACATGATAGTTAATGATATCTACCAAAACCACTATAGTTGGATAATATTCTAAGAATACAAGTAGCGAGGATAATATTTTATTAATTTCATATATAATGGGATATAATAATTTTTCATATTATTAAATCATATGAGGTTTTTCTAGGTGGTGATATTCATATAAAATGATGTATCTTAAATGAATTTTATATAATATAATTATTTATATATACACTGTTGGTGTTGATAGTTATTTTTTATTTTGATGATGTATGTATTTTTTATATTGTTATAGAAAAACTAATAATATATTTTTTGTGACTACTTAGTTTTATCTCTCTCTCTCCTAACCTTTTATAGATAGGCCTAGTGTGGTACACCTAGATTACTACTTTTCTGGGAGGTTCCTCAGTATGACAGGTCATGTAAGAAATTCTAATAAATAAACTCCAACTGAATCCTTATGATGCTAAATTCATCAACATGGTCATCCACCTACCTTTCATCCAACACATTCATATGACAATTTCACCATGTCATAAACACCTTGTTCTTATAATAAAGAACAGCATTCATGTTATCAAGGATATATATCCATTTAATTGTTTCTTTCACCTCTTGAATGTTGATTGACATGTTATATGACAACATCATCTGAATCACCTATAATGACTTATCAACAATCCCTAATCCATTATATGTTTACATTACATATACAATTACCTTATAAAATATAGGATTTTGATATCTTTATAACCAGTAATCATCCATTTACACTATATAAAATATATGATATATCCAATCAATATTTTTGAGCCACCCCATACCCTCTTACAACACCATAAATATAAATAGTAAAACTCATTCTAAAATGTTGATGCATAATTAATATGGAAAAATTTAATGACTATTTCGGTAAGAAAATTACATTAAAACTACTGTATTTTTTATACCAATTGTTGTGCAAGAAATTCAATGTCTTAATGCTTTATCTGAAAAAAAAATAGAAAAATAAGATTCTAAAGTTCTAGAAAAATGAAAACATTGAATCCATATATCCAAATTGAGATTCCCAACACCAAGGCACGAAATTAACAATCCCAAAAAAAATTCAACGTATGAACCCAAATGGAAACCATAAAAATTGACATAGAACACTAGACACTATGCACCATTAATTTATAAGTCTTGGAATAAGGCATGACCTCCAAGAATAAATAAAATTATATATATATATATATATATAAACAATAAGTGTGTTTAATTTGTTTAAAAAGGTTATTCTACCCGGGGAAAACACAACAAGACTATTCAGTCAATCAAAATAACAATCAAAAATAATTTTAAAAAAATGAAAAAACTATAGTATATGTGACACAAACCACCAATTTATTATCAAGTTTCAATAACATCTATTTTATTATATTAGTTACACCACCATCTAATATTCATGGATAATCATCTATTGAGTTTGGATACAACCATTGGTGTACTGATGGTAATGACACCACATATTTTTTTAGTGAAGAGTTCATAGTACTAGAACTAAACCACCAATGTTAATATTTATATAATTAATAATTCATGTATTTTTTCAACCATGGTTAAAATCTACCTCTATATCTAGTTCCACATCAGATTTCCATAAGAATTACATTTTCATAAGATATAACAACTATCCAAAAAAAATTAATTCTCACACTTTGTGTAATAGTAACAACCCTCATACATATAATTATAAAATATAATTTTTACATATACTCAAATGTGATTTCCTTTTCATTTTAAAATATCAGAGAGTAAGAGGAAAAAAATAAGAAGTTGAGTTTAAATTTGGGTGCTAGGAAAGGGAAAATGATTTTAGTTGTTTTATAATTAGATAAAAATAATCAAGGAGGGGCTTAGTGGGATAACAGTGAGTTGATGTAGCATTATAAAAATTATCTAGATGCAACATAATCATTGTAGATGGATACAATAGATCTATTGGAGTATCCCAATCACCACATTATGTTGGTAATTTTTTAACCATTTCTATGCTATAAAATATTAAATCACCATAGGATTTAATTTTTTAGATCTAGTAAAATATTAGAGGACTATCCCTCACTTAATAACTTATTTCCTAAACTCTTAATACCTTATATTTAATGACATTAGTTAAGGGTTCTATTTCTTTGTAGAAATACATCAAAAAAAATTAGTATAATGTATGGACTGTAAATTTTAATTTGTTATATTATCATTTTCTGATTTTTATACTATAAAAACATTATTTTTGTTTATTATAACAGTTTTAATGAATACCTTTAATTTTATTAGAATAATTCAATCATTTTATATATGTTTCATAAAATTTCAGTGTTCTCATTAGTTTTTATCCTCTACTGTGATAAAATATTCATTTTATTTGAAAATGTGTGTTTGTGTGTAATGGTAGTTCTAAATAATTTGCTTCAGTATTCATGTTTTTTTTAAAATTAGTATTTGAAGTTTTTTGCCTATGATGATGATTCTTCATAGGGTAATTTGAATTCTATTTTATTAATCATTAAGGAACTCAATGAAACTTTAAATTAAATTGTGAATTTTTTGTTAGCATCAAAATAAATTGGAAAGTGTAAATGTAATGGGATTATTAAATAAGCATTTTATTAAAATTAGTGTGGATTATAGATTACTAAATTATGATAACCAAATAATTGATATTCAATTCTTTGATTATTAATATCATATTTATATAAAATGATAATTTTTTGTTTTTTGACTATATATAATATGTTTAATTATTTATGAATTGGTTAAAATAGTGTTATAAATTTTTAAATTAATAATATTCAAAAATGTTTATTTCATGATTTATATGTGTTCAAATTAGCATAAGGAATATTTTGTTTTGGATATATGACTATAGTGACATTTGTGCTGTTTATGATTTGACTTATACATTTTAAAACGGTAATGTTAACAACATTAAAATATATATCTTTCTATTATTAATGTGTGAGATATAATGAGAAGGGGTATCTTTATTACCTTTTTCACCCCATTGTAAAACAAGGGAATTTATAGTGGCCATGTTTTTTCATGTATAGTTTAGTTTTAGGTTAATATATGTTAAACATTGAATAAAAATATTTTCCATCATTAAATATTCCCAATGGACATTCAGATTTATTTTTATTATATTATTCCTTGGATGAGGATTATTTTTATAGAATATGTTACAATATGGATTTGAGTTTTATAATAGCTATGTTACAAAATGAATATGATCTAATTTGGTAAATAAAAATTAATTCATTTTTTTAAAATTAATGGTTTTAGTATGTACATCAATGAAAAATAGTGTTCTGCTAAGACCCTAATTACATAGTTTTGGTTTTCCTCTACAATGATTGGTTATTTCGATTTGTCTCTTTATCTCATTAGGTGGATGTTTTATATTATCAATTAGGTAAATAAATGATGTGGAGACTAAAGATTATGTAATTATAGTATGTTACACTATCATAGAGTTTTTACAAGTTAAGGGGATGTTGGGACGAGTTCATGGGTCATGTGACCAATTATGAAGATATATTGGACTCAATTGTGATATTTTAGAGTTTTATATATTTGAAAATGTTGTTTTATGTTTTATAGAATATGGAAAAGTCATAAGGTATATGGGTGGGTGGATGAGATATTTTAATTGATTATGGATACTGTTGTATATTTGAAGAGATGTAGATCCAATTCCCTAAAAAAGAATTATAAACATTTAAATATGTTATGATAGGTGTTTGTTTTATGAAGTTAGATTAAATTAAGAATGTGGGACATGAAAAAAAATGTTTAATCACATTTATATATCATATTATATTGTGTGACAAAAATAAAAAGAGAGGAGTCTCTCTGTAGATAAAGATTTCTATTTTTTCTATGAGAATACAAGACTGTGATTAGATGATATTTAAATAAAACTACCAATACAATAGTTTGTGATAAAAATCAACCGAACCTATTTAGTAGGAATCCTAATGTGATGTTATAGAGTCAAATTACACAACAATGAAATTATTTTGTATAAATAATATTATCATTTATATGAGTATGTGCTGTAGATATCTATACATTATAAGTGGGAGTGGACCATAATCATTGTGATAGTGATCCACAAAAATAGATAGAGAGATATGGAGATCCTTATATGAATTCTCCATACTGAATATGTATTTGATCATCGAGTTTTAGTATTCATGGTGTGGAGAGTTCATGCGATTCCCATACACCATGGATTATCACATATTCGGTAAAAAAAGTTAAAATATCAATTCTCTTATTTAAAATCCTTATATAATGTTATATTGGGATTTGAATGAATGTGAATGAATAAATAGACCAACCATAGCCTTAGGTTTAGATAAAATTGATATAAATAATACATGATTCAAAATTTAGATACACATTGAGAGGTAATGTTTAAAATCAATTAAAATTATGTTTAAATTATTCATACCCTCATCATCCCTTATATAATAGTCTATCACAACAGTTTTCTAGCTAGGACCAATAAGTGGTATTATAACAATTCATATATCTGATTAATTAATTCAAAATTTAAACATTCAAAATTCTCCTTTCATTTTTTATTAATGTTTGATATAAGTTGGTGACTAAATTATTTTTTTATAATATCATGTCATATGGATTATCTGGATTTATAGGTACAAAATTTTAACAATAATGTTTTTCAATTTGTTGTGGGAAATGATATTACAATTCCCATTTTTAATTTCCTGAGTTACATTAAATATCTAATGGATATTATTGTATACTTTAATTTATTTGAATTTTTTTAACATTTATGATTAAAGATATATATATATCAAATAAATTAATAAGTAATTAAGATGGTAAGGTTTATAAAATATTACATTCGACATTTGATTATATGGTTTTGAAGAGTGTACATTGTCATTTAATATCCAATGATATCTTGATGAAATTGGAGGAATTTTATCGTGGAGGTTCTATTTCAACATAAAATAATATAATGTAATATATATCCAAGCATATAAGAATCCTTATGAATAGTAATCATTCAATAAGAATGAAAATTTTATTTAATTAATGTAATAAAATCATACATGAGAAGAATGAAATTTATTATTATTTAAACAAAATTTATTAGAATAGAATAGTAATTGAGAAATCACCAAAATAATTTTCAATTTTAAAGACTTGTAAATATAAAAGAAAACAAATGATTAAATAAATGGAACTTATTTTTATAATATATGTGTATACATGTGATAGAAAAATATAAATTCAATCAAATAATATAAAAAATCAGTCATTTGATGGAGATAATATTATTGGATTGAATTTAGAACATGAATGTTCACAAATATATATTTGAATTACAAAGAAGAGATAATTGGATGATGTTTTTGATTAATTCTCCAAGAGAACAGGTGATAAAATATGTTTGATTAAAATTTTGTTATTTAAGAAATAGTGGTGATTAATGGAAGAGTGTTTTTATATATATAAAAATAAGTATGATAATAGAGGGAATGCATTGTAAGGAGAACTAAATTATTCTAATGTAGTGAAAATTAAAAAATTAGATCGTAATTCCTAGATGAGAGATAGAAATTATAAGTACTAGGACAATTACTCTATAATTTATATGAATAAAATTTAATATGAATATAATATAAAAATTTTAAAATATTACTAGATACTTATCAACATGATATATCATGATTTTAATGAAAATTTTATGGATGTAGTTGGAAATGTGGAGATTAAATGGAATCATATTTTATGGTAATTTATTCATTAAAGATATTAGAGTAACTCTTTTAAATTAATGTCCATATTACATTGGAAATGATTGAATTATTTATATTGGATTACCCATAGAAGTGATGTGTATCATATTAAAAATTTTAGTAATGTAAATGAATGAGGAGTAAGGACCATGATTAATAATGAAATTCATAGTAGAAGTCAATTGATAAAGAATAAACTGAAAATGAGTTTATAATATGGAATGAAATTAGGAAATTTCAATACCCATCCCAACTACAACCCTTCTTAAGAAAAAATATATATTACCATAAACCCCACAACATACCTATACTAATCCATTGATTGGGATCTATAATTGGGGGTATAAGAACATGAAAATGATAAATATTATCCTCATAAATTCTATTGAAGAGTAAATATTCACCAATATTCCCTATAAAATAATAAATATCCAATCCAAATATACATTCAATCGAATAGAAACCCACAACATTAAATTGTTAATTTTATAAATAAATCATATGAAAGGATCTTTATGAACATCATATGAAAAGATAAAACTATAAAAGATAGTAAAGTCAATACCATTCAAAATCGACGGAATATTGACCTAAAAACAAATATAACCATAAAGTTCATATCATTTGAGTATACTCTGTTAGATCCTCCCCAAAAACATCCGTGAAATTATTATAGAACATACTAAAGATTTAGTGATTCAATAGTGAAACCAAATCATTATCTTAAATAGTAGTCAATAATCCCATCATCATTAAAGAATATTCATTGAAAAATATTACAAATCATAGGTTAAAATAATTATTTTGTTTTGAATTATAAATTCAAGTATACTTGATGATGTTTGTAGATGGATAAGACAGTTCAATGGTTGTTGGATACGAGAAAGATTTTTTTAGTGTGAGGGTTTGGGATTTTTCATTTAATGGAAAAATGAAAATTCCAATATGTATCAGTAATATATTATGATATGTAAGGATTTTATAAAATGAAGAGATTAATTTATTGGTGAGGGTTTGTGATTTTTCTTTCCTCGAAGAAAGGAAAAGGCCAATATGTATAAGTAATATATTATGATATGTAAGGATATTCTAAAATGAAGGCTATAAATATCATAATGTCTAAAAAAATTATGGTACCATAGATGATATTTGATGTTAATATATAAAAACATAAATGATATCAAAATTTAATGTTATATTAATTGAAAAAAATTTCTAATATCTTAGTTTTTGGAATATTCAGAATAAAAATATTTCGAGTAACATTTCTAGATCTAGGTGCTGAGAGGACATGAGAAACTGATGTCCCATGAGACTGAAATTGATATTATAAAAATATGAATTATATAATTATAAAATGTGAATAATATTGTTGAAATAGTTTATTCACTATTAAATGGAGACTTGAATAGAAAATCAATGACCGCCATTGATTCAAAAATAAGGTATTCATCCTAGGCATGGCCTAATCATTGTAATCTTCAGGTGTTTAGTTGAATGTTTTCACATGTGAAATTAATGAAATAAATCGGTTAATTTAGTATCATTAATACAATATCCTATATCCTTCCTATAATTGTTTTTTGATATTATCTAATGGATTGTATGTATAACAATAGAGATCCTAAAAATCGTTGTAGGAGATATTATCGGATGCAACAGTTCCCTGTTGGAAACTATGCATTTTATTTGCTAATGTAGATTACAGATCCTGCTAATGATAGTGACATGTGATTTTTGTTCACATTTGATCCATGAAAATCAAGTTAGTATGTTTTCTATGTATTTTTTCCATGTTTTCTAACCCTATGATTAATTTTAATCAATCAACTAATGGATTGATTCATTGATCAATCATATTGCAGATATGAGATTAATTTTTGGGAATTTAGGGACATTATCATGTTTTTTAATTTATATATCATCATTTTTCATTATAATAAGAAAACAAACAAAGATAACCTGAAAATTGAATGAGTTTTATTACTCATGTTCGTGTTTTATGGTTTTTTAACAACATTCTATATTTATTCATTGTTGGTATACCTTTTTGGACTAGATTTCAATGAATACCCTGTAAAATATCATTACAAATTCATAATTTGGACAAATGGATCATTATAAAAGGTTTGGGATGGAGATCCATCATATAAACATATTAAAACGACAAAGTTAGTAGATCTTAAGGTAGTTTGTGGGTTCACAATTGTGGTTTTGGCGTGTGACAGCCCTGAGGTGCAGCCGTGGTTATTTCTAGAGTAGCAGACTTGGATGGAATCTAGCTACTGACAACGAGGGGGTTAAGTCAACCATAGACCCATGACCTATGATGAATTTTTCATCACATTAGGTTTTTAAATGATTGGATTATGTAACAAGAATAGTTTTCATTTTTTTAAAATCTCTGATGCACAATGCATAGCATTTTGTACACATGCCCTATAGTCCGATCTAAGTGGAGTTATGATTTATATTAAAATATAAGTATTACATGTCACTTGATATGTGTCACAAGCCATGTGACCCTTATCTGACTCACTGAACATGAAAAGGGAGTACACATCCATGTGTCCATTTGTCCCCACACACTGTGTACATAGAGAGTATACATTTATAATCACAGGACATACAGATTACCATCCAGAACTATATGCACCCCATGAAACATTGTATATAGACATAGGATAGAATTCATAGGAACAAAAAGGTGGCATGATATGTGTCACATTATCATATAGATGACAAGTACCCTTAGGGACATTCTATTTCTTATGGAATTTAACATTTCATTTTAGCACAAGAAACATTTACTAAAATTCTTAATGATACAAATAGTGTATCCCATTCCATAGTTGTGTACTCATATAAAGTCATTTTTTGGTCCACATTCATCTCTATTAGCTTTTTTGAGTGTCAGATTGAGTCTCATTGGACCAGTATTAGTTTAGTGTGTTCCTTTGGTCATTTCCACTATGGGAAATTTGCAGCCTCACAAGGTGAGAACATGATTTTGACCTCACTATGTCATTCTCTGATAGAGTTTTTGTATCCCTAAATGAGTATAAAGGATGAAATCATTTATCATATCATATTCCCTATGTAGGTTTCAAAGAATTACTGTTAACAATACTACATAGGTGTAGATACCCTACAAAATAGGTTATTCCATATTGGGTTATTGGAGTCCCCAATGAGCTTGGGGTGTGATCCCCTATTTTTGTATCAATATCTATTCATTCAAAGTTATTTAGTTCAGTAATGTGTGTGTCATCAAAGAGACCTATTATTTTTTTCATGCTTCTCCATTTATAGATGTGATGACTCTAGAATCTCAAATAAATTCCATTAGTTCTATTATAATTATGGACTGAGTTTACTAATGATTATTATTACCTAGAATCATAATTAATATCCTACGATACATTTTATGAAGAACATTGTGACTTGTTGTCTTTTATGAGTATATTTTGGTTATTATTTTGAATAAAAAAATTTTATATCATGATTGGAATACCTGTATAGTGAATATTTTACTACACTTGATGATTTTGGCTTGCTTATTTCTAAATGTACCACATGGTATTGTTATACTCACCCGAAGATGGGATCAGCAAAAAAATATAATTATTATAAATATGATATACCTTTTTATTGTGTTTTTAGGGGAGGAGGACAAAGTAGATCATTATTTGGTCAAGATAGACCAAGGTGAAAACCGATATTTCATTTGATGAAATTACCCTCCCCTGAAGTAGGTTAACCAAATTTGTAGTTTTTGGTTGGGAATGTATTTGGAACCTTTATAACTTTCTTTACAATATTGACATAAAATATAATGTGATAATTATTTGTACGTATTCATTTCCTGTGAAGTTTATTTTAAATTTATCAATTTTATTGTCTTGGTGATGTGTTTATGGAAAAAAGTTAAATTAGGCTAATGCCACTCACGTGTGTCATATTCTTAAGCAATGCAATAATCTATCCCATGACCTATTTTGGTGGGACTGGGATGGTCACACATAGCTCATCACTGTGCAGAAAGGCCTAATTTGGTCAAATAATGATAGAGTGGTATCAAAGTTGTGTCTCACCCTAGTGAGGAAGTTTAGTGTTTTTTCCAGATGCGGGGATTGGTTTGGGATTTACGTAAACAATATTTATGTGTTTTAAGGTCATATTTTAGGATAGTGAATCTGGTATTGTTGTGATGGAAAAAGTATTAATTCAAAAATAATATAAGAACATGATTATTTACTTTTTATATATAGTTACAGGTAGAAGGAAAAACATTGGTACATTCACAATGTATGAATAGGTTTTGGTTTCTATGACCTTCATGAGTCATATCACTAGATATATTCATTAAACATGGTACTTATTATCTAATTCCATGATTTTTAAACAATTATTGCACATGATTTTTCTATAGAATATTCGAGAGTATGACCTAATGAGTGACGATGAATAAATTTGGGGCTTCAAAAAATGTGATCTTCCATTAGGCTGGTCAATAGGTGGTGATCGCAACCATTTATCATTTAATTAACCCACATCCACTGATTTGCGTGGTTAAATAATTTCATATTGATTCTTGGATGGCGTAGTTGGTGTTAGATGATTATGTGAAGGGTCAAAGAGTGTTTCATGATCTTCCATGAAAGGGATCACCTAGGATCTGTGTTCATGATGACCCATTGATTGTAGGCATCCAACATAGGCCACAACACTAAAGGTTTCATCATTCTTGAGGATAGCTCATTTTATCGATATCGAGGAATTGTTATGATTTTATGCGAATTAGACATATCACATGAGATTTTCTTACCCATCATGATATTTTTAATGATACGATTGATGGACCACCTAAAATGATGAAGTAGATAGATTAAGAAGAAATATTAGGTTTATGGTGTATGGGAATACTATTAAACTGACCGTCAAGAATGTGAAATAATAAATGAAATGGAGGCTTTTACACAAAGTATTTGGGGGTGTTTTAAAGAATGATATATGATCCTTGTACTATTTATTATTTAAAAATATTAATATGATAGTGCCACTAATTTTGGTCTTTTTATCCAGTATTTTTGTTGCCACATGGGGAATTAATAAAGACCTATTTTTTTATTGTTTTTTGTAGTTTTAGACTCGTAATAAATAAGGAAACTTCTCCAATTAAGATATTTTCTGGAAACCTGATTCAAAACCATGCAGGTGAGTCACTGCTGACTAAAGAGGATAGTGTCGATGTGTGGGGGATGTGTTCCTTCAACAAGTGTATTTGATATCCTATTCATGTTTTGATATATAGTCCATGCCCTAGTTTAGGTGGATATTTGGTCAAGATAATGGATTGTTAAAGGTATTAGGAACAAGTAAAGGCTCCAAGTATGGATCAAGGTATAAAGTATGACTTTTCTACCATAACTATAGTTTTTAATAGAGTCTTGAGCCATCTATAAATGATAATAAACCATATTTGATAATTAGATACTTATATGGATCCATTTTTTATTGAACCGTGTGTTGGGGGATCCTATAGTGAAGATAAATGATCACATAATTCATCTGAAGATGTGACCTAACCATTGGTGTAGAAAGAGTCTCTTATGAAATCATTATGTTGTAGTAGTGAGACCATACAATGTTTTCATTACTCTAGAATTCATTAAAAAAATTGATTCTTAAATTTTTTCCACCTGTGAATGTGGTAGAGTTGTCATCTTTTGAGAAATACATATCCTCCCATAATAAAGAGTTGTCTTAGGAATAGAATGATAAACCAATGTGTAGGATGATAGAACCAACATCTCATTAATTGGCTAGTATGACCCTTGATGTAGTGGATTACATGAGATATCAGTTCCCAATGGGATTATAGAAGTGTGAGTTTGACTTCCCTAAGGATTATTTAGGCTTCCCAGACAATAAAAAGGTTTTTTCTATATAGTAATTCTATATGAATGGTCCTATATTTTCTACAGTATATTAATATAACCCCCAAAGATGTGAGAGTTGAAAATCTATTTTGTGGATTTGCAGCATTAGATCTTCATAAGACCCATTATGTTCTGTGGGGAATTTTAGTATTGTTGAACTGGGATTAGGATGAGAGTGTGAGGTTATATGGTGATTGACATCACCCAAAATAGTTGACTGTCATGGATGTTTATTGACCCATAATAATCATTGACTCATTCAACCAATGGTTATCAGAGAAGTCTCTCTAAGAGTTTGACTGTAGGATTGATTATCACTATATATGGTTTTTATAAGGGTATATTAGAATTGCATTTCCAAAAACAATGTGGTTATTTTCCAATAACGGTGATACCCTTTAGTTTGTTGAACACCACATAAAAATCATGAGACTTATGAAAATATCATTAACACTTATTTGATCTATCAATGACAGTCTTCATCGATTACATGAATGTATGCTTGATTCTTGAGTTGTATCAGTTGAGAAACATGAGGATTTTAAGGTTTTCCTTAAATTATTTCTTTTTATCCACTATGTTTTCATCATGTCATGGAGGCACAATTCAATGATTTCAATTTTGAGATATTTCATTACTAGATATCCTTTGGAAATATACTTTATTTTTTTCCAATGGTGGGCAGTGCATCATAATTGGTCAAGGATAGGTGAAGAGGTCAATCATAACATGGGATGAGGTAATAATCATTTTTTTACCTTAGTAGTATAACCAAAATAGTTGAGGACATAGTAGGATCCATTGGAATCATTTGGGAAACCTAGGGAGTAACAATGATTTTTCTTGTTGATCTAAAATTGTGTCAATAATTTATAGGTGAAAAGATATAGCTATTTATATAGATTTTTGGAAGGAAGTGCATGTATGATGTTTTTTAACATGATGGAATTACCTCATAAATTATTGGAAACTATTATTCTTTTGAAATGGAATGATTATGGAGAGGAAACATGAAGCATTTGTGGATATAGATCCAGTTTAGCACAATGTATGCCTCTAGTCAGATATCCTGGAAAAGTTGAATTTTGGGTCCTGGTGGATATGTTTTTAGTTTTATATTATGTTTATGTTCCATACTTTGGGGGATAAAATATCATTTTTTGAGTTTTTGTGTCATAGTAGTTACTAATACACCATCGATACAGCACCATTTGCGGCCATTTTTGAGACCTTATATGTTATTATTATACGAGTTGAAGTTAGTGGGAGAAAATACTTGTTGATATTTATTTAGTGCTAAAAGTGGTCATAAAGGGTGTATTTAATCCAAATGTGGGTGGGGAATGTTTTTTGGCATCATGAGTCCTTTATGGAACAATAATGTTGGCCTTTAAATTTATATATTTATTTGTGTATTATCTTAGACAATATGATCTCTATAGTGGGTTTCAGGCCGTTTTCCCACAATTTCATTTGGTTATTGATAGAGTGTACCAATTATTCCTTTGATCAAATATAGTTTGTATTCTTGGATTCTTCCACATGTCCCAATAACAGATAAATACGCACTAATAATTTCATGATATTGACATGGGAGAGAGGGACATTTATGATAGAGATCCCATTTCAAGTATCCAGTGTAATTAAGATTTGGATAGAGAAGTAACTTCATGGTTTTGTTTTTCTTTTTGTGAATGTTTTTGGTAGTATAAAAATCCTCCAGGACTGCTTATCGGAGTGGTACACCTATTTGAGATCTCAGTATCATCTCTTTTGAGTGTCTTTTTCTCTTTTATAGATGAAAATACATGAATGTGGGAATAATTTAACATATTATTTATTGTAATAGAATACATAGAATATTTTTAAGAATATTTATTAATCCCTGTGATAAGAAATTATGATAATCTGAGGCTCGGTGATCCCAGAATTGATATAATAAAAAAATTAAATATATTAATGCCACACACATGTAGTAGTCCAAAAATATTAAAAGAACTATTAAATAAAATATAAAATGGGAAATATGATATTTTCTTTGAGTATAAAATGTAGTATTTACCCTTGGAATGACATAATCATTATCAGTGTTTGGATTTTGGTAAAATTCAATTCCATGTGAAAATAATAAAATAAATAAACAGATTTATGACCCAATTAATAAATATAAATGTGTAATTATGATATTATTAGACGGATTAGTTTCATAACCGTAGAGATCTATAAAAACTACTGGAGGAGAACATAGAATATTCAAAATATCATGATCATTAACTGAGGACTATCTTCACCAATTCTCTTTTAGGTGTCAAAAACAATAGTGGCATGCGATTGTTCATCTCTAGTGATTGATTCAAATCATGTTTGTATTTTGTTATATATTTATTTCTCTATATTTTCTTATCATATAATGAACATGAATCAATGAAATAATGAATTGGTTCCTCAATAAATTATATTATGGGAATAAGATTAATTAATGGGAATTTAGTTATTTTCTATTTCTTTTAAATTTGAATCATTCCATTTTTCATTCTAATGGAAATGATGTGAGAAAAATATGAACATTGGACCAGACACATTCCTCGATTTTTTTGTTTTTGGGTTTCCCAACATTTCTATATGTGATTATCGTTGACATCCCTTTTATTGTTTGATTCAATGAATACCCAATAAAATATCCATGAAAATTTAATCTATGGTGAAGTATATCATTACCAATAGGTTGGGATATAGATCGTATGTATTTTTTGTGAAACATGATGATAGTATTAGATATTCAAACAGATTAGGGGTTTATGTTCGTGGTTTTGGAATGCAACAATAGTTAGGTGTGACAGTTGATGTTCAATAAATATTGGACATAGATCGAATACTACTACTAGTGATGAGGGAGTTTGTTCAAATCAACATCCCTAGAATAAAACATATTTATAGTTTATTATGAGGCTACATAGGCTCGGATAATGAAAACTGAATATTGATAAGTTTCTATTAAATTCTATAATACACATCATATAGTCTTATGAACACACTACATGTGGTATGGTTGAGAGGATTCAACTATTTTCACATAGAGTTATGTATCAAACGCTATGTGATATATGTGACACACCATGTGGACCTTAGCTGACCAGCTTGATGTGTGAAAGCAGTAAACATCTAGGTGTCCATGCAGAACTGAACACTGTGTACTTATGATGTATACGGGCATGTGTAGACAACTCACTGAGTTCCATAATAGACTACAACATCTTGTGAGTTGAAATGTTCATGGACATGAGTAAGAATACATGACTATAGATAGGAAGAACTCAAAGGGATATCTGTTCATCTATTCACCAGGTACACATATGGACACAACATGTATTGTGAAAAAGAACATGTTGTATGAGTACAAGGCATGAGAAGTACCAAGATTAATGAGAAGCATTGTATACCATAATGGAAAAATTTATGTACTCTATAAGAGAATGTTGGGACTAATCGTTCCTACTAATTTCTCTTTGTTAAGTGTTAGAGGGGGTTTCTATGGACCAATATTAGAATACTCTCTTCCCATGGTCCTTTCCTATGACGGTACTTCTTGGAATCACATCACCATCATAAGATTCTACACCCTTTGTGTGCCTAGTCTCTCGTAAAATTTTTGAATCCCACCATGAGACTCGAGGTTGAATCATCTATCATATATTCTACCTTTGGTAGGGTTCAAGGAATTAGAATAACCCACACTATATAGGGATTCATCCCTTACATTAGAGGTCAATAAAGGTTGGGTTTTTAAATCCCCTAAAATCTATAGGTATGAACCCCTATTTTTTTATCGATATCCTTTAATATTATGAGGTTTATTTTGATAGAATGAGTATCTCATGAGATATCTCTTAGTTTAGTTTGTGCTTCTCTATGGATAGATCAGATGAGCATTACATATTACATGGATGAAATTAGTTCTATTAGTCCCATAGAGTGCATTTCCTCATTAATGAGTGTTTCTTAGCATATCTAATAGGATCATGTATTGGTTGTGGTTGATAACTTTATAACTCATAGTACCTTATGAGTATATTTGGGGTTTTCTTGTTTATTGTTATATATAATATCATGATTGAAGTATCTTTATAGTGATTAATTGAATACTCTTGATTATTTATTCTTGGTCATTTGGGGGTCTCTAACCGACTATTATTATACTCACCCCTCTATTGGAAATTCCTATACATGTTGTTACTTATATAGATGACATATCTTTTTATGGAGTCTTTTGTGAACTAAAAGTAGGTGTAGAATAGTTTGAGATACATAGACTATGTTTTAATCCGATTTTTCATTTTACAGATATATCCTCCCTTTCATAAAGATATAATATTTTTTAGTTTCTAGTTGGACATAAATTTATCCACTTTATCACTTTTAGTACATTATTACCATACTACGATTGTTGGATTTAGATATATACATGAATTTGTTATAGGTTTTTTTACATTTAATTATTGTAAGAGCCTAGATATCTAGGTGTGTGTGTGTATATACTGTAGAATTATTCCAGCCATGTGTGTGATAAGCATACATGGAACTATTCATATTTCCCTGATCTATTGGAGGTGGAATTGGGGTACTCTCACTCGAATCAACATATTCCAAGTTGACCCCATTGGTTTGTGTCTGAAAAAGTCATTTATATAATACTAACCATGTAAATATCAAAAAATAATAGGTTCAATAAATTAAGGCATAAATTTGAATATATTTTATTCTTTGAAAATGGAGAAGTGTGATATTGGCTCGGAAAAGTAGAAGTAACTAATAAGATTCATAAAGGTTACTAGATCATTTTATCAATGAAACTAAAATGTATAGATTGAATAGATGGTTGAATAATAGTTAATAATGACCATATATGATAATAAATAGGGGAAATAAGTTGATATGTGAGACCCATTTTCACAAGAATGGGGAAATTTGTAGGGGTCATTCCCATAGTAGAGGAGTGATGCAAAATGTTCACTTCCATAATAGACAGGTAATATATATGGGTCATTTTCCAGGTAACAGAGTTATATACAAGGTTAGTTTCATTGATGTTATTCCCATTTTTGTATAATGATAAACAATATCCAGCATAATATAAAATTAATGATGAATCTATCCATTGATGTAGTCATATAGTAATTTTTTAAAATAAGATAATTAAAAAAATATTGATCTATTGGTACATAAAACTATTTTATGGTCATGGAATAAAAATAAATGAGCTAAATAGAGTTAAATGGTGTAGATTTATTTGTATATGATATGGGAAATGAATTCATTATAGAATAGTTTTATTGTAGTCAATTAATTTAATTTAAAAATAAAATTCAAATATGTGAATTATAAATGGAGTGATATCTGTGGAATAATTGGATATGAAATTTATTTATATAAGGATATAAAAGCTAATAAAAATAGGATAACATGATTTTTTAATGGAATAAGGCAAAATAAAATAATTAAAATTTTCTGTAGTTAATTTTGGTGAATTTAAATTTAAAATTAAAATCTACTCATTTCAAATGGAGGAATCTATATGGAATATAATAATAAGAAAATAATTTTTAGAATAGATGTGGAGGAATATAAAATGATAAAATATTTTTATTTCAAGAAGGGATAATTAAGAATAATGTGATCTTCATAAAATATATTTAATTCATGAGAGAGAGTTATTAATGAATTTATTTCCATTGAAGATCGGGTTTAGAAGTGAATATTTGTTGTGTTTATCGCTGATGATTATGCAGTGATGAATATAGTTAAAAGAAGAACAAATTGTTTTAGGGATTCCCCTTACATAATTATTCTTTTAATGATGACCTATGTGCTAATTATATAATATCATATAATGATCCTAGAAAAAAATTATTGGAAAAGAGGAAGAGGTTATGAAACATGGATGAGTAATGATCATTTCCCAAAGAGTGTAATCACAAACTAGTGGAGTAGTGATTTTTTTGGTGTGTCAACACATCACTGCTAAAATTTCCTTGGATGTATCATAATGAAGCTAAACCATGTAATACTTATGCATTCATACTTTTTATTTTTATGTATTAGTTTATGATTTATATTTAACATCATGATTGGAAGTAAAATGTATTAGAAAACACAGAGATATGATATGGTGAAATTTAAATGAAATTTTAGATCAACAAAATCCCCCCATATTATGGTGTATAATGGGACCTAGGATTAAATAAAGTTGTATTATTGCAACATGTTATTTACTAGTGAATATGTTTTGAAATATATTTTCATGGAAACCTATGTAAATTTAAAGGGCGAACACTAATTTGATTCGTGAATTTATTTAGTATTAATTTATAAAATGAGATCATATCGTTGATCTATTAGGTTGGATGTTTCCTCCATAACAGATCGTAGAATTCATGTAAGTGTTTCTTCCAAAATACCTTTACTGGACAATGATAAGAAAATGTGGAATGATTATAAAAATTATTTGAATTACATATGTAGATCATTAATCGTTTATAAATACAACAAAGGGATGTATTCTACAATAACTAATAGAATTTTTAAAAATAGTCCTATAATTTTTAATGGTGACACAATGTAAAAGGATAAAAATTCTGGTTCATCAAAATAGATTTGATGATTTGAAAACGAGTTCATGTAATGATGTTGATTGTTTCTTTTACTATATTTTTAATATTCTTGGAGCTATAGTTTGACTTTTTTTTGAGTTGAAATATTTTAAAATTTTATATAATATCATATAGATATTCTCTCTAATTTACAATCCAATAGTATCAGTATATTTAGTTATATATAGTGAATCATATTTTTCAAAGATAAATATTATATTTTTAGATGAATATTCGATACATTTGAAAAATTATCATCTATAGACTATAAAATTTTAGTGACATTATATAATAAATACAAAAGATTCTAATTTTATAGAATATCTTCTACAAATATGATAAAGATATCCACCCAAATTAATATTCACCGATATACCCTACATAAATTGTTCATCATAACATGGGGAAAGAAAACATAATAAATAGTGAACCTAGATTCTTTATAAGCATAAAAATATGAGATATCAATTGATGAGGAAGTCATATAATAAAAAAATGGTATGATATTATGATCATAACACACATTGTTCATACCCAATCATTCAAAGATCATAATGTTGATTCATGGAATAAAAAATATATCATTTCAAAAATTATTAATCATAATAATGAGAGATCATTATAAATCAATCAAGAACAACAATTTCATTTCATAAACATGTGTCACCATAAAATTTAGTGAAACTACTATATACGATACATTTAATTATGCAAACCATTAAATCATAATGCACCAAGAATAATAACTTGTTGGCCATATCATAATAGATCATTAATTAGAAATTTTTTCCCATACTAGATCAAGATCATCGACATGTTTCCCATAATTATCTCACAAAATATCATTACCTAATAAATTAGAGGGATGTTTAGTTTCATTACCATCCATTATATAATGAAAAAAATATGTGTTATAAATCTAAATAATCAGTCTTCATATACTCATATCTTACCTTGTGTATGGAAAAGATGTTTCATAAATGTTCCATCATTTCATCATAGCATAGCCCATGGGAAAATTGGGTTTCAGAAACATCTCATCATAATAATCATACAACATCCAAATAATGAATAAGGATGGTGTAACATCACAGATTCGGGTGCCACTCAATGGGTTCCCCGAACCCGACTGGTCACATGAACTCATGTGAATTTTCCCAAATTCCAGAGGGAGCCGACTAGCAGTGAGGGCCTAGGTCTGATAGGTGGGAAACTATGACCTCATTTGTCAATGTGTAGTGTAGTGGAGAATATATATAAACATACAAAAGTGAGGAAGTAGTAAACAATACCAATACTGGAATGGACATAGTACTGAAGTAAGGAAAAGTTAAAAAGTCATATATAATGATGTAAGATGTCCCTAAGTCTATAAAATCATACAAAACATGATATACTATAATCTGACACAATACAAGTGGAAAATACAGCCAAGAAAAAACAAAACAACACAGCAGGAACTCAGCATCATCACAAGACTAAGCTTGGTCCCATGCTCTTCTACTCATCTGAAATGTCAAGTACCTGTATAGGGACTCTTTTCCTTATCTACACCTGCATAAATATAATTTTTTTGGGCCCACGACATGACCCAAACAGGGTATGAGAAATAAATCTCAATAAGCAACCACCAAAGGCTCTTCCCCAACTATCAGTGAATTTATGCAAGAACAGTGCAGTAATGAATATGCAGTAAACTAGGAAGTACTCAAAAGTAGCTACTCCTACCAGTTCCATTTTCATTTACATATTATATAGTAATTCATTATTCTTGAATTATATGTTCCTGATACTCAGCCTTATCCAACAACCTCGTAAACAATGCCGCAACAAAACTAAAACAAGCTATCTAACAAGTACAAGGTAAAATGATACCAAGACTGTGCTTTATCTTGGACGTTATAATAACCACAACAGTGAATATTCAAATGTAAATTGCTCGTCATGATAAATTGTACCATTCCCTCAGGAAAATCAAATCCTTTCCCTTAGGCCAAACTGAAACGAAAACCTTAGGTATATACCCTTAATCATAACGAGTATTTCTATTAGGTGAAATAGATCCTTTCCCTTAGGCCTTACCCTCAGGCGAAAATAGAACCCATCCCTTAAGCAATCAATACCTTTCCCTCAGGAGAATCAATCCCTTTCCTTAAGGCTAAACAAAACATTTCCCTCGGGCTTTGCATGGAACCCGTCCAAGCCAAACATATAAGAAATAAATTGGAATATATTTCTATCACGAAAACACAAATCATGCTAAAATCATAGCTTACCCTCAGATATCCTGGCTGAATGGCTAAACAAGGGAAACAAACCCACAGGGTGGCCCTGGATCCAAGAAATGATCCCAAACTGCAGTTTAAACATGATCATTAAATTACCTATAAAATTATAGGCATTTAATTATTCAAGGCCTCAGCCATACGACACCCCAAACATGGTCATGTAGCACAATGGTACACAAAAACAACATAACAATTGGCATTAAACATCAGACTGCCTACCTCGATCGCCTCTGATCGATATACGTGAACGACGCCTTCCAAAACAACAGATAATGGCATAAATCTGGGATAAAAATTTATCCATTCAAATGTAAATAAAGTAACTAAATAATTAATTGGTAAGAATGGATCAAGTATAATGATGTTCTTACCTTCACGGTTCAAACCAGATTGATGGCGGAAGAAACGGATTCCCGGCGTGTTATCGGGAGCACCTCCAAGCTCCGGCCTCTCCTCCTGAGACCCAAATGAGGTTTCAACCTCCTTTGCTGAATGAAGAGGATACTGCCTGTTTTAGGTGAAAAAACAAACTACATGGCGTTCACTCTCATGTACATGACATGTACTTTTCATTTTTTTAACTGTTCCTCTGGCGGCTACTTTTCACCACAGAACTATTTATCTGTCAACATGCGTACACAACCTATATTTCTTAATACACAGCCTGTACCATCACTCCATTGGTGGCTAATCCCAACACCTTATTGTTCACATTCCAACTAGTTACGCGACATGTAAATACCATGTACATAACATGTAGTCAGTTCTTACACCCTTTATCATCGACAGGCCTACACACCCTGTGTAATCATCCCACATGGCCAAAGTACACTACGTGTGGAAATGTAGACGGCGTGTACCCCCAAAATTTTGGATTTTCCCCATTTTCCTTATTTTCACAAAAACAAATAAAGAATATGGAAATGAATAAACCCATACCTCAAAAAATAAGAACCGTGTTTCTACAAACTTCCCCTTTAAAGAAATTTGTCTCTAAATTTCCCTTCCAAGGGTTATGAAGATAATGGTGTGAACTACTCTAGCCACTAAGCACGTACGTCGGTCTCCAACTACCATGTTTTCTCCTCCACTTAGCCTTTCTACCATATCAATCATACCAACGAAAATGACATGTCTTGGAAAACCTTCGTGTTCCTATCAACAATACGAATCAGTTGCTCCTAAAAAGATGCATCAGCCTGAGGGTCTACCTCCTCGGGCTGAAAAATTTGCGATGAGTCTGAGTGATAAAAGCATAGCTGAGATACATGGAAGATGTCGTTCATAGCCAAATACCTCTTTGGTAACTACAATCGATATGCAAGTGGCCGGACTCTCTACAGAATCTCTTACAGCCCCACATACCTTGGGAAATTTTTACTTTGTCTCGTGATCCGCATGCGTCCCAAACTTAGTGAAACACGTAAAAAAACCTGATCCCCGACCACAAACTTAAATGGTAATATGAAGCAATCAAGAAAATATTTCTAGTGAGACTCAGTGGTATCCATCCGCTTTTGAATCAACTGGACCTTCTCTGAAGTCTCTTGCATGGGACGTGGTCCCAGTAAAGCTACCTCACCTGCCTCCAACTAGCACTTGGGTGATCGGCATGGCCTACCATATAAAACCTCGTAAGGTGTCATATCAATAGTTACCTGAAAACTATTATTATAGACATACTCGTCAAAGGGTATGGGCTTCTCCAAAGATCCCTGAAAGTCCAGGACACATGCACGCTGCATGTCCTCTAGCACCTGTATTGTATGCTCTGATGGTCCATCGGTCTAAGGGTGGTAATCTGTTCTCAGAAACACCTACGAACCTAGTGCCCAATAAAAATTATGCCAGAAATGAGATGTAAAATGAGTTTCCCTATTACAAATGAAAGAACGAGGGACCCCAGGAAGACGTAATACCTATTAGATATATAACATTCTGATCACATCTACACTTAATGTCTCCTTGATCAGCAAGAAGTAAGCTACCATCCTAATTCTTTCCACTACAACCCACACAAACATCATTGCCTCCCGGTGACCTCAGCAACCCTGTCACGATGTCCATCGCGACATCATCCAATTTCCACTCCAGAATGGTCAATTGCTATAACAGTTCGGCTGGCCTCTGATGCTCCGCATTCACTTACTGACAGGTGGATCATCCTTCAACAGGACAAGCCACCACTCATTTCATACCTGGCCACCAGTACTGACATCTAAAGTCACAGTATATCTTGGTAACTCCGGGATGCACTTCCCAAGATGAAGCATGAAACTCCCACATCATCTCCTCAGTTATATCCCCTAGCTCCCACACTCGTCCATGGAAACATAGTACCTCATCATCACCTATCATTCAACTAGGAGGAAGGTCCCCACGTGCAACTGACTCCCATAGAACTAGGCCTTCAAAATATGATAGCTGTATCATCCTCATTCTATTCAGGAGAGAAGAAGTCACAGCTAAGGATGAAAGATAAGTTTGCCCCTGAATATCGCACTCCTCCAAATGCATCTCAGAGAACAATGCCATAAGCTGCCACTCACCTCTGGCCTCCTACACTACCTGTATCTGAGTCCTCCTACTCAGTGCATCAGCAACTTTGTTACCCTTACTCAATGTATAGGCAAGCTTAAAGTTGATGGACTGACGGTATTCAACCCACATTAACTGTCTCGGATTAAGTTCACGCTAGGTAAATATATATTTGATATTTTGCAGTCTGGGAACACCACAAAATTCTATCCTAAGAGATAATGTCTCCAAAAGCCTAACGCATAGAAAAATACAGCCAACTCGAGATCATGTGTCCGGTAATTCCTCTCATGCGGCCTCAACTACTAAGACCCGCACAAAACTACTTGGTCTCCCTACATCAACACTGCTCCCAGCCAATGTATTATGCATCACTTTAATCTGTATAGCTATTCAATTGCTCTATAAGTATTATGATCGGTGCTGATACCAACCATCCCATCAGCTTCTAAAAGGCTGTCTCAGAAGATTCTGACCAAATGAATGTCACACTCTTCTTAGTCAAACCCATCAAAGGCACTGCTAAGTGGGAGAAGTCCTTTATAAAGAGCCTGTAATAAATAGCCAGCCATAAGAAACTCTGTATATCAGACACGTTCTTATGCTCCTCACAGGAAACTACTGCTCTCACTTTCTCTGGGTCTACTACAACTCCAGCCTCTGAGATAATATTACCCAGAAAGTGTATCTGGTCTATACAAAAGTGGCACTTTTAGAGCATAGCATATAGCTGGTGCTCTCTCATTATACTCAGTACGATGTTAAGATGGGTAGCAAGGTCGTGTCGAGTATGATATTACACCAATATATCATCAACAAAGACTACCAAAAAATATTCTTGATACAGATGGAACACACGGTTCATCAATTCCATGAAAACTGCTTGCATGTTTGTGAGTCCAAACGGCATGAACAAGTACTCATATAGGCTATATATGCTACAAAAAGAATTATGCCGTATATCTCATGGTCTAACGCAAAATAGATGATATCCGGATCTCAAGTCAATCTTCGAGAACACTCATGCACCTTGAAGTTGATCAAAAATATCATCATTCCTCAGCAAAGGATATTAGTTCATGACCCTCAACTAGTTCATCTTCCGATAATCTACACAATGTCTGAGGGTACCATCTGCCTTCTTAGCAAACATGACTGGGAAACCCCAAGGAGAAGTACTAGATCGGGTGAAACTCTTTTCCTACAACTCATCTATCTACCTCTTGAGCTCCTGCAACTCTGGTGTAGACATCCTATAAGGTGGAATGGACACCAGTGCTGCTCCTAGCACTATCTCCATAGAGAAATCCACCTCTCGCTCAGGAGGTAGACCTAAAAAGTCATCTGTGAATACATCCCTAAAATGACCAACCATTGGAGGGAAATCCTTTTGAAAAGTTCCCTCATCATCCAGATACAAACTCGCAATCTGGGTTGCCACTCCACCTCACCCATGATGCTTGGGTCCAGCTTGGATTTTCTAGGCATCCCATTCACCCTTGTATAGAAACTCTCCACCCTCAGGTGACGTGAACCTCACCATGCATCGATTTCAATCCAAAAAGGCTAGAAAGGGTACCAACCAGTCCATCCGGAGAATGAAATCATAGCTCATCATTGACAAGACATAGAGGTCCCACAAGAATTGACACCCACCAACCTCAAGGGGGCACTCCCTAGACTAACACACACTATCCATTCAAGTCGCCAATGGAGTTCCTAGCGTCATAAAATCAGAAGAAGAAGAAACAAATTGCCCAAGCCTCTCCACAACAGGCACAAGTATGAAGCTGTGTTTATCACCAGTATCAAAAAGTACTGAATACAAAACATAAGCAACTATAATAGTACCTATGACAGTGGAAGGTATGGGATCCTGCCCTGGTAGGATCTATTTCACCCCATATGTCAACCTAGTGTTGCGGCCCTAGGACACAACCTGGCTATCCGAAGAAGATCGACCCTGCTGTCTCTGAGATCCTGCTGTCTGGCTACCACGGCCACAACCACCACCTCTGCCTAAAAGTCCTGACGTATCCCAATTTTCTGACTGGTAAGAAGCTGCAGACCCAGCTCGCACATGCTGTGTTTGCGTAGAACCCCTCTCACTAGCCATTGGTAAAAACGCCCTACAAAACGCTGTAGTTGACCCATTTTTCCACAAGCTCGACACTCCACTGAGTCACGTGGACACTGTGTTCTCTTGTTCCCCTCTTTACCACACTGGTATCACATCACTCGGCCACCTAAATAATTCTTCTAGCTAGTACTGCCACCGTGAGAGAAATCCATCTGCCTTTTACTCTTACTAATAGAAATAGTACTAGAAACTTGTGACAAACTGTTGTAGCCTACACCACTAGCTTCCCGTAGGTTCCGCTTAGTAATCAGTGCATGGTTCACAATAACATGCTCTATATTCAACCTGAAAATGTTCACCAGAACTCAGATGTGATATCGAACACCATCCTCATAGCGTCGATCCCTCAATGTCTCATCTCCCACCAGAACTGGTGCGAAGCGCTGTAGCTCGGTGAAGCGACCAGAACAGTCCATCACTGACATGGAGGCCTATTGCATATTCATGAACTCTCGAGCTCGATCATCCCTCAGTGTCTCTGGGAAGAAAAACTCAAAGAAGACTTCATGAAAATCATCCCACGCCTTGTCCCGGTGATGCTCGGTCTGGGTGGTAACATCCCACCACCTCTTGGAGGAATCACTCAACATGTATTTAGCAAGCTTGACCCTCCTCCCTAGAGGCGTCTCAAGATGCTCATAAATAGTCTGCATAGAACCCAGTCAAGAATCCCCAGCCTGTGGTCCACCATCCCCTAAAAACATATGCAGATGCTACTACAGGAATATACACGTCAGATCTACCATAGATGTGGCAGCCGGCGGTGCTCCCTAGAAGGTCTGCATAATCCACATGAAGCCTTCATGGAACAGTGAATCAGCGCCAGTGTCTAGTATATTGGCTGGCCCCGCATATGGCTCTACTGGAGGATCCATTGGTAGCTCAAGGCCTACCATCTCTGGAGTATACTTGTTGCCGCTCTCCTGGTGAACAACTCGTAGTCGTCTCTGCGGCATGACTCTACAAGGTCAAACAGACGCCTTAGTTTAAGATCATCACAAATCACGAACAGAATACACACGAAAGGAACAGGGAACAAAAAACATTAACATTTTACAAAATAGGACTACACGACATGTACAATAACTACATGTCGTGTTCACGTATGTCTTTCACATGGGCATGTACTATACCAGATCTGGTCATGTAACACCCCAAACACGTGGTGTGTTGTCCATACACATGGAGTGTACTTGAATTCCCTTCCCATGCTGGAGTACTTCTACATGGCTTAGCCACACGACTCTCTTTTCAATAAGACTACAATGTATGTATAATGACTACACGACGTGTACTAGAAGAGCTTCACCAACCCGTGTGGATCATGACACGGCTGGGTATACAACTCACACTACACAGCGTGTTTCATATACACGCAACGTGTATGGCTTAAATTCCAATTGACCATGTTGTTAGTGACATGACCGGCTACTCAGAGGACACTACACAACATGTTACACCTGCACACGGCGTATACACCACCCCCTATTCCCGGACACATGGAAAACCTCACACAGTCTCTCTCTGGTCAAGTCTACACGGCGTTTCCCACAGGTACATGGCTTGTTCAAGAGAAGTTAACATCGACCCGTGTTTGTCAGTTACATGGCAGGATTCCCAAGACCCACTACACGACATGTTCGTCCTTGACACGGTGTGTTTAAGATTATATTTTTATCCACCCTTGTTGTTAGTTACATAGCAGCCATAGGTTCAACCCAACATGGAGTGTAAAATCGGTACACGACGTGCACCCTCAGCGTTTTACTCCCTCATGTTTCTGCCCACGACCTATGACACGGGTAGCAACTACACGGTGTGTACTTAGGGTACATAGTGTGTACTTAAATTTTTTTTCCATTTATTCTCAAATAGATGATTACATGGAATGTAGTCAAAACTACATGGAGTGTATTCTAGGTTTTCTAGATAGTAATCCTTAGAAACTACTCCGGAGCCTAGAAAAACACTAAAAACAACACCTAAGTGCCAAATTCTGATCCGTGAGGGCCCATAATCACCACGAATCAAATTTTGTCATCTTATACATGTTATAACCAAAGTAAATAGTCAACGAGCCCCCAAATTCTTGTGAATGAGGGCCTATAATCTTAAAAACAAAATTCTAGCGTCCACTCTATGAAACATCACATAAGAATACCCTATCAAATAGCAGGTATTTTATCAAGGCATTTATCATGACATCACGCATTTTCTATCACGACATCTGTCACAACAACATTCAATTCCAAATTCACCTATATGGCATGGAAACTATGCATGACATGTGATTCTATCATGTTCCTAAATGATGCATGAGATGGTATACCCTCATCTCATCGGGTTGCAACTAAATAGAACATAGTTATAAAAATATAAACAACAAACAACAAGTGTGTCACCCAATGGTGAAAATCATATCAACTGTAAAAGTGCAAAATCTGAAGAATTGCAACACGAGGTAAATTGGATTTTCCATGTACATGGGTTAGTTACACCCGAGAACAACTTATTACCAAGTACCTTTTCTATCCTATCACTGACTATAGGATTCAAACTATAAGTCAATGAAAAGAAATTCCTCTGATACCACTTTGTAAAGTCCCATATCTGGGTGCAACTCAACTGGTGCCCCGAACCCGGTTGGTCACATGAACTCAAGTGCATTTCCCCAAACACCAGATGTTGCCGACTAATAACGAGGGCCTAGGTCTGATAGTGGGGAAACTATGCCATCATTTTTCAAATTGTAGCACAGCGGAGAAAATATATAAACATAAAAAAGTGAGGAAGCAGTAAACAATACCAATGATGGAATGGACATAGTACTGAAGTAAGTAAAAGAGAAGCAATCATATATAATGATGAAATATGTCCATAACTATAAGAAAAAAGTCATAACAGGATACAATACAATATTATATAATACAAGGGAGAAATAAACTAAAGAAAAAACAAAATAGAACAACAGGAACTCAGTAGCATCACAAGACTATGCTTGGTCCCAAGCTCTCCTACTCCTCTGCAACGTCAAGTACCTATATAGGGACTCTTTCCATTATCTACACCTGCAACAATATAATCTGTTTGGGCCCAATACATGACCCAAAAATTGTGTGAGAAATAAATATCAGTGGGCAACAACCAAAGGCATGTGCCCGTCTATCAGTGAATTTATGAAACAACAGTGTAGTAATGAAAATGCAGTAAACTAGGATTTACTCAAAAGCAGCTACTCCTACAAATTCTATTCTCTTTTGTTTATTATTTAGTTATTCATTTTACATGAATTATATGTTCGTGAGACTTAGCCTCAACCGTCAATCTCCTAAACAATGCAACATCAAGACTACAATAAGCTATCTAACATGTACAAGGTAAAGTGATTACAAGCATGTGCTTTAGCTTGGTAGGCATAACAACCACCATAGTGAATATTCAAATGTACATTGTCCTAAGGCTAAACAGTACCATTACCTCAAGATAATAAGATCCTTTCCCTCAGGAGAAATTTAAATGGAACCCTTAGGTATATGCCCTCAGGCATAATGAGTATTTCCCTCAGGAATAATAGATCCTTTCCCCCAGACCTTTCCATCAGGAGAAAATAGAACCCGACCCTTAGGAGAATCAATACCTGGCCCTTAGGGGAATCAGCCACTTTCCCTCAGGATAAACAAAAAATTACCCTCAGAAAACACATGAAACCAGGCCAAGTCCAACATATTATCAAGAAATTTTTATACATTTTCTATCAAGAAAACTCAAAGCATGCTAAATTCACGGAATAACCTCAGGTATCCTGGCCAAACAGCTAAACAAGGGAAATGCCTCCATGGGGTGGCCCTATATCCAAGAAATGATCCCAAACAATAGTTTAAACATAATCATTAAATTACATATACAATTACAGGCATTTAATTAGTCAAGGTCTCATCCATAAGACACCCCAAACATGGTAGCATAGCACAACTCTAAACAAAAAAACATGACAATTGGAAATAAACATTAGACCACTTACCTCGATCACCTCTGATCGATATACGTGAACGACGCCTTCCAAAACAACTAATAATGGTATAGATATGGGACAAACATTTATCCATTCAAAGTTAAATAACTTCTGATCGAGAAATAATTGGTAAGAACGACTCAAGGAGAAGGAAGGTCTTACTTGAATGTTTTAAACAAGATTGATGACGAAAGAAACAGATTCCCACCATGCGATCGAGATCTCCTCCAACCTTCGGCCTCTCCTCCTGAGCCCTAAACAAGATTACTACCTCCTCTTCCAAATGAGGAGGCTAATTCCCATTTTAAGAGAAAAAAACAACATGACATGTACTCTCAAGTATGCAGCGTGTACTTTTCATTTTTTTAACTGTTCCTCTGGTGGCTACATTTCACTACGAAACTGTTCATATGTCAACATGAGTATGCATCATATATTTCTAAATACATGGCGTGTACTATCGCTCTGCTGGCTACTACTCCGCGAACCTTATTGTTCACCTGTCGACTGATTACATGGCATGTAAATACCAAGTACACGGTGTGTAATTAGTTTTTACACCCTACATCTTTAATAGGCCTATACGCCGTGTGTACTCATCCCATAAAATATTAATTAAGGTCCCATAAAATTAACATATAATATTAATAATTATAAATACTAGTTTATGAATTAATTTTTTTGGGAATAAATATTCTTTTAAATTATTAAATTAATCATTATATATTCAAGACATACCAAAATACCAACACTATAATATAATTATGTCATATTCTAATTTATAGGATGGATATTTTTTATACTATCATTGTTAAGGTTATTATTCATTTGGATGATTTACTATTCATATATGTAATATTATTATTCATTAGGATAACATAACTATTCATTAGGGTATGTTACTATTCCCCAAAAATTAAGTTTGTCTTATCGGACTGTAAACATCATACTGATTGCAACTGTGTACGTCAGATATCCGAAATTCAAATCACTGAAGATGAAAATTTATGTTTAAAGGTCACATTGAATTTAGTACTTCATTTGAGAATGATATGGAATTTTTTTCTGTATTGTGATTTTATAATAAGGGAATTCCATTGATAAAACTTTGGGTCATTACATTCATCCCCACATTCAAAATTTTTCCATAGAAATTTTGTTTTACAAAAACATGGGAGGGTACTTCTCCTTCCTTGCCTACTCCTATTTATAATATTCTTCTACATAATTATGGTTTTTCCAAAACACTTTGACAATGTGGGATGACTTATTGTTTAGAGAATTTTCTCTCTGGTCGAGAATCATTATTATATTCTCCTCGTAAGATAGATCATCTTCCAGATGTACCTCATCCTAGTTTAGTTCATGTGAGTGATCTGGTATTTCCTTTCTCATGACTGTTACGTGAATTAACAGATGAACATAAACAACATTCAGTGGAAGTGAAAGATGATAGGGCAAATGACCTATGTGGTCACGGATTTCAAAAGAGCTAATATACCTTGGTTTTAGATTCTATTTTATTCCAAACCATGTGTCTCTCTTCCATGGTGATATTCAAAGGATGACTTTATCTCCAATGTCAAACTCCAATCCCATTTAATGGTGTTTAACATAGGTCTTTTGTCGAATATAAGATGTTTTGATATGTTTTAGGATGACTTGAAGCCTCAATATCATATCTTCAAAATTTCTAGTCCAAGTTTCACTCATTCATCAGCTTCATCATAATTGGTTGTAGTTTTGCACCTCTTCCCATACAGTGCTCCATATGGAATCATCTGAATACATGAATGGAATCTATGTTTTTATGAGTACTAAGCCAATGGGATTGTTTTATCACATGAACCGTTGAATTCTAATGAGAAGCTCCGAGAATATCTACATATGGTTGAATTGTCCTTTCATATTGGCCATCATCTTGGGGATGATAGGTCATGAAAAAATTTAATTCAGTACTCAAGGAATAATGATGACTCTTCTATAATTTATATGTGAACCTAAGATCATTATTAAAGAAAATAGATAGTGGAACCCCATGATGTTTCACCACATCCTTAACATATATCGTTGAATGTTTTTCAAAAAAAAATATCTTCACTAGTAGAAATAAAGTGGGAAGTCTTGATGAGTTGATCCACCACAACCCTTATCACATTATTTTTTTATGTCTTTGAGAGACCCATGACAAAGTCCATAGTGAAATTATCCCATTTCAAAATGGTTAAAGGAAATGTTTACTTCATCCCCATGGATGTAATTCACTATGCTTTAACATTTTGACCTATCATATACCTTTTGATATAATCAATAATTTCCTTCTTCATGTTGTCACATGAGAAGTGTTCTCGGAGATCACAATACATTTTGTTTCTACCAGGATGGATAAAAAATGTAGAGCTATGTGTATTTTCCCATAGATCCTTCTTTATATCAAGTTATTAAAAAATACATATCCTTTTTGAAAACAGAATTACACCATCCTCATTGATATATAAAAATTGAATCATCCCTTCCATTACTACATTCACCATGATTTGTGACTCTGGATCACCCCTTTGGGCCTCCTTAATATTCTCTTGGATAGATGGTTATGAAATCATTTGGGTAAGATAGGATGTATTCTCTACTGTTGGGATTTTCTAATACTTCCATTGTATATACCTGCAAATAGGGTCTCTCCTAATCCGTATCAGGGATATAATAGAAGATTATTTTCTCCTAAAATCATCATGTACCTTATTTTACTTCCCAGCATGATAGTGAATAGAGAAATCATCATCTTTGATTAACATTACCATATCTTTTGACGAATGTGGAGCATATTTTTGTGAATATATAATTTATGATCTTGTGATCGGTATAAATATCACACTTCTGACCATAGAGGTAGTGCAACCAGATTTTCAATAAAAAACTCATAGTTGTTAGCTCCAGATCATGTGTCGGGTAGTTATGCTCATGGATCTTAAATTTTAATGAGGCTTAGGCTGACACATTATCATTTTTTTTGTGTAGACACCACAATCCTTTGTGAGAAGAATTATTTTATATAATAAAACATTCTGAACTTTTCATCAATGTGAGTTCACATGTAGTGATCTACCATATCTTTAGCTCCTTGACGCTTTCGTCACATTCTTCTTTCCAAACATACATCATTCTTTCCTTGTAAACATAGTTAGCAGGCATGAAAATCGTGGGAATTTTTTCACAAAACATCTATCGAACACACCTAATCCAAGAAAATAATGGATATCTGTGGAACTAGAGAGTTAGGTAAATTTCTCAATAACCATTGTTTTTAAGGGTCCATAGAAATTCTCTCACATGTGATCACATTTTCCATGAATGTTACTGGTATCATCCAAAAGTCACACTTTCTGAACATGGAGCACAACTTCTTCTTTCCCAATTTCTCCAACACAAGCGTTATGTGTTCTTAATGTTCATCCTTCCTCTTAGATTATATGATAATATCATTAATAAACACTACCACACATATTTTTTGGTAATGTCTAAATACACAATTCATCAAATATGTAATTATTTATGGGGAATTAATAAGTCTGAAGGTAATCATCGAAAAATAATATAAATTATACCTTGTAGGGAAGGATATATTATGAATATCTTCCTTATTCACCTTTTGTAGATAATACCTAGAAAGGATATACCCCTTTGAGAAGTAATAATATCCTTGTAGATGATGATATAATTTTTCAATCCGTTGGAGAGGCTACATTCTCTTTTTGGTGATCTTGTTTAGTTCCCAATTAATGATACAAATCCACATTAATACAAACTTCTTCTTCAAAAGATCATAGGTGAAACCTAAGGTGATGAAATAGTGTGTATGAACCTGTTGTCCAAATATTGTTGCTACTACTTCTTTAACTGCTCCAGTTCGATAGGAGCCATCTTATAGGGACACTATGAGATAGGAGTAGCTCTTGGAATGAGTTTTATAAGGAAATCCACCTCACGATCATGGGGAATTATGGGTAACTCTTCCGTAAATACATCATTGTATTCCATCGTGATGGTCTTTTCCCCTATGTGGATAAAATCCTTTGACTCACCCATTTGAGCAAGGTATTATTCTACATCAGGAATCGACACCCACACCATTACAAGATTTTTTAAATTATATTCATGATATTTTTTCATTTGTAGTAGAGAATGGGACCGTTAAGAATATTAAAAGATATGTCATTTCCCAAATAGTTTATGTGTTTTATATATAAAGTTATCCAATCCATCCCAATTATAGGATTGAATTCCACAAATGGACGTATTATGTTATTCGACAGAAGAATCTTACCACATACGCCCACAAGTGATGATTTCAACACGTGGGTTGCAATTATTTCACCATATGGTGTTTTTAATGATAACTCTACTTTGATTTTTCTTTATTCAATTCAATAGTTATAGAAAACTTGTGAGATATAATAGAATGATTTAAACTAGTATCATATAAGACCTTTTCAATTATTGACTGAATATGAAGTCTACCTGATAAAACACCATTTTCATGCTCTAATTCCACAATAGTGAGAGAATAAGACTTCCCATATTCGTTTAGATTTAGTGAATGTTGACACTGATTAGACACAAGGACTCTAGGTTTAGTGTACTAGCTTCCATAGTTCCCTTTATCCCTATAGTTGCAGCATTAGACCATGGGTGGTTTCCTTCTTTCCTCCACCACATTGTCATGATATATATTGTCCTTTAGAAATTCAAGATATTACTGGCTTTCTTTCCCATGATTGAATCATTTCCCTGTCCCTTTGTGAAAATTTCCAAGATTCTTATTCCATCATTTTTAACATGTGGGTGGTTGAGTTTTCTTTCCACCATTGTCATTATATCATATGACATGAAACTCCATCGCTCATTTCTTATCATCATAGCCATGATACCATTATCCAAACATTGTTTTCACTTTGAGAGAATACCAAGCCACTTCTTCATAACTCCAAAATTTATGAATTGAATGATACTTTTGAAGGTGTTGTATTAATCCACTAAATAATCTATCAATTTTTCTATCATTGTGGATAAAAACCATGAATCGTAACTTTCAAGCCTTGTGAGATTATCTTACTTGGTCGTGATAGAATCTCCATCCTTTTTCATTAGATCTATGAATTCCCACCACATCTTCATTTAGATATTCGTTGGAAATACTTTTTAAGAAACATTATCTTAAATTCATCCAAGTCCACATCTTCAAATTCACCTCTTAGATTGGTGTCCTTAATTAAATCCCGCCATTGGTCATACACTCTATCAAGACAATTAACGACTGGAGTCATGTTATCTTTCTCAGAATAGTGAAGGAGAGAACATATCTTCTCCATAGAGTAGACTTACTTTCCCAATACTAGTGGATTAGAAGATCCACTAAAAATTGGTGGTTGTTGCCACATAAAACACTGGATATCCAGTTACTCCCTCTTAGGTGAAGGAGGATGTTCAAATTTATTCAGGTTATTGTTCATACACTATTATAGTTTATTATGTATCATGATGATGTTTTCAGATCCACCTCCCAAAGCATTGGAGATATCATTCAGGAAATCGCCTCATTTTTCCTCACTTGGTTTATTGGTCAGGATTCTCTTGGTTCCCACCATTTTATAAATTACAAAATTTTAGAAGAAAACATAATCCAACAAGTCATGAATAAATAATTTATTTCTCTTTGAAAATAATAATATGATAATATCTTATGGGATAAAAAAATTTAGAAAATTTTTTTAGAGCATTCATATTCTTAGCCTCATCCTAGTTTTTTCTCCTAGATTCTATAATACTAATTCCCAAATTAACTACACTCTGAATCTGATACGAACAATAGAAATCCTACCTTTTTTATAATAAATTTACATAATTTTAAGGTTAAATAGCATAAAACCATTTCACACCGAGGATTCAATGTTTTATTATCTTGGGAAACTGGGAAAATGCATAACATTTACAAAATATATCCTAAACATTTATTCAATACAATCTACTTTAACTTCTTATTGGACATTGTGTACTTTTTAGTATGTGTAGTCACCTACGGTTATAGATCAAAAAGGGGTGATCTAAAGGCTTAGTAATAGGATAGACAAGAATATAAAACAATATAAAATGGGGTGATCATAGTCATAACATCATCATCATAATCATTATAGTAAGCATTATATAATAGCTTGGAATGTGACAATGCATACAAATAAAGCCTTATGTATTAGATATTAGTTACCACACATAGTTATGAATAATGATAAAATCTTGTTAACATATATTTCAAATTAACTACATAGGTTCATAAAATTACTGAAATTGCTGGAGTGTTGTATAATTATGTGCACACCCGTAACATCATAACATCAACATTGCACTATATAATTTTGGGTGCACCCGTTACATCATAACATTAACATCATCATCCATGCAACATAGAACATATATCAATCTTGTAAATATATAACCCATGGAAGACAATGGATTTAGTTTCATGAATAATACCTTCATAAACATTGGGTTCGCAAATGAAATAGGGAATAACATACTGGTTATAAGAATCATCAACCTAGAGTGAGAAGTAAAAGGTGTTTTTTTAAGAAGAGTGCATTTGTAAAACATTATGTTTGACATAAATTTTTTTGTAAAACATGCATATCCATGAAAATGTAATATGATGATGAATAAATTATTTTTAAGGAGTAGTTATTCTAAAAATAAGGTGAAAGTGGGAAATCCCAATGAATGGGAGTTGGGTTTCATAATTCCCCTTACCGTGTATCCAAACACTATATTTACTTTAATGTTCTATATAATCAAATTAGATTGATTTATTAATAATTAAAGAACATTTTATACAATAATATGGTTCACTAAGGTTTAATTAAGATCATTTATGGTCTTTTGGATGTGTTATAACGATTTAATTCATTGTTTGGGAGTGTTCTTTTTCTTAGTTTTCATAAATAGTTCACTGGTACGCATGAATGGATGTTCGTATAGAAAATTGATAAACATATAGAATTTATATTACATGTTATTAATGATCATTGAGGAGTTTAAATTATATTTTAATGAATTTGGTCATATAACATGTGTACGAATTGTTAGATAAAATTAAATAATGATCAATTTAGTTTAATTTGGGCTGTTGTTGGATCACAAGGAACATATTTGGTTTTATCATTTAGTATTATGTCTAAAAGTTTGTTACAAAAAATAAAATGGGATAAAAATTAATATTAAAATATTTTCAAAACAATTTAGTGGTTTTATTAATATCCTTTAAGGATTTGAATCAATATGGAAGTGCGTCACCCACGATGTAGGTAAATTAACACACAATGGGCTATAATTTTATTTTTATAAAAAAACGAGATATATTGAGGATTTTAACGAATAGTAATCCATTAACATGATATAATACCATTATATCATAAATATTGTCGTCATGAAGATATTTTTATAGAATAATATGAGGATAAGAGAGTAGAAGACATTAAATTTGAAAGAAAATTGAAAGAAAATAGAGAGAGAAATTACCTATTGAATAGCTATTCCATGAGAGCCTCTTTAGGGGAGTGGTTTGTGAATTTTTATGATACCAAATGATGATTGAAGTTAGAGAGGATCTTGGGAAGAGATTTTGAATAGAATTTTGAGTATGAACAAGGATTCATAGGTGTGTTTTAATGGGGTTGTGAGTGGTGGTATTTATAGTTGGGGGGAGACTGGTTTTTTCAATATTATATTTTTCAATTTATTATTCCTCCACAAGACAAAAAATAATGATGATTATAGAAATAAATATAGTAACCTGAGATAGTGAGTTTGAATCAATGGTTCTTACATAATCATAACATCATCTATGACTCTATAATTCCTATATTTTGCATTTATAATAAATTATCGTGTTTTACTATTCTCATAAAATTACTGTATTACATAAAAATACAAAAAAATTACCCTGACAATTTTTAAAGATGTAGAATAAAATAATGAAAATCATTTTATGAATATAATTTTAAAATATGGTTATTTAAATTTATAATTAAAATTTTCATTTACTTAAAAAATACAAATTATGATATTAAATCAACTTTTATAATACTTTGAAAAATTAATTAAGGTCTCATTAAATTATCATATAATCATAAAAAATATAAGAAATGGTTTATGAAAAAAATTTAGGAGAATAATTAATTTTATAATTATTAAATTAATCATTTAATATTCATGACATACAAAAATTCCAACACTATAATATAATTATATCACATTGTCATTAATAGGATGGATAAATTTTATTAATATTATAATTGGTAAGGTTCATAATAAATTAGATAATTTAAACTTCATAGTGGTCACATTACTTTTAATAAGTGTAAAATTACTATTCATTCAGGTATGTTATTCTTAAAAAAATAATGTTTTTCCTGTTGGACTCCAAACATCTTACTGATCGCAACCTTGTATGTCCAATTTTAAAATTCAAATCACATAAGGGGAAATATTATATTTAAAGGTCACATTGAATTTATTAGTTAATTTAATCCTGATGTGGCACTCTGTTTTCTAATGTGATTTTATGTTAAGGTAATTACATTAATGAAACTTTGGGTTCTTGCATAGGTTGATCATATAATGTGTTAGAAACAACTTTTATGGAATTTTCTCACATAATTCAGTGATCTCAAATTACTTGATCAAATCATCATCAAATTTTTTATGAAACACATAGGTATAAATTAATTGTCTTATGAGGATATTGGATAAATATGGTATTAATAAGAATGATATATGGTGTTTTCAATTATATGTTATAAAGAAGCATTTTCTAACCTAATCATGAGAATACAACATTATGAAAGTATTGAAATATTATCATTTAAATCATTTAAAATGAGAATCCATGAGGAATAATGGGAAGAATAACTTTGGTGATCCTATTTAATGAGTGGATAAGTAGAATAGAGTAATATACAAGGCGTAGTGGAGTTCCTTGAAATGTAACCAACTCTAGTATTTGTAAATCAGTGGTTACATTATAATATTGGAACTACATAAAACGAATCATGTCTGGAAGGGATAAATAGTTTTTTTGGATAACTGGATACGAACATGAATCTTACATTATAATTCAAAACATATAATACATAACAGAAATTTTTTATGTATACCATTATTCACTTTATCACATACCATTATATAAATCATAATAAACTTCATGGAATCATGGAGGAATGGAACATAAGAAAGGGGTGAACCCCGATTCTCTATATGGTTCTGCATAAATTGAAATATATCATCAATAAATTATGCAAAATCCATGTGATAAGGTAAATAATTTAGAGCACAAATCATTTCATCAATAACATGAACTTGAAAATAATATGGAAATAATAATAATGATAAAATAACTATATATAAAGTATCACAAATGATTGAAACATATTAATAAATATTTTATCTATTAAAAAAATCAAATGAACACAAATAACTAATTTAATAATGATGAAATAAAAAATTATGGACATCTGAAACATACTTTCAAAGCCAAAGGCCAAGTCATAATAGATAAATGTGTAAGGCCTCAGTCAATACCTTGTTTATTTTGTCTTATGATACCTTGCAATGAATTTAAAGGATATAGATGTCCCTACCAAGCACATACTAAGTTTAATGCATTCCATATATGAATAATTTATACAATTGAATCAACCTGACTTAACAAAATCAATATCAGTTTATATAAGATGAACTATTCATATAGAATATCAAAAACATCCACGTAAAAACTCAACCTAACCAATACAAATAAATATGATAAATGGTTTAATTATAGTACATACTCAATATAAAATTCCCAATGTGATGTTGAAATATGATAAAATATTTTTAAGAGAATATTGGAATACTTATTGTGGAAAATATACCTTTTTATTCGAAATAATTTCAAAAATATGAAAAAAATTGGTAATAAATAAATAATTCACACTGAAAATAAGAATGTAAAATTTTGAAGGAATATTACAATAATTGAGGCTTCATGGTATTAGTAAATTTGTTTCATGTTGTAAATGTTAAAAAAATTCATTTCACACTTTGGTTAAAACAAATATATTCTTTAGAAAATGAAAGGTATAATCATTTTACATTTCTTTTAAACAAAAAAATTGTAAAAATTACAAAAAAAATATATTAATAATAGTAATAAAAATGTGAGAAGTTTTTTTATAAAATATGGACATGGAAGAGAAATATACCTTAGCTGAGACATGAAAATAAATATTCCTAAATAATGACGCTATTTTGAAATAATTCTTTTCTACATGGGTTTCTATTTAATCTCCATCCCCTTGAAAGAAAAAAAATTAATAAAATAGTAAATAACATGAATAGAAATATAATTAGGATATAATATATCAATTTAGAAATATATAGTTGACACAAAATAATTATGTGGTGAATATGGAATATGTTGGATAAATGTAAAAGTCAGGAAAGAAACCCTTACCTCAAGTTCAAATTTCATCACAAGTGTTCAAATTTTTTTTATTATAAATAAATATTTACTATAAATTTCTTAAAGAATCGTACTCATATGTATCATATCATATAAAATATTTTATCATAATGTTTTTTTTTTGAAAAAACATTGTTAAAATTACTACTCCAAGTGATAATCACATTATTTTTCATGTGTGTTTTGATTCAGTAGTTTCGGTCTTAGTACATTTTTTATGGTTCCCTCAACCCATGAAATATATTCATTGAATAAATATTATATATATTAAATATATATATATATAGTTATAGTAATCCATAAAATTTACATATAGAAAAATTAATTTTCGTATTAATGGATACCGTAGGCCATATGTTTGCATTCACGATGTTTTAATTTTTTGATAGATACAAATAAAGAAATTTATAGAATAATTAACCTTTTTTTAATAATGTTTTTGTAATAGATATCATTTAAATTAATTAATTTGATATGTTTAACTGTCAAATAAAAGTGGTGATGAAAATATTATTAAACTTCTACATGGAGATGGTAGGTTGTACGAATGCATGGGGAACATTTTAACTTTTAGTTAGATGGAAAATAGATGTAATATGGTGGTAAAATAATAATAATAACAAATCAGTATATTTATGATACTAAATTTGTTATTTTAGGATGGTTTGAACACATTATCACGAAGTAGAGGATGAAATAATCTTAAATGTGTCGGTAATGATGATTACATATTTTTCAGTGGAACCCCATTAGATCTCTTATTTGGGACATATGATTTCTATATTGGAAGGGGAGAAACCTAAATAACCTCAATCAGAATTTCTAGAAAATGTAACATTATGGGGTTGGTTAGGATATATGGCTTATTTTTGTGTAATGATGTGAAGGAAGGGGTACCTTTTATAAAATATATTTTATAAGAAGTAAAAAAGGATCAAAAAATTTATTTTAAAAATAATTTTAGAGTTGTAAATAATTTTTTGAATAACTTTTTAGAAAACATGGACATGGAATATAACATTCTTTAACTGACTCATAAAATAAACAACCTCTGATGATGATGAGATTATAAAATAAACCCTTACCACATGGGTTTAATTTGAATCATAAAGTCCATAAAGAAAAAAATAAAATGAAAATTTAAATACAATGAATAAAAATAAATTTATTATATAAATTTTAAGTGGGAATGTATGAAACCAAATAAATGGAATATGTGGTGAATATGGAATATTTCTAATAAAAGTATAAGTGTGACAAGAAACAATTACCGTAGGTTTGACTTCTCCCAAATTTGATCAAACATCCTTTATGATAAAAAAATATTTATTATAAATTTCTTATAGGAAAACATTCATAAGTATCATACTATTTATAATTTTTTATCATTAATTTATTAATAACTCTTTATCAAATTCCCTTTTTAGGTGACAATCGCTTTATTTTTCAGGTATGTTTTGATTCGCTAGATTCGTTAATTGTAATTGTATTATTCTTCTATAATATACATATTTTTATTCATCTTATAAATTTCATATTTAATCAATAAATATATATATATATATAAGTTTAGTAATCAATAAAATATATAGAAAAAAACATAGAATTACATCATTCATTGATATGGTATGGCGTATGTACGCATGAGTAATTTTTTTGGGAGGATACAAAAAAATATTGGAAAATAATAAATGACCTTACATGAAAAATTATAATATGCTATATATAATATATATTCATTTGATCAATATTTATAACCATCCAAATAATGTGGTGTGAGAAAAACAAATTACACCACTACGTGGAGATAGTATGTCATAAAAACTCATTATCAATTTTTTTTATATTCATAGGATGGAAGAGAGATAGAATATTGTTTTCCATAATAAGAGTAACACCATATTATATTTATTAAAATTTATTTATTATTTTATTATGGTTACAACCCATTAAGAATAAGTATAAGAATAGATACACTTGAATGAGTCAGTAAATATGATTACAAATTCTTCGGTGGACCCCAAATAGCTATACTCTTTGTGAACGAGGATTGAAATATTAGAAGGTCCAATACCTCAAAAATTTATATATGAATTTTTTGAAGAGTAATGGTTATGGTTAGATCATGATTTATGGCTCATAGTGGTTTAATGAATTGAAGGATGTGGTGACCCCTTCAAATTTAGGGGACAAAAATTCTTGGAAATTCATAAAATAAAAAAATAATATAAATTACTTATCATGTTAAATTGAAACCGAATTAATGTTATTCAATAAAAAGTTTTTATATTTTTGTTATCCTACCAACAAATAGAATTCATAGAAAATTATTCATCATTTAAAACCTTATCATTTTGATTAACCATTGGTTATTATTTTTAACTATAACCATGGTAACAAAAATTATAATCATAAAACGTTATTTAATTTAATAGAAATGAAAAAAATGATTCAAAAATGGATATTTTATAATTTTTTCGGCTATACTACATTAATGTACTTGATGCTACTATTTTTATGAATTTTAATGAATTTAAGAAATTAGAATTTTGTTAAAATATATTTTTATCAATTTTGAGAATATGTGTTTAATTTAAATTTAAAATACATCAAGAGAATGGGAAATGAGAATATAATACCTTCAATACCCTCTAATATTTCATATCAATCTAAAATATTCCTTCGACACATTAACTCATTCAAATTGAAAAAAAGATGAATATTTTCAAAATAATTTAATTTAATTTTCTCTAAATTAAAAAAATAACGTATTAGAAATGAACATAAATTTAATGTAATTTTATAATTTAGAAACATTAAAAAACTATTTATGATAAAAATAATTTACATAAGATAAATATATAAATTTTTATCCCTTTATATATTTCTTTAGTCCCTATGTGGACACATAAAATATATTAAAAAGAAAGGGAGAGACATTTTGTAACTATCTTTAATTTAATAATATTTCATTTATTTTGATAGAAAAATTTTACATTAAACAACTCAAATAAGGTCATATGATAATAAGGATCAGATCATATTCATAAAATAATAATTTTGATGATTAATTATTGCCATATCACTTGGGATTAACCTAAATTAACTCAATTTACACATTATCTAGGTGATATGTTTTATGATAGTTTCTATTCATTTGTACAAAAAATAAATGATTCAAATTTATTAAATATTGATATACTAAATATAAATATACAATTTATTTTCTAAAATCCAAAACCAAGAAGTGGTTATATTTAAAAAAAATTAAACTATCAAATCATAATGAAATTTATTTTTTTATAAAATGCATTTTATGTGTAAAAATGTTTTTATACCAAACTGAACCTTGAAAATGATTCCAATGAACATAATTGTATTATTTATAATAAAATATTACTAATTATACTTTGATGTTATTAAAAATTAATTAATTTCTAATGGTTGAAACAAAAATTCATTATTTGAAAAAAATTTGTATTTTTCACTATCATTAGAAAATAAATCATTTCAAAAAAACCTGAGAATTTAACATGATGAAAATTTTGTTATGAAATTTTCAGAAGCGATATTATTCTTATGAAATAATATTTGTACAGTTTATATAATTTAATTAAAATATTTTATCAATATATTTAATTATTTAATAAAACATATTTATGAAGAGCAAAGTAAGATTTCTGAAATTTGAGTACATATTTATTAAGAATTAATAAATTATTTTTTTGAGTTAGTATTGTATATAAACTTAATAAATATGCTAATATTATTCCAAAATTTAAATTTAATTACTTTGTTATAATGACCATATTTAATTTATTTTTTTCTTCGAAACTCAGTGTCTCAAGTGGAATACTCTATCTAGCATGGTGTTATTTTAAAATATTGGAGTGTCACATGCCTAGTGTTTTTAATCATGGGTCCTAGAGCTTGTGGAGTAGTGGGATTTTGTTATTTTCTTTATTTATATTATATTTTATAGTTTACCTGATATATTTTTCATAGATGTTCATTTTTTTCTTAATAGTGATATGCTTCATATGAGAGTCATGGTCACACACCATGAGAAAGAGGGTCAATATACCCCACCCATGGGTGGACCAAGCCCTCCACTGCTGAAGGGTTCAAAAGAAGATATTTAGTTTCTCTAGGTTATATTTTGTGTTTTTAATCACATTATCAGGGGACAACTAAAACCAAACCATTCATGTTAGATCTTAATCTTGTGTTTTAGAAATTCTGGGAATAGAACATGACTATTGGGTCACATAGATAAACCATTTTATAACACTTTTGTTAATTATGATATTTCCAAGGCTATGAAATTGGAGGAGGGGTTGCAATATAAGAATATATTAAAGGTAAATGGGTTCTATCAATCCTACTTGTGAAATATTATGAAGAGGTTCATTTTTATTGATATGAACCAGGATGAAGCTCATTATAAGAGGAGTCAATGTTCCAGGGGATGAGGTATTGCTGATTCTTCTTATTTTAGAAAGAGTCGGTTGGATGGTTCATACATGGGTCGTGGTGGTTAGTGTTTCTGATCAGTGACTCATGTCTTCCTCCTTTGGGGAGTATAGATATCTAATTCTATCAGTGTGGTGGATGAGGTAACCTAAGGTTATATTTCCCTTGTAATCCATAATATTTCAATCAATATGGATGGATGGGGAAACTAAACCATTTCTGTTGCGGTATGCAGAAAGGTCCTCATGGAAGAGAGTATGGATTAGCAAATTGATATGATAATGTATTAATGAAACCTCAATAGAATGATTTTTGGAAATACATAGTCCATTAGGATAATAGAAGTGATTGAGGTTCCCAAATGTTAAGGAAAATAGTGATAGAATGTGGAATTTTACTTTTGGGAGTGATACTATAGTGAATGGCTGTAGTTTAGTCCTACTATATGCAGTTGATCCTCCTCCGACTAACCGAGATGAATAGACTACCATAGTTTTAGGTATGATTATAGTTTCATCAAATATTGAATCATTATTAGTTGATATAGGAGCCATAAATTTAATCCATTGATAATAGATTGTTGGAGGTTTGGTTAATCTATTTATTTTTAGTATGAAGTGTGATATATTGACCCATATTTAGCCACAACGACAGTGGGTATCAAAATGTGATTAGATCATTCCATTATTATTGACTGTTTTTTATTTATAAGGGATATGTTTTTATTGTCAATGGGCATTTAAAATGTAATTATTGAAAAGAATTATCCTATTCGTTCCCATGAAATAACTAATATCAATTATTTATGAGTATATTTTAAATTTACATCAGTGATACCTTCAAATTTTTTGGTGATTGGGATATGTACGTAGGTAATACAAGACCTGATCATAAGTAATTGGGCGGAATCAAAGAATGTGTTCCAATTCTAATCCTTGAAAAGGGGGATACAATGTAGGCGGTATTTACACCTATCATCATTATTCTTTATGATGTGTTTCCTAATATTTTTTTGGATTCTCTTCATATCATGAATCTAATATACAATTTAAATTATTTTGAGAATGAGTCCTATATTTATTCTGCCATTGAGTATGGAACTAGAATAGCTTCAACAATTTAAATCCTAGATATATAACATTGTGGGTAAGTGTTTTATCAATCACAACACATCCCATTAAGGTGATCCAGTCATTTTATGCAAGAAAGATAATGGTTCCTTGAAGATATGTGGAGAATATCAAAATCTCAATTAAGTGATGATAAAAAATAGATATCCACTTTTTGGTGTTGATGATATATTAAATCTAAAAAATGGTTCCTTGGTTTTCATGAATGTTTATAGTCACCGGAGTTACCAATAATTTAGTGGGAATCATTATTAAATTCATATTATAATATTCTAAAGTATATATGATCTTTACGAGTACAATTTTATTCCATTTTGGAGGATAAAATATATTTTAGAACATTTTCTCTCTCAATTCTCAGCTCTGCCTTCTCATTAATTGGGATTCCTCCACGGAGGTGATGGGAGTTACTCCTATATTTTTCTCCATGGATTCATCCCCCAACATCATTTTTTCCCTTTGGAATAAGGTTTCATCCCCTTAAACTATTTATTTATCCTTAGGGTTTAATTCCCGGTTCCCCTTCTTGGTTATGGATTTTGTTCTGGTTTCATACCCTCTTCCATTAACCCCCAGATACCTAACCATGTTCCAACCTAACATTCCATCGCTCCTCTCCAATCTAGATTTAGAGCGATGGACACCCAGTGTTTTTGGATATTTTTGTTTGGAAGTCATGGATTCCACCGTTTTTGTGTCATAATTTGTTCTTTTCATTATCATTAACATTTTTATTTATTTATTTCCACTATTCAATGTGTGGATGCTTCTGCTCGTCGGCTGGGGGTGTGTTAGTTTCATTTTTTGGTGGCGGGCGTCGGTGTTGTTTAAATATGGTGTCAGTTTTATCGGGTAGTTTCCTAGTTTTTCTGGGTTTAGATATCTCTTAATATAGTGGAATATCATTCCTTAGCAGTTTTGGAGGGTTCTGATGGATTTTCAATTCATCAGAGTCAACAGATTTGTGTGTCTTGGTGCTGATTGCAAATAGCCTGTTAGGGGGATCTACTCAAGGAATCACTTCTGTTTTGTTTAGATGACATGGGTCTACTGGCGCTAACTGTTGATGACTATGATATTGAAGGTGATGAGCTTCTACATCCTACATTGATTATTTTGTTTCCTAAAGAAGATGATGGTGGTGTTGTTAATTTTTTTGTGACATTTTAGTGGGTGATTCGGTGGTTATGAAGATCTCGTGTGTTTTTTGGTGACTATTGTGATGTTGGGATGGCAATGACGATGGCAATGGATAGAGTCAATGGTCTATTCTCTGATGGTGAGGGTGTAATTTTTGATGAAACTGATGATGGAAGCAATGTGACCTCTTGTGGTTCGAGGTCGTGATTATTTGTTGATCGACTCATGGATTGGGGTGGATATTGAAGTAGTTGTTAATTTTCCTTTTTGAATATTTAATTTAGAATTTTATAATTTTCAAATGTGGTGTGTTTGGTTTATGTTTATGTGGGACATGATGGTGTCTCATTATGTATGGTTTCCACTTACCCAAAAAGTGGAATTTTAAAATAATTAAAAAAACATGATTATTTGGTGGGATAATAAACCGAGAAATAGTATTGATAAACTTGATGAATTTGGTTATTCATCATTATTTAGATTATATTGTTTTAATTTTATTTGGTGGTATCTTTGTAAAATAACGGTCAACGGAGAATCATGATCAAAATTGAAAGATTATTTTATGAATTCTATGAGGTAAACAACTATATAAAAATCTCATGAAGTGTAGGTTCTTGCAAGACTGAGTTTAACTATTCTAACAAGAGATATTTGAGGAAGGGGTGTAAGTGTGTCCTAATAAGTTGTATGCCATGGTTTTCTTGGGTGAAATAGTAATGTATTTGAGATCTATCATTTCTGGGTGTTAGATTTCCATTAATATATGCTTATCTTGGATTTTTATATCATTAATGTGCCGGACTAATTAGAAATTCATGATTGAGTGGTTTAATTTTCTAAGCATCCATTAGGAAACAAAATAAGAGATTTAAATATTCACCATTTCTAACATATCTTAGTCCAGATAAAAGATTAAACTAAATATGTGATTTCTTAGGTATTATCTTCGGTGAGGTTATAATGCAGTATGTGATGGTAGTAACTTATGGGAACTTGTAAAAAAGTTAATGTGAGAAAAAAATACCATACTGGTTAATTCTATTTAGTGATTGTGGTGCATCAATTTAGTTTATGAAAACACTAACTTCTGGGAGATAGATTCATGTATCAAACAAACCATAAAATAATAAAATAATTGAAATTCAATGTGATTGAGAACATTTTTAGTTAAGATATATTGAGTATCTATAATCCAATAATTTTGAGCTATGATACACCTGTGAGATTATTAATTTCATTTCCAATGTGTTGAGAAGGAAGACACAGGCCCATTATTATTATGAGTTTATGAGGAAGTGGAATGTAATTTATGTGTTTTTAAAGGTATATTTGGATGATCAAGAGTCGAATCGGATAGAAAATTAGTCTTCTCTTTCTTATGCTTCATCGCTTTATTATAGGTTGATGTTCTTATATATTTCAGACTCATGTTTCTTTTTGATTAGGGATAGTATATATGAGGGGGAGACTATTATTTATTTTATCTCCAGATTATGAGGAGATTCTCTATTTTTGAGGTTGAGTGGTATTAACTACATGCATACACCAGGATTTAATGAGGGACATCCAAGACAAGAAGTGGCATGTACATCGAGGTGTGATAAATATATACTATAACATACTTAGAAATTATAGGTGATTGAGTATAAATAATGATATAGAGGATTTAATTAATCTATATTCTACCTGTAAACACGTTAATGATGGACACCAATGACCATCCAGTGTGCTATAGTCAACACCTATTATGAAGTGTAAATGGGATGATGTTAAGATGATTTCTATGATGGGACTACCAAAGATTCAAGAAGGTTGTGATACTGTTTGGGATATTTTGGATCAGTTAATGATTGTGAACATCATCAAACCAATCAAGGAGAGTAATTGATTGGATGAGAAGGATATATTAAAAATTAGTGAGGTGGTACATGTTAATTGGAATCTAAAGAGAATCATCACTAAGATGGATTCCCAATTCTCCTCCTTATTTTCATTGTTCGATCGGAAGGCACTGGGAAAATAGGTACCCATATGTATTTCTAATAACATGGAAATATATGGGAAATATTATAATATAATATAGGTGATAGAGGACATGATCCAAGTGTGAACAATTGTTTTTATTGTTTTTTTATAGATTTATCCATCCTTGAAGTAGGATTATAATAATTACATCTCATTAGAATCAATTAATAAGGATCCATTTTATCTATTATAGAGAATGTAATTCTGATCACCATTTCACTGGCTAGAAGCTAGAAATTCATCCATGATTGGGCCAAGCCTAATTCCAAATACAAAAAAATAGGATATACTAATAATGAAGTGGTTTAAAACCACATATAGAACTCAGATATCCTATGCTAACCAGATATGGAGTCATATATATCTTGATATGGGTGACTAGGTTTTCATACTGTTGTCATCGAGGATTAAGAAGAATTGTATTTGGAAGAAGAAAGTTGGTATTGAGGTTTTTAGGGTCATTATTTGTGATGATTATGACTTTTTCTATAATATATAGATGGGAACTTCCCTCTTGGGATCCCACATTTCTTTAAGTGTTTCATGTCTCTGAATTGTAAAAATTTCTTATGTACCTGCCTCATGTGACCGATGTTGATGATGTTGATCTAGAGGCTCATTTTTTTCCTTTTAAAAAATCATAGTTCTTATGAATGATTTTAGTGAGAAAAAACTATGTGTGAAGATAGTCCCATAATGAATATACTCTAAGAAAACATGCATAACTCTACGATATGTGAGAATTTAAATATAAAATCTGAGCTAGATAGTTAGAATTATTCATTAGCAATGCTCAATTAAATTTAAATTTGTATCTCATTGATAAGATAACCTATAGTTGATAGTTTATAAGATATGGGTCTATTATATATGTATATTATAATTTAAATTTCATTTATTCCCCTTATGTATCACTCATTGAATATGATTTAAAGCATATAAGGGGTTATGATTGGGATCTATGAGGCTAGGTCCAGGGAATGGTATAAGTAATGCTACATAAGTCCCATGAGATAGACTCTATAGTGATAATAGATCACAGATGGGCTCAAATTTATCCTTATTGTTCAATTAGAAACACTTTAAAACTAATGATCCAATAAATAATTAGATATTGGACCATCATCGAGCCGCTAGAGGCAACTGACTCACTAATGGACACATTGATGTTTTTTATTTAGGGAAGATATATATTTGAGTCCATTTCCCTAAAAAAATACCTAGAAATTTTCTCCCATAATTTTCTATAGGATTACCCAATTTTTTTTCACCTCCCTTATCCCTCTTAACCATGTAGTAACTCCATGAATCGTTGTCTTAGTTTGTTTCAGTTTTTGGTGATAATGAACATAGGGTTCTTCTTTGGGAATTCCATCCTATATTATTATAGTTGTTCAATATCAAATAGTGTTCTAAATCATTTATTTTATATTCCATTTTTAGGTCATTTGTATACTTATTGGATTTATCAATATTTTTCTTAAATCAGAGGCTAATATCTGATTTCTTAGATCCTCTAGTCCTAAATCTGGTGGTACGTAGTAAGTTCTCATATAATACCCTTCATTTCAAATTCTTGTATCATAGGGACATTCTAAAATCACACTTTTGAAACACAAATTTTATGTTATTCTTTATTCATGAAATTTTTATGTCATATAATTCAATTGAAGTGTCAAATTTTAAAATAGTAACTTTTTTGATAGTGTGTATGAAATGAATCAAAAAATGATGGAAGGAATAAAACCACTGGATTCATTTTGGAATATTTAATATTTTAAATTATATTAATTTATTTTATATCTTTTTATGAACATAATAATGAGTTAACTTGCATCACATGCAACATCGACTTTCTTAGATAGCTTGTGTTACAAACATGGCCAATTTTTAATGAATAAGATTATATTATAAAAATATTATTATTTAATGTAATAAGATATAGCCTTTCCATTAAATTTGTTACTATGAATATTATTAACTATATTATAAAAAATATATTTTATTAAAATGTAATATGAATGCATAGGTTACAAATTATATTTAAATGAATATTAAAACAAATTGAATATAAAGGAAATGTTTTTCTGGTCACAAAGAACTTTTTTCTGAATAAATTTAATTAACTACTAATAGTTATTGATATCAATATAATACATATATATATATATATATATATTAAATATTAAATAAAATATTTCTATCATTGATCCAATATATTTGATTAGTATAAGATAAGAACAACCCCAATTTTACACGTAAAATGAATTTTTTTCTAAAGAGAGTTTAGCCACCATTTAATGGAGAATCAATATTAATTAAAATTTTTGGAAGTTTATTATATTTAATATTACAAAATAAACTTATTTGTTGAAATATAATATTCAAAATTATTTTAGTTTTATTTTTTTCATTCTTTTTAGGAGGTTTCATTTTAGGATGAATAATGAAAATACTGAATTTTAATTCAAAACTCATTTTCCATTTATTTATTTATAAATTAAAATTGTATTTTTTACTTGTTTTAAGGTTTAGTTATATAAATTATACATAAATTATCATAATTTATGTAATTATAAGAAAATTAAATTTTGAATTGAATATATAAACATAGAATGCTTTGGAATATTTTACTCTAATGATTGGTTTGTGATCCCAACTATGGGATTATGTTTAAATAAAATTATAACACTTATGTTATTGAAATTTTGAAATATAGATTCCATATTAGGAATAATAATAGTGTGTAATATATAATAAGGCCAATTTTTTAATGAATAATATTAGTGAAAGTGAATAAAATTATTTACAACAATTTAGAGAGATGTTAGCTTAACAAAGTACTAAACCTTCAGCTTAAGGGCCAAAATGACCTAGAAACATGTTTAAAATCGATAATATATTCATATATAGATCATATTATCCATGAGATCTAATTTTGTTTATTATATGAGAAAATTGACCTGGGAAATAGGTGGATGGAATTCTCTTTTCAAAAATTTACAAGAATTCCACTCCACCCCTACTATTAGAAGGAACTCACCCCTCCAGCATATTCATAAATCTAAATCCATTTGTAATGAACAAACTCTGCCATTATAATTTTCCCAATTCCCTCCTATAATCCCATTATCCTCACTTTATTTTGAATGTAATCTAAGGAAGTATTTTGAATTAAACTAAAAGGAGTTACCCGATTAAGAGGTATCATACATCAACGATCATTTTTCCGTCAATTATTTCTCCAATCCATATATTAATTTTATATAATTATTATATAAAAGATAATTAATCCACATTATAATGATATGTTTTTGTGTTTTTTTCAACATACACCTATAAAATATTCCATCAAATGGGTAAGGAACTTACTGTTCTTGTATGGTAAACTACAACTTCGCAAAATGATGTCATTCATTTTTCCTTTAACACATATCATGGTGGGGAATTATAATGTACACTCTATTTTATATTATATATATCATATTTTTTTGATAAATACTTATTTAATTCTTATATAAATTACACCTTCATTCTTTCCATTTTTTATAAATACGATAACATCATTTGTGGAAGTGTTGATTACTGCCCCCTCAAAGGGATGTAACTCATTTAGAATATACATGATATTTGTAAAGGATGGTTTTAATTAACCCATGTGAAATATATGTCATAAAAATTTATATTTTAATTAAAATATACATATATATAATTTGCATTTTAGCCTTTTGAATATAAAAAATTAATATAAGTTGCATTCATAGGTATGTACGGTCTACCGTCTCCAAGAACGATGTATTTAAATTACTCTCTCAAAATATTATGGATTAATAAAAATATATATACATATACATATATATATATATATATATCATTTATTTCTTGGTTTACAATCTAGATATGATGAAATCATTATCAATGTAATATGGACAAAAATAATAAGAAAAATCATACTTGACCAAAGAGGAAATTAACACCCGAAATTGTGGATATAATGAATGGTCGTTAATAAACGGGAAGTAAGATGAAATAATAAGACCATATGTGATATTATAAATATTATTATGGTTATGTTATAGGTTAGTTATAGGTTTAAAACCATTATAAAGGATATTAAAGGATGATTACATGAAAGTAAACACATGATAAGGGACTTCATATCAATTTCCATTATTTGATGCGTACATTTTCATCATATAGAAAATTTACTGTATATGGTGTACATACTTCTACATTAACATTTAATATCATGGATAATTAATTTTTCATTGTATTTTGAGTTTTAATTTTAATTATTTTATCTATGGTTATTTTAATTTAAAATTACCGTGTTGTAAAGAAATTCTATAACCCAATACCTTTTTCATTATGTTATATTGCATCCTCATGGTCATTAATATTATATGATAACCATATAATTAATTTTAATACCTATTTATGTATTTTAACTTCATATATTTAGATTTATAGTTGGTATACATAATCAATTCATTGATCAATTCAAACATCAACATTGTGATAATTTTAAGTGCAATTTCACAATCTTGTTCTATTTTTGATTATATATAACATAATTTCTTTTAAAAAAATTATATAACCATTGATCATAAAAAAATTATTTTTATTCTACTATTGTTATTAATTTAGTTTTTGTGTAATTGTAACTTTTTTCAACTTTTTGTAACTCAAAATGTTCTATAAAATATTTTTATGAAGTCTCGACTTCATTTCTCTCTTCTGTAGGATGTCTGTTTTATCTTATATTCATGTTCTATAATAGTGTTTTAAAAATTGTATTTTATAATAATATAATTATTTATGAAATTATTTTCCCATTAATTTTATTTATGTTTTAAAAATTACATTAAAATTAACAGATATCCAAAAGGATTTTCAAAACAAATGTTTATTTTCTCTAAGAATGTTTTTCAAAGGTATTCTATTATTAAATATATGACAAAAACCATTTGTTTTTACTAAAATTTGGATATTATGCGTTGATAATATCCGTATTTTTATTTTTTTGAGGCATTTTATTGATTTGGATAAGGATAATATTGATATTCACATCCTTGATTACATTTATTTCCCTTTAAATATTCCATTTCTTATGATCACTGAACATTTCATTTCCTCTATTTATACATATCATCTATCATAGATATGTTCACTAGTTAAACCATATTTCATCTTTACATAGAGTTTTTTCTATGAATATTATATGATTTACTGTATAAATATTGACAATTTTGTATCCTTTATTCAATTCATATATTTGATAAGGCACGTTGGTTTTGAATTAAATCGATTATTTGATATATTAGGAATTCTCGGAAATGAAAAAAATGGGTTTAAGACCATTTAATATAATCCCCTCAATGCATCAGTAGTCTAATAAGATTAAATTAGTTGTTAAAAAAACTTTGAGTTTTTTTCCACGAAGAATAGATGGGTTTATATCCTGAGATTTAAACTATCTTATGAATGGTCTTGACATTAGTATGCTAAAAAATATTTTAAAATGTCTTTATAGTAAATATATCAAATGTCTAGGAAACATGACATATTATAATTAAAAATTCTCTTCATTCAGATCCAATATTTATTATCCATGATATTTTAAGTATGGCACAATCTACAAATGAATTCCATTTTCTGTTGATCAATTAAAGGGAATGTGTTTTTAGTTATTTACACTACAATACTGATTATGCCTTGTCCTATACTTTAAATTTCAGGATACTTCTGTTATTTACCCTTAAAAAATATTTACTCACTTTATTATCAATTATTTATTACATGGCATGTGTTTTCTGTAATTTAGCTTTTCATAATAAAAAAATCCTCGTTAATTTATTTTTTCCATTGTAATTTACCCTTATAGAAAATTTTTCTTAAACCATATTTTTTTTACTTCCCCAAAACACCATGATGTATAATAAGTAATAATATATGTATATACTAGATTGAATAATAATTTCCATGAAAAACTTATGTTGTAATTTGTGTATTCATTTGTAAAAAATACGCATCATTTTATATAGTTTACCCGGAATACTAAATTATTCGATCTTTTAGATCACGATTTAATTGTATCTTATTAATATTTAAGGGTAGAAGGCATTGACATCGAGCATTCTGGAGTTGGGTCACTAAAATTACCCTTTTAAATGAAAGGACCATATGGTGTCATAACATAAAAATTAAACAATTTAGTTAGTATGGAATCTAATATAGTAGTTTAATAATGATTTATTAAAGGTATTAAATTCATGTAAATTTTTTATTAAATGAAACAGATTATCCTTCATTTAAAACTAGTTAAAAAAATGTAAAATTACATTAAAGGGCTATTCCTTCATATAGACAAGAAAATTTAATTGTTTAAAATGTTTGTATTTTAGTAAGTAGTTATTCTAGCATGTTATAATTCTAATGTATCAAGGTGGATATTTAAATTGAATAGCTTGGTTTTATTTGGATACATGATTTGGTAATTACTATATTTTAATGTAAATACAAATAAAATACCAATTTCTATGTTTTTTGTGACACTCAAATGTTATCTATTTATGGGTTTTTGTGATACTGAAAAGTATACACCCATTTATGGGTGGGTATGATATGTAAATGTAAACAATCATTTACAGATGGTCATGATAAAAATGAAAACACCAATTAATAGATGATTATAAGGAAAATATAATTACCAATTTATGATGGGTTTTATACAATTGAAAAAAATATCTATGGTCGTAATATGAATGTAAAAATCCATATAGGGGTAGTCATGATACAAATATAAACACCCATTTATATGTGGATTTGATAATTATTATGGGTACCCGGGTTGGTACAGTAACATAATGTCTAGGATTTACCTACCATTAGAAAATTTAGGTATATTTGACTTTGAGTATCCAAACTAATTTTAGGCATCATATTTTTTTTATTAATTTAGTAATTTATTATTAATAATTTATATGTTTTTATATAAATATTATATAAAATAATCTTATAATACTGAACTTTTTTAAGGACCACATTTTTTCATTCATACCTTGTTATACTCACACCCTACTCAGGAATACAATTGGTAAATGAGAAAACAAATTAGATACATAGTCATACAAGAGAAATCTCCTGATCACTGCGGTCTGAATATTGAGTGGGGAAATAGTTTTAGAAATGGATACTGAGCTACAAATCATGAAATTTTTGGTCATGTACTAATTTTTGGACTTTTCAACTTTCATAAAGCAAGGAATTAATGTGTCTGAATTCATCAAGTATTCATGATTCAAATTTTATATATTGAACTACATATTGAGATTTCAAGGGTTATATAATAATTTAGTATTTACCATGGTGCTTATTTTTATTCAATATAGTTTATGACATTTATAAATTTTTAGCGTTCTTTTAATCTTAAAATGTGGTATAGTATCCCCAACATACCCACATTAACCCTCACCACGGGTCAACAGCCTATGGAATATGAGGTTGTGTCCCACAAACTACATTTTATAATAGTCCATGGAACCAGTTGAGTCACCTATGGGTTAGGATTTTATAAGGAAGATACATAAAAGTCATTAGGAAAATATAGAATGGTTAAAAAAATTAATTTTGACATATTTTTTAAATATAATATATGAAAAATTAATAAGGGAAACTCATTATATTAATTTGATGGGAAGAATTCATTATAGAAAAATGAAAAAGAGTTAAACTGAATGTGATATATAAAGGTAACAATGATGATATGTAACACTAACAAAACTTCACTCTTAACTAAATGGAAAAGTTCATAATCCTTGTAATGGAATGTAAGATTAGATCTAGTGAATAAGAAAGGGTAATTGGGTGAGAAAAACTAATATAAAATGATTATTACTATATAAATGGTGTGATATAAAAGGGCTATTTATACTGAATGGTGGAAATATATAATGGTTATTTTTCACACTAAATGGGTTGCACGAAAATTAAGTTTTTCACCAATGGAGAAATATGTTAGGGTATCTTCCATGGAAACGAGGTAATATATAAGGATCATTTTATTGATAATTTGATTTTCCAAATGATATGATATATATTATCAATCATAATAAATTAATAAAATTGTCTCCAGTGGTGCATGTTGTCACAATATGATTACTAAAATATGTAGAATTCAAATATGATTGATATGTTGGAACATTGAATGTTTTTAGTGGTTTTAGAATTTCAAAAAAACAACTTAAATGGAATTTAATGGTCTTTATTTATTTGAATATAATATAATCAATGAATTTGGTATTGATAATGATTAGGGTAGTTAATTTATAAATATATATTTCAAATTAAAATCTCTCAACTAAAATAGATGGATAGGTATTGAATAAAAGAAGGATAAAAGTATTCATAAAATGTTTAATTAAGATAATACAAAAAATGATATAGTGAATTTTTTTTGAAATAAAGATATAGTGATTTTAAAATGGGGGAAGGGCGAAGAAAATAGACATTAATGAATATCATGAACTGAAGGGTGAGTTATTGATGGATTTAAAAAATTTGAAGATTCAGTTTTCAATTTATGATTTTTTGGGCATACCGATGATGATTGGAAATATATTTATTTGTAATTAGGAAGAATAACCATGTTCTTTTTTTATTATTTCTATTATATTGATTTTTTTATTATTATATGAGTGTCAACCCTATCTTATTTCATAACCATCTGGGAATTAAATCAGGTGATGAAATGAACAGTCCATGGACCTTTGGTGGAATATGATATTATACTAGTCATTGAAATCATAATCTGATGGAATATTGATTATTCTGAATTTCAACAATGAATTTATATATTCTCTTTGGATATATCATAGTTCTAGTAAACCATGTAAAATCTCTATGTCCATGGTACATTATTTTTCATCATTTGAATGGGATTATGTGGTTTCATTGTGATGCATTAAAGGTGTATTTGTAAATGATAGGATTATCAAGTTAAACATTAATTGATATGAAATAACATGTCTCTATATCTCACCCTCACCCTTATATTATGGAACCTAATGGGAATATTGGTTACAAAAATAAATCATAGAAGTTTAAGTCTCATGATGTTTGATATATATATATATATTATTTAAAGTACCATGTTTCAACTTCCCCAATGAACTATTCATTCTCTAACTTCATTGACATACATGATTATAATACCACAACATCCAAAAGTTATATAACTATATACCACATATCCATATATTAACGTCATAATTATATTCAAATAATCATAACCAAATCACTCCCACATCCATGTTAGTATGTAACATAAAATTAGAAATTAAAACCCATATATATATATATATATTAATACATTATTTTACATGTATTTACATGAATATTCATAAGCCATTATATCCCATAAATAAATATATTTTAAAACCATTATCCCTTAAAGTACATATATATACGTGCAACAGTAATCTATTACAACCTATATATTAATAGTTTCTATACTATATATAGTAGATGGATTAGAAAAGGGTGGGTGCCTTGCCATATTTAACATCCTAGAAAAAATGTGTTTCATCATTTATGATTAATATTTTTCCTCTTAGGTTCAGGGGGATAAGAATGTGTTTGGATTATTTCATCTGGCCCTTCGGTAATATTAACTTGTAGGGTACATTCATAGTGTAAATGGTTAATTCATGTCATAAATGGGTCTCATGAATAAATATATAAAATAATTTTATGATATAATCCTATTTTTGTTACAAATCCTATTTTTATATTGTCAATATGTTTCATTGGATATTATCCCAAGATGACTCATTTTTTGACGTATATGAATTAGGTAGATTTTATGCCAATAATACCTTATTTACGACTTAAACCACTCATTCCTTATAGTTATTTTGTGCTTCACTCATGAATCCTTATCCTTTGTGGTTTCATCCTTTCTTCAAAACCTTGGGCCTTCAAGGAAAATTTGGGTGTCTCCTTCCCTTTTAAATCACTTTTTTGACACTCAATCTCTATGGTGGTTGTGTTACTTCTCATCATGTATATTTCCATCCTTCTTATTCGTTTCTCTTTTTATGGTTGCATCATTTGTATGAGTTTGTGGATTAGATGATCATGTTATCATGATTCTAGTTTGTAAGATCATGAACATTTATAGTAATTTCTTGGGATCATTTTCAGGTACATTTTGGTTTTTCTATGTAATTTTTGTGTGTGTTATTTTGTGGGAAGATACTAGTTGATTGTTTATAAAATTTCAAAGGAGAGGTAGTACATGGTTAAAGTATAGTTTTCTAAAACCAATAACCCCTTCCCAAAAAGTGTGCATATCCAAATAGAAGGGATTCAAATAGTTGGCACAGAGTTTTTTAATCAAGTCCCCATTAGAAAGTAAATGGGCATCCCATAGAAGAGGAGCACAATTAAGGCACATAGTTTGGATAACTATGCACCCCTTCTTGAAAAATCATTTGTGAGTTTTTAATTAACCATAAAATAATATTTTATAAAAACCAAAACCTTGTAATAACCCCAAATTGACCCCTACATATCCCCTAATGATTCATCTCATTTTGGGAGTCCCCTGGATGGATTCTTATTACTCCTAACCTCTATTCTTCAGGACTTGTAGCCCATATTATTGATCTGAACCTCTCAAAGTAAATTATTCTCATCTCAATTAGTTTCCCATGCTCCTTTAATTATTTAAGAGAAATTATCTCCTATTTTTTGAGCTGTTTTATGTTTTTTAGGATCTAGATCAAGGTTTTTTAATTATAGTTATTTTTTATTGATCTTTTTTCTTTTGATTTTGAATTTAGGTTTCTATTTTAGATCCCCTTCTTCATCGCTATTCTGCTAAAATTGTGGATTTCTGTTGACAAGAGTTCATCATCAATATTGAGGAATGTGTTTTATTATTCATATCCCAATGTCTTAATTTCGAATACATGTATGTAATTATAGAATTTATAAAATATTATTAGCAATTGAGTTACTTAAAATTGAAATAATCATTTTAGTAAATTAAACATGTCAGGGATTATGGAATAGAGAATATTAGGATTGTTAATTGAATAATTAATTACGAGATATTGGGGTTAAGATTTTAATAATTAATTTCTAAATTCATTATTGGATATTTTTATTATATAATTGAATAAATAATTTTTGAGTTAATGAAGGGAGACTTTTGTGATTGGGACATTTATTTTTTTTATTAACACATTTTATAATTAATTATTGGAATTGATGTGGACAATTGAATGGAAAATTAAATGAATAGATTGATTTGATTAATTAATTTTTGAATTAATTAAAATGATTATGTAAATATGAAATTGATAAATTGAGAAAATTAATTGCTGAATTATTAAATTTGATATTGTGATACATATGATATATGTGATTATTTGGTGCATGAGTTTGGGACATAGACTTATTCTATGAATACCCACATGTTATTGATTGATATATGAGCATGGGACATGAATTGACTCTCCAAATACCCACGGGGTCCTTTACATGATGTTCTAGGACCCCAAGAATGCATTAAATTTTTATGGGACATGAACTAATTTTCCAAATAACCATGAGGTGTGAGACATGGATTGATGCACACTAAAATCATGGGGTCCTAGAAAAGAGGTTCTGCACCCAAAATGTTGGCATTAGACTAGGGTTCTAATTATCTTTTTTATAAATTAAAATGAAATTGATAATTAAAGCCCATTTGAATAATTAATTATTATTTGAAATTTTGAAATGGTTCAGACATCATCACAAGAAAACGAGGGTATTGATATTTGGGTGTCCTTGAGAACCTAGTGGGTTATGTGGCTAAAATAAATATTATTAAATAAATGTAAATTGTTTACTTTATCACGTTTAATTTCATTATTTATACAACTTTCTAAAAAAATTTGACTGTATTTGTTTTTGATTCCATCTATGGTGGCCTACTGAGTTGTACTCACAAGTTAATCGGGATGCCTGATCGGTACCTGAATAAACATCATGTTTACAAGACATGATATGATTAAAGAACCTATGTTATAATGTTGATTTGATATGGAGCATGGATGAGGGATCCAGATGTGGTTCGAGACCCGATTGTGAGTCATTCAGGTATGTAATTTATGGTTTTCATTTTAACACTTTTAATACACATTGAGATGTAATATGAACTATTGTTTCCATATTTTATTTCGGGTTTTGGATATATAGTGATACTAGATTTATTATAGTTATGTTATATCATTTGGTCATTATTTTTTATTTATTTTTTCAGGTTTTTTAATCTAGTCAATAGAGTATAGTCTCCCTAGAAGCAATGTTATACCCTAACTACTAGTTCGTAGCCTCTGGAAAACGTGGAGGAATGCTTGAGGCCATGTAGTAGTCCATTTGAGGACACTATTTTATGGATCCCATGTTAGGATGTAACAATGTTTTATTAGAAGAGTTTTATTTTCTTTTCTTTTATTACTATTTGGGTAATGTGGATAAGAGAAGAAGATGAGTCGAGCCTTGGTAAATAGATCAATCATTAGAGTAACTATCCTAAGTATGAGGGAAAAATTTAAGTAAAAGGTTTGGGATTACTCTAATTGATGTGTGCTACAAAAATTGTATGTTATTTCACTTTCGGTGAAGAAACATTATTGTGTAATTTGATTATTGTTTCTGTGTTTGTGAGGTTTGACAGGGAATAGAACAGAATTATAAATGAGTATTTATACATCATTCTAGGCACTTGGTATAATTTTGTAACATGCATCATTTTATGTAGTCATGAGAAGATGTGTTTTTGGGTAAGTAGTTTAACTCAAAATGTTTTTACTTACCTGTGAATATTAATTGAAAATGTGGCTGACATGGACTTAAAACAATCATAAATGATGATAATTTTGTGTAAATTGGGGCCTAATTATAATCTTTAATAATTATAATGATATTTCCCTTTGTTAACCATGACCAAAATGTAGGACGATTATGGGTAGTTATAGCACCATGGTTTTGGTCGTCTGATGGATTATGGGGAAAATACTATTTTTGGATTGTTGTAATTTTATAATTACATAAATGAGTTAAAGAAGGTTAATATCTTCTATGATGTTGTTTTGGAATTTTGGGGGATTACCTTGAAGAGGAATCTTGTAAATAGGATAACAGGAGGCCATGTTTGGAGATTCTCTTCAAGTATTGGAACGTGAGGAACTAGTAGTATTAGGGGCGGAAGGTAGAGATCAGTTCTGAGAGAGAATTGAACATATCATTCAATTAATGAAATGTTAATGAGGTTCCATTATGAAAAAAATTTATAATCTATTGAGAATGTTGTAGTTGCATCACCATCCTATTATCAATTGATATGGTGTACATGAGGTATGAGAATTCTGTATTGAGACCATACGGACTATACACGACAACCTGGAGACTTATATTGATAAGGGAGTCAAGTTAGTTTCGTAAATGTTTCTTTGTCAATAATAGAGATGGTGGGACATAGAGACAATGTATGGTTATATAATGACTAGATAATGGATGAAATTTCAAGGAATGTTCTTAGTGCACTTTTATCCTGAGATGATCAGGTGTGAGAGAGAAGTTGACTCCTTGATAATGAACTAAGAGAGCATGTCCATGATAGACTATGGTAGATACTTTATAGATTTTTACTAATTTGTTCTAGAATTTTTAAGAGATTTGGATACTAAATAAGATACATATAATGATAGGATTAATTGTGAAATTAATTTACATGTGTATATCTTTAGTATAAATAGGTTTGAAAAGTGGTGAAACAATATCTCAAATCAGAGGGAACCTAAAAGAGGCATCCAATGTAGGGAATTTGGTTTTATTTAGATGGTCATTAGTTAAGAAATTTTAAATAAGGAAATTTCACTATAGATATGTTATTCATATCAGTGGGAAGAAGTGTACCTAGATAGAGGGATTAGTTAATTTCGGTCATATTCAAGTGATTAGTCCCCAGTGCGGTAGTATATGACACTTTATTAAACATTATCCCATACCGCTGATATATTGCTGATCCTATGACATTATGGGTCATCTACAGAGGATATATAAGAAACCTTTACATAAAGGTAATGATGTGGAATCTAGGTAGAAATAGAGTGTGGTAAGGGGATATTATATTCCATAACAATCTAACAAATGGAGATCTTATGGCCATTATGGTAGGGGAAGTGGGAATGGTACATCTATGGAAGAGAACTTGTATCAATAGAGTGGTGTAGCTTAGGGAGCATATAATTTATCACATGAAAGTGTGGTAGTACAATTACATGCCATTAAGCATACACTTGTGGATAGAAAGGCTAGACCGTTGATTATAAGAGGTACTATTATAATAGATTCTACACTATCTAGTTCATTATTTATTACTGGTGAAACCCAATAATTTATTGTTTCATGACTTGTGATTGGTTTTATTATGACGTTGGATTTCATGAGTCATGTGTTGTTGATATATGCAGAATTGGGAATACAATATAAGGACATTTTTGGCAAATAGGGTGTTCTCTTGAGGTTGAAGGATATCATTTCAGTCGGGTTTTGTATATCATTAACAAGTCATGCTTCGACAAAATTATGATTATGGAATGGTTAGTATCATACCTCACCTACATTGATTTCCATCACATGGTATTTAATTTTATGTCTCCTGAGGGTGATACTTATTTACACCATAGAGAGTGGGACATCAAGACAGGTCGAAAAGGATTATTTCATTAGAAACTAGGTGATCTTATAGAATAGTTATTTAGTTTGATTATAGATTATAGGGATGTAAAAAAGGATTTGTTTCCACCTTTAGTGAACTGGATTCAAGATTTATTTCATGAATAGTTCTTAGGGTTGTGTCTTAATAGAAATGTGTAGTTAACTATTGAGATCATGCCTAGAGATGAGCCTGTTTCTATTCAACATTACAGAATAAGTCCAACAGAGATTGATGAACATAATAATCATCTAGATGATTTTATGAATAATGGTTATCCATCTATGTACATATAATTTTAGTTCTCTGGTCCAGTTTTCCAAAAACGATGGCATAACTATATGCTTATGTTTAGACTTCCATATGTTTAACTAGATGACCATGAAGACCTAATATCCTCTTCTATGTGTCGATGATATATTTTGGGAGGATCTTGTGATTTATAAAATAACTTCTTGAGATTATGTTATCAATATATAAGAGTTATACCTTTTGATATATCTTTGATTTATTTTAGAAGTAGGTATGGAATTTATGAGTTTTTCATAGGGCCATTTGGGTTAAATAATGCACCAGTATTGTTTATGAATTGTATGAATACAATCTTCCATTTTTACCATGATCAATATGTGATATTATTTGTGGATAAAATTTCAGTTTACTCCAAGAATGATGATGATTATTCCAAATATATTTAAACCATATTTTGTACACTAAGAGAAGATCAGCTATACTCTAAGGTATCTAAGTGTCAGTTTTGTGTTAACTAGGTATATTTCATGGGTCACATCATCTGAGGGGAAGGTGTGTCGATGATCCCAGAGATGGTGAAGATAGGTGTATCTTTGGAGTTTCCTAAAAATGGTTCAGATATCCATGTCATGTTGGGGTTAGGTGGAAATTATCAAAAATTAATTCAGGAAATATCTTATTTATAAGAACCACTTTATCGATTTTACAATATTGGGGTAATGTTATAATGGATGGAAGAATGTGAGAATTCCTACAATTATTTTAATAAGTGCTTTCCATCGACACTGATCTTGATCAGATCGAAGCCAGGTGTAGAGTATATGATGTTTTTATTATTTTGCGATCCGATAGGGAGTAGTTTTGAAGCATGGATATATATTTTTGCCACATGGGTCTTGTAATTTTAAGGACAAAGGAATCAAAATACCCTATGAATGACCTCAAATTAGCTAAAGTGGTGAATGATTTGAATCTCCATAAAAGAGGTGGGTTGAGTATATGGTGTCATTTTAATTTGTGCTATCATATGTGACCAGAAAGGGAAACATTGTTTCCGGAACGTTGTGTAGGAAAACATAGACTTAGGTAGTTCATTTTTTTATTTTTGAGTGGTTAGTGATAAATTTTTTCTCTGAGATGCATGTTATGGTTCAAGAGATTCATGAGAAGATGAATATAACATGATTTTTATTGGAGCCTGCATATTTGAGGCAGAAGATGAATATGGAGTATGAGGATCTGGAAAACATATCCTTGATGTAAATCCTTGAATGTTGAAGTTTAATTTTATATTGGATCAAAGATGAGGATGATATCTTCAATGTTAGTATTCGAATTATTGTGCCAACGAGCATGTGGGAGGATTTGATGCTTGAATTTCATGCCACAAAGTGGGTGGTGAATCCTTCTATGACCAAATTGTTTCATGACCCACATCAGTAGTTTTGGTTTCCATGCATGAAAAAATAGATTCCTGGGTGCACAATATGATTCTACAACAATAAATAGTTGATTTCAATAATCAACAACTTGATAGTTTTATACACCCATTTCCCATTCACGAATAACAGTGGGATGACATTTTCATGGATATTATGTTGGTTAATACAAGGATTCCTCTAAAGAATGAAGATATTTGGGTGATTTTAGATATTTTAGAAAATTTATCTCATTTCTTTAGAGAACAAAATAAATTCTCAGTAATTACATTGAGGTAGTTATATGTTCAGTAGATAGTCTATCTACTTGTGGTGGAACATACTATAGATTCAGATTATGAATCATGTTTTACTTCACCCCTCTGGAAGGGTTCACAAAATTATTGTGCTGCACATGTTTTATTGAGTGTGACATTCCACCCACAAATAGATGATAATTCATAGTAAACTATATTGGATCTCAAGGATATGATGTGAGAATGTGTCCTATAATTTAGTGGGTCTTTGGAGAAGTTCCAAGATTTGGTGGAGTTTTCCTATAATAATAATTATTTGGAAACTATTTAGATGGATCTAAATAAGGCTCGTTATTATAGACCATACAGATTAGCTCTATGATGGAGGGAAGAAGGTGAGTTATAACTATTTGGACCAAGTCTTATGTAGGAGTCATAAAATGAAATTTATCTAATTCTCAATTGTATGGATATATATCAAAGTAGATAGAATTCGTATATCAATTGACACTGTTGAACCTTAATGTTAAAGAAGGGTGATCTTGTATTTCTTCGGGTGTCTCCTAGATTGGGTCACCATAGAATATAAATGCAAGTAATGTTTGTGACCAGGTTTATAGGACCATTTGAGGTTGGGGAGAGAATTATGCCACATTAATACTTATTTTTTCTCACATAGAGATATAGTGATATGCATGATGTTTTTCATGTGTATAAGCTTCTATGGTATCAGCTTGACACTTCCCATATGTTCGATGTGGATGTTGTTGAGTTGCAGGATAATGTATCATTTCAGAAGCATTAAATACTTATGCGGGACCACAGGGAAAAATTTTAACAGGGAAAGGCCAAGCCAATAGTTAATTTTTTGTATAAACATGGCCGTGTTTAGGAGAAATCATGGGAGATAGAAGTTGACGTGCTTTCATAGTTCCTTGATTTTTTGGACTCGGAAGCATAGGGATGTTTGTGAGGATAGCTCGAGGATGAGTAGTTATAAGGTTTAGATATTGTATGATATTAACCTTTTATTGTGATGTATTTGGATCTTTTTTAGGTACATTGTTTTGGGTTTTTTCTATGTTATTTTCTGGTTATTTTTTCGCGATGTTTGAGAAACATTGAAGGAGGAGTGGTAGTGCATGTTAGTTCATGGTTTTTCCAACTTATGTGCCCCAACTCAACAAACCATGCAACCCAAACAGAGGGGCCTTACAGGGTTGTCACACTTTTTATCAAATAATTCTCTCTATTAGAAGAAATAGCGGAACACCACAAAGAGGAACCTTGATATGGGGAATATTTTATAAAACGATTTGAACTTTCAAAAGAAGCGTGTACTAATTATTTAATTAACCCAAAAATTTGGTTTTAAAATAATCAAACCGTCGTATTCACCCAAAATCAACCCCCTCTCAAACAATAATGATTCCCCCTAATTTTGAAGGCTCTCGAAAGTATTACTAAGGATCCCAAACTACATTTTTGTGATTCAAAGCCCATATTATTGATCATTACCTCTACTTGTATGTGAACCCCATCCCGGTTGGTTCCCCAATAGTATCTCCGTTAGTAAGGGATGTTACCCTTTGTGTTTATAGATCTATATAATTTTTTGTACAATCATAACTCAGATTGTTAGATAATTAACTAGGACTGATGGATCTTGATTTGTTTGATTTAGGAATTATGATCCCATTATAGATCTCATTCTTCGTCATTGTTCCAATCAAATTGAGTATATCCATTGGTGAGTGACTATTTTTTATATTGAGGTTTTTTTTCTATTATTATGATTCTAAATTATTCTTTTAAATTCCTTGTATTTAATTGTCGAATTTATTGTGGATGATTATCAATTAATTTTCTTAAAAATGAATTGATTAATTGGGTAAATTAATTAAATTTTTAATTATGGAATATGAGATTTTTTGATTTGGAATTAAATAATTAATTATTGAATTGATTACGGGATATTATGATTCTGAATTGAAAAGTTAATTATTTAATTAATTGTGGGTTATTGGGATTGTAGAATATTAATTAATGGATTGTCGAATTAGTTATGGGACATTGTTGTGATTGGAATATTGATTGTTCTGATTAATTAAATGATAAGTTAATTAATGACATTGATGTTTCAAATAAATTGGTGAAATAATTAAAGGTATTGATGTGATTAATTATTTTTTATATAATTAATGGAATTATGTTAATATGAATTTGTAAATTTTTATAAATTAATTTCTTATTTAATTAATGTGATATAGTGATACATATGATATATGTGATTTTTTGATATGTGATTCTAGAAAACAGATGGATGCCTATAATACCCATAAGTTATTGATTGATATAAGAGTGTGAGATATAGACTATTTCTCTATATACCCACATTGTACTAAAATGATGTTATAATACCCTAGGAATGTATTAAATTGTATTGGATGGGGAATGATGCTTCAAATCCCTATGAGGTGTGAGAGATGTGCTAAAGCTCTAAATACTCATGGAGAGCTGTACATGATGATCTATACCATAAATATTGGAATTGGACAATTTTTTTAATTATCCATGTTGTATTTTTAAATGAAATGGATAATGAAATCCCATTTTTTAAATGCATTATGAAATAAATATGTGAAATTGTTCAGGATTCGACATAGGATGATGAAGGATTATAGATTCTTGTATCCATGAGAACCCAATTGTTTATGGGATAAAATAAATAATAATTGAATAAATGTAAATTATTTGCATAATTTATTTTATTTTATTCCTTATATGCATATCGTGGTTTGCAGGAATCGTTTTAGATATCATTGGTGCTGGCAAACTGAGTTGTACTCACACCCTACTCGGGCTTCCAGATCGGTACCCGAATAGACATAATGTTTCAAGAATTTTTAAAGGGTAAAAGACATATTTTAGATGGATGGATTCATATGGATCATGGATGAGGAACCATATGTGGTTCAAGACCTGATTGGGAGTAAACAATGTCTTTAATTTTCAGTTTTCATTTTGAAACATGGCACATACTTTGGGATAGAATATCAAATATTATGTTTTGATATTTAATTTCTTGTTTTGGTTTTTTATGTCATTTTAGTTTTATTATGGTTATTTTATATCATATGGTTATTATTTATTATTAATTTTTACTAGTGTTTTACTATGATAAACAGGGTATAGTCTCTCAATGCTAAATATTTGACCCTCTCATATTGTCAGAAGCCGCTGGCATACAAGGTTACATACATGAGGTCATGTAGAGGTGTGAATCAAGGCACCAGTGTGTGCCACCCTATTCAAGATGTTACATTGTTTTACCCCTCTAGAACTGTCATTCTATCTTCCCCTGGGGCATAGCATTCACTTTGGTCATGGCACAATGTGCTTGGTTATCGAGGTATGTATGTATTAAACTCAATGAAGATCCTTTTTGTTGAGCAATATAGTTTTAATACATGTGAATAATTGTTATTTCCTCTACTATTGTCTCCGCCTTCATTTTAATATTAGTCGAACTCATTGTGGGTAGTTTTCGACCTAATTTTGAAGTTGGTGGTTCCATTTATAGTCTCTATTTGATGAAATATATTTCAATGATTTCTATGAATTATTTCTATAATTAAATTTTAATTGATATTTTTTGTGGGTAAATGGATTTGTGATAAAATCTATATTTTCCCATAATTTTTTAATAGAAAATATGTTTTCCTGTTTTTGTAAATGCTCTGTGAAATATGACTTCCATGCTTATTTTGATGTAATAATTTTTTTTGGATTTTTTTAAATGAAAAACCCTTTTAGATGATGTTATAAATGAATAACTTGCTAAACCCTGGGAATATAAGTGAAAGGTGTAACTTTGGTCCATCGTCAATATAAAAATTTGGAGGATCACACATGGGGAAATACATACAATGATTTTCAAATAAAACTACTCTACTAATAATGATGACAAGTTACATTTAAAATGAACATACTAAAACTATTCATGAAAAGACATGACATGGAACATCTAGGTCGGATCCTACTAATCATGTTTATATCACACCATTCACATAACTTCATTTGTGTATATACCTATTTTTGTATTTTGATGCATGGAATGTAAAGGCACTGCATTTTAGTAATGATTCTTTTATCCACTGGTTTGGGATTATTTTTTATGAGTTGGTGGGATAATTACATTTATTTAATTGATTATTTTTTTCATTTTTTTCATTTTTTTTGTTGGAATTGTGACTTTTTGTTTTGTTGTGGATTTTTTAGTTTTCCATATGGCATTATTTTTTATTTATAGACTGTATTTCACCAACCTTTTCCTCATCTATTCATTATGATATCTATATATATGATGGGTATTTTTTTCATGTAATGAAAAATAATTCCTTTCGATTTTTTTGAATCCCAAGTTATAATCACTAACTAGTGGGGAGAGTGATTTCACTTCTGGTATGTAGCCGATTGGGTTATGTGAATGTTGAGATGGAATCTCAGGTCAGTTCATTATAAAAAGGTATTGGAGGTTGTTTTTCCTCATGTGTCCTTATATTGGGAGGTTTGTTATTCTAGATATTGATTTTTTTTTGGAATTGAGACATTGATTGCAATGAGTGAAAAACATCCAGTTGTTGTGAAATGACTCATGTTACCATTGGACATTTCAATGTTTCTCTCCTATGTTGAGTTCTTGATAAAAATATATGTTTTTATAATGGTTTTATGGATTTATCTATGACTATCCTATTATTTAATTATTTATTATATATTTATTATGATGTGATATTCCTTTGAGAACCCACCACTGAGTTTCGTAGGAGATAAAATGGATGATCCATAATATAATCCTCCTTTGGATCAGAATCTTATAGAGGCTATCTTGTTAGCAGTTAATGTCATGGGCTAAAATGGACAATATTTCTAGAACAAATTTTTTGAGGTACATCTAGGTGATAGAGGAAAAATGGATTGATATGAATTATTATTACACAAGAATCTGCCATCTTTTATGGGTACAAAAGATCCCCCAGAGGAAGATGACTCACTAAAGAAAATTAATCAGATCATCAATTTGTAGGATACAACTAAAAAATAATTGATATGTGTAAATAATTATGGAAAGCTAGACCCATCGAGAGATCATGGGATTATATTTACATTATTATAAGAATGTGGGATTCAGTTGGAAGGGTTACAAGCTAGTCTTTTTCAGTAGTTCTTCTTAGAGTGTTTGATGATGGAAAATCATTTAGAGTTATTATATTTATAGTAGTGAGAGAATTATATATTTAAGTACACAAATATTGTTCCCCTAATCTTTTTAAATTGTATAAATATCAGAAAATCCTTTTTTAATTTCCCACCACTTGAATATGTATAATGGTTATGGCCACTATGCCTATCTATAATGGTTTTTCTATGCTCTGTTGATGCATCGAATTGGTGAGTGGTCATAAAATCAAAATTACACTATGTTAAAGTCAAAAGATTCAGATTATACATTGATCTAGCCACAGTCTTCGTGAGTGTAGCCATTTCACACATTTTATGAGTCTCTATCCGTGGATTCCACAGGTCCAGTGATAATGTGAGGTACTGTCTTTGTTTTAATTCTTTAACAATTTCATTATTTGATACAGAAACATCCAAATTATTTACATATTATAATGTTTTAGATATATTAAGTCATCCAATAGAGATAATTTCCTTTATCATCGAGTTTGTTACATCTATTGGTAATAATAAAGTGCAGGGGTACCATCGTCATTGATAGTAATGAATAGTTGATAAAGAGTTACTTGGGGATTTCCTCATTCTGGATCTAAACATTTTTGACATCATTATCATGATAGACTATCTTGTTCCTCATTATGTTGAGGTTGATTTTTATCATTAGGATATCATGTTCCTTGTTGTTAAATTGATCTCTTATGTGTTTCAATGATATTTGGATCTATGTTTTGGACAAGCAGGACCATCCAACCCATATCTCAGATGTTTGTAATCTTCTATTGTGTTTGATACCAATTTTATTCCCCTGGATGTTAGAGACTACCCCAATGTTTTCAGAGAAAAATTATCTAAGATTCCCCCAGACAGAGATGTTTATTTTTTATTGATCATGTGGTGTGTGTGTGTGTGTGTAGTTGATATCAATACCCTCGTATCATATGACACTAGTGGAGTTGATTTTTATGAATATTCAGTTGGATAATATTGTTGAGAAGGGAGTTATTTTCCAAAGGTTTTATTCATGGAAATACATAGTGCTCCATTCTATAAAGTTAAATGGTTAACTTTATTTATACATGGACTATCATAAGTTTAACAATATAATGTTTAAAAACCAATATCCTTTTCCCCATGTGGTTGATTTTTTTGACCAGTGAAATGGAGATAATTTGTTTTTAAAATTTGATATTTGGCCTGGATATCATTAGATTAGAGATTATGAGTTTGATATTATATATATGGTTTTCAAGATAAGGTATTATAATTATAAATATATATTTATTTCTATTATTTTAACGAATAATATTGTATTTTTTATTTTAATGATAAAATAGTTTTTCTGTAGTTATCTAAACACCATTTTCATATTGTTCATAGATAATATTCTAGATTTTGATAGGTCATATTGTGAGCCCATCCAAAATTTTAATTATTTATTATGATCTTGTGGAAGCCTATGACACCCAATAACATTAGGCACAAGTGAAGAATTATCCAACTAATTATATGTAGCATTATGTAATTATGCGTGTTTTTATGTGTAGAAGGCAATAGATTTTTAAGAGAGATTTTGAGTTCTGTCAAACAAGAAGATATTTTTTATATATTATATATGAAGTACATGAATCCCAGATAGATGATGTGGGTGAAGGACCTTTATACATTTGATTTTGACATTTCCAATACCCTAGTGAAGGGGAATGGCATTGAGAATACTCTTTGTAGGATAGTGCCATTTCATTCCATTATATAATCTAACGAAGAGAATAACATAATGGTGCTCCTAGATCATTTTCATTTCAATTACCAAGAGGATTTTTTGGGTATATTTATGAATAGTTTTAATTTATCATCATCAATCTGTGATTATATTCTACAGAGTCAGTAATTGGACAAAGATTTCATAGGAACTATTGAAATCATTTATAGTTGTGAGACCATTTCATGATGGTCGTCCTTTTAGATGGTATTCCCTATTTTGGGATTCTTTATTTTTTCTTGTATTTATGAGTATTTTAGTGTCGTAAGACATTCATTGTTCTTCATTGTTCATCCATTTGATTACTATAATGGTTTTTTATTACATGAGATGGTGTTTTGGGTGGTTTGGTAGGAATCATTACATTGTAGATTATGCATCCCATTGTTATACATACTAATAAATAAAGGTCGTTCATCAAAAAAATCTAGTGTCCTTTAGCCTCTTTTGATCTTAGTTTATAAATGGGATAAAGTTTATATAGATTTTCTCATTGGATTATCATTGAATCCCTTGTAGAAGAACACTGTATGGATGGTGGTTTATTGTTTGTCAAAATCATACAATGTAATTATTATTAGGGACACCGCTTTGGGTGAAGATATATTTAAGTTGTATTTTTAGGTGATTATATGGTTTAATGGGGTTCTGTCTACTATTTTCCTAGTCCAAGATCCATTTTTGCTTCATAGTTTAGGTAGAGTCACATATAATAAATGGATACATAGCTCAGGATGAGTAAAACTTTCTATTCCCAAATAGAAATTTAGATAAATCCTGATATTTTGATCTTAGAGGATATTCTGTATGCCCTGTTTTAGATTTACGTGGACCATTGGATATCCAGCTGGCACTGGTTTAGATTTAATATAACATTAGTTTTCATTATTCATTTGTTATAGTTATCATTTAAAATTTTCATGGTTTTCCACTCACTTAACTACTTTAATGGGAAGAGGTGGGTGAGGCCTCTCGTGTGGGAATGAGTCAACTTCAAGAGATATTGTTGATGACTGAAGATATAAGTTGAAATATGGTTACAAAATATGTAATAAAAATCATATGAGGGTCATCAATATCCTACATTGGTATTTTATATTGGTGGATATGTTTTCTTGAAAGATTATCCAATGATGGGTATCCATTGGTTTGGGATATAAGAGAATACTACTCTAAGATATGTTTGAAACTTTGTAGTCACTGAGTGGGTAGGGATGGTTAAAAATTGGTTAATGTTACTATATTGGTTGATTATTATTATGGTTATTTTCCAGGTATTTCATATTAGGAAGTACAAACCTGATCCATATCAAATAATGAGTTATGATGTTTTCATGTCAGATCGAGATTTTTCAGTTTAAAATACCCATTGGAAATCATATTTTTTAGGTCAATGTATTTTTTTGAAGTATATCTCATTCTTCAGGGTATTATGGTGAAATATTTTATATTTTAATGAGACCTGAGAAAATGATTCATCAATGCTAGAGAAGTTTACTCACCTATTTCCAGATTACCCATCACCTCTATGACTTTATGAGGATGGAATGTCTAATAGTGAGGATATTGTTACGTTTTATAGACAATATATTACCTCTTTTATTTTTAATTTTGTGTCTCTAAGGTTATATAAAGTATGAATGAGTGGGTTGGGAGTTTTTGAATAGTAAATTTCTAGGAACTGCCTGTATAGAACGTTTACGGTTTAAAGGGTTAATTTTCAATGTAAAAGGGTCACATGGAATGATATATGAAACTAGTTTATGAAATATTTATATCTATGTTATTAACCATATTTTCACATCATAAATACATCACATGATATTTTTAACCTAATGGAGTTTGTTTTCTATTGTATATAAATTAAAGGTATTTTACGTTGTAATTTCATTATTTATGAAATATACCACCCATATCTTATAGTTTTTATTTTCTTCAATCCAAAATCCAAACCCATTATGACATTCTTTCTCTAATTCGAACCCTAAGAACATCCATGATATTTTGGGTGTCTCCTCCTATTCCAATAAACTTTTATTGGTTATTGATCTCTATATTGGATGCATCACTTCTCTCTGGGTAAGTAGGCTTTCTACTTCTTCATCTCCACATTTTATTTTTCCATATAGGGCTAAATTTTTTGATTATTTGATCATGTGAAAATGATTATTTTTTCATCCATGTAGATATATTGTGGGATGTTATCTAAGGGGAATATCCTTTATTTGGTTGTGGTGTGGCATGCATGGTTCTCATGGAATGTGTGAACAAACCTCTCTGCCAATGATTATTTGTGGAATATTATTGTAAGATGTGGGAATCATTTTATGGTCCACATGACCTATCACATTATTCATTCCATTTTAGGTATATCCCATTGTGGGTAGTGTTCGAAATATGTTTTTGGTAGATGGTTCCATCTCATGGATACATTTGATCAACCATATTTCATTCGGTTTTTATGATTTTTTTTATAAATTAAATTTTATTATTGTTTTCTGTGTTAAATTGATTTGTGATAAATGGTAGGGATTAATTTAATTTGGAAAAATGATAGTGTGTTCAATGAATTATAAATGATTTGGTAAATGGGTATTAAAAACATGGCTTGATGGAATAAAGGGTTGTGGAATTGTTTTTGAAATACAAAACCCTATAAATTGATATAAAAATGTAGCACATAGAAAGCATTAGGTATATAGGTTGACGTTGTTTCTTTAGTCCACCATCTATATTATTATCAAGTGGTTTAATAATAAGTTGTTTCTTACAATTTATAAGAATGTTGTTCGAGAGTTTTACTATTTATATTATAGGTGAATTCACTCATGGAGTTTTTCTCTCCTCCTTTGGAATGCATTGTAAGGACATGTGTAAATAGTAGTCATTGATTATGGTATGAGTAGTCTACTAGACTATACTTTTTTGATATTTGGAGTGATATTCATGTTAATTATTTTTTATAGTTTTATGATTTTAGATACCCTATTTTACTGGTGGACAAATTATTTGAAATGTGATTTGAAACTATTTAACCAATATTTTTTTAAAATGTCAAAAATATAAAATATTTTCTATTATATTGATACAAACCTGAATTATTACTTATAATTTAAAATTTACATTATAATTATCATTCAAGAATTATATTTATAGATACTTGATATGGAACATCTAGGTGTGATCCTATTGAGAATGTTTATCTGAAATCATATACACCTATTAATAAGTGTGTAGAAGTGGTTACCTATTTTGATTTAGGGAAAGGCATGACACCTTAGTAAGGAATCATGGTGTCTTTTAGCTTAGATACATATCACATGAGTACTTTTTCCCTTTTTTGGTTTTTTTGAAATCTTCATTTCCTTTTTATCATATTTTTTTTAGTTGTCACACTCCCCCTATTGTTGTTTATTTTTGTCATGATTTACCAATATTTTTTCATCTAATGTTATTTGTACTAGGTATATATATTCTATTTATCCTTATTAGGTTGGAAGTAATTTTTACATTTAGTTTTATTTGATCAGTGGGTGTGAGTCACTATCTTGTGGGGATTAGGAATTCCTTTCATTTCAATTGTAGTTTTGGTTGTGTGACCATTGAAAGAGAATCCCATGTCAGTTAATTAAACTATATGTATAATCTATAACCTTGATGGTGGAAAAAATTCATGGAACCCAAGATCAGATAGGGGTTCTATTATCATTACATGTATCAGGTTATGAAAAATAATAATTAATAATACAATAATAAACATAATAACACCAAAGAAAAATACTATGTTCAGTTATCTTAAACATATCAATCTAACTATAACTATCTTCCTCACACATTAACTATACTAACAAATCATTCCAAAACACAAATATAGTTTCCCACTAATCGCAACAAGAATTATTAATTTTATTCTTTTATAATATTAATTTTACATTAATCAAATAATAAATACTCTTATTTATACAGCTTCATCATATTTATGTACTTATCATTCAATTACTAAATCATTAATAATAACATTAAAATTTTATCCTAGTTAGATTCACTAATACACATGAACATTCAAACAATTTTTGTCTGTAGCTCCACCTTGTTATAATCAATTCCTTTCCATTCAAAATTCATTCATTCTTTCATTTATTAACCATGTAATTTATAAGTTCATCAATATATCAATTCATGGTATTATATCTCATCACCATTTTTAAACACATAAAATCTTTTCCTTTACACATATTAGATACTATGAAACGTATTTGATCACATAAAACACATATATTGATAAAAAACCCATTTTTGAAAACATTATTCCATACATTCACATAATAAACCACATTATCTCACCACTAACCACATCATTCCATGAAAAAACAAAATCATATAATTAAAGTTATAGTTTTTCCCAAAACAACCTACTGAATAAAAATAAATATATTTTCAATAAGGAATATAAAAACCAAAATCCCAGTAAGGATATAAATAATGAAAAACATCGAATTGGTCAAAATATATTATAAACAACAACAAAAATAATCAATAATAATCTCATAATAAATAAGATAATAAAAAAATATCAAAAAAGAATAATAATTCCACATACATATTTAAATATTGTATGAAATATCAATATAAATAATCAATTATATATTTCAACACATTCATTATTTTACCAAAATTAGGTTACTATTAAATTTTGAGCATGTTAGACAAGAAAAAACTAGAACACTATCAAACAATTAATCTAATCAACAATCAAAAAATATCATTTTAACAAAAGAATAAAAATCATTATTATATTCTGACATCACATAAATAATGTTAAACCCTCATGGTCCTTTTACCAGTTTTATATCTAATTCCATAAGCTGGGTTCATTTTTTAAGTCAATTTAATGAATGATAATTCCACATTCATGTAAAATAATTAAAAATAATATTTGAATTCCCTCCCTCAAAAAAACATAGATGTTCACTATAGATGACCAATATAGGAATAATGATCAAACCCCCCTGTGAACAAAATGATGCCCTCATTAATCCCTTTTATACCAACCCATATCAAAACAAAAAAAACAAATTAAAAAATAGAGGATTACATCCCAACCTTTAGAATTAAATATGAAGAATACATGATGATTAGAGGAGATAAATAAATTATATGAACATTGATTGAAATGTTATTTCTGTATGATAGAAGATGTAATGGATTTTTCACAATGACATGGAAAATCCAAAAATTTTCACATGACTACATAGGATTTAAAGAGGAATGAATTATATAAAATTATTTTCAGTGTAAACAAAAAATTATAATAAATATATTTAAGCACAAAATAATATCATGAAAAATTGCGTCATAGCTAAATGATGGACTAATTGAAAAATTGGAACGTGACCCTTCCGTGTATTGGATTTTTTTTTCTCATGGGATACATCAATTTCTATAGATGATAAAAAGTAAGGTCAGTGTCTAGTGTATGATCTTGAAATAGAATTCTCATAACCCATGAATCAGTATGAAAATTGCAGTTATCTCCCATAAATCTAATCATAGTAAGGATAAAATATATCATTAATCTGCAGAAAGGAAAAACAAAATATTTCATTAGAATGGTATTCTATGGTAAATTTTCCCTCTATAATACAATATTAATGTTTCATAATATTTTCACACAACAATAAAATGAAAAAAAATACTACATACAACATATATATTTTCCTTATTTACCCGAGAGACTCAAAATTCCTAACATTTATACCCAATAGTAATACATCATTCTTTATTAGTTAATATTAATTCCCATGGATTATATCACCAAATCTTTTCAATCAATCTTTGATGTTAAATATTCAATGGAAGTCCAACAAGATCACTTGTGATCCCTGATTATATATAATTAGTTTCCAAAATACTCATATCTCCCACTAGGATATAACAAAACAATTCCAAACTCCCTCAACACCCAAAATAAAAGAATATAGATCCCAAAAAACACCAAACCTATTTATGATACACTTATCAAATAATTATCATCATTATGAATGAGAACCAAAACTGTAAAAAAATTAGTCATCCATCATAACCAACATTCCACAAGATACACATTAAAAAATAATATATGTATCACTAGAAGAACAAAAACAACACATTACTATATAAAATGATAAAAATATAAATCATATTAACATTAGAGAGTCGTATAATAATCTCAATATGAATCATGAATAAATAACTCTGCATATGGTGCATGTATATATTACCCTCATTCTAATGTGTACTCTTCTATATTACTAAATCATCATAAGAAATGTCCAATGGGAATAAATATACATGACAAATCCATATCTAGATGGTCCTGAATTTAAATAAAATTATCTATGAATGCCACAAAACCATCAATAAATAACTCATCCCGATCAATGACCTGACTGTTGTCCTAAAAAATACCATTAAATTTACAATATCTGTAAAAAATCATGAATATGTTCCATCCAAAAATGTAGTAGCAATAGATACACCACCCCCCATAGGTTCCAACACCAGAAATGGTTTTTCAAATCCATGAGAAATTATATTCCCAAGATGATACCAGTTTTTCCTATTATGAGAAGAATAAATCAAAACGCATGATATCTAAGGATGAACTCAAAATGTATCCTTTTAGTGTCCAAATATGTCACGTCCTGGACCTAGATTCCACTCAATGAGCCCCAAGCCTGGTGGTCCACATAGACTCAAGTGCATCTCCCCAAACACTAGAGAATGTTTTCTAGCAGTGAGGACCTATGATTATTCCATGGGGAGAAAATTCTATCACTATAAAAGTGAAGTGTAGTGGGTTAATGTAAACATAGGTAAATAGTTGAATAAATATATGTAAATAGAAGGCATAGCGTAAAATCTATCCAAAAGTAACAACAATTGAAACAACTAAAAAAACATTAAAAAACTGATGATATGTCACATTTCTAGAAAACTAGAAATCATGGTTACAAGATAGTTAGAATAACATGTTCCACATAATTATAAACGAAATAAAAGGCTATCCCAGTCACCCCGAACTCCAACATGGTCATCTACTATCATGTTCCATACTAAATAGCATCAAATCAAATGTTTGAAGCCGTAAATTCCCTTTGTCAACACCTAGAACCATGTAATCTACTCTGGGTACCAAATGAATCCCAGAGAGGGTGGGATATAAATCTCAGTGGGCCACCCCCAAGGGTTTCTATAACATCTGACCTCTGTAATGTAAATTGAAGAGTGTATAGGCATGAAAATATAAAGTAAAGCAGTTCACTGTAACTAAATCCCCATGTACCTAAATTAATCCTCATATGGTGTCTGAACATCTCAAAAAATCATTGTTTGATTATTAAAAATTTATTAATAACTCACATGTTATCATTTTCAAATGTTCCAATTTGTATCATGGAAAACTATAATGATATATCATAGTGAAGTCACAAGGTAATTACAAAGGTGAGATATACCTCAAGGATCACCAACTCAGTAATAACGGTACCCTATCATGGGGTAATAGTATAATCCAAGGATACTAGTCCAAGGAATTCCACAATGAGATGCCTACCATGTTCATGGTGATCGTCTATGTAAAACTGGGCTATACAGAGATATGGAATTAGGGGTTATAACCCTAGAACCTACCTATCAGTACAAGATCCAAGGGATGTACCCTAGGAATCATGTAATGATATTTAGTGTATCTTACGAAATCATATCTGGGAATACAAGAATAGAAAAATATCCAGTTATAGGTGGTTCTCAAAAAAATCATTCCATATCCTTGAATTTTAATGGTGTTCTGGAGTTCTCATGGAATTATCCGATCAGAATCCAATCTGAGCTCAAGTTAGGCAATTCCTATTTGATTATGAAGTCATGTAATATTTCTTTTGGTTCATGAATTTCCATTCATTCATGTGATATGGTCATATAGCATGAAACCATTGGTTCAAGGCTTTCAATTCGTTATTGTGACATGTCAACTATCATGAAACCTTTTAATCCAGTCATAATTGATCAATATGTCTATTTGGTTCATGCCTTTCCATTCATTAGTGGAATAGTGCCATGTAGTAGGAAACCATTCATTTAATACATTTAAATCATATTCCATATTTAAGGTTAATTTCACTACCTTCCACTAATGTGGTATGGGGTTTTACAAATATAAATCCTACTATTCATTTACATTTAAGGCAATTTCATATTCTTAGTATACTTTCCTATTCAAATTTCAAATTTCATTACCAGATTAAAGAACATACCATAAGAGGTTAAAGTGGTGAGAATACATGATACTTTCTATTATGAAATTTATAATAAAAATAAATCCAATCAATATATCAATTCTTACACTTAAGAAGGTTAAGCCAAGGTAGGCCTAAATGGTGTATAAAATATGTCAAAAAACTAAAAAAATATGGAATAACATCTTACATGGGAATAATGGAGTTAAGGGAATTACCACCATCAACTAATCACATATATGGAAATTGAATACCCATATGGTTTTAATGATTATATGATGTTAATATAAATTCTATAGATGACACCCTATGATATCACTAGGCTCCACATTACAATTCTAAAATCAAATAACTTGAGGGGTGTGTTATAGAACACCCACCATAGGGTTGTACAATTCTCATCCTTCTATATTGGTTCTATAATTAGCTTGGATCGGAGGAGATCTATGAAAAGAACAATGCTCATACCCTGATAACTAGGTCAAGATAAACAAATAAGAGGAAAGGTTTAAATAGAATCCAGTACTTACCATTTCCCATAAAATGTGACGAACATAAGTTCAAGTAATTCCCGGACATAAGAGATATCTTTATTCCTAAATTAGGTTTTAAAAAAATCCAAAATGAGAGGAAATAAGTTTAATCCCATTGGTTATCTACTTAGGGAAGAGGAGGTGGCTTAAATGATCATTAAGGGAAATTTAGAAGTTTTACACATAAAAATGGCCTACAAATAGTTTCTCAACACTATTTGAAAAACCATGCAGAGACTATGAATTGTTATATATGTAGAAGAGAACACGAATTGTTAGGTTGCATAGCCATTTAAAAACCGTGAAAATAGGTTCTATTCAAAAATTTCAATCTGCACGGTTATCCAAACCATGTGCCAACCATGCGCTAACCTTATGACATGGCTTCTTTCCCAAAAAATTAAGCTCTCTAGCATGAAATATGTCACTAAACAACCCTGAGACCGTTTCCAAAACATTAGGAAAATATATTAGTTCCAATGTAATGATTTAGACTAGAATTTAGTGGATCCATACCTGAGTTAAAACATTACATTTTAAAACATAATTCCTTTGATATTATTTAATAAACTTCTTCTGGTCATGAATCCCCTAAACCCCCTATTTTTAATCTTCCCGATTTTCTATTATAGAAAACACTAACTCGATAACCTCGATCCAACATAATAGATATATAAAGTGATATCTATAAAAATATTCACATGGAGTAATACAGATAGAAAAGTGATAAATCCTATTTTATGAAATGTAATGCCCCGACCCCAGTTATGGGAGTCAATGAATTATTTTAATACATTGGAATGATTACAAGAAATCATGTCCCGAATGACCGATCAGATTAACAGTCTTGGAAAATAGATTACATACAAGAGCATTACATTAAACATTAGAAAATAAAACACAGCATAAATGATCCTTTGATAATGCCATTAATACCTTAAATTAACCTTGCTTGTCAATCATAAAATACTTCTTCGCATCCTAGGAAAAATAAAACATAGAAAGGGATGATCCCTAATACTTAGTAAGGATAATAATATACAGAAACATTCATAAATAAGAATAAACATTTAATGCAATTTATAATACTAAAACAAAAGCCTTTTAAAATTAAGTATCTACATAATATGGAAAAGATAAAATCAAATAATTTTATTTACTTATTCTCATGGATATTCTACTATTTGAATAATCAAATGAAATATCAATAGGTACTATCATAATAATGGAATTCATATTTCAAGACTTCATAACCACATAGTCAAGGCCTAGTGCCAAGACTACAAAGAATATTTTTTCAAGGCCTTGTGCCAATACACAAGTTTGTCTCATGAGACCTACCGATGCATTGAGGAGCTATAGAGGGCCCTACTAGTCCCTTACTAAGTCCAATGAATTCCTCATATTAAAAGGGTTAATCATAACATAAATTATTTTATTAAAACTAGCATATGAAATAACAATACATTATCCATAATCCATGAATGGTATAAAAATAAGACATCTATTGTCAAACATATCACGAAACCTTCAATACAATATGGCATATTTGTATCATAATAAATCAACTTCAAAAAAGTTTACAATCCATCTAGGGGTGTTTATATGGATGATAATGATTTTTATAAATCTTTGAGGGAAATTTCCCTTTTTAAAAAAACATTTAAATGTCATAAAATTTAGAAAAAGGACATTTAACGTCATTTTAGAATCAATGTGTCTCATAAAACTATGAAACTTTTGAAAGGAATGTACATTTAAAAAAATTATTTCTATATAAATAAAACCTTAAAAACCATATTTATAAAATGGAAATTAATGAGAATTATTTAAAAGAATAAATATTTAAAACATTTAAAATTATGTTTTATTTAAAAAGTAACTTAAAAAGAATCCCTTTGAAAAATATTTTTTGAATAATGGACATGGATAATAAATATTTCCTAGTAGATACATACATAGAAACAATCTCAGATAATAATGAGATTGAGGAATTAACCCTTAACTTCCACTTTCCATTAGTCAAGGGTACATTTAACATCTTTTATAAAGACTATAGAATGTTATTAAATTATACCAAAACCATGTTAATATTTTTGATATCATACATGATTCATTTATGACATTATACTACACATTTAATAATAATTTACACGTTAAATTAACATTTTAGGTAATAATCACATTCTTTATCATATGTGTTTTAACTTGTTCCTCTTTATTGTATCAATTAGATCATGATTTAAATACTTCCAGTGTCACGACCCGCCTTCGACAAGATGATGGAAGGGGCGTCAAAGGTCCTAGCCTTTCCTTCTTCTAGTCGAAGACGAGATAATGACCCCCGAGTCCCACCTCTAGTAGGCCTAGAGTGTCGACTAGCACCAAGGGTGTATCATTTTCACAATATGGGAGGAATTACCCTTTTTAGATAACCAATATTGGGAGAAAGAATGAGTCCAAACCAAACACCACCATGTATAGAAAACTCAAAAAAAAAAACCAAACTACATGCATGTTTTAATAATAAAACTGAACAAGGTACAAGAACTCCAAAGTATAGACCAACAGAAAAAAGAAAAGGCGATGCAGGAAACAACAGCGACTAACAGAAACTCCAGCGTCCAGACTATTAAGGTCCCGCACGGACTCTGAAGCCCTCCTAACAACCTGAATGTAAACGTAGGGTGATAATACAAAGCGTACTCAGTAGGGAAACATTTAGCTCTCGTGCACAAGTGGGGATACGTACTAATGTCCCGTGAGAAGCCGAGAAACCAACATCTAACAAGGAGTCTATCCATCCCACCTCACTGGACACACTCACCAAACAACACAAGAATTAAGGTAATAGTAAAAGAACAAAACATTTGGGTACCCCCGCACCACCATTTCCCCCACTAGCTAGCTTCTCATCCCTAATGGAAAATGTCCTGAAGCTACCATGCTCTTCCTGACCACACACACCTGTGCCTCACCACCATCCATACCTGCCCGCACACACCGGGGCCTCACAACCATCCATCCCTACCAGCACACACCTGGGCCTCATCCTGAATGCAACTGGGAAAAAAAACCATAACCATAACCCATACCCAAAAACACATGGGATAACAACACACAAATCGGAACCTACCCGAAGAATCTTGGGTGTAAGGTCGCCTCCATCCATCACAACCAAGGGAATAGGGAGCAGGAAAGGGAGTAACTTGGGTAAAACACCCTTCCCCGTGAAATGGGGTGTCTGCCACTAAGTGCCCAATGTGGGTGGGGTGCGACTAACCACAAAACATGAAATTATACATAAATATATACCAACACACATCCCAAACTCAGACACCTATAAAAGATACAAGTAGGTACACAAGCTCCGCTGCCTCAGAAAACTGGCACACAACAAATGGTTCCCTGTTCCCCAGTTCAAGTTATCATTTATAACAATTTAGTATGAGTTAATCCCATCCCTAATGGGAAACTAACATACACATTCATAGATGAAACTAAAAAAATGGCCGAATGAAAAAACATCAGGTAATTTAAGCATTCACACCCGGTTCTCTTGTAAGGTCACAATAACTAGGGATCAAGTGAGATCCCTCATAACAACCCCGAGATACAGCCCCATGTCCCTAAACTCCAGAAGACAATGGTTTCTCAACAATAGAGGATTCCACCCAAATTTGTGATATATGAAGAGTAACCCCCCCCCCCCCCCAGCCTCATATTCACAACTAGCGAAAGTATAACAGAGGATCCCATCCAAGAAAAGCATAAAGTCACCCATAATCGGACCGTGAAAGAAAAACAACCAAACCACTACGACCAACACAAGGTAGTCCAACACATGTATTGTCAGATTTAAAATATTTAACACTCTCCATCGTTTCAATTCCATTGTTCTTTAACCGGGGTTATCAAAAAAAATGGTTAATCCTGGTGCTTTCAATTTTTTTAAACGAGTATACGTAATTAGCCAGTTCCATGTTATAGTTTTCTAAACATCCAAGAACACCGAGGTTCATTATTGCACATAGAAAGACAACCAACAGACATGATTTTCCGTGATCATAGGCCCATATAACTCAAAACACATATCAACAAAAAAAGAGAGAAGAAGGGCATCGATCAAACCCCCCTTTCATTCTTTAAAGGTCCATTCATTATCTTCATTATGTTGGGATTCATCAATCTCCACAGAGACAATGGCATTCCCACTCCTCATGATACACAGAAAGGAGAGACGAAGGATAAATCCCTACATGATTGATCAAGGTTCCTCGCATGGAAACACGAAAATAGGGGTAGCAGGAACTCCACAGAACGCAATCTAGGAAAACATCACTATAGGGGTACAACTCATCGAGAGGAAGGGTACTCCAAGTGCAGGGTGATATAAAAAGAAACTCAGGGAGAATGCGGAGCCTTTTGGTTATAAGGGGTGAGATAAAACTTCCCCTGGACGGTTATGATATGGAGGAAAAAACGAAACCACATGTAAGAAGGGGGATCATGGGTCGACCACGCGACTGGGACACCCCACACGCTACTTAAAAGTCCCCACTGTTCGGGGTAGTTTAATCTGACGCACACCTCATGGTTTTTCATTTAAGGAGGTTACCTCACCAATCATGTAATCTAAATGCTTAATGGGCATTAATGGGCTTTAAAATAGGCTTAAAGGGGAAAATACATGCTTTAAAAACCAATGTGCGTAAAAAAAGAGGCTCTACTAGAAAACCCGTGGGGGAAAGCGAGAGTTACCAGTAACCGAGAGCCACCGGTAGCATAGAGACACCGGTGGCCAAGAGCTACCGGTTGGCGTATAGGCTACCAGTCGCCGAGAGCCACTGGTAGCCGAGAGATACCAGCTGGCGACAACTACTGGTAGCCAAGAGATACCAGGAGCCGTGAGCTACCGGTAGCCGAGAGCTACCAGGAGCCGAGAGCTACAGGTAGCCGAGAGCTACCAGTATGCGATAGCTACCAGTTGGCGACAACAATCGATATCCGAGAGCCACCGGTAGCCAAGATCCACTAATAGCCGATAGCTACTGGTACCAAGAGGTACTGGTAGCCCAGGGCTACCGGTACCCCTAGGTCACCAGTAGGCTTGGTAGGCCGAGGCTACCATTAGGCCAACGCTACCGCTAGGAGTCACCGAGAAGCTGGGATGGTCATCCAGACCACCCAGAACACGTCACACATCCGATTTTTACTATGTAATAGACACCATAAACCCGGGCCCTTACATCAGATACTTCCCAAGCTATTCTTGTCCTCGAGAATATAAGAACAACCTAGAAAGGAGAAAAGTGGGGGCCAAAAAACCACCCTCTAAAGATACTTCTCATGGGAAAACCCCAGATTTGTTCGAAAGATGGAATAGAACCCTCCCCCGACATCCAGGAATACTCCCCCAAGAGTTTTCAACCACGAACATTCACAACAAGCATAAGGATCACACTTTCCAACACATGAGTTAGGGAGTCCCCTCCTACATGTTAGAATATTATCCGCTCTAGGTGGCACTAACTCACCCACACGGGCTTAATGGCATCCACATTAATGCGCCCTGATTAGAAGTCGGGTTTTCCCATCATCACACATTCATAAACTCACACACATAGAACATGTAATGGATCATATAATAGCTATGAAAATCAAGCATTTCATATATTAAAGCACATGGTAAACTATCTTAAGGATCAGAACAAAAACAACAAGGAAGTAAAAACAACTCAGGGTACTGAACACGTAACTGGGCCTCTTACTCCCAAGTTCTCCCTTATAGGCCACCATGCCTCCTAAACACATGAACTAAGAGGATGGTTCATCCACAAAGCACATTCTCTTTACGATCCTTGATCTTGATTGGTCGTTATATGAAGGCCGCATCATCTTCGATATCTAATTCACCCCAGTCGATGACGTGGTAGTCGTCGTGTAGATATCGATGAAGCAAGGTAACGTGAAAGACGTTGTGATATTTCTCCAACTGAGGTGGAAACACCAACAGATACACCACCTCACCAACTCGTCCCAACACCTCAAAAGGTCCGATGAATCTAGGGGAGAGCATAGTCCCCTTCCCAAACCTTCGCTTCCCACGTCGAGGTGAAACCTTAAAGAACACATGATTCCCAACCTCGAACTCCAAGGGCCTCCTCCTATGACCGGCATAAGACTTCTCATGATCTTGGGCGTCCTTCACCCTCTCACGCACGAGTTGACCCTTCTCAGTGGTGCCCTACACCACTTCTGTCCCAAGATCAGCTGTATCCCCAATATTTGTCCAGCAAACGGGTGAAAGACCCGACCTTCCATACAAGGCCTCAAACGGTGTCATACCAATAGTAGAGTGGAAGCTATTTTTATAAGAAAACTGCACTAGAGGAAATTGTCGTACCCATGATCCCCCAAAATCTAAAACACATTCCTGCAACATGTCATCCAAAGTTGGGATAGTTCGTTCTGTTTCCCTATCTGTCTGGGGGTGGAAAGTAGTGCTAAGGCGTATCTGGGTGCCAAAGGCATGCTGTAATCCCCTCCAGACTCGTGAGGTAAACCACGTGTCTCGATCAAAGACAATAGATCTCTGGATCCGGTGCATCCTCACCACCTCATCGACGTACCTCTAGGCTCTAGTGGTCACCGGTCTCGACTCCTTAATCTCAATAAAGTGTGCTGATTTTGTCAACCGTTCCACATTTACACAAATGGAATCATAGCCCCCCTGAGCCATGGGTATCCCTGTGATGATGTCCATCGATATTTCATCCCACTTCCACTCGGTAACATCTACCGGTTGTAATGTCCCTCCCGAAAAATGGTGTTCAGCCTTTACTTGCAGACACACAAGGCACTTTGCCACTAACTCTGCCACCACCCGCTTTTCCTCAGGCCACCAAAACTATCTCCTTATGACATGGTACATATTTGATACCCTAGGATGTACCACTAATGTTGAGCCGTGGAACTCACAGATAACACCTTTACGCATCATCTCCGGAACGAAAAGACTTCCATGGAAAATCATTCAGATGCTGACTATCCTCGGACCACCACTCAGGAGCATTCCCCTGATAAACATGATCCTGTATCACTTCCACCTCTGAGTCCCCCAACTGAGACTCTTCCACCTGCACCACTAAGGAGGGAACTACAGTCATCTGAAACAGATACCCTCTTCCACCTTCCACCCTTACATCCAAATGAAAGGCCGCTAACTCTTCCATCGCTCTCCAAGCATCTCCAGATTCTCAAATTAATTCCTTCTGTGATTTCCTGCATTGGGCATCAGCCAAAAAATTTCCCATTCCCTCAGTATAAGAGATCTCGAAGTGGCAATCTTGGAGGAACTCAACCCATCTCTGCTGCCACGAGTTTAGATCTTGCTGGGAAAAGATATAATGCAAGCTCTTGTGATCTGGGAAGACCACAGAACGCTCTCTGATGAGATAATTCCTTCACAACTTCGACATGAACACCATGGATGCAAGGTCCAGATCGTGGTTGGAATAGTTAGGTTCATGAGGATGTAACTGCCTAGACCCATAAGAGATCACTCCTAATTCCTGCATAATCACACGTCCCAACCCAAGGCCAGAAGCATCAGAGAACAATTCAAACAACACCCCTTCCTCTAGTAATCTGAGAACTAGAGCACTAACCAGCTTCTCCATTAGGTTGCCAAAAGCTGTCTGGCACTGGTTTCTCCACACGAAGGCATGGTCTTTCCAAGTAAAAGCTGTCAATAGAGCTGAAACTTTAGAGAATTTGGGTACAAACCTCTGGTAATAACCTACCAAACCCAGGAAACTACGAACATCCGACACTTTTTTGGGTGATTCCCATGAAACTACTTCCTCAACCTTCAATGGATCTACTACTATTCCCCTTAGAGACACTGTGTGTCCAAGGAAATGTTTCTCTTGCGTTAAGTGCTTTCACTTAGATTGTTTCCCATAAAGATGATGGTGTCGAAGGACTCCCAAAAATGACCTAAGATGTTTCACATTCGCTTCCTTTGAGCATGAGTCGATAAGGATTTCGTCGATGAACACCACAACGAACTGGCCCAGAAACTCTCAGATAACACATTTCAAGAGGTTCATGAATGTAGCTGGTGAATTTGTAACGCCAAATGGAATGACCATGAACTCAAAGTGGCCATATCTGTACTTGAAAGCCATCTTCGAGATATCACTTTCCTTCACTCTCAACTGGTGGTATCCAGACCGCAGATCAATCTTAGAGAACCGACCATCTCCCCTTAGCTAGTCAAAAAGATCATCTATCCTAGGGAGGGGGTAACAATTCTTGACTGTAACCTAATTCATCTTATGGTAGTCTATACATATTTGTAGACAACCATCTGACTTCTTTATGAACAAAAATGGAGCACCCCACGACAAAACGCCGTGTCGAAAAAATCCCTTATCCATCAGATCGTCAATCTGAATCTGCAACTCCCATGACTCAAAAGGTGCCATCCGATAAGGAGCCATTGAGATCGGGCGGGCACTAGGCTGTAAGTTTATCCCACACTCAACATCACGTTGAGGGGGTAGAGTCACAACCTCATCGGGAAAGACATCAGGGAATTCTCTTATGACCTCTGGGATATCCATCATTCCTGTGTCTGCTGACTCTACTGACAAACTGTTCAACATAGAAAAGAGTGGCTCCACGTGTCGAATCCCCTCCGGATAACTCTTCTCCCCAACAAATTCCACATGTTGTCTATCCTTGTTGGATAATTCAATTTTTCTCTGATAGTATTCGATGATGGAATGCAGGGAGAATAACCAGTCGATGCATAGAATGACATTGTATTGATGCATCTACAATGAAATAAGGTTTCCACTGGACTGATGCGGTCCCAAAATCAGTCTACACCCCAGAAGAAGTAAGATATGCTAGTCTGACCCCCAACTGGGGTTCTCAAAACTAGGGGCACAAACCTTCACTCTGCATCCAAACGCCAAGCATGGGATAATTTGGGCGTAATGAAGTAGTGCGAAGTTCCCAAATAAAACAAACCAGAAACAAGAGTTCTGAAAAAACTTATCATACCACGAACAACCTCAGGTCTCGTTGGAGCTACAATCTCTATGGTGTTTAACTGTCCACTCCCAGCTCCTCTGCCCTGCTGTTTTCGACCACCTCCCCGACCATGCCCGAGTCGAGGTCCATAAGGAGCACCCTGGTGTCGATCTCCTCTCGCAAGTTTGTCCCTCGGAGGTCCAGGGGCCTGCTGCTGATGTTGGAAAGGCCATACCGGTAACAGATGCTGCTGAGGTCGGTGCTGAAACTGACCACTTTCACCATGTGGAGCTCGAGTCGGACACCTGCTCTGGACGTGTCTGAAAACTCTATAATAAAAACACTTTGGTCCCAAACCTATGAGAAAATGTCAAGGGACAGATGCTCGGGACTGGAACTGATGAGGCATAAACCCTGCTTGTTGAAACCTGAAAGGCCCTGTCACTGGAGACATATTGCTGATTGCCTTCCCCTTTGATGAACTCAGATGGTTCCCTTATTGTGTGGTTTCTCCCTTCGAGTGCATCCTCTCTACTATCTCTTCCTTCTTCTTTACTGCTAGGTACGTCAAAAGAGTGAAGGGAGTGATAGCGTACTGAAGTGAAGGACGGAGTGCCTCCTCTAACCATCTTTCCTGAGACTCCTCATTTTGATAGAGATATGGGGCAAAGCAGAAGTGATCATTGAAATTGATCCCTATCTCTCTCACGGACATGCTTCCCTGCTGAAGGGAGAGTAACTCCTGTCTCTTCTCAACCTTTTCTATAGAGGAGCGGAAGTCCTCATGAAATTCCTTCTCTAAACTGGCCCACGAAACCTCTGCCTCTATCTATTCTCCCAGGAAAATAGTCCACCACTGATGCGCTGCTCCTCTCACATGAATGATGCCCAAAAGAACCAAGTACTCCCTCGGAGCACGAATCAAAGAGAAGGTGATGGCTAGCTCTTTGAGACATCCCTCTGTTATTGAGTCAGAAACGATGTCGTCATACTTCTCGAGGGTTTGTCGCTGGAAGGAGCGCAAATTCCACTACCACAAGTCATCCTCCACATCCTTGTCAGCCCTCTAATGGTCAAATGCCTCGATCCATTGGGCCTAAACTTCCCAGGTCGCTCATGGATAATGTCTGGGTACCATAGCTTCAAGGTAAACAAATATTTCCTATGCCCGAGTAGCAAGGGAATTATTATTATTATGATTACTAAATTTTTCACCCCAAGGTGTCCCAAAATCAAATAAAAGCACAATCAGTATGATGCATGTACCTTCCCTAGGGTCTCTACCCTATAATAAATGTTGTCTCACTTGGTCATTTGATAGGCTCAGAGTCCTTGCATCGGATCACAGGGGGCCCTAAAATTCCATGTCCTAGCCGGTCCTCCCTGGTCTATTTCACAAACCAAGATCACCTAACATTGTTGCCCTACCATCCCATGCAATCATCACTATGCCTAACTCTAGACTCCATCCTATCCCTCAACCTACGCCTCTGACACCATATTTTCCTGACCCGCCTTCGGCAAGATGATGGAAGGGGAAGAAAAGGCCCTGCCCTTCTTTCTTCAAGTCGAAGATGAGATAATGACCCCCGAGTCCCACCTCAAGTAGGCCCCGGAGTGGAGACTAGCACCAAGGGTGTAACATTTTCACAATATAAGAGGCATTACCATTTTTAGATATCCATGATTAGGAGAGATAATGATTCAACAAAAAACAACACCAAGTATAGAAAACTCAAAAGAAAACCAAACTACATGCATGTTTTAATAATAAAACTGAAAAAGGTACAAGAACTCCAAAGTAAAAACCAACAGAAAAAGAAAAGGAGAAGCAGGAAACAACAACGACCAACAAAAACTCCAACATCCAGACTAGTAAGGTCCCGCACGGCCTCCGAAGTCCTCCTAAAAACCTGAAAGTAAACGTAGGTTGTGGATACAAAGCATAATCAGTATAGAAACCTATAGCTCTCATCCACAAGTGGGGAGACGTACTAACGTCCCGTGAGAAGCAGAGAAATCAACATCTGACAAGGAGTGTATCCATCCCACCACACCAGCCACGCTCACCAAACAACACATATAGTAAGGTAATATTAAAGGAACAAAACATTTGGGTACCCCCGCACCACCATTTCCCCCAATAACTAGCTACTCATCCCTAACAGAAAACGTCCTAACGCTACCATTCTATTCCCACCCACACACACCTATGCCTAACCACCATCCATCCATGCCCGCACACACCTAGGCCTCACAACCATCCATCCCTACCCGCACATAGCTGGGCCTCATCCCGAAGACACCTAGGAAATCAAACCATAACCAGAACCCCTGCCCAAAAAAACGTGGGCTAAAAACACACCAATCGAAACCTACCCGAAGAATCATGGGTGTAAGATCGCCTCCAGCCATCACAGTTGAGGGAAAAGGGAGCAGGAAGGAGGGTAACTAGGGGGAAATACCCTTCCCCATGAAATGGGGTGTCCGACACTGTGTTCCCAATGCAGGTGGGGTGAGACTAAACTCAAAACATACTATTCTACATAAATACATACCATCACAGAGCCCAACCTATGACTCCTATAACAGACACAAGAAGGTACACAAGCTTCACTACCTCATAAAACAAGCACACAACAAATAGTTCCCAGTTCCCCAGTTCAAGTTATCATTTATAAAAATTCATTATGAGTTAATCCCATCACTACTGGGAATCTAGCAGGAAAATTCAATGATGAAACAACAAAAAAAACAGAAAAGAAAAACATCAGGTAATTTAATCATTCACACCTGGTTCTCTTGTGAGGTCACAACAAGTAGGGATCAATTGAGATCCCTCAAAGCAACCTCGAGACACGGCCCAATGTACCCAAACATCAGAAGCCAATGGTATCTCAACAACAGATGATTCCACCCTAATTCATGATAAAAGTAGAGTAACCACCCCACAGTCTCAGATTCACAACTAGAGAAAGTACAATAGAGGATCCCATCCAAGAAAACCAAAAAGTCACCCGTAATCGTCCCATGAAATAAAAAACAACCAAACAACTACCACCAACTCAAGGTAGGCCCACATAGGTATTTTTAGATTTAAAATATTTAACACACTCCATGGTTTCAATTCCATTGTGCTTTGACCGGGGTTATCACAAAAAAATGGTTAATCCTGGCGTATTCAATTTATTTAACTAAGTATATGTAATTAACCAATTCCGTGTAACGATTATTTAAACATCTAAGAACACCAGGGTTCATTAGTGCATAAGGAAAGACAACCAATGACCATGATTTTCTGTGAGCATAGGCCCATACAATTTACAACATATATCAGCAATAAAAGTGCATAGCAGGACATCGATCACACCCCCCTTTCATTCTTTAAAGGTCTGTTCATTATCATTATTAAGTTGGGATTCATCAATTTCCACAGAGACAAAGGCATGCCCACCCCTCATGATACATAGAAAGGGGATACAAAGGAGAAATTGATACCTAATTGATCAAGGATCGATGTAAAGTCCTCACATGGATACTAGAAAACAAGGGTACCAGGAACTCCACGGAACACGATCTAGAAAAAATTCGCAACAGGGGTATGACTTGTCGGGAGGAAGGGTAATCCCAGCGCAGGGTGATGGAAAAAGAAACTCAGGGAGATAGATAAGCCTTTAGGTTATAAGGAATGAGATACAACATCCACTGGACATTTATAATATGGAGAAAAAAACAAAACCGTGTGTAAGAAGCGAGATCATGGGTTGACCACGCAGCTGGGCCACCCCAAACGCTACATAAAAGTCCCCACCTTTCTGGGCGGTTTAATCCGATGCACACCTCATGGTTTTTTATTTAAGGAGGGTACCTCATCAATCATGTAATATAAACGCCTAATGGGTATTAATGGGCTTTAAAACAGTCTTAACGAGGTCAAAACATGGTTTAAAAACCAATTTGCGTAAAAAACATGCGCTACTAGAAAACCCATGAGTGGGTAAGCGAGAGCTACCTGTAGCTAAGAGCCACCAGTAGCTGAGATCCACCGGTAGCCGAGAGCCACTGGTAGCCGAGAGCTATGGGTTGGCGACATCTATTGGTAGCCGAGAGCTATCGGTAGCCTAGAGAGACCGGTAGCCGAGCGCTACAGGTGGCTGAGGGTGACCGGTAGCCGAGGGAAACCGGTTGGAGATAGCTACCAATAGCCAAGAACCACCGGTATCCAAGCGCGACCAGTAGCCGAGAGGTACCGGTGGCTGAGAGCGACCGGTAGCCGAGAGCCACCAGTAGGCGAGTGATACAGGTAGCCGATAGCTACCAGTATCCTAGGTTTACCGGTCCCCCAAGGTCACCGGTAGGCTCGGTAGGCCGAGGCTACTGGTAGGCCCAGCCTACAGCTAGGAGTCATCGAGAAGCTGGGATGCCCTTCCAGACCAACCAGAAAACCTCAAACATCAGATTTTTACCAAGTAATGAACCCCAAAAACCCAGGCAATTACATCTAGAATATAAAACATGATTTATGTATCATATATATTTAGAATATAAATATGTATAATAGACATATATATGAAATGTAAAACACTATTTATGGAGACGGTAGGTCGTACGTGCACGTAAATGTTGGTTCTATTTTCATATCGTATTGAACGGGACAAAGTGAATAAAATATATGTAATTAAATATATATATATATATATATATCTTGTATCATTATTATTTCATATATTAAATACCTATTAATGATATATATTTTTTAATCATCATTGAATGGTGAATGTGGAAATGAATATCATCGAGTCGTCGTGATGGTAATCTGTACGTACGCATGAGCGACAATATCATTATATTGATGGAACAATTTTATGTAATTGGATAAAATATCATATATATAGAATCATTAACATGTTAAATTTATTATTTACTATAGTTATAATCATTATTATACCCATCCAAATGATGAAATGTTTTAATAACAAACTACACCACGATGTGGAGCCAGTAATCCGTATGCACACACGTATGGTGATTTTATCATTTATAGGATGGATATAATAATGTATATGGTTGTAAATTATTTATAATAACATCAACGTATATAGAATATACTTTAGTTATTATTTTATAATGGAAACAACAATGAAAGGGAAACTAGAAGAAGAAAAGATATTGATCTAGGTGAGAATATATTTACCTTTTATTCGGGTTCTTCTTGTTGAATTGATCAAAATGGATCTATAGGTTGGATTTATGACCAAAGTAAGGAATCTATGATGAATGGAGTAAAGTTGGAAAAAATATTTGGGCAGGGTTTGGCTGATCTAGTAGGCTTTGGAGGTGTGAAATTAAGAGAAGGGATGTTCCCTTTTATAAGAGAGTTGAGGGTCACTTTAAGAATATATTGAAATATTATTTTATAATAAAATCCTTTTCGGTTTATATTGGCTACAAAATAAATTATTTAATGGATAATGTGTCTATGGCTCGAAAACATTTCAACCAATAGGTTTTAGATAGGTTTGGGTTACTATATTAACCATATTAGCTTTATTTTACTCTTAGTTAAATAGTTTGACAATTACCATGTCTCTTTGTATATTTATATAATATGGTTAGTAAACATACTATAAACATCCAAGGGAACTTAAATTGGTTCATTAACGACATATATAATATTATTTATTTCCTTTGGCTAATCATCAGATTTTTAGGAATAAAATAACAACTTATAATATAATATTTGTTTTAAAAAATATTTTATGGAAATTTTGATACTATATGGTATTTTTTTTGTTAAATTAATAACATAATTATTGTTAAAAAATCATTTAATCCACCCTAACATGTCACAATTACCTATAAAATTAATTTCTTTCGTTAAAATTCTCAAATTATATTTATTTGGATATTTATAATATCATTTAATTTAATCTTTCATTAATAAGGTATTTAATGCATTTTCATTGTGTCATAAATAAATTAAAGTATATAATTTCTATCAATAATAAATTAAATATTATTAGTTGGGAAATTGTTTTAGATTTATACTGATTATTTATAGCAGAATATATATTATGTATAACCCTATATTAAAAATGGTTTAGTTATGAATCTTTGAATTTAACTCTTTCAACACTTCATTAAACAAAATAATAATAAATGCCCTAATCTAATCCAAGTGAACCAAACAGGATCATATTTTATTCCTAAGGTTTTATTTGGCTGAATTATACTTTTCCAATATAATTAGGACATGTGTCCGGGTAATTATGATATCATTTTTAGCCTTAATTGCCCTATTTACTTTTAAACGTGGTAAATAAAATTCAAAACTTGGTATTCACCAAAAATTAATTTCAGCTTAATGAAACACATTTTACATACTGATATTAATTGTGTCTCTTGGATTTTTGAAATTCAACTCAAAGAAGCGGTAAAATTATGTTTTATACATATTTTCATATGCACCAAGAAGGTGGGTAAAACATGGTATAAATTTCAATAAAAATTTATACATTGAATCTTATTATAAAATGACTCCAATTAATTAAATTGAAATTATATAAGTATTATATATATATATTTACATAGAATAAATTTAAATAAAATAATAAATTATTTAAATAGAAAGTCGGTTTTAAACAATAACGTAGTGTTTTTCACTATTCAAAAAAATGAATGTTTTCAGAAAAATACCAAAACTTTACCACCTGATAATTTTGATATTATGAAGTAAAAAATAAATTCTATTTTACCAAATTTAAAATATAGTGGTTTCATTAATTAATATAAAATTAATTCTTGTTTTCAAACCAGCAAGCACTTTTTTAAAAAGTAAAAAACTATCCAAAGATAGACATGAGTTTATATCAAATTTAAATGTGAAATTAATTTTAATGACCTAAGTTGTATTAAATAATAAAAATATAATATAATTATACTTCCACACATTTCAAATGAATAATTTAACACTATAATTTATTTCAATTAAAAAATATTTTATCAATAAAAATTTAGTATTTTTAACTATTCATCAAAATATGAAAGTTATCGGAAAAGTAGAAAAAATTTATCCAAACTAACTTTTAATGTCCCTATTCTAATGAATAATTTTATATCATTAAATTTAATATATATAAGCTTTAAATATTGGATTTAAAAAGGGTTCTCCGTTAAAAGCTGGTAAAATTGCATTGTTTGGAAGAAAATACTTTTATCTAAAAAAATTAATTTATTGTTATATTATGTATAAGAAACACATAATATGTATGTTAAAATTATATAGAGTATATAAGATTCAAAAATCAGTTAGTACTATTCATAACCACTTTTTGAATGGTTAGTGTAGTATGTTGTGGTGCGCTCGAACTCAGTGTTGCGTGAAGCACAAGCTATTGAATTACTTTAATAAGACAATGTACTATGAAATATTGGGCTGTTACATTCACCCATCCTTCAATAAATTACATCCTCACATTTTAGAATTTTTCTTTGAAAATAAATTGTTAAAAATAGAAAATTACCTTTATGGAAATTTCACATCAATAATTGGGATAATAAAATTTAATCTTTATAAGAGGGAAAGGGAAATGAAAATGTCACCACTAAATTATAATCTCTATTATGAGAACATTGGTGGACATTAAATACAAATAATTGGATAGAAAAGTAAATATTTATAGAGATTGATTGAGGTCATCAATCACAAACAAGTTTAAAATTGTGGCTTCAAAGCCATCAATCTAAGATGATGTAAAATATCATCGGTTCAAAAAAACAAAGGGTATAAGGGTAACACATTTTTGGTTTTACAATCCCTTCCCTAATGTTTAAGAATTAATTTATTCATAGAATAAGAAGAAATATATATATATATATATACATGACACGTAGAGTTTCATCATTCAACTAATTCCTACCAAAGACTCATCTTTCACTCCAAAAGATAATAGAATTAATAAATATTTTATTTATCTTAATCATATAGGGTTTCATAAATAATGAATTCATAATTCATTTGTAAGAATATTTAAAAAAACTACACTATTCATACTAGGACATCACGTAGTCTAGTGGTAGGTGATGCACTCTTGTAACCCTTTAGTTGTGGGTTCCAGTCTCGCAGCCTGGCCGAACATGACGAGTTATCATCTGACCTCTGGGTTATCCTTTTATAACAATCCAAAAATAATCTCAAGAAATGATTTAACCTTAAAAATCATATCCACTGTCAATCATATTCTATTCCAACCTTTAGACTTATCCAAAATACTATTTTCCAAACTCACAGTCCACAATTCATAAGGAAGGTGAACATAATGAAGATCCTTTTTTCCATGTAATAAAATGTAAATAACTTTATCTTGTATTATTTTAAAATAAGGAAACACCATGAATTATCATATAACTGTATTGATTACATTCATGCTCCCTTATTCCTTATAGAAAACTAGATATACTCTTTATAACCATATAAATTTAAATTCCAACAATGATTGATTATACAAATCGTTAATCAATTTCAAGGTTGTCAAGAATATCCAATACAATTTATCCAAATAAATAATATATTATTAAAAAATCACTACCTCATTATTGGAATCATATTAAGGTTTATCTTTCCCTCAACAATATATTTTATAAAAAAATTAACCATCCATTGAGTCACTTTTCATGGTTCCACACAATCTCAATTCCTTAATGAAATTTTACTACAGTACAATCCTTATATACTCTATAATTCTTATAACATGTAGATCATTAATAAAATACTCAAATGACACAATAAATTAATAACAACATAATAACTCTTAATCATTCCTCTTCATCTTCGATAGTATCATAACTTGATAATTATCCAATAGCATCATTTGGGGTATACTATGATGATTTGGACATTGATTCGCGTAGTGTTCCAACTCCTTGTAGATGAAGAATTATACATTTGAATCCTTTTTCTCACCTTTTCAATCACGTACTTGGTGTCATTTTTCTCCACACATATAAAAAACTCCCATTCTCTTAAATTATTTACCAAGGTGATTCTTTCCAGAGTAATCATATATGGAATATACTTCTTTCCATTATTCCCTTTATCCATCTATCTCTCTACCATGTTTTTCTTCTCTGGCTTCCCTTCAAATCCATAGGACTCATTAAACTATTTACTTATCTTATTAACACATGATACTATTTCTCCATATTATGATAATACATGGGAGACTATTTCCATTCTAAATGATGGGTTAACACCATGAAATATATAATCCTTATTACTCTTTGGATCATGTGTATTGCTGGAGGTCTTATTCCATCCAATGGGTGCCATTTTTAAACAATGGCATACACTATGTTAGTCTATGAATCACATTACATAATTCCAAACATGTAAAACAGTTAACATAAATTGAACAGTTTATGGATATAATCCATAATCATAAAAATAGTTTCTTTAAGAAGATATATACTCATAAACACTTCATAGTGGTTATTAAATAAAATGAGAATTATCCTAAGCATATCCCCCGAGACTGTTGTAACCAAGAGTGCAGCAAGGCCGGTGGTCGTGCACCAGTTCTCATTCGAGCCTAGCTCAAAGTAGTGTTTTTGGGTTTTACCTCTAGGTACATCTATTCGAGAGCCGCCTTTTCATGCTCATATCCAGACAGTGATGTACTTCTTGTAAAACTTAGAAAATGTCTACATTACCAAAATTCTAAGAAGTTCTTCTATACTAATACTCAATGTCTATATTAGGGTAGTGTTCTCTAATCAGAGTTTTTCTAAATCTAGTTTCCAAGGTTATTTCTAAACTTCCTATGCCCCGACCCCAATTATGGGAGTCGGTGCATTATTTTAATATAGTGGCATAATTATAAGGAATCACGTCCCGAAAGACCAATCAGTTTAGTAGTCCTAGAAAATTTATTACACACATGAGCATTACATTACACATTAGAAAATAAAACACAACATAAATAATCATTTGAGAACTCATTAATCCCTTAGCTTAACCCTCCTTATCAACCATAAAATACATCATCACATCCTGGGAAGAATAATACATAGAAAAAGATGAGCTTCGATGCTCAATAAAGATAACAATATAGAGTAAACTTTTATAAATAAGCATAAACATTTAAGGAAATGTATAAGTCTAAAAAATCCTTTAAAACATAAACAACATCGTAATATATCAATGATAAAATCAAATAATTTTATTTAGTTATTTGCATTAATATTATACTAGTCGAATAATAACATGCAATATCAATAGCCACTTTCATAATGATGGAATGCATAATGCCAGACATCATAACCACATAATCAAGGCCTTGTGCCAAGACTAAAAATAATATTTTTTCAAGGCCTTATGTCACGACACTAGTTTGTCTCATTAGACCTACCGATGCATCGAGGAGATATAGCAGGCTCCACTCGTCACTTACCATGTACAATGCATTCCTCATATGAAAAGGTTTAAATATATCATAAACATTCGTATTAAAACTAGCATACTAAATGTCAATACATTATCGATAATCCATGAATGGTATAAACATAACATAACCACAGTAAAACATATAAAAAAACATTTAATATAATATGGAATATATGTATCATAATAAATCAATGTCAAACATGATTTAAATATATCAAGTGATGTTGATATAGACGAATATGATTTGAAACAATCTTTGAGAGAAATATCCCTTTTTCATAAAAAATTTTAAATTTCTCACAATTTATGAAAGAAGAAATTTATAGACATTTTTGAATCAAAATTATCCACACCACATTGAAACATTTGAAAGGAATTAACATTTTAAAAACATCCATATTAATATAAATAAATCCTTAAAAACTATTTTGAAAACGTGGACATTAATGAGAATGAATTATAAGAATAAATATTAAAAACATTTAAAATGTGGTTTTAGTAAAGGATTCACTTAAAAAGAATCCCTTTGAGAAATATTTTATGAAACATGGACATGTATAATAAATATTTCCTTGTAGATACTTACTCAGAAATAATCTCAGATAATAATTAGATTGTTGAATTAACCCTTACCTTGCACATTCATTTAGTCGAGGGTATGTTTAACATCATGTATAAAGACCATAATGTGGTATTAAATTATAACAAAACCATATTAATATTTATAATATCATACATTATTCATTTATGACTTTATAATACCCATTTAATAATAATTTCCATGTTAAATTAACATTTTGGGTAATAATCGCTTTCTTTATCATATATATTTTAACTTGTTTCTCTTTATTGTATCAATTATATAATGATTTAAATACTTCCAGAATATAAATTTTTTTTGATATATCATATATATTTAAAAAATCAATTTGTATAATAGATGTATAAATTAAAGGGATAACACCATTTCCGGAGACGTTATGTCGTACGTACGCATAAACGTTGTTTCCGTTTTCATATCATATTGAACGGAACTAAGTGAATAACATATATGTAAGTACACACACACACACACACACATATATATCCATTATCATTATTATGACATATATTACATACTTATTAACGATATATATTTTATAATCATCATCGAATAGTGAATGTGGAAATTAATCTCATCGCGTCGTGGAGACGGTAATCTGTACGTAAACACGAGCGACAATATCATTATATTGATAGTGAAATCGTATGTAATTGGATGATATATCATATATAACGAATCATTGACATGTTATATTTATTATTCACATCAGTTAAACTCATTATTATACCCATCCAAATAATGAAATGTTAGAATAATAAACTACACCATGACGTGGAGTCGGAAATCCATACGTACACACATATGGTGACTCTGTCATTTATAGGATGGATAGAATAATTAATATGGTTGTAATAGTTTTATAATGACATAAAAGTACATATAATATACTATAGTTACTATTTTATAATGGAACAATAATGAAAGAGAATGTGGAAGAAGAAAAGAACATGAAAGAGGTGATGAAATATTTACCTCTTTTTCGGGTTGTTCCTTTTGATTTGATCAAAAGGGATCCATAGGTTGGATCTCTGAAAAACAGAAGGCCTCTAGGATGAAGGGTGTAATTTTTGGATAATATTTGGATAGGGGTTGGCCGAGCCAGAAGGCAGTGGAGGTGTGAAATAAAATGAAAGGGAAGTTCCCTTTTATAAGAGAGGTGAGGGTCACATTAGGAAAATCTTGAAATATTATTTTATAATAAAATATTATTCTGTTTTTAATGGATCAAAAATTAATTATTTAAATAATAATGTGGGGACTGCTCAAAGAACTCTCATCTAATTGTTTTTAAATAGGTTTTGGTCACTATATTAACCTTGTCTTTTTGATTCTACTCTTAGTTGAATAGTTTGACATTTACCATGTATCATTGTATTTTTAAATTATATGGTTAATAAACAAACTATAAACACCCATGAGAACCTCATGTGGTTCATTAATGACATATATAATAATATTTAATACCTTTTTCTGAACCTCATAATTTTAGAAATAGAATAACAACTAATAATTTAATATTTGTTTTAAAAACTCTTTTATTTCAATTTTGACACTATTTGGTTTTTTTTTGTTAAATTCATAAAAGCATTATTAATTAGAAAAAAATTATTTTAATATGACCTAACATGTAATATTAACCTATAAAATTAATGGAATTCATTAAAAGAATCAAATTATATTTATTTGGATATTTATAATATCAATTAATTTAATCTTTCATTAACAAGGTAATTACTGCATCATTATTTTGTCACAAATACATTAAATTATTTAATGTATAAAAATTATAAATAAAATATAATTATGTATGAAATATTTTTAGATTTCTAATTATTATTTATATTGTAATTTATAATATGTATAACCTTATATTAAAAACGGTTTAGTTATTAATCGTTGAATTTTACTCTTTTAACTCCTCTTTAAATGAAATAATATCAAATGCCCAAATCTAATAGAAGTGGAATAGAGAGGATCATATTATATTACTAAGGTTTTTTTTGTGTCTAATTATACTTATCCAATGGAAATAGGACATGTGTTAGGGTAATTATGATATCATTTTTACCCTTAATTACCCTATTTACTTTTAACAGTGGTAAATAAAAATCAAAAGTTAATAATCACCCAAATTTATTTTTATATTATTGAAACAAATTTTTCATTTTCATATTAAATATTCCTCTTGAATTTTTAAAATTAAACTCCAAAAAGTGGTAAAATTATTTTTTATACAAATTATCAAATGCACTTAGAAGGTGGGTAAAAGACGGTAAAAAGATAAATAAAAATTTATACATCTATTTTTATTAAAAAATGACCCCAATGAATTAAATTAAACTCATATAGGTATTATATATCTATTTTTAAATAATACAAATTTAAATAAATAAATAACTATTTAAATAAAAATTCAGTTTTAAACAATAGCGTAGTGTTTTTCACTATTCATAAAAAATTTAATTTTTTCAGAATAATACCAAACATTTACCCTAAGCTAATTTTGATATAAAATTTTCAAAAAATAATTCTATTTTTCAAATTTAAAAACATTGATGTTTCATTAATTAATTTAAAATTAATTCCCGTTGTCAAAACCAAAAAGCTGGTTTTTAAATAGTGAAAACTATCAAAAGATTGACATGTGATTATGTCAAATTTAAATGTGAAATTAATTATAAAGACCTAAATTGTATTAAATGATAAAAATATAATCTAAATATACTTCCAAAAAAATAAAATTCATAATTTAACACTATAAATTATTTCCATTACAAATTTTTTTTTCAATTAAAATTTATTATCTTTCACTATTCATCAACATGTTAAAGTTACCAAAAAAGTTAAAAAAATTTATCCAACTAAATATTTATGCCCCGATTATAAAAAAGAATTTAATTTCATTAAATTTAATATATTAAAGTGTCAAATATTTTTTTTGAAAAAGGGTTCCCTATTAAATAGAGGTGAAATTTCCTTTTTTTAAAAATACGTCTTTTATCTGAAAAAATGAATTTTTTCATATATTATGTCTAAAAAACAAATAATATGGATATTAAAATTATATAGAGTATATATGTTTCAAAATGAAGATAATATTATTCATACCTGCTTTTTGAATGGTTAGTGTGGTAAGTTGTCATGTGCTCAAACTCGGTGTTGCGTGTGGCGCAAGCTATTGATTTACTTTAACAATATAGCTTACTATGAAATCTTGGGGTTTTTCATGAAATATCAAGAAAGGGTAGTTGATTCAACTATAAATATATGAAATATATATTTAAAATATGAATTGTGTCCACTGAAATCTAGATAGTTCATATATCTATAGTTAAAAATTAGTGTTAAGGGATATCTGAGATCTTGTAGCACACTGTAGAAATTTTCATACATTTGAAAGAATTTTGGAATTGAAATAAAAAATATTAATCCATAAGACCCCATGAGACCCACAATCCACTACAAATAAATGAATTGTAGAGCATCCACTATAGGGGACCCCTTGATTTCTATGAAGTGATCCAACTTCATCAACCATTCCATATTCATCCATATTTATTCCCTTATACACTAATAATAATGAAAAATAGTAACAAATTCCATATAAAAGACCTCATACTTGTATAGAGTAATATCCAATATCTAATGTAAACCACTATATATTTGATGATTATGATTCTCATATAGATAGAAAAAAATTTAAGATACAAACTCAACCACTTTCCTCTTCGAACCAATCACTAAAAAAACTCATTAATGTAAGGAAAATCTTTATAACACCAGTATTAACTACAAATTTTGAGTTATAAGGATAAAAAGTAAATGATTCATGTATCATTTAAATAATAAAGTTATAACCTAAAAAAATATTTGATGTAGATCCTCTTCAAACCATTCCATGGGAGAATAACCCCAGTCGACATGATCTAAATATATAACCACATCTGAATCTCCCCACAAGGATCACCATACATATGACATTACTAATAGATAAGGTAATCACATTGATCTAGAATCATTTTTTAAGGATTATTTCCCTCAATCTCATAAATCACTCTTCATGTATCATTATAATGATGAATAAAATTTCTATACAACTTTTTAATTAGTGCCTAAACTAAAAAATTCTTTTTCCCTGATATATAAGAGTTCTCAATTCACAATCCCATATGAACTCCGTAAAAAATTATATATAATTATTCATATTGTGCTGATGGAATATATATCTCAACCTCATATTATACATGAATATCACAAAGTGATCTACAATGAGAAAGCGATTCTAGAACGTCAAGGAAGACACCACTAAATTGAGATAAAAAACATGAGAAAGATAGTTATGTTCAAGACATTATAATTTCAATTTCCACATCCCAGTACCGAATCAAGTTTCAACGCAGGGAAGGATGTGTAATGTAAATAAATAAATCAAAAATTAATCCCCCAATTGTTAATCAAATAATAAGATTAATAATTATTTATAATTGAGGCACACATATACTAAATGACTGTATTTTATTCATACAAATGCCTAATTGTTCATATTAATGGAAATAAAACATAAATCTAAGTAAAATCAAGAAAACCCCGCATAAAATTACATAAAAGTACATCAAAACATTATAATTTTAAAATATTAGTAAGAATAACACAATAATTAACTTCTTAAAACCTTGATGTATATATTGATAATCCTCACTAAGGAATAAAAAGATATAGTAAATTACCATATCTAAAATAAAACTTAGACAAATTACCAAGGAATTGTTTTCGAAAAAACTACCATAACATATCTCAAATTATCAGAATTATCTTACTGCAACATTTAATATAAAAGGATTTCACTAATTAAATAAACAAAAAATTGATCATGGAACACATAAAATATAGAGTAAATCAATACCATGAAAACAACAAGTGTGTTCATTTATCAAATAGTAATCACCATGATTTTGATTTATTTATAATGTCATCATAAAGAATTATCAGGGATATTTTCATATTTTTCCTCATTTGATGATACCTTATCCACATATTAATCTTGAAAACTAGCATGATCCATTTTACCAGTCAAAATATTTTTCCATCCTAGGTGGGAAAATGTTTCTTACACATCACTTAATTCAACCAATGGTAATTGATACATCGTAATAGACTAACATTAAACTTATTCAAAAATGACACTAGAGAACCCCAAGTATAAACATTAGAATAAATGAAACCCTATTGAAATAAATAACCAATTTTAATTCTCATCTAATGTAACACAAAAGTCCCCTTAGTCTATAGATACATAAAAATTAGAGAGACAACAAGGTGTAACTGTACCGCATTCATAATATTAAATCATGGTTGTCATGTCACAACCTTTTCAAATAATACATTATTAAACTCCTCTATAAAAAATAAAAACACAACTAGATAAGCCTCCACTAGTCATAATACCAAATTAGCAAATAGGATAGAAAAAAATCCATATTTGTTGGGTTCAATTGAATCTATCCCTCACCAACATACTCTACACACAAACGTACAATAAAAACTAACATAACTCCCCCTAAATAGATTCTTATGATCATTCATATTGAATCTAAAAAATCCATGTGTAGGGTAAATTTTTTTAATTTAATTCATAGTTTTACAAAATATCTTAAGGACAGATGATTCTTCATCATTATTTATTCCTTAATGTTATCATCACATTATTTTTTAAATCTTAATTTAACCCCATTTTATTATATCTTGGTTATTAAATTATCTAATCAGGTATTTTTTTCAATGAATGGCTGATAGTACACTACTATTACATGAAAAACATGTAGTTATATTATAGTTATATGTCTTGTACAACCCATGAAAACATTATATTTGGAAGGGTCAATAGAGTTGTTATCAATGTATATAATTTTTCAATGAAATAAAACTTTTTGAGTATAGAATTATGATATACTAAATAACCAATTCAACTCTTATTTCATTATAATGTCTTGTAGAATAAAAAGTTTAGTTTGATGCTACTCATAACTCGTATAATATATACCAATTCAATTAATAAATATAATGAAAATATTATCATATGTGTCCATGTATACACTATTCATGAGGTATATAAACACAAATACTACATTGGTTAACCCAAATGGAATTTCTATGAACTCATAATGATCATAACTCATATAAAATACTATCTTTGAGATGACCACATTCTTAATCATTAACGGATGATCACATGAACCAAGATCAAGATTTTAGATATTTTGAGACCCTTTATCCTAATAAAATTGGTCATAAATAAGAATAAATGGGTATATGTTTTATACAATAATTCTACTGATTTATCTAAATAATGTATAACCTTATTGATTCATCATTCTCCATCACAAATAAAATGAGACATTTGCAAAGAGAAATACATGTACATGTTAAACCCTTATCCCATTATTATTTTAATTGGTTATTTATCTAAACCAAATCTACTCGAACAATTTTATAGGAAGTCATATATATAGTTCTTTCATTAGGGATAAGCTTAATTGGGTATTTAACTTCTATATTAGAGGGAAATATAGGAAATTCATTATAAAAAAAGAATATACTATGATATTTTTGTTGGATTTACTATTCTTAAAACCTATTCAACCATATTGATTTAATTTTCTGTAGATTTTGTAAATTAAATTCATTCTATTGGGATACTGGGGTGGATTCAAATATGTTTCTGTTTGTGTAAGATATTCTCAAATAAAAATTAATTCCAAAAAATAATCTCCAATTATAATATCCTTCTCGATATAATTGAAAATTTAATTATAATTTAATAGCTAACACATCCCTAAGATTTTATCAAACCCCACTATTGGTGTCATTGTTCGATTCACACCTAGAAAATAACCATGAATTATAATTTAAATTTTTTGAAATTGTTTTTCTTAATGAATATAGCAGTTGATTTTATAAAATATATATCACCCCTTAATGAATCACGAGGTGATTTAATATTATAAAAAAACATGAAAGAAATAGATGAGTGTGTAGATCGTGATTTAAATATAGTATTAGATAATATTGAGTGTATAATCCATGTGATTAATATCATATCATTTTTATCTTCAACATTGGATATTTTTTAAGAAAAATATTAGACACAATCTATAGGCTATTTTTGGGAATCATTCTAATAGAATTTAAGGAATTAATTAGATTATTTACCTATCTCCATGTAGTGGAATAATTATAAATTTAAAACTTATACCATTAATTTTTACTCATGGTATTAATTAAATCTCTCCATACATTTAAATCACATACCCAACACCTTCACGAGATTCTTGTGGGGGTTTCTTCCCAAGTTTATTAAATATTTTGATGACCACTCTTTTATCCATTATCTTAAATGTTTTCTTCTGACATATTAATCAACTAACCTCTTCTTCTCATGATTTATAACATAATAAAAGGATTTTTAATAATCCTTTCCATTAATTACAACACTTGTTTCAATTTTATTATATTTTGAAAAAAAATCTCTCTCTAGAGATCAATAATACATTTAGTTCAAAACATATATACAATAAAAAATAATTATTTATAAATTCCATATTAAATCTACCACATACCTCACTAATAATGTGAAATTAGACACATAACAAGACACTTTTTGGACATCCTTTTTTCATAAAAGTATTAATTTACTTATCAACTCGACATGTTTCTTCAAAGAAAAATATTTTTTCTAGAAAAATAACGTTAAATTAATTCCAACCCATTACATTTATCCCCTCTAAATATATTGTATATTTAATCAAGGAACACCATTTATTGGATTTTCCCAATAAGAAATACACATACCTGATAAATAATTTTCTCTTAGTAAATCCCAAGCCCCAAATTATAATCCCCATGAAAAAAATCCATTGATCTACCACCATGGGATTCGTGGACCCACTGAGTGATGGAGGATGTTTCCTCAATAAATAATCTAAAAATGTTGATCCTTATAATGTTTAAACGTGTTTCTCTATGCGGGTTCAGTTACTTTTTATAAAATGAGTCAATATCCAAAGGATAATAATACTTTTTTTCAGTTCCATCATTAACTCTATTATTTGGATTACATAATCAATCCTTACATTACCCTAATTTATGGGGTTTTTTTATTTTATTACTATATGATTCCACTATCTATAAAATTTTATAGAATTTTTTGAATTAATTAAAACTAATATTATATAAGATAATAAATTGTATATCATTTTCCCTAAAATAAAGTCTTATACATTTAATTCATATCAATAATACTCAATAATAATAAACTCATTTTATAAAGGTATAATCTATGTTATTTTCATACTTTCTAATAAAAATGACCACAATGTTTTCTATAAAAACATATTTTGAAAAAAACTCCCCCAAACATAATCACACATAGCTGGTTGTTTATTTATATTATAGTGAATAGAATACATGATATTATATTAACAATGTGGATATTTTATAGTCCTCATGATATTGGATAAATAAATATTACATTAAATTGTGAAAAATTAATAAAAATTAATAGAATATGTTTCCATAGTGGTATACATATGGACGTTGATAAAGTTTATTAGACATTGTTACTTGGGGAAAATGGAAATAAATTTAAAGTGTCAGATAAAAATTTCAATACGGTAAAGCATATTTTTGATGATATCATGAAATATGAAATAAAATATGATCATATATACCACTAATGTAAAAAAACATACCTTCTGAATGAAAAATGAAATAAATTAGTAACTGAACACATAGGTATGGAAATGTTATCAATGTATAATATTGGGCACTATAAATATACCACTAAGTCCTTAGGATAACAAATAATTCATAAAGGATAATGACTCTACCATTACCCTGTATTATATGTATCTTGTGACCTACCAATCCATTATGGGGATACAAAAATTCTAGGCCTCAACCATCATATAAAATTCCTATCCATTATATTATTTAATAAATTTTGATAGGAAATACATGGTATGATTTTAAAGAATGATAAGCTTATAAATATTTTGAATAACTTCTCAATAAAAAATATCATAAAAAACATTCACATAAAGATCCATGGATTATTCAGACTATCAATAGATTTTCCTATTTCATGAATTTCTTATTTTTCATAGTGAAAAATACATAGACTCGTATAAGGAATAAGTAGGGAATACATATTTTCAAATAGGAATCCATATAAATTTAATAATATGGATTTTTAGTTTTTAGGTACGTTAAAAAAAATTGAATTTTCAATGAGTTTGTGAAGATAAATGAATATATTTGAAATAGTGGGAGACCAAAGAAAATAGTAATGCATCCCTATATAATTATAATAATATCATTAATTTTGTTTTGAAAATAATATATTAATTACACGAATCATATCCCGTATGAGTGTTTAACCATATGTACAATCATATGCCCAATCATCTGGTATCGAGTGATGATCGAGTTCATAAAAACCCATCCTTTTTATGGTGATAACCATAAAGATAAACTATTATTCATCCACATCCACGTTCGTATATACATAATATTTTATAATATCATAGAAAACACACAATCATTACAACATAAATATTTTGGATGGTTTTACGAAAATCAGAATGATTGATGATTGAAAAAAATTATAAATATTCATTAATGGGAAAGAATTATTATATATAATTTATAATATAATTTGGATTTAAAATAATTGAGGTATAATAATATTACATGCTAAAATAAAATTAAAAATTAAATAATAAAAAATTTAATGAAAGAGAAGAGGTTAGAGATGCTTTCCTTTAAAAGAAAAGTTTCTAAAGCTTTAGAAGGGAAGCATAAAGAATTGTAAATTCCTTAGTAAAAATAATGGGAGATAAAATGTGCGTAGGTTAATTATTAATTGATTTTTTTTGGATAGGAATATGAGAATTCATTTTCATTTTTAGAAAATGAGTTATGATTGATTATTAATTTCTAAAAATAAAATCTATAACAATAGATTGTATGAATTGAAAACCACTCGAATACCCAATTTTAGATCATGGTTTTTTATTTTATTTATTTTTTTTGAAATATTTTAGTTTGAAAACTAAAATATGTTATTTTAGGATACTTAAACCATGGGAATATAATCTTTCCAAAAAAGGTTGTTTTTTAAATATTCATTTTCTTTTTAGACTTTGGAATGTTATTTAATGGTTTTTAAATTTTTACTAACCAAATAAAATACTCACTATTAAATAATTAAATATTTTTTAATTTGGTATTAAATTTTATAAATTATTGAATCCCTAATACTTTATAATTATTCCAAAATACAAATAATATTTGCTTATTATTATACTATTTACAAAAAATTGACTATCATAGAAAAATTTAAAATATTCACCATTGGATGATTTTGATGAATGTGTTTAAAACATAATATCCATTATATAAAAATAATAAATTATAAGGGAATTTTAAATTTCAAATAATACCCGTTTTTATTTTTAAATCATTTGTTTATCAGTAGAAAATTCAAAACCCTTTCTTCTAGTGAGATATCCTAAAACCGATACCGAGGGATCCCTTAGTTGCATAATAATAGTCACATAATACACTGTATACCAATATAAATGTAAAAATTATAATAGTACAAATATAAAACATTACAATTTAAGTAGATTCATTTACACACACAAGACCTTAAAGGTATATAGTCTATGATAACTAATAAATAATTCCTTACAATACTGATGTTGTTTCATTCTCATCAAATGATAATTATTCCAATTATTCCTAAATTTTATTATTCCATAGGAATAATTAAAAATCACCTACAAAATTATCACTAGTGCAGAAAACGTTTTTTACGTCACCATTTTTTACATCGGTTATATAAAACCGACCTCTTAATATGTAAAACGAGGTTTTTTACGTCGGTTATTTTATAACCGACGTAAAAACCTGTGTTTTGTACACCTTTAATGTCGGTTATTTTTATAACCGATGTTATTAATCGCGCGGATTCATTTTTTACGTCGGTTATACATTAACCGCCGTAAAAAACAGAAGTGGGGGGTGTTTGTTACGTCGGTTATTCAATAACCGACGTAAAAAATCGACATATGTACGAGTTATTACGTCGGTTATTCAATAACTGATGTAAAAAACGCGGTTTTTGAAGGCCTTTTTACGTCGGTTATAAAATAACCGACGTAAAAAAAGAATCCGCATATGTTTTTGACGTCGGTTATGGAATAACCGAAGTAAAAAAACGCGGATTTTGAGCCCTTTATAACGTCGGTTATAAAATAACCGACGTAAAAAAAGAATCAGAGGAAGGTTTTTACGTTGGTTATTCAATAACCGACGTTATAAATGTTTTTAAAAAACTTATAACGTCGGTTATTGAATAACCGACGTGATAACTCATTTAAAAATTTACCCAGGCCCGTGGATTGTCATTCGCGAGTTTACCTTCGACAGTCGCGACTCGTCTCTCTCGCGCGTAAACCCGAATCAGCTAGTCCATTTCGTTGGTTTAGATTCGTTTTGCGATCATCGTTTCTCATATTTAATCTCCTCGGATCAATCATCTAAACTCACAGCACTCAGGTAATCCTCCCACTCGTTCGTTTTTTTCGCGGATAGTATATATATATATGTGTTGTGATTTTTTTGTTGAAACTAGCTAAGATTCTTCGATTGCGAACCCTTTTAACTCCTTTTGGCACCATAATCTTATTTATCATCCTTAGATCTATTAGTTCGACTTGCAATATTGACTAATTTTATGATTTCACTAATTTTTCATCGTTTTCTATAAATCCCCGAGAGGGTTGGGGCGTGTCCATTTGGATGGTTTGCCCTTTTACAATTTTTACTACTTTATTCACACACAACCATGGCATAGGATCATGTATTTGGGATCACATCACCATTTTCACCCCCTGCAAACAAAGTTTCACGAGGAGGACTCGCTAGATTTCCCCTCGGCATGTTAAAAATTTTAGATACCCTCTTTTCAGCAAGTAAAAAATTAACTAGTTATTTCTTCACTACTTATCCTAAACAAATAAAACCACCATTCTTTCTAGAACCTCTACTAGATCCATTGCATCCATCAACATACATATTTGGATCTAAAAGCATCCCTTAAGCCTTATGTTCGATGCTAACATCCTTTACTGATCTATAGAAAATATGATGGTCTGCTAAGCTCTCCATTTAAAAGTCAAACCCCACCAATTATTCATTCTCATCATGAGAAAATGGCACAACATCTGAATTTCTGATTCAATCTCTTGGGTCACTGAACAAACATTAACTACATCAAATCCACACATGGAATAGACAAACTAATGTCGAGTTCCTTCTCTATCTATTGAAACTCAGTTCTTCCTCCACACCTAAAAACATTCTTTGAATGGCCCAACTTCTTGTTATGGTAAATTTTCAGTGATTCCAGGGGGGTGGGAGGGCTATCAAGAGGGTTGGGGGGGGGTGTCCAGGGGGGTGTCCAAGGGGGTAGGGTGTGGGGGGTGGTGTCCAAGAGGGGTGGGGGGCTTTCCAGAGGGGTCGGGGGGTGTCCAAGGGGGTTTACAAGGGGGTGGGTGGGTGTGGGGGGCTGTCCAAGGGTGTGGGTGGGTGTTGGGGGGTGTCCAGGGGGGTGTCCAAGGGGGTAGGGGGTGGGGGTGGTGTTTAGGAGGGGTGGGGGGGTGCCCAGAGGGTTGGGGGTGTCCAGGGGCGTGTCCAAGAAGGTCGGGGGTGGGGGGTTGTGTCCAAGAGGGGTGGGGGTGCTTTCTAGAGGGGTCAGGGGCTGTCCAGAGGGGTCAGGGGGTGTCCAGGGTGGTGTCCAAGGGGATGGGTGGCTGTGGGGGGCTGTCCAAGGGGGTGGCGGCCTATCCAGAGGGGTCGGTGGGGTGTCCAGGTTGGTGTCCAAGGGGTTGGATGGGTGTGGGGGGCTGTCCAAGTGGGTGGCGGCCTCTCCAGAGGGTATTTGGGGTTGTCCAGGTGGGTGGGGGGGGGCTGTCCAGAGGGTTGGGGGATGTCCAGGGGGTGTCCAAGGGGGTAGGGGGTGGGGTGGTGTCCAGGAGGGGAGAGGGGCTGTCCAGAGGGGTCGGGGGGTGTCCAGGGGGGTTTACAAGGGGGTGGGTGGGTGTGGGGGGATGTCCAAGGGTGTGGGTGGGTGTTGGGGGGTGTCCAAGGGGGTGTCCAAGGGGGTAGGGGGTGGGGGTGGTGTTTAGGAGGGGTGGGGGGCTATCCAGAAGGTTGGGGGGTGTCCAGGGGGGTGTCCAAGCAGGTCGAGGGTGGGGGGTTGTGTCCAGGAGGGGTGGGGGTGATTTCTAGAGGGGTCGGGGGCTGTCCAGAGGGGTCGGGGGGTGTCCAGGGTGGTGTCCAAGGAGATGGGTGGGTGTGGGGGGCTGTCCAAGGGGGTGGCGGCCTGTCCAGAGGGGTCGGTGGGGTGTCCAGGGGGGTGCCCAAGGGGGTGGATGGGTGTGGGGGGCTGTCCAAGTGGGTGGCGGCCTCTCCAGAGGGTATTTGGGGTTGTCCGGGTGGGTGGGGGGCTGCCCAGAGGTTTGGGGGATGTCCAGGGGGTGTCCAAGGGGGTAGGGGGTGGGGGTGGGGGGCTGTCAAGAGGGGTCGGGGGATGTCCAGGGGGGTTTACAAGGGGGTGGGTGGGTGTGGGGGGCTGTCCAAGGGTGTGGGTGGGTGTTGGGGGGGTGTCCAGGGGGGTGTCCAAGGGGGTAGGGGGTGGGGGGAGGTGTTTAGGAGGGGTGGGGGGGGGGGCTGTCCAGAGGGTTGGGGTGTCCAGGGGGGTGTCCAAGCAGGTCGGGGGTGGGGGGTTGTTTCCAGGAGGGGTGGGGGTGCTTTCTAGAGGGGTCGGGGGCTGTCCAGAAGGGTCGGGGGTGTCCAGGGTGGTGTCCAAGGGGATGGGTGGGTGTGGGGGGCTGTCCAAGGGGGTGGCGGCCTGTCCAGAGGGGTCGGTGGGGTGTCCAGGGGGGTGTCCAAGGGGGTGGATGGGTGTGGGGGGCTGTCCAAGTGGGTGGAGCCCTCTCCAGAGGGTATTTGGGGTTGTCCGGGTGGGTGGGGGGCTGTCCAGAGGGTTGGGGGATGTCCAGGGGGGTGTCCAAGGGGGTAGGGGGGTGGTGTCCAGGAGGGGCGGGGGGCTGTCCAGAGGGGTCGGGGGGTGTCCAGGGGGGGTGTTATATCTTACTATATTTTGTTTAAAAAATAATATTCAAGCATATTTTTTTAAATACACATCGATTTGTTTTATATTTCCAAATTGTTTACATTCAAATTATGATTTTTTTTCATATAAACATATATTTGTCTTATCTAAAAAATATATATATTTTTGCTATTTGTTATAGGAAATAATGAGTCGAAGTTGGATTACGGCACATCGAATGAGAAATGAATATGAGGAAGGTGTTGATGCCTTTTTGGAATTTGCTAAACGAAATGTTCCATGTAGTGACATTTTTTTCTGTCCATGCCTAAAATGTCTGAATATGAAGAAGTTGAAAAGTAGAGAGATAAACGATCATCTGATTTGTCATGGTTTCAATCCGAGTTACAACCCTTGGATTTGGCATGGCGAAACTGGACAGAATGTCACTGATGATAATGAATCGCAAGATGGTAACTCCGATGGAATTGAAGAAATGATTCGCGATATTGTAGCAGAACATATTGAGATAGAACCGACAGTTGCACGTCTATATGGTGATGCCGAAAAACCATTATATCCTGGTTATACAGATTTTACGGTTTTGTCAGCGGTGTTAAGATTGATTAACCTGAAGGCGAAACATGGATGGAGTGACAGAAGTTTTACAGAGCTGCTACAATTGATGAAAGACATTCTTCCAAAAGATAACGATCTTCCAGGTTCACATTATAAGGCCAAAAAAATATTATGCCCGATGGGATTGGGATACAGGAAAATACATGAATGTCCAAATGACTGCATTATATATAGGAAGGAATATGAATTTCTGAAAGAGTGTCCTAAATGTGGGACATCACGGTATAAGGTGAAAGAAAAAGCACAAGCTGATGTAGAGATTACAAAGCTCCCTTCAAAGGTATTTTGGTATCTTTCTATAATTCCTCGTTTCAAACATTTATTTGCTAATTCACATGATGCAAAAAGGTTAAGATGGCATGCTGATGAGCGGGTATGTGATGGAAAAATACGTCATCCAGCTGATTGTCCACAATGGAAGAAAATTGATGCCCAGTACCCTATATTTGGAAATGAAATTAGAAATCTGAGACTAGGCTTGTGCACAGATGGAATGAATCCATACCGAACCCTCAGTAGCACACATAGTTCATGGCATGTTTTATTGGTAATTTACAACCTCTCTCCTGAAGTTTGTATGAAGCGCAAATATGTCATGTTGAGTATCATGATCTTTGGTCCAAAGCAACCCGGCAATGATATTGATGTATACTTGTCACCGCTGATTGATGATTTGAAACTGTTATGGGCTGATGGTATTAGGGTGTATGATTCTTATAAAATGGAATATTTTCAACTACATGCAGTGCTTCTATTCACTATAAATGACTTCCCAGCATATGGAAATTTGTCTGGATACAGTGTTAAAGGGCATAAAGCATGTCCAATTTGCGAACAACAGACGTCATATTGTCAATTTCATCATGGGAGGAAAACAGTGTACATGGGTCATCGAAAGTTTTTGCCTATGGATCACCCTTATAGAAGACTAAAAAAGGCATTTAATGGCTCACAAGAATTTGATACTGCTCCAAAACTTTTATCCCCAGATTAGTATTTTGAGAGGGTGAAAAACCTTGATGTGACATTGGGAAAGACACAGAAATCTGGTAATGATAGACATATTTGGAAGAAAAGGTCAATATTTTTTGAGCTACCATATTGGAGGTATCCTGAAGTCAAACATAATATTGATGTCATGCATGTGGAGAAGAATATCTGTGATTCTTTGATCGGAACATTGCTAGATATTAAAGGAAAGACAAAAGATGGGTTGAATGCAAGGTTAGACCTACTATCAATGGGAATACGTTTGGAGTTAGCTCCCACTCCATAGGAAGATGAACATTTCTTCCCCCGGCTTGTCATACATTATCGAAGAGTGAGAAAAGTATCTTCTGTCAGTGTCTTCATGATTCAAAGTGCCTCAAGTTTATTCTTCAAATGTAAAAAATTTTGTCTCATTGAATGACTTGAAGTTGATAGGTATGAAATCACATGATTTTCACGTCATGATGCAACAAATTCTACCAGTTGCACTGCGTGGAATATTGCCCATCCATGTCAGAAAGACTATAATGAGGTTGTGTTATTTTTTCAATTCAATTTGTAACAAGGCGATTGATGTGAATGCATTGAACATTTTGGAAAAGGATGTAATTTTTATACTTTGTCATTTGGAAATGTATTTTCCTCCAACTTTTATTGATATGATGGTGCATTTAATGATTCATATGGTTCGAGAAATAAAGCTTTGTGGACCTGTATATATTCGTTGGATGTATCCTTTTGAAAGGTATATGAAAATATTAATGGGATATGTTAAAAATCCATATCGACCTGAAGCCTCCATTATTGAAAAGTATATTTCTGAGGAGGTAGCAGAGTTTTGTAGGAGCTACTTGGCTACGGCGCAACACATAGGTTTGACTCCATCTCTCCATGAACGGGTTAATAATGAGGGAAAGGGGATTCGTGGCTTGAATGTCAAATCACTGTCAGCTGAACATATGAAGATGTTAGAATCATACATCTTGAATAACATAGCTGATGTTCAACCGTATATCACATTGCATATTAATGAGTTGAAACAATGTCATCCAAAGAAGAAAGAAATGTGGATTTTGAATGAGCACAACAAAACTTTTTTGCCATGGTTTAAAAAGACCTTGCTTGGTAGATCAGATGTATCAGAGACATTAAAATGGATAGTGGGTGGTCCATCTTTAAATGTGATAACATGGTCCGCTTATGACATTAATGGCTATACATTTCATACGAAAGCTCAGGACAACAGAAGTGCAGTTCAGAATAGTGGTGTATTGGTGTTTGCAAAAGCAATGCATTTTTCGAGTGCTAAGGACAGAAAACCAATTTCGGCATCAAGTGCATATTATGGAGTGATTGAAGTCATATGGGAGGCTGATTACATTAAAATTAAAGTTCATGTTTTTAACTGTCAATGGTTTATTGGTAACAACAGTGTCAGACATGATGAATTTGGAATGACACTTGTTAATCTGAATAGATTGGAAGACACAGCTGATTCTTTTATAATGGCAACACATGCCAAACAAATTTTCTATGTAGTAGATCAATCAGATATGCAGTGGGCTGTTGTTTTACAAGGGAAAAACAATATGTTGGTGAGGATGAATTTGATGAAGATGCTGATTTATGTGAGATCCCTACTTCCATGGAAAGATTAACAGAACATAATGATGAGTATGTTGAAGACATGGTTTGTATCATAAAGAACGATCACGACGAAGGAATTTGGGAAAACAATCCAACTGTACATTCCTAAAATTACAGGTAACACATGTTTATTTCTTGTTTACATTTAGTTTTTTCATATAATGTTAGATATTGTAAATTTTTTACTTATTAAAACATGTATCAAACCAAAATGATAAAACAATAAAAACCGTAAAGAGGAGAAGTCCTGGGCGCACCGGCTGGCTGGTGGTGGATCACCGGTTGGCCGGTGGTCCAGACAGAGAGAAAGGCTCTCTGTCTGGTCCACCGGCCGGCCGGTGGTGATCCAGAGGCTGGCCGGTGGTCCAGACAGAGCAAGGCTGTCTGGTCCACCGGCCGGCCGGTGGTGATCCAGCGGCCGGCCGGTGACACCAGGCAGTGGGCAAGTCTACTGCCTGGGTCCTCCTGCTGGCCAGTGAGCTCACACCGGCTGACCGGTGGACTCAGTGAGTCCACTTTTCAGCTTTCTTGGGCCAACTCCTTGGCAACCTTTTGCCTATCAACAAAAACACTTTAAAACAAGTTAGAACATAATAAGAGTGATTGTGATCATTAAAATCCAAGAGAGAGGGGTACAACAGACTGTGTTTACCATGTTTATCATTGTTTAACATGCTTACCATATTACCAATGTTTACTATTATGTAATTTAGTACACTTTTCTATTTTCTGATTAAGTAGTATTACAATATTTGAATTTGTATATTTGTGAAATAATGTTTGTTTTTTTGATTTGAAGGAAAATGATAGATCAATCAGTTGATCAGCCACATGATTTTGGAGATGAGAATATTGGTCATACATATGGGGAGGAACATTCACATGCTCCTATTATGAAAAAGAGTTCAAAGGTTGGTAAGCGTGGGTGCACACGTTTACCAAAATTATCACTTGCCCGTACGAAGGAGGAGAGGATAGTCGTGGAGTTTGATGATGATGATCTTCCTAGAGGTCCAAATGCTAATGATTTTAAGGGTTTTGTAGCAACTCAGGCTAAGAGCAATGTAAGCATTCTCTATGATGATTGGAGAAGTGTGGATAAGGCGACAATTTCTCAGCTGTGGGAGACCATTTTGGTAAGATCTTTTTCTATTGTTTGACTGTTCTTTAAATGTTTCTAGTAAATATAATATTTTTAACCTCTTTTTTATCATATGACATTTGATATTCATGACACTGGAGGAGTCAGGAAGAAATGATTATCGTTGGCTTCTAGGAGATGGAGGGATTTCAAATCAACCCTCTCATCTGATTTCATTTATGGTCATAGGAGTCGTGAGAATCCATGTCGTATATATACTTTTATAGATGAAGACACATGGAGAAATTTTTTTGAAAGTAGAAGAAAATAATCATTTTTGGTAAGGGCAATGTAAACTTTTATAATCTTTCTTATATAAATGATCTTATTATTGTTTTGTTAATGATTACATATTCTTAATTTACAGCAAACAAGGAAAGCTCATCAAGTGATCCAATCTAAAAATGTATACCCTCATAGTTTATCTCGGGGAGGGTATGCATTATTGGAAGAACAAATGATGGCAGAAAAATTTCAACAACTAAGAGCTGAGTCTTCAAGCTCTGGAGAGGTGGCCCCTCCATCCCCTCCATCTAGACATGAGAAATGGAAAAGAGCTCGGAAGGGCAAAAAAGGACAATATCTTTCGAAAGAATCGAGACTCGTAGTTGAGAGGATTGTAAGATATCTATTTTATTTATTTAAGTTTACTATTTTCGTCATGTATTTACAATCATTATATAAATGTTCAATTAATTATTACAGTACTCTCTTGAGGAGCAGAGTTCACAGGGGACATTTACACCATCTGGGAGGGAAGATATTTTATCTGTGGCATTGGGAAAGCCCGAACATCCTGGCCGTGTAATAAGATATCCGGCAGGTGTATCGGTAAGAAAAGTTTTGCCACGTTCCTCAACTTCTAACGTTGAGGGAGTTTATAAAAAAAATAGAATCCTTGGTGGCTGAAGTCCATAATATTAATGCGACAATGGAGGACAAGATTAGAGCATCGGTGCAGTTTATGTTTGCAGACTTGCAAAGACAATTTCAGGGTGCAGCTCCCACTCCACCTCTCCCAGTAGCTCCCACTCCCCCACCTCAGCCTGCAGACCCCATTTTTGATCCTCCTCCTCCGCCGCAGCTACCTACTTATTGTGAGTTCTATCTTGATGATCCTCAACATCATATAGTTGCATATGGGATGGTATATTGTATAGGAGATATAGTTCATCATCAACAGTTAGAGGTAGAGAATCAGAGGGTCACTGTACAGGATATTATAGATAGATCAGCTCGGATACCATTACCTACAGATGAGGTGACGACAGTTGGACATAGTATCGGCCATTTTTTACTTTGGCCATCCAGACTTCTTCGACTCATTACCATAGAGGTATGGATGTTATATCTTTTATTTTGTATTTTTAATAATGTTTTATCATTTGAAAACTAATATATTTTTCAATTTATTTTTACAGGAATACTTCAAAGGTAAAGAAATACTGTATAGACAACAACAAAGACAGATATCTATGACATCAGATGCAGATACTAGCAGTCTTGACAAATTGTCAAGATATTCAAATTTTTTGGCGGATCATTATGACTTTACAATGGAAGCTCATGTCTGTGGACGTGAACTAAGTGTGGGGATTATGAAAACTGATATCATGGAGTTTGTCACTGGAGATAAGTTGGGCATCAACGTGGTGCAAATTTTAATCATGTAAGTCTTAACAACTTTTCCTTGCGTTATATTTATTAAAAATGTATACTTATGTCTGCTTTGTATTAGGTATCTGTATAAAATTTGTGAGAGGAATGAGCTGACAGATGTATATGGATTCGTGGACCCACAATTGATTTCCCCTAAAGCATGTGCATTGGATGAGGAACAAAGAATGATTTATATTGCTGATAGATTTGAAAAGAATGTAATCACACAGTGTTGGATGATGCCTTTTTGTGAGAGGTATGAAACACATCCCTCTGAAAGAGTTAATTATCTTTTAACATAAAAAACCACTAACGTTAAATTTCCTTTTATCAGGGATCATTGGATGTTAGGGGTTTTTTCCCTAGGGAGAAAGCACTTTATTGGATATGCTCTCTCCATGATGATGTGCGAGAAAGTTTTAAGAATATATTGGAAACATAAGTTTCAATTTCACAATAGTTTTATACATTATAATGAATTTTAAATTTACCCCATTCGTATTATTTTCTAACAGGGCATGGGTCCACTTTCGAAAAAGCGCAAAGAAAAGGAATTTCAAGATCAAATATGTACATGCGAAGGTAAATATCCATTTATAATTTGTACATTTTGATTTATTACATAAAAATAATATATTGAATTTACACTCATTCAAACAAAAATGTCATGAGCAACAAGGCATCATCGAATGCAGATATTACATGTTAAGATTTATGTATGATATAATAACAACTGGGACAGTTATGAGTTTTGACCTGGTAAGATTTCCTCTTTCTCATAATATTTCAATTTGATTTATTCATTATACACGTTGACTACTATCCTTTTCCTTTGTAGCTTTTTGATGACCCTCAACCCTTTACTGCTGAAGATATCAAACACTTACAAGTGGAGTGGTCAAATTATTTTACAGGTTTGATTGACTTTTAGTTGTTTGAAATGTAAAATGTAATTTTGAATATTGTCAATGTAATTGTGTATTTCGTAGTCATTTAGGTTGGATTTAGTTTTTTTTTGAAGTTGACAGTGTATGTTTTGAATGTTATATAAGTGAATGTTTAATTTTTCTCTACTTATTGTTTTGGTCTACTGTTGATGGTTTTTTGGTCTGGATTTTGGTATGGGGGGAGAGGTTCCAAGGGGGTGGGTGGGTGTTTGGGGGGTGTCCAAGGGATATGGGAGGGGTGTCCAAGGTGTGTTTGGGGCTGTCCTAGGGGTCGAGGGGGGTGTAAATGAGGGTGGGGGTGTCCAAGGGGTGGGGGGTGTCCAAGGGATATGGGAGGGGTGTCCAAGGTGTGTTTGGGGCAGTCCAAGGGGTCGGATGGGTGTAAATGAGGGTGGGGGGGGGAAGTCCAAGGGGTGGGAGGGTGTCCAAGGGATATAGGAGGGGTGTCCAAGGGGTGTTTGGGGCTGTCCAAGGGGATGGGGGGGGGGGTTTCCAAGGGGTCGGGGGGGGGGGGGTTTCCAAGGGGTCGGGGGGGTGTCCAGGGGGTGGGGGGGCTGTCCAAGGGGTGGGGGTGTCCAAGGGGTGGGGGGTGTCCAAGGTATATGGGAGGGGTGTCCAAGGGGTGTTTGGGGATGTCCTAGTGTTCGGGGGGTGTAAATGAGGGTGGGGGGGTTGTCGAATGGGTGGGGGTGTCCAAGGGGTGGGGGGTGTCCAAGGGATATGGGAGTGGTGTCCAAGGTGTCTGGGAGTTCTGTCCAAGGGGCCGGATGGGTGTAAATGAGGTTGGGGGGCTGTCCAAGGGGTGGGGGTGTCCAAGGGGTGGGGGGTGTCCAAGGGATATGGGAGGGGTGTCCATGGGGTGTTTGGGGCTGTCCAAGGGCTCGGGGGGGTGTCCAGGGGTCGGGGGGTGGTGTCCAAGGGGTCTGGGAGGGCTGTCAAGGTGTGGGGGGGGGGGGGGGGGGGTGTCCAATGGGTGTTTGAGGCTGTACTAGGGGTCTTGGTGGTGTAAATGAGGGTGGGGGGCTGTCCAAGGGGTGGGGGTGTCCAAGGGGTGGGGGGTGTCCAAGGGATATGGGAGGGGTGTCCAATGGGTGTTTGAGGTTGTACTAGGGGTCATGGGGGTGTAAATGATGGTGGGGGGGGGGGGTTTCCAAGGGGTGGGGGTGTCCAAGGGTTGTGGTGGGGCTCCAATGTGGTGGGGGAGGGCTGGCCAGGTTGTTAGGTGGGTATAGATGAGGGTGGGGTTCAGTTGGGGCTTGGGGGAGGGCTGGCATGGTTATTTTTGTTGTTTGGTTTCTGGTTTCTTTTTGGTGAGAGAAGTGAAATTATTTTAAAAAAAATATCGCTTTCACGTCGGTTATTTTATAACCGACGTGGTAAATAAATCGGTAGGGGTTTATCACGTCGGTTTTTTCGAGAATCGACGTGATAAACCGTTCCCGGGCCTTTTATCACGTCGGTTCTTAATATAACCGACGTGCTAAAAGGCCTGGGAATCGATTTACCACATCGGTTATTGGATAACCGACGTGCTAAAACATTTCCCAGGCCTTTCTATCACGTCGGTTATTTAAGAAACCGACGTGATAATAGGCCCGAGGAAGGGTTAATCACGTCGGTTATGTCATAACCGACGTGATAAACGATATCCCAGGCGTTTTATTACGTCGGTTTAGAAATAACCGACGAGATAACCCCCCCCCCCCACATATTTATCACGTCGTTTATTATATAATCGACGTGCTAAACCCCCCAACCCAAGGTTTATCACGGCGGTTATATAATAACCGCCATTATAAATCCCCATCCCCCATCATTTTTCACGTCCGTTATTAATTAACCGACGTGATAAACACCGTGATGTTAGGGATGTTACGTCGGGTTTTAAATAACCAATGTAAAAAACGTTATTTATAACGTCATCCGTATTAACGTCGCCTAATAACCGACGTAAATAATGAAAAATAACCGACGTAAAAAATGTTTTCTGCACTAGTGTATCCACACAAAAATCACGACTTGACATATCTTACATAGTATAATTCTTCAAAACCTAGGGAAATTGAAAAATAATAATGTGCAATATCATATGCTCATTAAGGGTAAACATTGGAGATTTCATTGGGTGGAAATATATAAGTATATTACATACATAATTTTATGAGATCTTAATCACAGTTCATTAGTATTATATAAGGGAATTCATAACCATGAAAACATGGATTATAATAGATGAGAAATGGAAGAATACAACAACCCAATATAAGAGTCATATACATCAACAACAATGAACATTTTGAAATCAATCCTACTGAAATCAACCATTAATACTCATAGAATATATTGTTTAATTGTTTTACTATCATGTAGCATCATAATTTTATAACGGAGTCATTTAAACATGATAATTCTAACAATATATTAACAATAAAATTAATCAACTTAATTATATAATCTCTTAGGGGTTAATAACATTCAAGTAGATCGATCTTCTCTCAATAATTATATCGACCCAATTCACTCAATTATATTACCAATTCACTACTGAGCTATATTAATCTATCCTTTCATCATGAGATATATTTGGAACACCCTTCAACATCAATAATGGATATGAACCACAACATGAATAAAGTACATATATCAATCATGCCATCCTGAAACTAAAATTAACAATCTATCACCTTCAAAACATATTTAATTGGTAAAAAAAATAGTTTTTATGATGATTATATCATAACTTAATGATCCCATAATAAACTAATAGTTTTGAAAGAATAATACATAAAATATCATCATCATAAGATATCTAGAGAATGAAGATACATGGTACCACATATCATATCCCCAATAAAGTATACAAATTAATATATATATATATATATATATATATATACGGATGAAAAATACCACCAACTGGAAGTTTAATGAATTATTTGAAAATATATAAAATATCATTTTTATAGTATACATAAAAAATAAATTCCCCTAAAATTGAACCAAATATTTTACTTGAAAATATCCTAGGAAACCTATAAGGAATTCTTCAAAACTCATTATTTTCTTGATGGAGAGAAAATCCATTCATGTTGTTTGTGTTAAAAATATCAAAATATCCTTCCACATAATTTTTGGAATTGAAAATTGATTCATACACAAAATAGTAGAGATTATTCTTTTTTGTATTTAAAGTTAATGTCAGTAAAAAAATATTTTAAAGAAATTATATAGAGATAAAAGCATCTGAATTTTTTTAAAGAACATTGTCCTGGATGAACACGTTATTTGACTATAGATTGAATGAGGAAATATTTAAAGAAAACATTTTTAAATATTTTTAAAAATTGATGTGAGGAAGTGGAACTAATACATTAAAACTATAATACCCAATATTGGTGATTTGATTTATTTTATACTATTAATGGGTACTAAAAAAATTTAAGAAATATTTGAATATATTTTTGATGAATAATTTCTGAAAATATATAAAATATATAATAATAACCAAAATATATTAATTAATTAAAATAATATTGTCGATGATGATGATGGTGACGAAAGAGAGAACGGGTGTTCACCCCAGTGAACTCCCTTGTCACTCAGCCCCTTGGGTAAACCCCTCTTTTGAACTCATCTATCCTCTACCATGTATCTAATTTCCACAAGTTATTCACATGATTTTGAGTCTAGTTGTCCTAGGTGTGGGTTGCACATCCTTATCATCCATTATATCTCTTCATTCTTGGTATTCCCCCATACCTGCATGTTACAACCTGTGGGATGAACATTAAGGGTGGTTCGATTATGATTTGGGTATGGGAAGGGTTCTAAAAATATAACTCTTAGTTGTTTAGAGTTTCTAGGAACTTCCCTTTATTATTAGTCATTTCTCCATTGAATACATCAATATTATGACCCCTGGAAATATGATTCCCTAATTGATAGGTAACTTTTCCGCATACTCTAATGATTTATTTTAGAATTGTAGATTTATTGTGATTTTAAAATTATGTTATGGTCTTCTAAATATAGGATTATATATTTTGGTAGAATATAAAATGTGAAATTAAGGTTCTATCATTAATTTCCTATAAAGAAAACGGTTATCACATTTTAATGTATTTTTCTAGTATTGAGTCATAAAAATAGATTATATTTTTAATTATATAGGTTTCCCTTTAATAATATTATGGGATTTTTAAATGTTCTCTTTTATTTTATATTTGGATTTTTAATGTATTTCATGGATATTATTCGGTTGATCATGTATTAAAACATGATGGTTAATCATCTTAATGAATTTTATTTTTTGAATATTTTAAATTAATATTTTTTTAAATATTTCATCCCTGTTTTCATATTTTCTTTTAAAAGTTAGAGTTTTGGTAGGAAAATACATTGAATACATAAATATATATTATTATAGGTATTTGTGTATAGATGTACACACGCCAAATGAACTTTTTTTCAAATACATTTAAGGTGAAAGTGAAAACCCTCACATTTAAAGCAGATCATGTAGAAAAAAAGACAACTGACATATTAAAGACAAGTCTAAGATAGTTGGAATCACATTCCCTAAAAAATTTCCAAGGAAAGAAACATACCTGGGTATCTAGATTATTCTATATGATATATTTATAATGATACCCTATATAGTCATATTCTTTCATTTACTCTTCTTTACTAATATTCCCCATGTTGAAGCCTCTAACCAATATGTGATATTGCTTGTCAGTCCACTCACACTACTCCCTAGAAGAATATACATGGAGCAATCTTCCTATAATTTGTTCAAGATCTTCCTTCATCACCTTAATCATCAGAACGACCTGCACCATTTATTCACTAGAGTGCATGTGTAGATCCATGTTATGTTCTAGACCCGTAACCTTCTGTATCTGTGTGCGGTTGGGATTTCCTACCTCACACCATTGTCCTGGTAGGAGAACATCCTCTTTCACCATCATCTCCCCCTCTAATTGCAGATATATCTCCCCTTGCTGATCTTCCAACATCTTGTCGGAATCCCTATTAGAGGTCTCCAAAGAATCTGTGGGACCTTCGACCTTTGAGTCCTCATTGTCGTGCTCTTGAGACCTGATGACTCCATCTTGCTGAACCCCCTTTCCTTCCACTATGAGGAAATCATGTTCCTTGGGTTTGCCACCTTTTTTGGCTGACCGAGTCTCCATCGGTCTAGGAAGATATGAGTAGTCTTTTCACCCCTTTGGATTCAACTTCTCAGAAATAGTGCAACTCCCTAGGTCCTTGTTTTCCATATTTTCATTCTTCCTTCTTGGACTGTGCATGCCTCTATCGACCCCATCTATAACATTATCACTTTAGGTTTGGCCATCTTTATCAGACTCGGTAGAACAAATATAGTTTCATTAAATCCCTCCTTCATTACTAAAACAATCAAATACGTTTTTTATGTTGACACTAGCCAATGTTCTCCTTGTATTAATTTGGCTTCTTACATCATGTGATGTCTGCTCACAGACATGTCCATCCATAGACACATTCCCGCTATTCGGTTGGATCACCCTTTTATAGGAGAATCTTGGAATGTGTTCATTGTTTATGAAAGAATATATACAATTATCTATATATTTATATATTCACGGAAATTAAGGGGATTTAGATTTAAAGGGTCCCATCTCATGAGTGAAAATTTAATCGATTTTATTTTTATAATTGATTTAAATGGTATAAATTGTATTAAAGTGGGTCTAAAGACTCATCCAACAAAATATTATTTACCAAGAAGGATCATTTGGCATTTTAAATGTTTGTAATTCCACTTATGTATGTAAAGCCTAATATTAATGTTGTAAAAAAGACTCATCCATTCCAATTTGGTTTTTTAAGAAGTAAATGTAGGAACATTAAATGTTTCAAAAGTATCTTTGGTATATGAAACCCTTTATATCCCCATGTCCTTTTTATTTCCCTATATTACCCCTTTACGGGACATGCATGCTTATAAATTATTGAATGATGTATAAAAGGGTTATTTACTATGAGGATGAAGTTATTTTTACAAATTTATGGATGTGTATAGATTAATGTAGGTTACAAGCAATCAATTATTATGTAACTATATATCTAGATTGATTTGTCAACATTGATTGTATGGTTGTGGACGTGGTGTAATTATGGAGTGGTTTTATTTGACTAGATAGCTATATGGGGATACCAAGTCAAGATAAGATTATATTAATGTTAATGTTAATTTTTCTATTAGTTTAAATAAAGTTTCATTCGCACATAGGGGATAACCCAAGAAATGTTCTCTTTGATTGGTGGATATTGTATGAGACCCATCTATTACGCATGATTATTCATCTATTGGATTTGATTATATATTAATCCATTACCACCATACCATTTTTTATTGTATAAATTATGATAACTTTAAGGGTAAGTGTGAACTAACAATGATCCTAAATAAGGCCAGGAAAGGAACCCAGTCCTGGACCAGACCCTCCCAAAAACAACAACAATAATCCATGAACAAGCCAGTAAGGGAACCCTATATATGACCGACCCACCCAAAAAACACACTAAATTTTTTTACAATGTCGACTGTTACGCTGCCCTGAACTACCTCAAGTCATCCATTGGGTCACAAATCACATAAAATTGCATTGGACTAGACACTACTATCCCCTGCCTTTGCCTTATAACATCATCAGACATCTAGTCTCTACCCAACAAACCACAACATCGATGGTCTTCATGACCTGAACACCACCATGACAGAGGTCAATGAATCGATACAACTAGATCCGCACAAGAAAACACCAAACATAACTAGATCTGCACCGATGGAAATATCTACATCGGTGCATAGACAATCATGAAAAAAACCACACCATTAGAACCAGAACAAACGTAGCAAAAACCTCATCCTCGGAACCTGGAACCAAACATGAAAAGGACTAAATCGATATATAAACATGCATGAGGACATAATCGACACTGATATATTTTGTGGAAGCTACATGCGACCTCATAATAACCTGTATTGAGGACAATGGCCATCCTGAACCAAACACGAAAATAGAAGAACAAGCCACAAGGGTTGGGGAGAAACTAGAAGGGAAACACTGTTGGGATTGAGCATTCCTAATGTTGCCTTCTGCGACCTCATATTGATATGGGAGGAAGGAGACGGCCCAAAAATGTTTCCAGACCCACAAACACATCTGTCCGATTTCCCAATGATGACTACAGAGCATAGTAAGATCCAATCTACAGGACACATAGTGTATGTGGGGAATTCGAAAGGTGAATTGATAGAAAATGCCACTGAGTGTAAGAGGAGGTGGATGAGAAGGTTTGAACTATTAATAGTGACACAAGATACCCTATACAAGATCTCTCGTGCATAACACCCCTTACAGGGCCATCAATTAGTTATTGATCCATTACATTTCTTACTTTTTTCTGATTTTTTAGTTTTGGTTATTGTGTACTAATATTATCTATCCACTATTTTCCATATTAATTCATTTAAATTCCTTTTCATGTTATTTTTAGAAAATTTCAAAAATAAAGGCTTCCATCCTAGACTTGCAAACGTGATGAACAATATTTATTTTGGTTGAAAAATATCCTAGTCTAAAAAACATTTCCATAGCTATTATTTTAATTTAAGAAGAAGATGGAAAATTATTTTTAAATTAAATTTAAAACTATAATGAAATGTATTTAAAATTAATTGTTATTCATGTGGAATGGCGGGTGGTGGACTATTAAGTTCATACGTCCGGACGCCAATATTATACATTAGTTATATTTTTAGTAGTATATTTCTACCAACATTGATGTATTAAATTATTTTGGATTTTAGGTTTTTTATTTCATCTCATCTATCCAAAATACAACATTACCAAATTTTGAAGACATTCCTTACTTTCATTGATTACCTATGATGTAGCCATCTTAATGATTTTATTATTTCATTCCATTTTTTATCAATGGTAAGACTTATTTATTTTGATATCATGTGATTCAAGTGTTGTAGAATGAGATGGGGCTTGGGGGAGAGTTGAGTTATGCTTGCTAGATGAGGTATTTGGGATGATGAGTGGGAGATTAGTTTAAATATATTTATATATATTCTTTTTTTCAATTATTTTATTTATTTTATGATTTATTTCTAGCATGAATGTATGACCTATGGATTTGAATGTATTATTTACAAATATTATACTTATGTTAATCTAATTTAATTATTAAATCATTATAAATATAGATAAACTAGACTCATTGGCCCTAGTCTCTAGATAGTGGGGATTGATTACTCCACTCATTTAAATGGTAGGTCTGTTCAAGTTGGGGTATATTTTGATGTTGAGGCTATGTTTTAATAAATATTATCAAATCCAATATTTTAATGTAAATAATGAAAATTTGAGATTAATAACTTAAATAATCTTATGGTATGTTTGGAAGGATATTCTTTCAAAATAATTTCTCAAATAAACCTCATGTTTCTAGGGTATTATGAGGTCTGGATTTTTGTGTTGTTTTGTTATTGATATTTGACATATGGTGTTTTTTGGTCTTTTTAACATAGAGTGTTCTCGGGAAAATATTATTTAGTATCTGAATTGAAATAAAAAAAATTTCATGTATGTGAGTTTGGATTGAATAGCCTAAATATCTATCTAGAAACCAAACACATGATTTTAGATCCATATCTATAACACTTACATGAATGGAACATATCCCATCATTATGTTACCATATTGTAAATGATTAAACATTATTGTTTTCACTATTTCAAAACAATATTTCATGGTTTTATTTGGGTGGAAATAAACATGGGAATGAAAATAGGTTGTCCATGGAATATATTGATGCAATCATATATTATTTTGATGATTTATTGAAAATATCAATTTAAAATTGAGGAAAAACAATACAAATTATGTTTTATGAATATATTTTAACTGTAATTAGATTACTACTTGATCTATATGGCTTATTGTTTTACCAATTAATTAATTTATTAAATGTGATGAAATAATTATACTACATATGGTATTTATTAGAGAAACCTGGCCCAATAAGCCCCGAAGAAGATGTAATGAAACCATTACATTGGCATAGGATACAAGTTAATCATGTCCCAATGGACGGAAAAGATTAGTATTCTTGGTTTTCTAGATAAACACATTCGAAAAGAGAACAAAAATTACAATATAATTTCTTTCTTCCAAGGATAACCTAAATGATAAATACTATATTCCATTTATAATATCCTTTCATAACATCCTCATTATATTTCATGAGTTTGGGGAATGGAATCATAATAAGGTCGAGATCAATTTCTCCATAATGGTCATGTAAATCAAATGTGAAAATTAATCAATGAAAATAATTATGGTTGGGTAAATAATAAATAACACATTCTATATAGTAAATAATACAGAAGAATGTGTGTAAAAAATGTCAAGTAAAATAAATGTGAACACATTCCATTGAATCAATAAACTAAAAATAAATTTCATCCATAGATATCTTGACAAAAATTTTCATGGATGAAAATGATAAAAGAAATGAAAAAGGAAAATATATATTATTATACAACATGTTTCATTGGTAATTGGTACCTTTAACATAAATATATATTGTATATATAGTTTAAACTAGTCTAATTTGGAAAAATTATTTATCTCACGAGACTATTTGTCCATCAAGCGGATTAAATTAACTAGTCCCCAACCTATATCATACTATTCTATTCATCTTTGAAACATAATAAATGTTTATTTTTCCAACATAATTTTACCGCAATACTACCAATGCAATGAGGGGCTATCTATTACCATGCCCCAACCATTGAGATTTTTTTAAATGGCCCCCATCTTGTGTCTTATTTTTTCAATGAAATCCCCATATCAAATTAGAAAAATAAATAATAAGAAGTGTCAAATATATGTATTGAATAGATGATATAGATTTTTAAATATTTTCCTAATTAATAAAACAATGTTCAATGAGTACAACATAAAATAAATGGTATACAGCTTATGAAATAATCATATAAATGAAAAATTATATGGATACATTAGGGAAATTCATTGTGAAATGATCATAGTGAATGAATATTCCAGGGAGATTAAAAGTGATCAAGTGAATGTGAATAATATTCCTAGAAAAATCATTCATATACCATCAATATGACGATTAATTATGGTCTCAATACAACATATACCATGTGGAGTAGAAATAATTTTTTTCAATGATGAATATAATTACTATAAAATATTTTAAAAAAAAATTCTTTCAGAAAAAATTCTTTTATTTTAAAACTCCTTTTAGAAAAATTATTTGAAAAAAAATTATGAAAAAAAATTCAATAAAAAGTTACCTTTTAAATTTGAAAATTATTTTTCAATGAAATGATTGTGTATAAATCTATACATGTTGTATGATGTAAAAACATTCATTTGGAAAAGTAAAAATCATTGAAAATTTATTTGTTTTAAAGAGACAAAAATATTCATTTGAAAACACTATTAAAATAAAAAATGGAAAAAATATGTTAAATAAATTATTTTTTATGTTTTGAAATCATTTTAACAATATATGGATTTTAGAAGAAAATATTTTATCAAATTAATGAGAGAAATAAATCTAGGATTTCATAAAAACATTATCAAAAAACATTATCAAAAAGCTTTTTTCTACCAAAGATTGAAAAAATTGAACTAATAACTGGGAAAAGTAATAAATAACAATTATAAAAAAATAAAGGTTCTATTATAAAATTTATAATGTTATATCCTTTAATGGAATTGAATTATCTTTAATATTATTTTTTTAGGAAAATAGACTTTAAACATTTGGAGGTGTCCAATAATACATTGAAATATTTTAAATCAAAAGCCTCATGAAGGAATAAAATTAAATGAAAATTAAAAATTCCATGAAATATAAAAGTAATAATGATATTATATATCAAATTTAGAATTAGAAACAATACAAATAAATTTAAGTGATGAATATGACATTTATCTCAAAGATGTAGAAAGTGAGATGAAAATCCACATGGTTTTGTTCATTTTTGGTGGGTTGTTGTCATTTTAAATTTTATATAATGGTTTATATAATGTCACTACCTAATAAAATAAACATGGTAATATTTATAATGTAATATATTAACTTATTATAATATCTTATTACACAGTTGTTAGAAAACATTCCTTATTTTCACTATTTTGGAGGTTAATTGCCCAGTTCTAAAGTATGTTTTAACTTATTACATGTTGTTCTTCAAAATTAGGTCACAGTTTCATCATAAACATAATATAAAAAATGGTTTAATTTTCATATATAAAAATTTTATATTTATTTATAATAATATATAGTATTTGGAGACAAAAAAGAAATAAACCACTAATGGAGATAATAGGTCGTAGGTACTCATGAATGCCACTTTCATTTCATGGTAATTTTAAAAGAATAAATAGTTTATTAAATATATTTATAATATAATTAAATTATGTTATATATGTTATATATGTTATATAGTTTTATGAAAAAGATGTTTTATACATTTTAGATGTATTTTTAAGCAATCACATCGCTTTGAGGGGGTAGTAGTCTACACATCTACAAATGATGACACCAAATTTTCAAAAAATGGAATGAATAAGGGAATAAATTATAAAATAATTAAAGATGAATACAGAAATAAAAATTATCAAATATACCATATATAAACAAAAATATAATCATAATTCCCTACCAAGAATTGTGATTAATGAGAAATGAACAGTCACGATTTCATGAGGCGGCAGTTCACCGAACACATAAACAGTATCTTCATTACCAAATAAGATGAAGTGTTTGTAAGGGTAGGTATAACCCATATAAGAAAAAATCCTTGCATATTGAGTATAATTTTTTAGTTATATATCACAGAATAAGGATAATTGAGTAAGATCATAGTATAATTAAAACTAAAGATCTTTAGAATAGATGTGTCCTATACTCAGGGTAACTACTTTTGGTTTGCAACATAGGGCTTCCTTGGTTATTTTCATAATTATATTATTCTAGAATGAGGGTTGGAATTTTTAGGATCAATTTAGGGATATAATTTTCTAACCAAACTGTCTTGATATGTGTGAGGATGTGGGAGGAGACGAGGACATTTTATAGTGTAGGAGGTGTAGAACTCTTGAAAATCATGGAAAAGGAATTCCACCCACGGTTTTCTAATTTTATGTGAATCCAAATATGGTCCAAGTTTTATAAAATGGGAGATATGGTCAAAATATCACAATATAATAGATTATAGACTCGTTTCTATGTCATTTGGGTCCTTAAGATTTAGGTTTAGTAACTTATTACGCTAATTTTTCTTTTAATTATTGTAATTAATTCTAATCACTTTTAGTAATCTCATTTTTGAAATCATGTTTTACCTTTTATGAAATAATAAATTATTATGATTATAAATATTTAGTCCCTTTTTCCAAATTCCAATAATTTAATTGGAAGAAATTTATTGATAGATAATCATTTAGACAAGACGGCAATGCACGATATTTATGTTGAAATGTTAAAACTTTTTATATGTTTTTATATTCAATTTAAAATTGAAATTGATTACAATTATATAAATTGGATTAACTTATAAAAAATTATCTAATTCAATATAAAAAAATATTTCATATATAATTTATCTTTAGAATAAAATTATATTGAATAGTTGTTTTGAATTAAAATTCAGTATTTTTCATTATTAATTAAAAAATGAAACAACAAGGAAAAATACCCAAAATTAAAAATATCATAATTTTTATGTATCTATATAAAATATTATATTTTTATTGTCTTATGTAGTCCATAACTGTGACAAAAATTGGATTTAAAATGGGTTCTCAATTGAAAGACGGTAAATCTATTTTTATAAAAATTTAGTTTTTATATGTAATATATGGTTAGTTATTTTCTAATGTATATAAAATATATTAGAAGAATATAAAACATATATAATTTTATATATAATCTATATTTTATATTAATAAAACTCAATAATTTTAAATAATTAAATTATTACAATTAAAAATCATTGTTGGCATAAATATAGTTTTCCATAAAAACATTCCATTTGCATTCAATTATTTCATATGTTAATTTCTAATTTATTTGTAATGAATGTGTTGAGACCCAGGATTTACGTAATTGGAAATTACATTAATTTTTCAGAATAATTAATAAATTAAACAAATAGACTCCCAATTACAATATTTTCATAGTGCCCTTAAAAACTCAGATCACATTCTTCTAACTTGGTGAATGATCTTCAACTTCTCCCATAAATAATTTCCCCATTAGTTTTACTACATAATACCATTATTTATATCCTAGTTAAAAGAAAACATAAAAAGGATGAGCTAAAATTCTATGTAATTGTAAACAATGAGAACATAAAAAAAAACCTTAAATATTTGAATTTAAAAACATTAACATAAAGTTTAAAAAACAAATTATTGAGTTAGGAAATAAATCTTGGTAGTTCGTAAGGAATAAATGATAAATGAAAATAACCATAATAAAATAGTATATAAATAACACATGAAATTGCAGAAAACAAATAATCACATAATATGATTTCCATTTTTTCCATGGAATTGTTTCGAACACCATCATAGTGGAAAAATTCTTTTACAATATCAGGATTATTTTTCATTCTAGTCATGCTTTAATAATCCATATTTACTAATCATTTTATCCATGTTTGTCTCATGAGATATAAATATTTAACCAATGCATTTGATGAAGATATTGGTCCCACCCAACTCATAATGAAATCATTCTTACATGCTACAAAAAAATAGAAGTCAGTCATTATTATATAACCCATGAAATAAAATGGGCTTCTTTAACATCATTCCATCATAACATAATCCATATAAAATATCATTCCATAATTACAAAAATAAAATCATACTATTAATATGTATATAATGACAAACCTATTTAAATAGCATCATCTAAGATGGAAAATATTTTTAAGAAAAAACATGATTTTAATTATTAAGGAAAATATCCTTTCTTCTTCAAAAAAATTTTATTTCCATAAATTCCATTTAAATTTTAAATGAAAAAAAATTATTTGAAAATAAACTTGAAATATTTTAGTAGAATTTTGATTGGAATTGTGTCAAGAAACTGTTAAAATCTATAATGTCGTATATGTTAAAAAATATTTTTCTCATACTTTTTTCAAAAAAGTCAAAAAGTAACTCCTATGGTAAATGAATGAAATATTCCTTCAAAACCATGTAGTAAAAGTGAACAATTTAAAAAAATTAATTAAAATATACATATAACAATAGTAAAAAATTTATGCTTTTTTTTAAAACAAGGACATGGATGATAAATATACCCCCAGTAATTACTTACGTACAAACAATCTCTGATAAAAATGAGATGGAAAAATTTTCCATTACCATAGGTATGCTATTCTTCGTATGTATCAGAACCTCCTATATAAAAATATAAATAATGTTACTGATTAATTCAATAATTATAATCATTTTTTATGATAACATTTATGATCATGTTTTTATACGTTTGTGAAAAACATTTCATTGTTACTCGTTATTTGGGGTATTAATTGCATTATGCTCTCATGCATGTTTTGTTTGATAAATACTTATTACTAGTTTTATATTATAGTTATATCATTTAAAGAATGGTAATAGTATAATATATATCATATTTATTCATTAAATTCATTTATATAATCATTCTTTAATGAAGATTATTTAGAACAAATCACATCGCACCATAGAGACAGTAAACTATACATACGTACGAGCAACGATATTGTTCCCAATATTGATGAATGGTATTGAAGTGGATCATGTATCTAATCTTATAATCAATATAATTTTATGTTAATCATATATACATTTATTAATTCCATAATTATACCCATCCATAGAAGGTGTTGGTGAAAAACAGATTACAACATGACATGGAGATAGTAAGCCGAACGTACATATGTGTTGTAATTTCATTTTTCATATTATGGGTAGAAGGTTGACTATGTATGTTTTATAATCATAATATCCTATCACTATATAATTACTACTGGAGTTATTACATCATAAGAAAAAAACTCATGAGGTGGAAGCAGAAAAAGAAAGATGTTTGCAAAATTGGTAAATGATATTAACTCTTCTTTGACTAGCCTGCGCTAAATCTCTACTTAGAGCACTAGAGTTGGTCATTTATGAATACAAGGACCTATAAAATGTTTCTAAAGTGGAAGTGACCTTTTATAATTTTATCTTATATAATGTTACATAAAATAAGTAAGATGAATTATAATGTTCAATAAAATTCAAAATGTTGTAAATAAAAATCATAACATCTAGTTTATAACCCATTAAATAATAATATTTTAATAATATATCATTGTTTAGTGAATCTCGGTCTGGTTTACAATGCAAGCTATCAAGGAAGGTCTCTCTTGTGTGTAACAAAAGCCAAGTTAGTAATGCGTGTAGTGAAATCATACTTTGGTGTTCTGTATTTTATAATATAATCATAGTTCATTTATACATTTAAAAAAAATCAATACTCGGTGTTCAATGAAAAAAAATTCTATCAAAAGAACTTGAAATTTTGTGTAACACAATCCAACAATAGTGTTGTGTATACTGTAAGAAAATATGGTGTTGCGTATAGAGAAAGATAATCTTGGTGTGGTGTACAACACAATATATCAATGAAATTAAAAAGAATCTATCTCAAATAATCATAGGGTTTTACATAATGATTTCATGTTAAATTTGTGAAAAAATATATTTTCATCAGTTTGATAATCCTTTTAAAACATATTAATTTAATGGTTATGTTATATCATATTTTTTTTGAATTACAATGTTTTAACAATCTATTATTGTTTGGTAAAACTCGGTCTTTCATGTAACACAAACCATTGAATAAATTTTGTATTGTGTGTAATATACGCTAACTCAATGCCACCTGCATTGAAGTTTATAAATTATTTTATTTATTTAAAATAGATAATATATTTTAAATTCATGGGATATTATATTCACTTATGTGTTTTGTGTTGCATGTACTACACACTATCGAATATAATGTTCTTAAATTATATTTTTGGGGTATTACATTCTCCTCAAAATAATTAAATTTCATCCCCACAATTTAAACATAATGTTGGTGATATATATTTTTATATTTTTTTATTTGAAATCCTACATTATGATAAGGGTTCATAAAAAATCTTCCAAAAAATTGAGACTGGTATTTTCAATGGTCACATGTAGTGACATATAACTAGGTCTTTATGTATGTGATCATTAGTGAAAAGTGTAGATATATACATTAAATAAAAACACAGTTTTTAATGGGAGTGATTGAGGTTATTAATAAAAAGCATTGAAATATATATTGAACGTTGAGGGCCCAAAATCCATAAATATTAATTGATTTAGAATACCATCACTTTAATGAAATTAAGGTATTATGAAAATTTTTTATAATCATTTTATTAGTATTGAGTAATTATTTTACTTCATAAAAATATAAAGAAATACAGTTAATTAACATTCTTCTATCAATAAATGTTTCATCAATTTTATGTTCTATGATCAATTTATAATTCAACTCATACATCAAGAAATTTATATCCAAAAAAGTAACTTTGTTTTCTGATGAAATAAAATACACTTTTAATAGATCCAAATGGCTATAATTAACGTGAAATGTATTTTCATTTGTCTCTAACTAATCATCAAATATATTATTGTTCCAACATTAATCTATCGTAAAAAGTTATACTACCTATTCTTCATTAATAGTTTTTCATAAATATTATCAACTGAAAACAATGAGATATTAAATAAGACATTGTTAGGTCAGTGGTACGAGTTAAACCAATATCATACTTCTATTGGGGGTTCAAGCCCTGCAGCCTTGTTGCATTTGAAGTGATGTCACTGGGAATACATGTTTTTATTTTCAAAAACAAAATTTATAGAAATTATAATATAAATATAATTTACATCCCTGAAATATGGTTAATCACTAAATATCCTTTTAACAAATGTTTTAAATAAATACCCAATACGTAATTATTACACCCATTATATGTCCACATCGGTCCTTCCTTTGTGTAAATATTTTCATAGGTCATTTATTTTCACCATCAGTTCAAATCATTAATTTTTTTTAAATAAAATGTGAATTATTGTAATTTTATTACCCCTTTAGTATCCAACTAGGTTCGCAGTAAGGCATGTTATCGGGTACGAGGTTTTGTCGAGTCAGGCCCAACACACCTTGTTGGATATGTTACTCCCAGGTGAATTTGGTCAAGAAACATCTCCACTTTTAAAATATTTTCAGGGATGCATTTTTAGGAAGACCCACCAAATTTCTACCTTACATATATTTTAGGATGTTCTTCTATACATATCAAAAATTTATACCTTGGGTTATGGTCTCTAATATATCTTTTCTTAAATATTGATACAAAGATTACTACAAAGATTTTCATGATAACAACTCTAGATACCAAAAAATAGAATCCCTAGATCTAGTGTCATCATACCATTACATTGGAATAAGTTACAATTAAATCACCTCACAAAGGAATTAATAGTTTAGTAGTTTTGGTAAATAATATATATACCCATGAAGTGAATAAACAAATAATAACAATTGATTTCCCTTGAGGTTATATTTCAGCATAAAAACATTAATTCATCTTGAATATTCATATATTAATTTCTGAGTATACTTATTGAGTTACTTTGGAATAGAATCTTAATAAGGGTGGTCTCAAATTATTATTAAGGTTAAAGTTCTACATAAGCAACAATGAATCAATGAGAACAATTATGGAAGGGTAAGTGACTAAGAACACATTCCATGTAATCAATAAATGAACTGAATGTGAGTAAATAACATGGAATAGTAAATAAGTGAGAATACATGCCATTAAATCAATAATAATGGAATGAATCTCGCCATATTTTTTTCCAAAATCTCACAGAAAAAAAAATAACTTAAATGAATAAAATAAATTATAAATTGTCGGATTCTTATTTCATACGTACATGGTACAATTTAAATCAAGACATATTTTTATGAAAAGTAACGAGTCCCTAACGAGTCCCTAATCTACGTCATTTCTAGACATATTACCGGTATATGTCATTTATGGTTCATATTTATTGTCCCTAATCATGACATATTTTAATAGATTGTCGGATTCTTATTTCATATTTTTATGGTTAATCTTTTGAGATTACTGATGCATCAAGTGGAATGAATTAACGAGTCCCTAATCTACGTCAAACCGGTAAATTGTTCATAGAACCAAATGCAAAGGTTTTGTCACCAAATAATCCACCCCATTAATCTATCTATGCAACAAGGGGATATCTGTTACTAGGACTCACCAATAAATATTTCCATAAATGTTCTGTAACTCGGGTCTAATTTTTCCAAATTAATCATCATATCTACTAATAAAAATAAATAATAGATCTTATCAAATATTAGCATTGAAAATAAGATAAATTGTTATCAATATTTACCCATATAATTAAGTAAACTTCAAAGTGAATTCCATGTAAAAAATGGTGTATCGTTTTGGAAAAAATCATATCCTTGAAAAAAGATATGGATACATAGGGGAAATGTAATGTCAAATGAAAAGTAATCATGAAATTGAATATAAATATTTTACTTGTACAAAGAAATAATAGACCAATTAGAGTAATAGTATGGATGGTATTAATACAAAAAATCCCATGTGATGTATAAATATATGGTTGTTTCATTGTTGGGTAGAATAACTAGAATAAAACCTTTTGAAAATGTAATTGAGACGAATATCAGTTTGTTTTAAAAATACTTTTGAAAAACATTTTCATTGGAAATATATTTTGAGGAAATTTTTGTTTAAAAATAAACTTTAAAACATGAAAATAAATATTTTAAGAATTGATGTTATGTAAATCCATATATTCCATTCGAGGTACAAAGAACATTCCTTTTTTATTCTAAAGTGCTAAAAATATCATGTTAAAAAATGATAAGAATATTCCTTTGAAAATTTTATTGAAAACAAATTCTAAAAAATCATTTAATAAAACATTTTTTAATGGTTAGAAAAATTTTAAAAATAATTTTAGAATATGGGGGATTTAAATTCATATAAGTTCTCTATCTAAAGAGATAATTGAAGTCTTGTTTTCAGACAATCATTTTCTAAAACATGTTGTGTTCCAATGAGTGTGGTAATTTATCTAATACATGTAAAAGGTCATGAATGACAAGGGGAGTAGAAAATTAAAAGGTTAATTGAGATATTTTTATATAATTTATTCTAATGGATAGGAAATGTCATAAAAATTATTCTAGTGTAAAAAAATCATTTAACATTCAAATGTGTCTCGTACCACTTTGAAGCATTTTAAATCACATTCCTCATGAAAGAATGAAATTAAATTAATGATTTAAATACCATTAAAGATAAAAGGATTAATGATATAATACATCAAAAGGGTAATTAGATACATCATGAAAAATTTAAGTGGTGAATATGAATTTTATCTCCTAGATGTGAAAGGTGAGATGAATATCTCATACCTTGCATTTCCTTTTTTGGATAAATGTCCGTTAAAATCATGTATATTGGATTCAAGCCTATCACAAACTAATAATATAACCAGAATAATTTTTATAATATCATATACTATGTTATTATAATATCATATTATTTTTTTTAATAAACAATTATTATTTTCACAATTTCAAGTTTTAATTGCATTGTTTCCGTAGTATATATTATCTTTTTACTTGTTTTTATTCTTATGTATATCATGGTTTCATAATATACAAAATTCAATTAATCATTTATTTATTAGATATATTCAGTATATAAGTATTTACAATAATCAAAAATATTTGGAGATATTAAATGAAATGCATCTTCATCGAAACGGAAGGCCGTACAAAGGCATGCACACTACCATGTCCTTACACATCCTAGTACAATTTTTACATCTCTATAATAGTAATTGAATATAAAATAAAACCATCATCTCTTAAATTTTTTTATCATACCTTAATAGTTCACTCTCTTAAATAGCCAAATTAGATGGGTTACAAGACCTCAAGAGTGACTCCCCATGTTGATGAAGATACCGACTAGTATTGGGGCTGTAGAAAACATAGTGGGGAACTATACCAAAGAGTATCGTGTTGAAATATAGAGAAAATAAAAAAATTTCATAGTAATGAAAATGATATAAAATAATAGTACAACTGGAATATAATGTATGAACTATTTAATCAAATAAAAATGAAACATGTCATTTCAGGATTAAATGTTACTAATTGTCTTGCTAGAAGTCATGCAGATAAAGGGCCAAGTGGGAAAAATTAAACATAAAACACCTCAATATAGAATCCCAGATCTATTCGCTTTTATGCCCCAATTAATCTATCAAAAAAATATCAACCACATTTTTTGTTTCCTTTTTATAAAAAAAATATTCATTTAATATTTATGGGTACCAAACAATTCCCAAATAGGGTGTGATAAAAATTCAATTTTCCTACACCAATTTGTCTAAAAAACAAATATGATAATAATTTTTTTAAATAAGACAAAAAAATTGTATTAATTAAAAAAAAAGTAAATTAAAACAATTAACCATAATCAACACAATGCTAGAATAACTCTGAGCCTCTGGCATCACTATTCCATTAATAACCCCATGTCTATGGAATAATCACATAACATGGAAAAATCTATAATCATTTTTGTATAAATGGTAAAAGACATATAATATTTTCAATATAAAAATAAAAATTCTATAAATCATTACATAATAACCAGGAAAAGCCCATTATATATACATTTTAGAATAACCGTCCAAATACATATAAATAATTTATCATATATGGGCCAATCCCTCTATTAAATAAATTCTGCATAACCATGACATGACTTATAAGCATCATATCAACTATGATCCGATCCATATATATAATAATTTCTACATAAAGGGGACGAGCACTATAAAAATAATGGCATAAATTTAAAATTATAAAATAACAATCGGAATAACATAAAATATTATCCTAATCTATAGTGTTTGTACATTCTATTTATCATTTGTCTTTCATTTACGCTTTCATTCCTAAGATTATATTGTAATCTATAATCAAATAATTATAAACACCCATCTAATTCCAAATTATCACATGTCATTTCAATAAATGATCAATCCATTTTTCAAGGTGAATCTATCATAACTAGTCACCTAATGTCTCATTTCACCCTAAATCATATTCTAATACATTAGTTATTTCATTATTTTTCATGTAAATATCACCCTAAAGTACATGCAAGTCAGGTCTAAAATGAATCAGATAAAAAATGATCTAATGATTCATCCAAACACATGGTTGTCACCAACCATTCCCTAAATAGTTAATTTGAATTTTGATTCAACACAAAAACATAGTATTTCACATACATAATGAATTAGAAATTCGCAATTGGAATTTGTTCTCTAATGACTACTTTTACATAATAATCATCAAAACACTCAGAAACGGTATTTCTAATTAAGAATGACTAAAATTTTGATCACATGGGAATCCTAGATCACATAATAATAAACATAAAAACATGATAAAATAGTCATAAAAATATCACAAAATGATATTGGAGGAAAATAGAAGAAAATTGAAACCTAAAGAGAAAGAAATCACCGAATATTAAACACCAAACTAAGATGTTTCTAAGGCAATGAGTCACTCAAAGTTACCAAATATATCCCATATTTTTTGTCGATAATTATGTATGGTAGATAAAAAATAAATGATACACATAAAATTGATTAATAATGTATCCATAATGATATTTATGATGTGAACCCCTTTCACAACATAAATTTAATGATTTATGAGATACACCAAAAACCACATCATGATAGGTTAATATACCCCCATTAAAACTTTTAATGATCTAAAACAGATTAAAAATTTGTAAATGTTTCACACACTAAAAAAGTTCACATCATTTTCCTAGAAACTAAATCATGTTGTGTAAATCGTTCTTGACATGAAAGTTTCAATGAAACTAATCTCATTCCAGAATCCATTGAAAGAACCCATACCACATTCAATGCATTCAAATCTCATACAGAACTCTTTTATTACATTTTACACAATTATAAATAGACTCCATTAATTAAAAAAAATAAATTCCAAAAAAAATAGATCATTATTCATAGAAAATTTTGTTTACCCCAATGAATAAGATCTAACCCAATGATTTTGAAAAAATATATATTAAACAATAATCATGAGGTTCAATCCTATAATCCAAAAAGATCTTACATTTCATGTCGAAAATAAAGTATATACTTCATTAGGATTGATTCATTGAAAAAATAATGAAAATGAATGTGATTTAGTGTAAGCTCCAATATACCATCTATTAATTATATATGATCATGAATTTGAAAAGTAAAATTATACCTACTTATTTTATTTCCCTTTATTATAATTTTATCACCCTCTTGTAAAAATAGATTCATCGGAATACCTTTTCACCAACATCAATATTTATATTTTTTTAAATATTGAAAGTATAATTTTTTACTATGATATTATATTATCTTCTATTGAATGGATCTATTCTTATATACCATTCCTTCAATTTAATTCAGTCACAATAGGATTTTATCTCTAAGTTCATTCCCAAATACCTAATTTCTACGAATCCTACTTTAGAGGTATCATAATGATCCAATTGAGTTATCTAAATAAATATATTATAGAATGAAATTTATTTCAGAGGATGGTGGTGATACCAAATACCATTGAAATATTTAGAGAATTATCTCATATTGTGATTTAGAGTTTCTAATTTTATCTTAGACTTATATATGTCAAAGAATGATATGTATTTTTGAAACACAATTCTTTAACCCGAGCCTGCTGAGGACTTATATAAAATTTCTATGTAAAAATTAGACCCGAATATGATAAAATTGATTGCGGAACAACAGGAAATCAGGGAACATCTTTAAGGAACAACCAAGTAAGATAATCATGAAAATATTATTCTCTACTATAAATTAAGTGTGTTGGCTTTATAAGGTGATTAAGTACAACTAATATATCATTATAAATTTATATTCTTTGGAGATTATGATGATAAAAAATTCCATGCTAATGTTTTTAAATTTAAATTATTCTTTGTCTAATTATTATAACATCACTTTATAATTTTAACTATTATCCGTAACATTCTTACATAACAAGATATAAGAAACATACTCTACAACATCTCCCTTCCTGGAAACCCACAATAAATTCTGTTTCATATATCTATAAAACAATATAAATCAATGATAATAGAGAATGAAGAAGTTTTTTCTTTATCCTTTTTATCCTTCTTCAAATCTGGTATTTAATAGAGACATACATAGTTCCTAAAATTTATTATTTCATCAATATATTTTTTAACAAGGAAATAATTATCATCTTCTTTTGTATGTCATCATCATCCTTATTGGCCACGTTAACCTTATCTATAATTGAAGGTTGAACAGTAATTTGAGAAAGTGTAAATTTGTCCTCATCCTTTTAGATTTAATAATTAAACCATTTCAATCAAGAAAATATAAGATCTTTATATTCACATATTAAATAAACTAAGATGCTTCGTTCAACTCAAAACACATTCCACCATGTTTGATTTCTCAAAGTAGTATTGTGTTGAGACGTCAAAATCTTTAACAAACTCCATACATATTATTTGGAGCATGTTTATATATTAGTATTTTAAAATACACATTTCTATTATTTTATCCAAATATATGTCACAACATTATCCATTAAGATAATGCATCTATATCATTTATGAAAAAATCACCGTAACTTAATCCAAATCATGTCTGTGGTAATATTTCACATTGAAGATCAATTTTCATTAGTAATAAGCTATAACCACATTGTTTGGCCCAAGGATTAATTCAATTACCATATTTAATTCGTTATTAGAAATTAAAAACTCTAAACACTTGATATGCCTTATATTCATTGGTGCATTGACAGTATTTCTCTGTTGTTCCACAAAACATTCCTCATATGCAAAAATCCAATGTAACATAACCCATTTAATGTTAAATTGGTTAGTTTATTAAACAATATTGAAAATTTTTCCATTAAATGATAATATATCAATCTAACCAATGAACGATATGGTTCTTAGTCATAGTGGATGGTCTAGGATAATGGATTGTAATTTATTTCTTTGAAGGGATCCCTTATATACCCTCACATTGAATTATATTTTACAATAATGAATATTTATGAACCTAAATATCAAATTTGATAATTTTTCATAAATATTTTCCTTTATTAGGTTATTCAACAGAATTCATTGATGATCATTATGCTCTTTCATTCACTAGGAATAAATAAGATTATTTTCTATTATGACTAACTCACACTGATGATGGTAATATCTAAAGCCTTAATTAATTAAATCCTTAATGATAACATGCAAATTTGTAAGGACAAATGTCATCACTATAAATCCATAGTGTCTATAATTTTTACAGAATGATATCATGGGTATATTCTTCTTCATGACCAACAAATGATGATATCTACAATGATGTTAAATCATCGAAAACTATTGATCATCTTTCAAATGATCAAAAATCCATAAATATGGGTTATATGATACTAATTATTTAAAGTGATCTTGTTAGGTTCTTGGTAATTAACGTCAAGATGCATTGATCCATATTTTTTCTTAACAAACATAATAACTACACCCCAAGGTCAAGAACTTGGAAAAAATAAATCACCTGTACAGATTATATTAGAGTTTCTTCTTAAATTATTTAACAATTTTAGTTACATTATATATGGATAAATGAAACAATGTATTGAACAATGTATGATTTCTATTGGAGTCTCAATTTCAGGTTATCTGGAAGACCATTCAATTTATTCAGAAGGAAATTATAAAACTCATAAACAATAGGCATATCATTAATATTGGTTTTATCCCTAACCATATGATTAAAATATCCATTTTGAAAAGGAATCATAGAATATATAATTGATGAAATTTCCATCATATGGTCATTTTTTTCATCCAATTGATAGGAGATCCTAGGTTTATTGAGAATATTATATTTCACTTCCTCTCATTAGAAATTGATGTAAGATTTATGTAATTAAATAAAATCCATTCCCAAAATTACTCTAAATTAAACTAGGGGACATCTGAGATGATTGGTAGGAAACACATTCACATAAAAATCAATAGAAGAAGAATAATAGACTTGGTATTCAATAAGCATTCCATTAGGGTTATTTAATACTTACTCAACATCATAGATTTGAGGTGGTACCGAAAAAATATTGAATGATAAAAAATTGGTTAGACGTGGAATGAAATAAGAAAATATATTTTCTTGACAGGATGGTATGTGTACCTTTCACCACATCATTATCATATGCCTCTTCTGAATTATTCATAATATGAGAATAACCTTATTCCCTGAGGGTAAGAGTTTTTCAAAATTGAACTGTAGCCTTATTCTTTGTATTTAGGAACTCATTGATGTAATTGTCAAAATCATATAATTCAAAACACTGGATTTTGGGTGGGGAATTATTTATTGATTCCAATCTTTTCATATATTTTAATAACATATTCCCATTATTTATTTCATTCTCTTTCCCAATGATTGTACTTTCCATACTTGAATCATTAACCACTTCTATTATGGTTATTTCCCCCATGATTTCATCCACACATATTTAATAAAAGAATTCCCATATTATTCTGTTTATGGTTTGGTAATTTCCATTGAATTACATTATATATCTTATCAAGAACAATATATTGATTGGTATTTATAATAAATATCTCCTTCTTGAGATTGAATTGAATAATTTCATCATAGCTACAGAAGTCACAAATGCAATTATCCAATTAGATGATTGATTTTATGTCACTAAAGAATCAATCAATATTACATTCATGATTGTTTATAATACCATAATCATACCAAAAAATTCATGTATAATTTTTCTCATAGGTACCATAAGATTTATAATCATTTTATTTCAAATCAAGGAATTCCATTTTTATATTTATAAGAATAGCAGGATGAAAATAGGAATTGAAAATTAATCTTTTAAATTGATCCCAAAATTATATTAAATCTATTCTATTTCAATCATGCTCCTGATATAATCATACCACTAATAATCATCACCTACCAAATGGTAAATTTATAGAATAAATTTATCCTATTCTAAACACTAATGGATGTACATTTTTATTTCAGTGTTATTATATAGAAACTAGTAAGTATGTGGACCCACTAAATGAAGCTTGATTTTTCCAAAGAAAATACTAATTTTTCTGCTCCCTTGTTTTCTCATTTAAAATTTTAGTGTGACTAACCACCTATGATACTTGTGTGAGAAAAAATCATTTTTCATTCCAAATAACATAACATATAGTTTCTTGGGTGGAAAATCAGTTAATTTTTAATAGAATTAAGAGTTAACACTATTCCTTCATATTCTAGTAGTTGATTAAATCAAAAAATCATCACATCAGAAAAAATAATCATCATTGGAAACCAGATAATCATTAAAAATAAATTATTTGATGTCTAAATCATTTCAAATTATTCTATGAGACCTTAGTTTTAACCTAGTTCATTCATGATCATTACTAAAACATTATGATTTCATACTATAAATTATAGGGCCCCATCATTAAAACATTACATAAACTCATGTTTTATTCATGATTTTATTTATTTCACATTGAGGTACTTTTTAGGATTATAGTTTTATGGAATTTTTCCATAATTAATTTATTAAAAACATAAAACTAAAAGTGTGTTATTCAAAATAGTATCCACTTTTTTCATTATCTAAAAAAATATAAAACAAATCATGATATCTTTAATGAAAAATATTCACGACTTTAATCATTACTTCAGCCAAAAACATAATTAATGTAAAATCCTTTAAAAATAATTAAGAACATTATATGATCATAAAAACCTCAGGAAGGGATATAAAAGTAATGAAACTATTATTCCATTGATAAACAATAAAATATATGAAAACATTATAATAATGTAATAATTTTTACTATTATGAAGTACTAAATTCATTCCTTTGAAAAGACCCCCTTCTTTACCCTTTTTTTAATCAAAATATTACCATTAAACCCATAGTTTGAATATAAAACAAATAAATGTATCGTATGACAACATTATACATTTCATTCATATAAAGGGAATAACCATGTGGTCTAATTTCATATATATCAGTCTAATGAATAAAATATTCACATGGTTGACTTCTATACCCAATGAATTGAAGGAAAATCATGGGCCCATCCAACATTGGTTTATCATAGAACCTACCATCATTAGTTAATCATGTCACCCCCAAAAAATTTCTAAGTACCATTTTATAGTCATAACAAATAAAACAATTCAATTTTTAACATGTCACTCATAATATTAATTTTTAACTCCTATGAAATAAAATATCATATTAGGAATTAATAAATAAGTTTTAAAACCCCATTTAAAAAAAATTGAAAATAAATATTTTTATTTAAGAAAAAATTTAAGCTTCCAATGTTATCTATATTAAGCTTTTATTATATGTTCCATGAAATTCATTTTCATCTTGTACATAAAGTATAGATCTTCAATTTTTTCATTTATTAAAACATTATATATAAAACATGTAAAAATATTCCCTTTGAAAACCTTGGAACAAAATTAAAAATAGACATAAAATATATTTTATAATAATTTTATATGTATATAAATAAATATGTTAAATAAAATGAAAAATATTTACATGTAGAAAAAAATTTGAATTTAAATATTTTAAAATTTAATGTTTAAAAAACCGCTTCCAACATTAAAAAAAAGTCCGAGGAAGGAATAAAATTCAAACAAAAAATTAATTTACATGAGATTACATAAATTAATGATCCTATATGTCAAAGTTTCTATATATACACCTCATAAAAGAATGTGGGGGTATAACATCAAAATATGTCGGAATGAAAATAGATTTAGAAGAAATCCCTTACCAAGAGTTAGACGTTTCACGTGTGTCTTCATCATCATAAATATTAATGTTATGTTAATTATTTAATTTCATGATTTTTTTCCTATTTTTAATTTATTTTAGTGAACTTAATAAATTGTTTTATAAATTTACTTTCACAAATATATTTATGATGACTGTTTTGACCATATTCATTTTATGTGTCAAAAATTTCTTTAGTAGGTCTACTAGGTCAAAGGGGTCAATATTATAAAAACTCCAGAATAATAATCATGGAAAAAATGTTATATTTATACATAAATAATACATTTAAAACTTATCTTGAATTATGGTTATGAAAAATTAACAAATGTTATAATCATATAGATTGTAGGAAATACGTATGCATGAATAATATACCCATTTTAAATTATCATTATGTAAAGAAGGTAAGTAACATTTTTATTTAAAAAATAATTATTATATCATATACACAATTTTTATTAATCATATATACTTATATATATAATTCTTGTGATGTAAAAGGAATCACATCGCATCAAGGAGGCGGTAGTGCACACATCCATGAACGATGTTATCACATTGTTTGTGTGTGTGTATGAAAGGTTAATAAATATAATTATTTATTATACTTAATTAAAGGTAATATATTAAATAAAATCTTATAAATTTAGTTAATATCATATATTTTTATTAACACCTTATTCAAAATATTCCATATAATGTGTGAATTAATTATATCACTTTGAGGATGTGGTAGTCCAAACATCCACAAATGATGTAATAATATTCAATAAAAAGAGAAATCATGAAGGAATGTTCTATATAGAAATTATAGAATTATTGAGACATTTTAAATATCATATATATCATATTAAATTTTTATTCTCATCATAGTTATTTATCATGAGAAGTAGTAATGGAAAAAAAGAATAGCATCACGTAGAGAGGTGATAGTCTCTCGTACACACGAACGATAATTATGTTCCCCAATTGATGTAAGTGATTGAATTTGTGTGTATAACCCATAACATAAAACAATATAATTATATTTTGGATAAATTTTTAATTATATAAAAATGTAATAATAATAATTTAATGGATGTAGAAAGAAATAAAAAAAATGTCTGTTGAAGAATGTTACCTCTTTTTGGGTAACCTCTTTTATTTCAGACCAAATGGATTCTTGAGTTGGATATATTCCCAAATAGAGTAATCTAGGATGAAATTAAGGATATTGGTATCTTATATGGGTAGTTTTTGGATTATAATAATTGATTTAAATATGTCACAAAGTTGTAAGGTTGAACTCATTTTTATAGTTGAGGAAGAGTGGCATTCAAGTAAATTTAAAAAGAAAAATACAATTGGGAGGTATTCCGTAAGTAATGTCACTAAAATAATAATATAAATTGATATTTGTATGTATAGGGTATAATAATAAAAATAAAATATTTATTATAGCATTTTATAGGATATACGACTCCTTAATATTAATGATCAACCTCTATGTAAAGACATTTTTAACCCTAATCGCTGTAAATAATTTTAACTACATTCACTAATATTGTTGTCTCAAAAATTATTTGAACATACTATAAATTATAAATTACTCTAATTAAAATTATATTATCCCTTTTCTAAATTTATGACAATAAAAGTGGAAAAAATTAATTAGAAATTAATCCCACATATGGCAAGAGAAGGATAGTTTTTTATGTAACTTTTTTGAAATAATTTTATATCCAATTTCAATGTGAAATTTATTAATATGTCCAAAATTTGTATTATATATTTATTTATATATGTTATAATTATTATATAAAACCAATTAATATATTATTTAAATATAAGTAAAATAGAAACAATATTAGTTTTTAAATAAAATTTAATGTTTTCATTATTCAAAAAAATTTGAAACTTCTCAAAAAAACCAAAAACTCACCAAAATATAATTTTGACATTATTATTTCAAAAATTGTAAATTTTCTCATATAAATAATTGAAAAGTTTCAACATTTTTATAAACTATGTCTTCCATTAAAAGGTGGTAAATTTGTTTTAGAAAAAAAATTTAAGAATTAAACTAAATTTATTTTTCTCCAATTGTAGTATCCGAATTATTTTTAAAATAATAATAATATATATATCTATTTATATTTATGTATAATATATTAATTTTTCATTTAATAGGACACATTTTATGATAGTGTACTCAACCCACAACAACATGTTTCTCTGAAAACATACATTGCACACAACATTGAGTTATACCGAAAATTAATACAATAAAAATATTATTATATTAAATGGTAGTTATGTCCCTGTAGTATTATTGGAGAAAATAAAAATAACTAACTAAAATATGATTATATGTATTTGTTAAATTTTTTATAATTATATAATTAATTTTAGAGGCTTAAATGAGAATGAATACAATTTTAATCATAAAATACTCTAATATTTTTAAAAGGACATTTTACCACCTTTTTATGGAGGTGAAATTTTAAATATATTTTATACATTTATATGTTTTATTTTAAAAAATAAATTTATTATTTAGAATCATAACATCAATATTTTTTTCAGATGATATTTCTGTATTTTTTTGATAATATTCATATTTTTATAAACAGTGAATAATACTGTATTTTAATTCAAAATTAGCTTTTCGACTGATTCATTTACATAGTTAGAATTTTCTTTTTATTGGTTTTAAAGCGAAAATATATTAAATTTTTATCATTTAATCCAATTATGGTCATTGGATATAATTTCACTATTAAATTGGGTATGAACATATGATGATCTTTTGATCATTTTTCATTCTGAAAAATCTGCTTTTTAGTTTTGACAATGAGAATTAATTTTATATTAATTTCTAAAAATTATATGTTTTGAATTTGGATAAATTTATTCCATATTTAGAATCATAAGGTTCAAATTATTTAAATAGGAACCTTATATTTGTTGACATTATGAATAGTAACTTTAGTAATTATTTTATTTATCATGGTTAAAGGATAAATATGGTAAATAAGATTAAATATAATTTTTTAAAATAACATTAAAACTACCCTCAAACGTTTAAAAATTATATTTTATGATTTATGTCTAACCATGAGAAAATTTGGGTCGATTTTTTGACCTCATAAATCCATAAAGGAGTGATTATGACATGTTTTATTAATTAATTTAATGTAAACAGATATATAACAGAAACATGTATCTTTTACTAAAACAATTCGTATATGGGGTAATATAAATGGTATCTTTGACTATTAATATTAATATAAAAATATAAAAAATTTCCTACATCGTGATATTTAATTTATAATCTTTATACATTAAATAAATAAATATAATTATGACACAATGATGACGTAGTGATTGATTCATTAATAAAGGATTCAAATAAATGATATTATAAATGTTAAAATAAATGTAATTTGTTTATTTTGATTCCATACAAGAATTTTTTGGATGATATTGACATATTTTATTTTATTTTTTTCCTTTGGCTGGACAGAACCAGGTTGTAATGAATTTTAACAAAAGTCATGAATTAATAGTGTCCCAAATTGACATAATTCATAACAATAATCATATAGTTGTTTATTAAATAAAATTAAATTTTACAAAAATATAAGATTTGGGTTAAAATTTATAATAAGTACAAATATTTTATAAAAAAACTTATTATGGGTCGTTTTACATTAGATGATAATTACATTAATCAAAAATGTGTAAATTACAGGTTATCAGAGTAAGAATAAAAATGTTAAAATAAAGGTTAAAAAAAAAGTCAACAATAAAGAAATTCAAAAAATTTATAAAAAATGTTGAATTATTTTTATTCTAAGAAAAATCATCTTATATTTTAATAAAATTCATTTTTCACATTCATATACTAAAATTGAATTTATAATAAAATAATATTTATAGTCTTTCCTAAACTACCCTTCCCCCCCTCTTATAAAAGGACACAACCTATATCCACTTAGTCACACCTATAAAGCCCTTTATCTATTCCAAATTCTTCCCAACTAAGCTCCAAACATCCATAGCTTCCTCCAATAATCCCTACCTTGAGATGAGGGAATATCAAGAAAGCATTTTGGCTCAAATCCAAAGAAGTTACCTGATTTAGAGGTAACGACTTCTCCCAAGTAATTTTAATTTATTTTCCTTCACCACTATCTATGATATTCTTATTATTTTATTACAGAAAAAAATATTATTCTCAATATACTAGGATTTTGGTATGATAATTATTCTAAATAAACTCACACACACATCCATATAATGGATACGAACATAAAATTTTATTGTATGGAAAACTACATCCTAACGAAACAATGATTGTTTGATTTTCCCCTACCACCCCTCATGGTGGCTATTATGATGGTACTGTATTTATATGTGATATATATTAAATATATATGGTCCCTGTGATTCTGTAATTTTTATTTACAATATACCATTATACTTTCCCAAATTTAAAAACACGATAATTTAATTTGAGGAAGTGTGGACTACCGCCCCCTCAAAGTGATATGAGTCATTCAATCAATGAATAGAACATATAAATGATGGTTTGATCAAAAAATATGAGACATTAAAGACATAAATATAATATGATTATTAAAATATACATTTATATCATTTAATTATTATTCTTTTAGTATGACAATGAAATGAAGGTAGTGTTCACATGTACGTATGACCTACCGTCTCCATAAATGGTGCATTTCATTTCTTATCTCAAAATTTTATAGACTATTATAAATACATATATACTGGATATATATTATATTTAAATCATTAATAATATTCTATAAATTTTTTTCATTTTTACTACATGTACAATTTATACGAAATCAAGTTCAATTTAGGCTCATGTACAGAATATCGAAAAAACAACAAATATTAATTTAAATTATTATGTAATTTTTATAATGTGTCAATAAGAGATATAAATATAATAATAAACTTTAAAAGTGTTATGAATTAAGTAGAAATTAATATAATATTATTATTCAGGATGAAAAAGGAACATACATGATGAGTCTGACACAAGGCAAGGGACATCATCCCAATTTCCTATCATTGAGTCATATTTTGATAATATACACATATTTATTTTATATAGATTATAATAAACACCCATTACATTCAATTTCATTCAAATGGCATCTCTTTTCTATGAAACATTTGACTAAATGACAAAAGGAATGTTTTTAACATATTCAGAGATAATGACCTCTCCGTCTTCATAACCGTTATTTGATATTTGGATTCCTCTATAAGACATAATTTTTTTAAAGGAGAAGAAATAAATTATTACATTTTTGGTTATTTTTTGTATTGAAAATGGATTTTGAAATGGATTGAGTATTTCAATATCCTGGAATGATTTATTTTTAATGGAAATAAAATTTTATTAGTTAAATGTTTATATTTTCAATATTTTATGTTCTATTATTATATGATGGTACATAGACATTTTATGGGAGGTTACATTATAAAACTGTAGTGAACCAAAGCTTGACGTACATTGACATTACATTACATTTGTGGAATACTTAGTACATAACAAAAACACACACACAAGGACTGTAATAGTTTAGTGTATTTTGAAACTCGAAATATAATCCTCTAATCCTGGTGAAAGATCTTCAACATCTCCCATAAAGATCTTCCTTTTTATTTTACCTAAAACCCTTCGTTTTATCCTGGGGAAAAGAAAACATAAAAGGGTGAGCACAAATGATCAGTATGGGTAAAAAAAGAAATATCAATCTCATCATATACATAAGCACATAACTTTTGGAAATCTTAACATGTAAAAGAGATCATAATTTCATAACCTGGAATAACTCATGGCAGTGAAATGAAATCACAATAATCATAACATAAAACATTAAACTTTGGGGCATGCACACATAATCATAGAGAATCATTTCTTGTTAGTCAAGACTCATTGCCAAGACTATCTTAGTGGACAAAGTCCCTTTCTGAACCGAGTCAACCTCGTTTCAGTCCTGTTTCACTGAACCGGTATAACCTACTATTCCAGCCATGTCTATCTCATGAGATATAAAATCTTTACCCAATTCATTGGAGGGAGAAATAGGTCCCACCCATTTCATAATGAAACCATTCTTATGTGTGCCACAAAATCATAATTCATAAATAAATTTCATAACCCATGTAATAAAAATGGGAATCTTAAACATCATGACATCATAAAACAATTCATATAAGATAAAGGAATTCATAAAAATAATTCCATCACAACATTATCAAATCAATGTAATAATAGAGATAAAAACAGAACCCTTTATTATATTAGATGGAAAATAATTTGGATAAAACACTTGAACTCCATTCTTGAGGAAAAGATCCTTTCTTCTTCAAAAACATTTTTCCTTTCTTAACATGTCATACAACTTTAAACTAAAAGAAGTTGATTAAAAATAAACATGAAAACTTGTAAACGAAGCTTCTTGGATATAATTTTTTAAAAATCCATTCATGCCGTATAAGTTAAAAAAACATTCTTCCCGTACTTTTGTCGGACAAGTTGAAAAGTACCTCGTACGAAAAACGACAAAAGATTCCATTCATATCATTTACTAAAAACTCACCAAAGGGTAAAATTGGATTTAAACAATTGTATTTGGATGGAAATAACATTAAATATTGAGGAAACATGGATGTGGATGATAAAATACAACCCAGTAAATACCAAAGTATAAGAAATCTCGGATAAAAATGAGATTGCGATATTTCCCTTACCTTAGGTCCGATTTGCTTCGTAAGTGTCCGAACCTCCTGTATAATGATTTAAATAATGTCATTGACTTATTACAGAATAATATTAGTTATTATTATATCACATATGGTTCACTTATGACTTTATATTACCCGTTCTTTTGTAAATTCATGTTAAAGTAGAGTTTTGGGTAAAATCGTCTCATTTGTCGTTCGTGTTTTAACTTTTAATTATTTATATGATTACTTAGATCATTATTACGTAATTATATAATATAAAACATGATATATATATATAATATATATTCAGAATATACATATATATAATGGATCGATAAATGGAAAGAAATACACCGTTCATGGAGACGGTAGGCCGTACGTACGCATGAACGCTGTTTTTGTTTCCCTATTGAATTGAGTGGAATTAGGTAGATGACATACATGTATATAAACATAAATCGAGTAGCTTTATAATTTCATATATTTCATTATTATTGCTTATATATACTTTATAATCATTCTTAAATGGTTAACATGGAGAATGAATCTCATCGCGTCGTGGAGACGGTAGTCCGTACGTACGCACGAGCGATGATATCATTTCCATAATTATTAAGTTGAATTGGAGTGGATGATACAATATATCAGAATCATTATGATGTTATAATAAATTTTTATAGTTATTCATTACACCATAATACCCATCCATGTAAGGTGTTGGTGAAAAAACAGATTACACCACGGCGTGGAGATGGTATTCCGTACGTATGCACGCGCAGTGATTTCGTTTTCTGTAGGATGTATAGATGGTGAATTAGGATTGTTACATACTTATAATAACATATCAGTATATTAGTGATACTGATGTTACTACTTCACAATGAAACAACCTAAGAAGAAGAAGTGGAAGAAGAAATAAAGGTGAAAGAACTGGTAACAGAAATTACCTCTTCTTTGAAGCGCCTCTTTGAGACCTCCTCTTAGGGCACTAAAATTCGACTATGAGGAAGCCAAAACCTCTAGGATGTTTCTAGAGAAGTGGAGAAGATATTTTGGCAGGGGTTGGATGATCTTGAAGGCTCAATGTTGTGTGAGGAAGAGAGGGAGGAGGTGTCCTTATATAAGGGAGGAGAGGGGCACCTTTGGAATATCTGAAAATGTTATTTTATTATAAAGTCAAGTTCGGTTTTAAATAGCTCCAAATTGATTTATTTCGAGGATAAGGTGGGGATGGGTCGAAATACTCTCATCCAATAGAATTTAGGCAAGTTTAGGTTCCTATTTTAACCTTATCATTTATATATAACACTAAGTTAACTAATTTAACTTTAACCGTGACTTTTTGTTTTCTTACACTATATTGTTAATACACATACTATAACATGACAAACAACCCCCAAGTTTTTTATTATTAATATATATATACTTATATATGTCATTTGGCCAAACCATAGAAATTAAATAACAATATAATATTTGTTTTAAAAACTAATTTATGTCAATTTTGAGACTATTTGGTACATGATTTTTATGAATTTTTTAACAGAATGATAAGTTCGAACCAAGTTACTTAAATCAACAATAACATGTCATATTAACCTAGAAAATTAGTTTAAGTCATAAAAAGTCTCAAATTACATTTATTTGGGCATTTATAACATCAATTATGTTAATATTTGCTTAAAAAGGTAATTACTGCATCATCGTTGTGTCATAAATAAATTAAATTATATAAAGTATAAAAATTACAAATAAAATACCATTATGTAGGAAATATTGTTAGCTTTCTATTGAATATTTATAGTCGGAATTATATTATGTATTACCCTATATTAAAAATGTTTTAGTAAATAAACTTTGATTTTAACTCTTTTAACTCTTCTTTGAATTAAATAATAATAAATGTCCTAATCTAATCCAAGTGGGCCTAAATGATAATATTTTACACTTAAGCTTGTTTTTGGTCGATATGCACTTGTCCAATAGGATTGGGACATGTGTTAGGGTAATATTAATATCATTTTTACCCTTAATTATCCTATTTACTTTTAACTGTGGTAAATAAAAGTAAAAAGTTACTATTCACCAAAAATTATTTTCATCTCATTGAACCACATTTTACTTACTGAAATCAACCGTGTCTCTCAGATTTTTGAAATTCCATTCACAGAAGCGGTAAAATTAAGATTTATGAAAAAATTAATTTTTTTAACTACCACTTAGTAGTTTAACTATTCATAAAAAATTGAAGTTTTTCAGAAAAATGCCAAAATTTCACCCTAAGATATAATTGATATTCTGAATTCAAAAATGATTTCTATTTTAAAAAATTCACAACATATAAGTTGCATTAATTAATTTTATAATTAATTTCCGCTGTCACAACAAATAATGTGTTTTTAAGAGATAATAACTGTCGAAAGATTAACACTTGTTTATGTCTGGTGTAAATGCGAAATTACATCCAATGACCAACATTGTATTGAATTGTAAAAATATATTCTAAATATACTTTAAAACCACTCAAATTAATAATTTATCACTATTAATTATTTCGATTAAAAAATTTGTTTTTAAATAAAATTTAGTAATTTTCACTATTCATCAAAAAATAAAAGTTAACCGAAAAGTACCAAAATTTCACCCTAAGCTAATTTCGATATTATGAATACAAAAATGAATTCCATTTTGAAAAATAAAATTACAAAATTTCAAAAAGTTGTTATTACTATTCATAACGTCTAGTTTTAATAATATCTTAATAGCATATCATTGTTTAGCGAAACTTGGTGTTGCGTACAACACACGCTATCGTGGAAGGTCGCTATTGCGTGTAATTCAAGCTAGGTCAGAGATGTGTGTTTTGAAATCACCTTTTGGTGTATTTTATGACACAAGACATTAATGAAATTAAAAAGAATATTTTTCATAAAATCTCAGGGTGTTACATTCTACCCCCCTTAAAATGAATTTCGCCCTCGAAATTTGTCGGGGTTATAAATGGTTTACTATTCTAAAGTTTTTTTAATCGAAACGCACATCGTAAAAAGGAATACCAAAACCAATCTTTAAAAACAAATGTATGAAACTTAACGGTTACCCAAATAAACTAATCACTGGGTTTCCACATAGGTGAAAATATGGACATGGAAGAGAAATCTAACCATTATGTTCTGATGGAGAGTGGTAGAGAACATGGCTATGGAAAAGCTAGCAATCACAAATCCATAAATTTGTGACGATCTACGGTACCATCTGATTAATCAGATATAAGAGAACTAGGACAATATTTTTGGTTTTCAAGATCATTTCCCTAATGTTGAAGAATTTGAATTAGAATAAATACTTACTTTATTTTGGTACAATCTCACTGTTGTTCATGCCTTGAACAATTTCCACTTCATCTCATAAATAAATGAAGTTGAATTTGTTATTCGTAAAGTGTTAGCAGATCATGTGACAGTATGACAGGTCATTCCATCTGTCTCAAACAAAAGGTTAGCAAAAGTTAGTAAATATACATAAGTCATTCTTTACTGAGATTAATCATATATGGTTCCTAAAATGGACTTATACTTCATATATCATACTGCTTAATATAATAAAACTCATTTCTACTAAACAGGGACTTCATGTAGGCTAGTGGTAGGCAATAAAGGCCAGTCGCACATTGGTTGTGGGTTCGATCCCCACAGCCTTGTCCGACGCGATGGGCTGTCGCTCGTCCAGCAGGTTGTCCTTTTTCTAGAACTATATTACTATAACATCACATCAATAATATCGAAAAAACTTCTATCCCTAAACAATACTAACTTATGTCCAACATAATACATTCCAATATTTAGGCTTATCCATAATACTTTAGTCCACTCTTATAATATAGTGAAAATGATTACCAGATATTTAATACCATCATTGATCCCCATATATCATAAGATATGTCTTTTTGGTCACATTCTAAACATTCAAAGGCCTTAATCATGTATTCCATTGAATACCCATTGAACCTTAGTGAAAACATGAATGCAGTTAAATGTTAACACTTTCCACATACCAAAATCCTCAAAATTCTAAATACTCAATCCATGATATCACTTAGTCCTTATATCAATCATGAGCTCATGAATACAATCAAACATCACATTATCTTCTTGTCCCTTCATTATACGCATATCATCTACTTTCCAAAAATATTTCAATAACTTTTTTATCCTGGTTTCCAGTATCATATAATTATTAAGAACCAATAAATAGATATTCCAAAATTCCACAATACCATAAATGATATTCCATGATACTATTTTGAAATCCCATTACATAAACACATAATCATTCCACCACATCGTTGTCATATTCGACATCACCAATAGTGATCGCATGTGACTTCCCTTTGTCCTTTGCCTTAAGCGGTTTCTCATGTCGATCATCACTAACCCTTGGATTAGGGCATTTATTAGCATAATGCCCCATTTCCTTGCACTTGAAACATTGAAGTGTTGGTGGTGCGTTCTCGGAAGTGATTGCTTTATTCACATCATTAGAAAACCTTTTTTCATTACTTCGACACTCATCTGCTCAATGACCTTCTTTTCAACACTTAAAACATTTTCTAGTCCCTTTAAGACAATCTCCACCATGCTTCTTTCCACACTTTGTGCATAAGGAAACATTCATCTTCTTTTCACCATTATTCTGAGATTTCTCCTTGAACTCCATCTTTCGTTTCTTGTCAAAACCATGAGATGGATATGTAACACCAACTTCCATTTCTACCTTGATAGCACAACGCACAATTTCTTCATAGCAATTAAAGCCTCTTATAGCTAATGCCCTTCGAAGACTTGGTTTTAAGCCACTGAAAAATCGTTCAACTTTACTTTCAGGTTGGATGAAAATGCCAGATGCATACCTTGCAAGTCTTGTAAAATTCGCTTCGTATATACTAACAGATTCATCATCCTTCTGCTTCAGCTCAAGAAACTCTTTTTCCATCTTTGTTCGAAGAATACGAGGGAAGTACTTACTGAAAAACAAGTTGTTGAACTCGTCCCATTCCATAGACTCAATTTAATCTCCTGGCCTCGTATTCTTGATAAGATTCCACCATTGATCAGCTTTACCTTCCAAACGATATACTGCTAAGATGACTTTATCATGTTCAGAACATTGAAGAACTGAAAATATATTTTCAGTGGTACTGATCCATTGTTCAGCAATAAGTGGATCGAAAGACCCACTAAAAGAAGGTAGACGTTGCCTCATGAAAGACTCAATAGAATATTGTTCCCTTCCCTGCTCATTTGGAAGTCCAGAATGATTCATAGCTTGTGTAAGTATAGCAATAATATTTTGAACTCCATATCCCATAACACTTGTTTGTTCAGGAGGACAATCATTCCATTGTCCATTACAGTGAGCAACACGGTTCCTTCGGGTTCCAGCCATCGTCTAAAACCCAAAAAGAATAGTGTGAGAGGAAAAAATCATGCTAGGGAAAACAACATTATAAAGGGGGAGTATCCTCAATATCTAACTTCATAGGTTAAATTCTATGATCGTTACCATAGTTCTAGGACTGTATCTTATACGTATACTTATCCTTAGGGACATCCCTAGATATACCTTAAAAATATCTCTAGGGATCTCACTAATGTTTTCGTATCCTATTTTCCAAAGGTTGACTAAAACTTTCCTCTGATACCAACTGTAGAGACCTGAAGCTTGACGTACATTGACATTACATTACATTTGCAGAATACTTAGTATATAACAAAACACACACACAAGGACCGTAATAGTTTAGTGTCTTTGGAAACTCGAAATATTATCCTCTAATCCTAGTGAATGATCTTCAACATCTCCCATAAAGATCATCCTTTTTATTATACCTAAAACCTTTCTTTATATCCTGGGGAAAAGAAATCATAAAAGGGTGAGCTCAAATGCTCAGTAAGGGTAAAAAAAGGAAATATCAATCACATCATATACATAAGAACATAACTTTTGGAAATCTTAACCTGTAAAAGAGATCATAATTTCATAACCTGGAATAACTCATGGCAGTGAAATGTAATCACAATAATCATAACTTAAAACATTAAACCTTGTGGCATACACACATAATCATAGTGAATCATGTCTTTTTAGTCAAGACTCATTTCCAAGACTATCTTAGTGGACAACATCCCTTTCTGAACCGAGTCACCCTCATTTCAGTCATGTTTCACTGAACCGGTATAACCTACCATTCCAGCCATGTCTATCTCATGAGATAGAAAATCTTTACCCAATTCATTGGAGGTAGATATAGGTCCCACCCATCTCATAATGATACCATTCTTATGTGTGCCACAAAATCATAAATCATACATAAATTTCATAACCCATGTAATAAAAATGGGAATCTTAAACATCATAACATCAAAAAACAATTCATATAAGATAAAGGAATTCATAAAAATAATTCCATCACAACATTTTCAAATCAATGTAATAATAGAGATAAAAACATAACCCTTTATTATCTTAGATGGAAAATAATTTTGATAAAACACTTGAACTCCATTCTTGAGGAAAATATCCTTTCTTCTTCAAAAACATTTTTCCTTTCTTAACATGTCATACAACTTTAAACTAAAAGAAGTTGATTAAAAGTAAACTTGAAAACTTGTAAAGTAATCTTCTTGGAAATAATGTTTTACAAATCCATTCATGCCGTATAAGTTAAAAAAACATTCTTCTCGTACTTTTTTCGGACAAGTCAAAAAGTACCTCGTACGAAAAATGACAAAAGATTCCTTTCATATCTTTTACTAAAAACTCACCAAAGGGTAAAATTGGATTTAAACAATTGTAGTTGGATGGAAATAACATTACATATTGAGGAAACATGGATGTGTATGATAAATTAAACCCAAGTAAATACCAAAGTATAAGCAATCTCGGATAAAAATGAGATTGTGATATTTCCCTTACATTAGGTCTGATTTGCTTCGTAAGTGTCCGAACCTCCTGTATAATGATTTAAATAATGTCATTGACTTATTAAAGAATCATATTTGTTGTTATTATATCATATATGGTTCACTTATGACTTTATATTACCCGTTCTTTTTTAAATTCATGTTAAAGTAGCGTTTTGGGTAAAATCGTCTCATTTGTCGTTCGTGTTTTAACTTGTAATTATTCATATGATTACATATATCATTATCACTTAATTATATAATATAAAACATGATTTATATATAATATATATTCAGAATATACATATATATAATGGATTGATAAATGGAAAGAAATACACCGTTCATGGAGACGGTAGGCCGTACGTACGCATGAACGCTGTTTTCGTTTCCTTATTGAATTGAGTGGAATTAGGTAGATGACATACATATATATACACATAAATCCAGTAGCTTTATAATTTCATATATTTCATTATTATTGGTTACATATACTTTATAATCATTCTTAAATGGTTAACATGGAGAATGAATCTCATCGCGTCATGGAGACGGTAGTCCGTAAGTACGCACGAGCGATGATATCATTTTCATAATTATTGAATTGAATTGGAGTGGATGATACAATATATCAGAATCATTATGATGTTATAATAACTATGTATATTTATTCTTTACACCATAATACCCATCCATGTAAGGTGTTGGTGGAAAAATAGATTACACAACGGCGTGGAGACGTTATTCCGTACGTACGCACGTGCGGTGATTTCATTTTCCGTAGGATGGATAGATGGTGAATTAGGATTTTTTCATACTTATAATAACATATCAGTATATGAGTGATACATATGTTATTACTTCATAATGAAACAACCTAATAAGAAGAAGTGGAAGAAGAAATAAATGTGAAAAATTGGTAAAGGAAATTACCTCTTCTTTGAAGCGCCTCTTTGAGACCTCCTCTTAGGGCACTAAAATTGGACTTTGAGGAAGACCATAACCTCTAGGATGTTTCTATGGAAGTGGAGAAGATATTTTGGCAGGGTTTGGCCGAGCATGAAGGCTCAAAGTTGTGTGAGGAAGAGAGGGAGGAGGTGTCCTTTTATAAGGGAGGAGAGGGGCACCTTTGGAATAACTAAAAATATTATTTTATTATAAAGTCAAGTTCGGTTTTAAATATCTCCAAATTGATTTATTTCGAGGATAAGGTGGGGATGGGTCGAAATACTCTCATCCCATAGAATTTAGACAAGTTTAGGTTCCTATTTTAACCTTATCATTTAGATTTAACACTAAGTTAACTAATTTAACTTTTACCGTGACTTTTTGTTTTCTTACACTATATGGTTAATACACTTACTATAACATGAAAAACGAACCCCACGTTGTTTATTATTAATATATATATCCGTATCTAAGTCATTTGTCCGAACCTTATATTTTTAGGAATTAAATAACAATATAATATTTGTTTTAAAAACTAATTTATGTCAATTTTGACACTATTTGGTACATAATTTTTATGAAATTTTTAACAGAATGATAAGTTTGAACCAAGTTACCTAAATCAACAATAACACTTCATATTAACCTATAAAATTAGTTTAAGTCATAAAAAGTCTCAAATTACATTTATATGGGCATTTATAACATCAATTATGTTAATATTTTCTTAAAAAGGTAATTACTGCATCATCGTTGTGTCATAAATAAATTAAATTATTTAAAGTATAAAAATTACAAATAAAATACCATTATGTAGGAAATACTTTTAGCTTTCTATTTAATATTTATAGTCGAAATTATATTATGTATAACCCTATATTAAAATTTTTTTAGTAAATAAACTTTGATTTTAACGTTTTTAACTCTTCTTTGAATTAAATAATAATAAATGTCCTAATCTAATACAAGTGGGCCTAAATGATAATATTTTACACTTAATGTTGTTTTTGGACGAGATACACTTGTCCAATCGGATTAGGACATGTGTTAGGGTAATATTAATATCATTTTTACCCTTAATTACTCTATTTACTTTTAACCGTGGTAAATAAAAGTAAAAAGTTACTATTCACCAAAAATTATTTTCATCTCATTAAACCACATTTTACTTACTGACATCAACCGTGTCTCTTGGATTTTTGAAATTCCATTCACAGAAGTGGTAAAATTATGATTTATGAAAAAATTAATTTTTTTAACTACCACTTAGTAGTTTCACTATTCATCAAAAATTGAAGTTTTTCAGAAAAATGCCAAAATTTCACCCTAAGCTATAATTGATATTCCGAATTCAAAAATGATTTCTATTTTACAAAATTCCCAACATATAAGTTGCATTAATTAATTTTATAATTAATTTCCGCTGTCACAACAAATAGCGTGTTTTTAAGAGATAATAACTATCAAAAGATTAACACTTGTTTATGTCTGGTGTAAATTTGAAATTACATCCAATGACCAACATTGTATTGAATTGTAAAAATATATTCTAAATATAATTTAAAACCACTAAAATTAATAATTTATCACTATTAATTATTTCTATTAAAAAAATTTGTTTAATTAAAATTTAGTAATTTTCACTATTCATCAGAAAATAAAAGTTATCCGAAAAGTACCAAAATTTCACCCTAAGCTAATTTCAATATTATGAATCCAAAAACGAATTCCATTTTGAAAAATAAAATTACAAAATTTCAAAAAGTGGTTATTACTATTCATAACGACTAGTTTTAATAATATCTTAATAGCATATCGTTGTTTAGCGAAACTTGGTGTTGCGTACAACACACGCTATCGTTGAAGGTCGTGATTGTGTGTAATTCAAGCCAGGTCAGAGATGTGTGTTGTGAAAGCTCCTTTCGGTGTAGCATATAACACAAGACATTAATGAAATTAAAAAGAATATTTTTCATAAAATCTCAGGGTGTTACAAAAACATAGCTGGGTGGATACGTGATAAAAAATTATGGGTGGTTCCGTGATAAACCAAGGATGTGGGGTTGTGTTATAACCTCTAATGCATTCAGTATAGAAGTCGGTTGTATGGAAATTCAATTTAGTGATATGTGTGGATGTTGACCATATAGTTATTACATTTATGTATTTTTATGTCCCAAGTTACCTTTATATTATATATATTTCTTTATATGAGATTTATAGTAATATTTTGGTTATGAAAACCGTAAAAAAAGGATCTTATATTTAGTGAAGTATAGTTACTACTTCTTAAAAGTTAAGATTATTACATTATGATAAAGTATTCACGGTTTTCATGTTATGACAATATTATTAGTTTTATTTCATTATGTATCCCTTATTGATCTTTTTATGTTCGTCCCATGTTTTGAATTGTTTTTCATTGGACCTGAAGAAGAATAGATTCAAGGATGGTATTAAGGAGCAATTATGATGTTAAAACATGAAATGATCTCATGTTTTGTTTTAAAGAGTTTTTTATTGAAAAAAATTGACAGTCATTAGAAGTATCTACGTGTAATATTGAAGTAGTTATTTATAAGTTATGTTATTTTTCTACAAATCTCAAAACTAAAAACATCGTTGATGTGAATTAATTTCAAATTATTGGAATATCGTAAAATTATGTAATGTTTAAGGATGGGGTATATAGTTGGTAACAATCGTCAGTTTAGATAAATTAATAAGTGAGAAATTCGTTAATAGAGTGTCTATAAAATATTTTTACATTTAAGATAAATATAAATGATACAACATTTTAAGATTACTATGTTGTTTTATCTATGATATGGTTTTTCAGAATGGTTTCCTATAGAGGAAAAAAGGCAACTATGCTCGAAGGTCATATAGAGGGAAATAACCTTCCCTATAAACATCCTTAGATGATCGGAATAAAAAAATTGTTTGTTATAGTAATGGTTCAATTGACTCTAGTGATAAAAGGAGGTGTTTTCAATACACAAAATCAACTTGAAAAACCACAATGGCATATGTCAATCTTAGATACATTTATTAATAAATTTCACATATCATTTAGAGGATCATCTAACCAAATACAAGAAAACATTTGGATTAATGAATTGGAAAATATTTTGGATTTAATTGGCGGTTTAGGCAGTCAAAAGGTTATTATTTCAGTTTATCATTTTGAAGGTGAATCCAATAAGTGATGGAAAATGATTTAAAATATCATAGGAAGTGGAGGGATTGAATAAAGAGAATGTGATGAATTTATGAATATCTTCTTTGAGAAATATTTTCTTATGGCTGTTCAAAATAAATGGAAAAGAAATTCATAAAATTAACACAAATTGAGGAAGATTATGTGGCTTAATATGATGAAAATTTCACCAGTTTGTCATGGTACATCTGAAATTATATATGGGATATTAATAGAACGATAAATAGGTTTTTCCCAGGATAGATGACATAATATTGAAAGTAGTTAGTTTTTCATGAGTTTAAGAGGTATGAAAAACTTGTATGATGTGCTGAGAAGGTAAAAATTGAGTTTTCTAATGAGAATATATTCCATGAGATAAAAAATATGTGATCTAGTCGGCTGGAAATGGGAATGAATTAATCAAAGAATCATAGAGGTTATGAAACCAAATTTTCAACGTGTGAGATGTGTGGTAAAAAGCATACTAGAGAATGTATCTCAAAGTCTAGGAAGAGCATCTGAAGTTGTAAGAGTTGTAATATTGCTCGTAACTGTATGGAAGATGATCAGGTAGGAAATGAAAAAAAAATGATACAGTGATTTAGTTGTAATGAGTTATGACATAATGCCAGTGTATGTCTAACGATGATTTCTTAGGGTGGAAAAACAATATGATCAAAATAATATGGGTATGGAAAAATTATTTTAAACTACTACTATTGATGTTGGACAGAAAATTTATGTGGTGAAAGATATGTTACATATTTCTTCCAAAGTACCAACACTCTAATTGACTCTGGATATTCACATTCTTTCATTTTCGAGAGCATTGTAAGTAAATTGGATATAGAACCTCGTGAAATTGATATAGATCTTCTGGTAAAAACACTGGGTGGAAGTATTAAAGCAACAAGAATTAATAATAATCTTACTATTTTAATTAGTGGGAATGTATTTCTTGTAAATCTTGGTGATATTTCCATAGTTTAGTTTGATATCATTTTGGGTACGGATGGACTTTCAGTTTATCATGAAAAAATATATTTTTAAATCCAAGAATGTATTATTCAAATATTTCCAACCTTTTATTACATATCAATAAGCTGAAATATTGATTAAATATGGTAGTAAATGTTATCTATTACTTGTTGTTGAAAACAAAAAATAGTTTTGATTGATGACATTCAAGTAGTGAATGAATTAAAAAAATCCTAATAAATTTCCTGCTAATTTTTGCAACTGGGAGGTTGAATTTTATATTAATTTAGTTCTTAATGAAAAACAAATTTCTAAACCCCATTATCAAATGGGTCAAGTTGAACTCGTGGAATTAAAAAATCAGTTGCAAAAATTTCATGACAAATAATATATTCGACCTAGAAATTCACCATGGTGTGCTCCATTTTTATTTTTGAAAAAGAAATACGGTTTATTAGAATATGAATTGATTAAAAATACTTGAATAACATCACTATTAAGAACAAGTATCAGTTTTATCATATCGATGATTTGTCGGATTAACACTAGGGAGATCATCATTTTTCAAGGATTGATTTGTAGTCTGGGTACCATCACCTGATGGTGAAAGATGATGATATTCCAAAGACAGCATTCCAAATAACATATGGGCATTATGAGTTTTTAGTTCTTCTATTTGGGATATCTAATTCCCCTACTGTATTTATGAATCTCATGAATGGATTCTTTCATCAATTTCTAGACCAGTTTTTGGTTGTTTGTATAGATGATATCTAGGTATATTCTAAAATTCTATTGGAACATGAAAATGACTTAAGGATTGTTTTGAAAACATTAAAATAAAATAAACTATATTTTATGTTTAGTAAGAGATAGTTTTGGTTGAAGCAAACTTATTTCTTTGGTCATATTGTTTATAAAGATGGCATAACTATTGACCCTTCAATATTTTTTTATTGAAGCATGGATAAGTCCTTAAAATATATTAGAGATTTTTAGTTTTCTTGGATTATGGGGTTATTACCAAAGGATTGTTCAAAACTTTTCTCTTTTATCTAGCATACAAACTAAGCTAACACGTAAGAGATTTATGTTTATCAGGAAAAACTAAAGTAATGGTTGATTTTAGGAACTGAAAAATAGATTGTTAAATGGTCCAATTTAGTTCTTTCATTCCAAGAATGGTGAATATGTTATCTTCAGTGATACATCATAGAAACGAATTGGGTTTTTACAAATTAATAATGATCACGTAATTTATTATTCATCACGTTAGTTGAATCCTACTGAGCTAAATTACCATACAGATGATTTGTAATTAGATTCTATTGATTCTTCATTTAAAATATGGAGGCATGATTTATTTGGCATAAAATGTGAAATATATATTGATAACAAAAGTTTAAAGTATTATTTAACTCAAAAAATTAAACATGTGATAGAGGCGATGAACAGAATTAATCATTGATTATTATTTAATGATATATTTCTATCTGCGAACGATAAATAAATTGGATGAAACTTTGAGTTGAAAGAGAAATGGTACAATAACCATGATATGTTTGGAATGATATCCTTTTGTTTCTTATTTTTTGAATTTTGGATTGGAGGTTCTTGGTGCAGAAAATTCCTCTGTTTTGTTTTATGTGGCAGCGAAGTCGTCTCAATTAGAAAAAATTAAGAAAGCATGGAAAGAAGATAATGATGTGTAAGAAAAGGTAAAATTGGTTCATAAGGGTATGTTACATGATTTAAACCTTGATAAAGATTTTGTTTTGTGGTTTGGAAAGATATTATGTGTTCCTTATGATTCACAATTGTAGAAAGATTTTTTATGTAAAGTTCATAGTTCTCCCTTTTTAGTTCATCCTAGAAGTACTAAGATGTACAACGATATTCAAGAATATTTCTAGTGGGATGTAATGAAAAGATTTATTTCTATCTTTTACTTTGAAGTGTTTGATTTTTCAGCTGGTTAATGTAGAGAGATAGTTACCAAAAGGGATTCTTCATCCTTCTCTAGTGCTAGAGTAGAAATGGGAAGATGCTTCCCTAGATTTCATAGTGGGGTTACCAAAAACATCTCGAGGTAACAATGCGATCTTGGTTATTGTAAATTGATTGACTAAATATGTCTATTTTATTCTTATTCGAGATACTATATCTATAGATCAGATTTTGCAATTGTACATTAAAGAGATAAGATACATGTAGTTCCTCTCTTCATTTTATCTGATTATTATCCAAAGATTAATTATATCTTTTGGAAAGGCCCCAAAATTCATTAGTAACTGAATTAAATTTCATAAAAAAAATTCATCCTCAATCAGATGGGAATTCGAAATGAATAATTCAGTCCTTGGATGATATGCTACATGCTTGTTTAATGGATTACCAGGGAAGTTGGGATCAACATCATTCATTGATTGAATATTCTTGTAATAATAGTTTTCATTCTAGTATAGAGACGAAACCAATAAGGGCATTATATGGAAAGTGGAGTCGAACTCAAGATTTTTTGGATGAAGTAGGTGAAATAACGATTATTAGACTAGAAATGGTAGAAGAGATGGTAGAAAAGTTCAATTGATTTAGAAGAACATAAGGAAAACACAGAGAATTCAGAGAAGTTATGAGGATAACCAAAGGAAGAATCATTGGTTTGATGACGGTGATCATGTCTTTCTCAATGTTCCTCCATAAAAAAGTTTGATGTGTTTTTCTATGAAAGGATACATATGTCCGGGGTTCATTGGACCCAATGAAATCCTGTAGAAAGTTGGATAAGTTACTTATAATGTATATTTACCTCCCATTTTATCCCATGTATGCAATAGTTTTCAGGTTTCAATGATGATGAAGTATATTCCAGATCTATTTTACATTTTGAGTCCAGAGGAAGTATAGATGGAAGAGAATCTTTCTCAAGAGGAACAAACAGAAAAGTTTTTTGAACGTAGAGAGAAAGTATTGCAGAATAAGGTGATTCACCGGGTAATAGTTTTGTAAATAAACTATATGGTTGAAGTGGTAAAGTGGGTATCTGAAAATGATATAAGGGGAAAATACCCTCACTTATTTGATAAGTAAATAAAATTATGGGGACACAATTTCAAAAAGGGGGGAGTGATGTAGAATGACATGTATTTATAGAATAATAAATTTTTATATCTATAAATATTCATATAAAATATATTAATATTAAATTAATGATGACACTTTTTCTGATAATGTACTCGACACGCAACAACAAGTTTCTTCAAAATCATACCTTGCACACAACATTGAATTATACCAAAAAATAAGAAAATATAATTATTATTATAAATGGTAGTTAACAAATATTTTTTGTGTTAGAGGATATGAAAAAAACTAACTAAATATGATTATACATGTTTGTTATATTTTTTTACATTTAACCATTAAATATTAGAAGCTTAAAATTAGAATGAATCAAATTTTATGTATAAAATACTCCAATATTTTTAAAAGGTCGTTCTACCCCCGTTTGATGGAGAAGACTTTCTAAATATAGAATTTTATCACTTTTATATGTTATATCAGAAAAAATAATTTTTTTAGAAGAAGAACATCAAAATTTATGTGGGATGAAATTTTTGTATTTTTCTGAAAAAATTCATATTTTTATGAATAATGAAAAATACAGCATTTTAATTAAAAAATGCATTTTCATCTAATTTTTTTTAAATAGATAGATTAATTTTTTAATTGGTTTTAAAGTTTAATTGTATTTTATTTTTATAACCTAATTCAGTTTTGGTCATTGGATGTAATTTCACTTTGAAATTAGGCAAAAACAGGTGTTAATCATTTGATAGTTTTTACTTCTTAAAAACCATCTTTTCGGTTTTGACAGTGTGATTCGATTATAAATTAATTTTTTCCAATTAAGTGTTTTGAATAATGAAAAAATTATTCTATATTTGGAATCAGAAGGTCCAAATTGTGTAAAAGGTTACCTTTTATTTTTGGACATTCTTAATTGTAACTTCATTAATTTTTTACTTACCCTAGTTAAAGGGTTAATCGGGTAAATTAGAGTAAAAGAATAGTTGTATAATAAAATTTCCTAATTCTATTGGATGGTATATTTACTAAAATTGAAAGTATTTCATATATTTTGTTACCCCATGGATCCTCATGGGAGTGATAATGTTATGTTATAATAATTAATTTAAAGTTAAGAGAAATATAACAAAAACATGTAACTTTTACTAAAACAATATTCATAATGGGTAATATAATTGATTTCTTAAACTATGAAAAGAAATTATAATGATAATAATATTTCCTATATCAGGATATTTTATTTATAATTTTTATAATTTTAATAAATAAATTTAATTATGACATAATGATGATGTAATGATTGATTCATTAATAAAATATTCAAATAAATGATATTATAAATGTTAAAATAAATATAATTTGTTTATTTTGATGCCATAAACAAATTTTATGGATGATACTTACTAGTTAAATTTGATGTATTTTCTTTGTTTCTTTGGAATCAGTATGTTATAAATTTGTAATAAAGTCATGTATGAATAGTGTCCAAAATTGACACAATTCATAACTCAAATCATAAAATAGTTTATTTAATGATATTATATTCAGAAAAATATAATACTTGTAAAAATTGTTAGGATAAGTCCAAATATGTTATAGATAACTTCTTTTGGGTAATTTGATATGATATGGAAATTAAAATAATCGATAATGTTTAAATAACTTGTTATCACATTAATTTAAAAAGGGTAAAATAAGGGTTAAACCAAAAAGACAAAGATAAAAAAAATATTCCATACCTATATATAAAATTTTGTATGATGGGTATTCAAACCAAAATAATATTTTATTTTTATTAGATTAGTTTTGGAAATTTTTAACCAAAAATGAATTTATAATAAAATAATATTTCTAAACTTTCCTATAGATCCCCTCCTCTCTCTTAGAAATGGCCACCACCTCTACCCACTTACTCACAAATATAGAGCCCCATGACTCGCCAAAATTCTTCCAAAATAAGCACCCAAAATCCATACCTTCTTACTATAATCCTTACCATGGGAATAATGAAATTCCAGAATGGATTTTGGCTCAAATCAAAAAAAATTACCGGATATAGAGGTAACATATTCTCCCATGTTATTTTCTTTTATTTTACTTATCCAATACCTAAACTCCTTTTTATTCATTGATTAAATAACAAAAACTGTATCCTCAATACACTACTATTTTTTAATGGGAACTAATCAAACTACACTTACACAAACCTCCATCTAATGGATACCAACATATTGTTTCTGTGTACGGTGAACTACTTCCTCACCAAACAATGAGTGTTCGATTTTCCGCTATTAGCTATCATGGTGGCCATTATGATGGAACCATATATATATGATATATATTATATTTCTATAGTCTCTATGATTCATTAATTTTTGTTCACAACATACCTTTATGATTTATAGGATGTTTAAATATGATAATTTCATTTGGGGAAGTGTGGACTACCGCCACTCAAAATGACATGACTCATTCACTCATAACATGGAACATATAATAGATTAATGTATTAAAACTATGAGGCATACATGAGAGAAATATAATATTGGTATTGTAAGATATATTTATATCATTTTATTTTTATTATTTTATTATGAAAAAGAAATGAATGTAGCGTTCATGTGTATGTACAACCTACCATCTCCATGAACAGTGAATTTCATTTCTTATATCCAATTATTATTGAGTATTATAAATACTAGATATATATGATATCTAAATCTGGAATATAATTATGGAGATTATTTACATTTGACTATATGTACAATTTATATAAAAAAACTTTATTTTTGACTCAAGTAATGAATATCGACAAATTGATGGATATTAACATAAATAATCATGTAATTTTTATAACATTATAATAAGTGGTATAAATGAAATAATATACCTGAAAAATGTTCTTAATCAAGTAGAAATTAACATTATGTTTATTATACATGAAGAATAAGGAACATACGTGATGATTCAGACTCAAGGTAAGGGAATTCGTCTCAATCTTTTTTCATTGAGGCATATTTTTATAATATACACCTCTTTATTTTATAAAATTAATAATAAACCCCATTAAAATTGAATTTCATTCAAAGGGAAAAAATTCTATCAAGCGTTTTACTAATTCACAAAAGGATTTTTTTCAAACATGTGTGGAGATAAAGACCTCTCCATCACCATAATCATAATTTTATATTTAGAATCCCATATAAGACTAAATATTTTTAAAAGGAAAAAAAAATCACTTATTTCTTTTTTTTTTTGATGTTTTTGTCTTGAAATTTTTTGAAATGGAAAAAGTATTTTAATATTGTGAAATTATTTTTTGTGATTCTAAATGAAATTATATTTCTAAAATGTTTATATTTCCAATATTTTATGGGTTGTGATTATATAATGGTACTTGTACGTTTTATAGTTGGTTACATGGAAAACTAATGACCGGTTGTTACGTGGTAAACCAACTGATGTGTGGTTCCATGATAAACCAAGGTTTGGTGGTTCTATGATAAACCAAGGATGAGTGGTTACGTTATAACCTATAATTCATTGGGTATAGAATTCAATCGTTTGGCTATTCCATTTTTGTGATATGTTTGGAATTCAACCGTATGGTTATTCAATTTATGTATGTTTATCTCCCAAGTTACCTTTATATGATACATGTTTCTTTATATAGAATTTAGGGTAATATTTGGGTAACATAACGTGTAAGAAATGAGCTTATATTCAAAGAAGTATATTTACTACTTCTTAAAGGTGAAAATGATTACTTTGTATACATGGTTTTTATGTTAGCCCAATAATAAGAGTTTTCTTTCATTATGTATCCATTACTAATATTTTTATTCTCATTCCATGTTTTTTAATTTTTTCATAGGATATAACGAATAGTAGATTCAAGGATTGGATCAAAGAAAATTGATGTTGTTAAAACATGAAATGATGTCTGGTATCATTATTAGAATAAGAATCTGTCATACATATTACAAAAGATAAATATATTATTGTTTGATAATAATCTTTCATGCATATTACAAAAGATATCAAAAAAATCAACGTTACATGAAGAATATATAAACATGTTGTTATTTGTGGTGAATGATAAAAAGTATATAGTGTAAAAAATATAAAATAAATAATTTAAATTAATTTGTTATAATATATTTTATATAATATAATTATGTTACATTCTACCCTTGTTAGAATGAATTTCGCCCTCAAAATGTGTCTTGGTTATCAAATTATTAATATTCATATAATTCCATTATTTAAAAAATTAATATACAAATGGTTAATAGAACATCATTTTATAAAGGGAATGTGGGAAATATAAAGGTCACACAATATTATTATTAACTGGAATTCAATATATGGAGAATATTGGTGGGAAACTGAAAGATAGATTTGTAAGTTAAAACATATTCTCATGGACAAATAATGTTTCATAGATAACATTTTCAAGAGGAGGTAAATGTCAATTAAACCACAAGACAAATAGGTGTGGATATGGTCATTTATTTCACAATAAAAAATGGTCATGTGATAATATTTAATGTCATTATCAGTTTCGTAGAGTTGAAGGATTCATTTACCATGTATATTTTGTCATAAGGAAATATACATACATGATTAATATAGATTCATCATTTAATAAATTTTCTCCATAGACACATCTCATGATTCATAAAATTAGTATAAATGATGATTTTTCTTCCATGGAGCACTTGAATCAAATTATAGTGGACCACATAATCCCGAGAAGGATAACATGATTTTCCTCTAGTATTTATATTTTAACCAAAACAAAATTTATTACACTTATTAAGATTATATAATCATTCATGTGAAGATATAATACATTAATATCTCATGTAAAAAAGTGAATCCATACTTCTCATTAAAATATATATTGATATTTACATAAACCCAACTACAAAACTCTAAAGTACCTTAATAAATTTGTTTATCATATATCTTGAAACCTTTTTAGGATTGTTAAAAACCATGATATTAGGGTTATTTTTCCAAAAATAACTAATCTCGAGAGTCCATCACTTCACTAGGAATCCAAAAATCAACTATAGTAGTATAAAATGTTTTTCCCATACATTTTTGATTTCTATATTGATGGTTTTCTCCCTTAATAATCATCATTGGACACATATTGGAATAATTACATACTCAATGAAACTAATACATCTTATATATGTCTTTTAATTTCTTTTTTGATTATATGAATTTCATTCATATGTTAAATGAACAGTCAAACCATATTAGAAGAAGTTGCCATACTTTTAGATACCTTATCCATGATTATTTTTACCAAACTTCTCACAAGATAAGAATTTAGTTTTCATTCCTTCAAAAATTATTGATGAAATATTTTTAATTTCATACCAAATGGTATTATTATTTTTCTTTTTTTAATGGGAAATATTATATTTGAAAAACAAAATTTCTAAATTCATTGTATATCAATCATGATTTTCATAGATCTTCATCTCATGAGAAACAAATTCCCTTCAATATCATGGTTTGAATCACGAGTAAAACTAATTTATATTATAATTAATATTTTTTAGGAAATTGAGGACATCACTTTCTATACGATTGATGTTTACTTCTTATAAATCCATATAATCCTTTCCTTTTTGTCTCAATTAGATGAATTTATTTTCCAACCATAGTCATGCACCCTTAAAAAATTTTCCTCAATGAAAATATTCATAAATTAATCCCATTATAGGGAATCAATATATTCACATTATTTTATATTCCAAACTATTGATAAAAAATAGTGAGTTCACCTTCAAAAAGAAAAATTCAAAGAATTTTCTTTTGTGATCCGAATAACCCATGCTGTCAAATTTCTTTTCTAGGGATTTAATCCATCCTTCTTCTAGTACAGGATCAGATGATCATCATAATGATGGATAAGGTTGTCTCATAAAATGAAGAACCATTATCACATTCAACATTGGTAGGTATGGTTTCTCTCTTTTATGGACATCAACACATTGTATATCTTGTTTTAAATGATCCCTAATCGCACAAAACTAATCTCTTCCAATTACAACAATAATTGGATACTGATTTGATGGATTTTTTCTTCATAGTTCCATCCCACTATACCATCCTTGATTCCTCTGTGGAAAACCATTTTGAACAAAAATAATTTAGATGAATAAATATCTTCATATATAAATTCTATAAAATTTTAACATAACCATGATGTAAAATCATCTAATTGAATGCTATTGACACTCTTATAATATCTCTTTTTTTCTAAACAATTATTTTTTACCAACAATAATGTTTTGAAATTAATATGTTACATAATCATGAGTTTCATTTGGGAATATATTTTCTTCACTTTGATGATATTTTCATGTTTTTAATTTTAGAGAATTAATATATTACTCATACATAACAAAACCATAATATAAAATTTGAGCAATTCCAAAAATTATCATTTTTCCCATAACATAAAACTTCACACATTAATCATTATCTATTTTTTAACAAAACATCAAGACATTCTACATGAGTTCTTCTAATACATTTAACATACTTAAGTCTCGTGAAAGACATTAAAATTTTGAAATGAGATTAAAAAACTCTTTAAGAGATTTTAACAGATAGAAACTGTTAAAACATTAATAAACATTAATATCCATGAACACTTTGTCATAAAATAATACATTTTATAGTAACCAATTAGTAATAGAATCCATTAGAAATAAAATCATTATTTTCCCTATTTGTAATCAAATGATTACCATAAAACACATAGAAAGAATAAAATAACATAAAGGTACCATGGGATGTTGTTTGTAATATTTATTATTATAAATGGTATTAAAATTATGTAGTCTTTCATATATTTTACAATTTAAAATAGAATAACCATGCAGATAACATCCATACCAATGTATTATAGGACTATCACAGAACCACCCATCGTTAGTTTATCGTGGGACCACATATCATTGGTTTAACATTTAACTACCTTCCAAATGTATAAGTACAATTATTTAATAAAAACACTTAAATGAATTCAATTTTATACATTTCACTAATAATATTTTATTTTTACTCTTATGAAAGCATTTCATGATTTTGAAATGATCAGTCCATTTTCAAAACCCATTTTCAATAATAGAATTCCAAAAAAGAAAAACTATTATTTTCATTAAATAGATCATGTTATTTTTTAAAGGAATATATAGATCAATTAATAGTCATACTAGTTTAATAGTGTTTTCCCCATGAATGTTAATATTAGATCACCGCTTTTGTTGTTTAATAAATAATTCAAAATAAAACATGTAAAAATATTCCTTTTGAAAAAAATTGAATGAAATTAAAAAATGAAAGAAAACATAAACTATAATCATTTTATATACATATAAATAAACATGTAATATAATATCAATAATATTTAATTGGATTAAAATATTCTGAAATTAAATCTTTAAACATTGAATGTGTCTCATTCCACAATGAACAATTAAATCATATACCACATAAAAGAATAAAATTTATCCAAAAACATAAATAATAATATAATTAGTAAATTCAGGATATAATATTTTTGAGGTGTGTATATACAACTCATAAAATAATGTGGGTGTATTACATCAAAATATGCGTCAATAAATGGTGATTAAGATGAAATCTCATACCCTAAGTTTGGCTTGTCACATGTGTCTTTATCATTTTAAATAGTAAACATTGGCTACTTATTTAATTACATCATACTCATTTTATGTTTATAACTACATCTATTTCACTTATTACAATATTGTATATAACTACATAAACAATGAATTTTAGGTCGTTTGATTTAACCATATTGAGTTCATATGTCAAAAATGACTTTGGTGGGCCAACTATGGTCAAAAGGGTCAGTATTGAAAAATATCCTGAATAATAATAATTAAATAATTATCATATTTATAAATATATTATACATTAAAATATATTCATTAATTATGGTCATGAAAAATGATCAAACATTACAATCATGAATATTGTAGGTCATACATATAAATGGGTAATGTTCCCATTTTTCTATCATCATTATAGAAGAAGATATGAAAAATTATTCTTTCCATAATTATCATAACATAATAAATACCATGTTAATTAATCATATATAATTATATATATATATATACATATATATATTTGTAATGTAAATGGAATCACATCACGTCTAGTAGGATATAGTTCACACAACCACGAATGATGTAATATCTTTTTTATTATATGATAGGCTAAAAAAGAAAATGATATATTATATATCCAAAAAATGTAATTAAGTTATGGATATCATATATATTTCATATATATAATTTTTTTATTAAATAATTCTTTAATACATTCAATATATTGTGTGAATGTATCGCATTTATTTGATGAGGTGGTAGTCCATACATCAATAAATGTTGTTACTGTATTGCCACAAAATGGAATGAATGATGTTTTGTTTTATATAATAATTAAATAATTATTAATAAATTATAAATATCATAATTATGATATAAAACTATTATTTATATCATAATTTTCAATCATGATAATTGGTAAAGTAAAAAAATGATTGAGATCATTTTGTGTTGGGGTAGTTCACTATACACACGAACGATAAATTCATTACCCATTTGATATAAGTGTGATTTAGTGTATGAAAAACCTTCAACCTTACAAATTATTAGAATATTTTTTATATTTTTGATATTATCTTATAATGGAATAAGAATAACTTAATTCTTGGATAATGAAATAAAACAGAAATGCACGTTGAAAATGTTACCTCTTTTTCGGGTAACTTCATTTGGATTGCCCCAAAGGGATTCCTTGGTTGGTTTTATACCCAAGATTAAAAATATAATAGGATTATAGGGATTCTTTAATATAATTTTGTAAGTTTTTTTATTATAAAAATGGCATGAAAGGTGTGAAGAAGTGGGAGGATGGGTGCCTTTTATAGTGGAGGCAGAGTGGCATTCTTGTAAATATGAAAAGGTAAACAGTTTTGGGAGGTCTCCCTTATATAATGTAACTCAAATAATGATCCAAAATAGTTATAAGTTGTGATATGGTCGAATAATTCCCATAAAATGGGGTTTCTGGAATTATATCTAGGTTATTTCTCCCATTAAGATTAATGTTTAACATCTAAGTAAACTCGTTTTTCCGGAATCAGTGTAATATATTTTAATCAATTTCACATTTATTTTTTAGGAAAATTTTTTACGTACTATTAATTATATATAATTCTTATTAAAATTATTGAACCATGTTTTGAAAATTAAAATCAACTAAGTTTATAATTTAAATTTAAAATTAATTCCACAAAACAAATGAGAAAGCATGTTTTTAATGTAAAAAAAATTGTAATTTTTATATATAAAATATCAAAGTGAAATTGATTCTAATGAACTATAGTGGTTTAAATTAAATATAATTTATCTATTTCTACATTAGAAATATTTGAAAATATTATTTAACTATATAAATGGGTTATATGATACAATATTTTTCAATGATAATTCAATGTTGTTCAATAATCATAAAAAATGGAAGTACTTAGAAAAATATAAAAAATTTACACAATGTACATGTTTGAATTAAAATTTCTAAAAAATTCATAAAATAAAAATTATTATTGTTTTCAAATTTTATTTTGAAAGAGTTATGTCATTAAATGTCGGTAAAACATATTTATGAACAATAAATTTTTTTAACATAAAACTGGATTTATTCTTATCTTATGCCTATCAAAAATATTGATAAACATTTTATAAACATGTGTAAAAAATATTTTTATTTTTTTTTCAAATCCATTAATATAACATATAATTTATGGATTATATATTTTTATAAAAATATCAATTGTAAATTATTTTTTTATAAGACTTCCCTTTCATGTAACATAAGTACTTGTAGAAACATGATGATGCATGCAACATAAGATAAAATTTTTCTTGATTTTGATTCAATATAGAAACTATATTTCTTGCATCAAAATATTTTAATGAATTTAAAATAAATTTAAATAATATTTTTTAAAATTTTTTGTTATTTTACAAATATAGAGTTATCCATAGGTTTTGGAATACATTTTTCTCATCAATAATTACAATGAATAACTAAACATTTCTCTAACACCAACTATTATAAAAAATGATTTCTGAATATATTTATTAAATACAAATATATTATTATTCATTATATTAAACCTTTAACCATTAAATATCATTTCGGTGTAGTATCATTGGAAACAATGAATCGTAAATAGTTTCTTCATGAAATATCTATATCATATCCCACTTATTTCGACATAATGAACAACCTTTTTTGGAATATCATATAATATTATTTTATTTATAACCTAGAGGAATAAATAATAAGATATGTTTTATCTCAGATTAATAGTTAGTGTAAACATGGGAGATATTATGTGTACATAACCATAACATGAGTGTAAGGATACAGAAACATGATCTTAATAGTAAATAAATGACATAAATATCTATGATCCTAATTATAAATCATGTAATAAATATTAGAAGTATATAATACATAAATTATATGTTATTATATAAATATGATCCATGAATTCTCGATATGAGAATAAGATATTGATTTCTCACATAAAAAAGTATAATAAATCATTTCTTCAGTAGAAAAGTGTCATTTGAAAGTATATTATAGTGGAATGATTTTACACCCAAAAAGAATCATTGTATACAAGTTTAACTCCAAAGACCATAATAGTGGATAAAGTCCCTTACCAAACTGGGTTCACTCCCTATTCCAGTCCTACATATCTAATAAGATACAAATATTTTCCCAATGAGTTTGAGGGTGATATAGATCCCACCCATCACATAATGAAAATCATACACATATGTGGAAAAAGATCACATTAATTTCATCATAACATACCACATGAATATAAATGGGTTTAACAAAAATTTCATCAAATCATAACAATGGTAAAATATACAGGTTTTAAAATTATTTCAGAATTTCATTACAGAATATCTAATGAAAAATGTAATTTTTTCAAAAACAGCATGCAATAATATTCATAAACCACTGATATAAATAAAAATTTTCATATCAATGGATCATATAACCATTAAATTATAACTGAAATCTTGTTTTTTATCTTTGATTAACAGAAATACCATTAAAATGAAATTACAAAATTTAATGAGGAAAATAACCATTGAATTCTGAAATAACATACTAAATATATATATATATATATTCTAAGGGAAACCTTTGACTCTAAAAAACATGAAAAAATGTAAATATATCTTATAAAATTCCAGCGTAAATTATATAGGGAATTCAGTTCATGCTAAATAAGTTAAAATAATCATTTCATACATATTTTTGTATGAAAGGTCACAAAGTAAACAAATTTGAATATGATAATTTGATTCCATTAAAAATTATTTGTAAACAAAAAAAGGTTATAAATGAAATTAAAATATTATTAGAATATCAAAAACAACTTTAATTGTTTTTATAAATCATGGACATGGAAGAAAAACTTTATTCTGGTGATGTGAGAAATGAAGTGGATTTTTTTAGAAAATATTTTCATGATAATGTGTATATAAGGTGAAGAAAATTAAAAGGTAAAAATTTATATTCCAAAAAATTTCCCATAATTATATAATTAATTTTCATCTTAATATTTTTATAAACTTATTTTATTAAGGTGACTTTATCATAAACAATCCTAATAAAAAATTAGATTGTAACACACACCTCTTACCTTGATTTTTCCTCACATTAAAACCACTTTAACATATAGTATACTAAATTTAAATTTATTATAACCTTATAAAAGAGTCATATTAATACTTATTGTATAATTCATGGTCGCTTTATAACATTTCAACACCCACTTTTATTAATACTTCCTTACATAAATCGATATTCAATAGTGTTAACTTTTTCAATTACCTTTAGTATTTCAATTCAGTAGTTCTATTCCTTATATAATTATGTAAGATAGTTCATATAAATATTATTAATAATTATATAAATGTTATATATATTCATTATATATTTCAATTTATAGTCATCCCTAATAGTTAGGGATATAAAAATAAATAGCACCGTTCATAGAGATGGTAAAATATATATAGGCATTGATGCTACTTTCATTTTTCAAAATATTGAATGAATGAAACATAAATAATAATTCATCTTTATAGAATCAACACACACACATAGATATATATATATATATATATTATATCTATTCATTAAATCAAACTTTATTACTATCCATGTAAAATGGAAATTTAAAATGAATCACATCGCTTTGTGGTGGTGGCAGTATAGACATACTCATTGGCAACATTAGCATTTCGAACAGACAGGAAAGAAAATAGGTATATCTGAGTTTATAATTAAAAAATTATACATATTTCATTAATATCATATATAAACATTAATACCATCATAATAAACATCAATAAATTATGATGAGAAAAAAATAGTATCAATATGTGTAGATGGCATGTCAATCGTGTGCACAAGCGATACATTCAATACTCATTTTAATGGAAACTGGGTGTATTATAATTATTTCATAATATTTATAAAACAAAAGAAAAATATTTATTCCCTTAAATGTGTTATTTTATGATAAATACTATATATTTATAATAGTTAAATAATAGTATAAACTAAGTTGATCGGTTAAGAAGATTATACTCTATTTGAAATGACTCCTTTATATCTCATCAATATCACTCTAGGGTTACTACATTGGGTAGAAACAAACCACTACAATGTTTATTGATAATTTTATATGAAATATTTTTATTTTTAGGTAAATATAAAAGGCACAATGTAGTGTAAATAAGTTAGGGATGATGTTCCCATTTATAATTGAGGTGAGGGGCATTATTAAAATTAATCAAATCATAAAATTATTATTAATTAATTATCAATAAATGTTCCTCTAAATAGACACTGATTTTAAGGTAACCTAATTTAGATTTATAATCCAATAATCCAATATAATTTAGACATTTTTTCTGTAATTTTAAATGTTATCATTGGGATTAACCCTTAGTTAACAATTGGAGATTTTAACTGTAGTAAATAAAATTTCAATATTAACGGGTTATAATTTATTGATATAAGATTAAAATTATACCATATATGGACATGTTATAAAATTTTATACGATAACATATTTCCCTTTAATTATTTCTCGATTTTTAAATTTTAAAAAATATTTAATAAAATATTTTTTTGAAAAAATATAAATATTTTTATATTGATTTTATTCAATAATATTGACCAAAATACCAAAAATAAAAATTATAATTAAAATATAATTATTTAACACAATATAAATCTGTCACATTAAACTATAATTTCAATGGAATAATATAATTAACTAAAATTATATCACATTTGTAAATTTTAAAATCATTTAGTTTATTTTTCCATTTGTTGATAAATATTTTTTTGGTAATTTCTAAGAATTTATGTTCAATATAAGACACCTAAAATGTTGAAATAAATTATTAACATGAAATTGATTTCATTATTCACAAAATTAATTTTATTTTTCATTAGAAACTATTTTTTACTATGTGAATACTTAAATTATATTTGAAACTAATACTATTTCATTTTGTAACCTTTTTTATTTATATAATATATAAACCATTTTCATTGAGAACTATAAATTATACTAATTAATTTCAATTATAATGTGACATGTGTTTAATTTGATTCAATCAATAATTATTATATAGAAATATTATGTCATTAGCACAATTGTTTTTCAATATGATCCAAATTTATTGTTTTTGAGGAAGAACTATTTAACTATAATATTATTCATATTGAAAAAAATAAAAGGGTACTATTTTGAAAATTTGAACCTCCACATTATAAACATTAAATTAATTTTATTTTAATAATTTCATATTGTGAAACCATCCTCTATAGATGTAAGCTAATGTGTTTTTTTGTTTCATTGATAAAAGTTACAATGAATTTTATCCGAAAGGACGGAATGATTTAGTATTCTTGATAATCTAGTTACATACATGATTCCCATATTATACTAGAAAAGACAAATTAAAAAATAATAATTTTTTTAGAATATATGTTTTCCTTATAGATTATCCTTATATATCATTTACATTACACTTCGTGGATTTCTTGGAATGGAAAATAATAATGGTGAGAACAAATGCACAGTATGGGTAATGTGTATTAGATGTTATCATGAACCAATAAAAAATATCATGGAAATAAAAATAATTTCACACACATTCCATTTAAATAATTTTAATTTCCTAATAATATGAAACATAATCAATATGGAAAGTTAAATAACAAAAAAACAATCCATGTAGTCAATAAACTAATAATGAAATGCATGCACATAGAATATCATTGTGAAAATATCTAGGATAATATGATACCGCATAATCAATATAGAAAGCTAAATTACCATAAAACATTCCATTTTTTCAATAAAATATAATGTATTGAATCTAGAGATAATATCATTGAAAAAATATCATGGATAATAATAACATAACACTTAATGGTATAAATGATTATATATTGGTTGTCTTTATCTCATTCATCATTATACCTATATCATCATGTCAATTCATTACTCAGTTTATAACGACTTGTAAAAATATATTTAATTCAAGATTAATAATTTTACACATGAGACAACCAATAAATTGAGTGGTAATATAATTTCTGGCACCACCTTTCACTACATGTCAAAAAAATTCCTTATATAACTAATTTGGATTTAATTCATGAATAATGTTCTTTATAAAAAAATCAGTAAAATTAAAGAATATAGAAGTATAAATTTTTTCATAGATAATGTTGACCTCACCTGGTTTGATAATCCCAATTGTGTATTTATATGTTTTGATAATCCCAATTATGTGTTCATATTTTATGATATTCTCAATTACTGTTGATCTACACTTTAATTCTTTCAAATCAGTGATCAAGTTAATAATAATGTTTAAATAATTTTTGATTTATGTTAATCTCGATTATCCTTGTTTATACAAGCTTTGAAACAATTCTATGTCAATTAGATGTTGTTTGCATAAGAGCCAGAGCTACCGATAGCCAGAGCTACCGATAGCTAGAGCTACCGATAGCCAGAGCGACCGATAGCCAGAGCTACCGATAGAGAGAGCCACCGATAGCCAGAGCTACCGATAGCCAGAGCCACCGATAGCCAGAGCTACCTATAGCCAGAGCTACCGATAGCCAGAGCCACCGATAGACAGAGCTACCGATTTCCAGAGCTACCGATAGCCAGAGCTACCGACAGCCAGAGCTACCGATAGCCAGAGCGACCGATAGCCAGAGCTACCGATAGCCAGAGCCACCGATAGCCAGCGCTAGCTATGCACAGAGCTACCGATGCACAGAGCTACCGATAAGAGCTACCGCTAAGAGCTACCGATAAGAGCTACCAATAAGAGCTACCGATAAGAGCCACCGATAAGAGTTTGAAGAGCTACCGATGGAAGATCCTACACCGAGTCAACCGTACACATCTACAAACAAACGGCTACCTATAATGAACCACAGAGTCAAATCCTATATCCTCGACACTATTTGTTTATTATACTAACGGTTACATTTGTTACTTTTGATGCATTTAATGTTATTAAATGATTTGTGTTTCCATTTCAGGAAACCATACCAAGTACGATCGAAAAGCATAATCATTCCTTCTCAGAAAAACAAAAAATAAGGGGCATAAAAAGGACATCGTGTATGTATCAAAAGGATGTGAGAGAGACACTAGACTTGAAGAGATCGAGCACACAGAACACACTTGCGATCAAGCTCAAAACGTGCCAAGAACAACTGGAGAACTTGCACTCACGAGACTACTACTACCAGCCACCAGAACATAGATCATACATTGAGCAATTTATGCAAAAGAAGAACTACACAAAACTCTTCATTCTTTGAGCCGATAAGCAAGCTGAACCTGGAAGTCAAAGAAACAGATGATACTCTGTTTTCCAGAAAAAACCAGAAGAAGACTCAGAACGAATTCTAATCAACAAATGGAGTCAAGAGCTGCACGAAGATCATTAGAGCCATTTCTAAACTCTAAATCTTTATCTCTGTGATTTACTTTTTACATTACGTTCAGTGTGTGTTATCTGTTGTATTTTACACACACACTATCTCCTGAACCTTAACTGGAGGATTTTTAAATACTCACTCACTATCTTTTCATTATTTTTCCCACTATGGATACTGGTAGAGGACGTGTGTGACCTGGACAGCTGGTTGTTGTTGTTTTGTTTCCCACGAATAACAGTGGTAGAGGTCTTGGACCTGGACAGTTGTAAACTGTTGAACCCCGATCCAGGGTGTGGATCATCTTTATATAAACTTTTGAGAGGACTAAGTCTCGGCTTGAGACTGAACCTCTTGGTTAACTCCTCTGTGTTTTTAGTTAATGTTTATATCCATACAGTACATATTTATTTCATTTTCCGCTTCTATTACTTTGAAATATAATTTATCTTCAAAGATAATTTGATAGTTAAACTCGTAAGTGTTTATATTTATTGTAAACCGGTATGTTAGTTTCAAAAGTTAAATTAATCATAAGATTAAGTTAACTGAGAACTAATCACTATTTGAGAAACTAATTGAACCTTTATAATGTGTATAAATTCACTACAGTTTAATCTGTTTTTGAAATTGGGGGATTTTAATAGAACTTTTTTAACAGAAATTTTAATTGGAACTCAATTCACCCCCCTCTTGAGTGTCCACTCCGACAAACAGATAATAAAATTACTTTAAAGGCTAGAAACCAAATCTTGAAATTATATATGGTTTATGAAATAACTATATCCATGATAATTAATATGGATTTTTAGGGGATATTTAATTTTCAATGATCAAAGAAAAGAGAATTGTTAAATGAAAAGATAATGACTACAAAAATTACTCACATAAATGAATGTCATTTCCATAACTGGTCAAAATAATCATAAAATACCAATATAAATAAAAATTATATTATCAAACCAACATATTCAAATTGGATTTTTAATTATGTTTTTTTCATTAATGATTAGAAATACTTTCAAAATATTTGTAAAATAAATATTGTGAAAAATATCGTTTTCATATTCAAATAATATTTTTAATACTAAATAGTAATTTTTTTGAAAATAATTATCTATGAAAATAATTTTTGATAAATATAAATTATTTTTTAAAAAACATTTTAATGTTCATGATGTCTATGAAATCTATTCATGTCGTACATGATAAATAAAATATCCCATTAACTTTTTTATAAAATTAAAAAATGATTTTTTTTAAAACAACCTAAATATTCCATTAAAAACATTTTTTTAAATTATGAAAAGGTAAAAATGACTTTAATAAGTAATTTATAAAAGGAAAAAAATATTTTTTGGAATTGTTTTCAGAAACATGGTTTTTTTAGACAACAGACTTCCAATTGAAGATACAAATGATGACACATTTTCTTTAGAAAATTATTAATTATTTTACATACCAAATACAAGAATACATTTTATACTTACTTGAAAAAATAATTAATAATAAAAAGAGTTGAAAATTAAATTTCTTTTTAGGAAATGTTCAAATTATTTCCTTCAAATTAAATTAATTGATATACAATCTTGATTAGAATGAAATTCTGGAATAAACCCCTACAATGATGTTAAAGATGAAGGGAAAATTAATCATTTAATAGATTATGTGAGTCAATTGTAAATCCAAATAAAAAAATTAGGAAATACAAAATTATATAATCAAGAGTCATTTAACATATAGTCTTATAATTTCAATGATGATGAAGAAGTAAAATATCCTAATGAATAGAAATTGAGTTATATAATTATTTACCACTTGGTATATCGTATGTCAAATCCACAAGGATTAGATAATTGAAATTGGAAAAAATAATATGAATTATTAATTAGTCATGATACTATACTTCAATGGGGTAGAATATATACCATATATGTTAAATTAGTTTCATAACATTACAATATGCCTTAATGATCTGAAATTGACACAATGTCTCTTAGCAAGATAAGATCATTTTAGTGGGGATTATTAAATGAAATTATTATTATTATAAAATTTAAATCCACATAAAAATTGTATATGCAAAATAAAATATTAATTTTTTTTTAAAAAATTATATTAGCACGAAATAATCACTAAAGTAGATGTTCAACACAAATAATGGAAATTGAGTTATGAATTCCCTTACATCACAAATCGTTTAGGCATAATACACACCAAATTACTGTATAATGGATTTAAATAAGTTATTAAATTATAACATAATAATAATAATATTTTTAGTTTCATGTAAGATTATTTTATAATATCTCACCACCAGTTTCTAAATAATATTACATTATTTTGGCTATTTTAGGTCATATTTGTCATGTTTTCTCATTCTTATTTTTAATGAATATTAAATATAATATCCATATTATATAGATAAAAAATATATAGATTCACAATACTGAAATAATTATCATATTTATACATCGAATATTTATTTAATTTCAATCATGTAATTTATAATTATAAAATGATGTGTGTTGTCATCATGGAATGGTAGGATGTAAAAACGCATGAGTATTATTTTCAATTTTCAATGGTCGTTTTGGAATGTTTATAAGTAATATTTCATCATTATAAAATTACCATGATATAATATATGTTATATTTTAATTTAAATATAATTATATATAAATATACCATCCATATGGTTTCGTGATGAAGGAAGAGTCGAAGGTATTCCACATGTAATCAAATGATATAATCATCTTTTAGTGAGTTAAATGATATGATAAAAAATGTTATATTCTTTAATAATGATAAATAAGTCAGTAAGTTTATTAATTATTCATGTATATGAAATTTATTTATCAAATATTTTCTTATCACTTACGATGTAATGAATTAGTGAAAAAGGAGTTACATAGCTTCATGAGGCGGTTGTCCTCTATACACATTTGCAATCTTATCGTATCCATTTTAGAAAATAACGTAAAGTATTATATATGATATAATGACCCAATGGGTATAATGATTTTTTAAATATCATATATATAATTCAAAAACATCATTATACAAAACCTGGAGATGTTTAAATGAAAAAAAATGACAACTTTTCAGGAGGTGGTATTCCACCCTACACAATAATGATGATTTCAGAGAACATTATATGTATGTGGGATGGTTATAGATAGTTACCCAAACATAAAAATATATATTATTATACTACATATATTTTGGTTATTATATCATTATTTTTAATAGGAATTTTTAAAAATTCTCAGTTGAAAATGTTACCTCTTCCATGGTAAACTCTTTTAGAATCATCCAAAATCCTTCCAAGGTAAGATTTATTTCATATTTAAGTATTCTAGTTTGAGTGTGTTGAAATTTAAAATTGATTTTGGTTTGGATTTTCCAATCTAGAAGGGTTTTATCTTATGAATAATAGAGGACAGGGTGTGGCCTTTAATAAGTGAAGTTAGTGGCACACTTGACATTTTTGAAAAGAAAATGGGGTACAAATGTTTGGCATATAAAAAAGGGTCCAATGTGGATTATTATTGATACATATAAATAATATGGATAAAATTTTTATAGAAATAATAAAATTTTCATGTTTATTGGTAACTATTAAACCTTTTATTCTAAGATTATTCCCTTGGTAAACTCTTTATTATATTAACCGCATTAAATAATTTTTACTATATTCAATATTAATTAATGTCAATAATTACATTAACAATTTTAGATAATATATATTTTTATGATTAAAAACATCGAATTTTTATTATCATTTTCTATTAACATTAATCGAATTATTTATTTTGAAATAAATATTGTGAATACAAAGAGAAATCGGGGTTTCAAAGAGAAAATGTTAAGAAATTTATTGTGTTTTTATATCAAAATTCAGTATGGATATGATTCCAATAAAAAAAACTTGATTAATAGATATATTATTGAACTAATTTTATTTTTAAAAAAATTTAAAAAAAATACTTTGTAAATATTTGAGTTAAAAGGTAGATTTTAATTAAAATTTAATATTTCTTACAATTTAAAAAATTGAGAAATATTTTATAAAAACATGAAATTCTTCCTAAAAATTTTATTTGAAGACTTCAAAATTTAATTTAATTTTTTCAAATATATTTTATAAAAGTGGAATAAATTAATGTAAAATTATTTTTTCAAATAATTACTAAACTATCTATTTGAAAAATTACAATTGTTTAGAAAACATTTATTTTTTCTTTTAAATGAATCTTAATTTATTTAAAATCAATATATAACCATATTTTCAATAATTGATTTAGAAATGTTAATACTTACCAATAAGGGATTTATTTTATAATGGTATAATATTTTATAGTTCAATTATACTTGGCATTTTACGTTCCAGAAGCAATTGAAGAGATTCAATTTTATAAAATATATTTTTGTGCAATTTAATGTTGACATTTCATTTCACAGACACTATCAGATAAAATTTTCTTGTTTTAAAATAATTGGGTGATAAATTATTCCCTCAAAATATAAATTTTAAACTCGTAATTTAATCATGTCCTCATTAATCATGTGTTTTATATGTGAAAATAAATTGTTAAAATAACTCACAAAATAGAAAAAAATATAAAAAAATCACCTAAATAATGGAGAAATGGAAGTGAAAAGGTAACATAACAAAGATTCTATGTCTGATAACATTGGTGAAAAAGAAATATATGTACATGGGCACAATATTAACTAATTACACTGAGTGGTAGAGATCACTAATAACAAGAATATGAATGATCAGCAGAACATTAACAATCTGAAAAATAAAAAATATGTGATGATTTAAAAGACAAAATGATTCATTATATCTGAATTTTTTAGGATAAATATTTCTTTCTATATCATTTACAGATATATTAGGAATTATTTTATTGTCTAAGAATATAATGAAATATAATTTGTTGATTGATTTTTATATCATAATATCTTTTTCTTCCATTGGACGTTCATCGGGCAGTTTCTAATTCATCACTTAATCTATAAATGGTTTATCCAAAATTTATTTTTTTATTCTTAATGAAATAAAATTAACATTTAATATATCATATTCTAAATAAAATATTGAAAATAATATCTATTCATCTCTAACTACATTCCAAAACAAACATGGATAGAATAATTTATCTAATATATTAGATTGATCAATAAAACTTCATAGTAATACCATTGGTTAATAAATAATATTTTACTTTCACAAAGTGAATACTAAAAATATTACATATTTAAGGGACCTTCTTATAGGCCAATTAAATGAGGTAAACCATTATTGTTATTTGTTCATTGGTCCAAGCCCCATGTCTTTTCCAAACATTACATGTTGTAACCCGACATGTGGGTAGCTAGTTTTTCTAAAACAATATTAATGTAATCATGTAACATTCCACAATTCTTAATAACACATAATTACCTTAATTTAAAATATAAGATAAACACTAAAGTTAACCAATTCCTTTTATTTTATTCTAAATAAATGTTAGGTACTTCTTCTTTATATAAAGTTTTCCACAAAACAACAAATAGGCAAATGAGTTGTATTTACATAAATGACTCCCAAAATATCATTAATCATAGTGAAATCTCATCACACAAAACCGCAATTTGGGTTATTAAGTATTCAACATATAATAAATCTTAAAACCATTACCCATAATGGTATCCATAAATCTTATGTTAATGAGGACATATATGATTTTGATATCTTTCACAATCCTTCTATGTTTCAAAATTCTTATAACTAAAATACCATTGGGAAAAATTACTCAATAAAATAATAATGTAATCAAAATATATAATTAAATATTTTCATTTCATCATAGAACCATCCATGGTTGGGGAATAACTTTTAGTAGTTATAATTTATTCGAATAATGCACATGTAACCTGTATTAAAAACAATAAACCATTAATGGATCCATAAGAAAATATTTATTTTCTATGATCTTACTCATGATTTTCCTAAACAATTCATTACATTATACACTTATTTTACACACATATATCATCTTCTTATTCCATTTATAAAACTTTTTTTTATATAAAAACAAGTTTTTATATAATAGGTCATTTATTTTAATCATCTATTTTAAATCCTTTATAATGTTTTGTAATTGAAAAATGAATTAGCCTAAGAATATCCCTCTAGGTGTGTCAAACAAGGTACGTAGTAAGGCTCATTATTGTGCACCTAGTGATGATCCGGTAAATCCTAACGATCATTAATTATATTCATTAACTCAAGGTTAATTTTTTAAATAATCACACCTAATTTTAGTATCATAATAAACGTAAATTTCGTAGAGAAACTAGTTAATATGGTTCACAAAAAATGTATATGATGAGCATATATACAAATACTCTAATTATATCATAGAGTTATACTCTATAATATACCATTTCCTATATATACCCAGTGTTTCTTCCAAATTTCCTCTAAATCCAACTGTAGTGACCTCCACTATAGTAGCATGAAGTCAGTGTCTGATTTATTACATTGTCATGTGTTATATGGAATCACATCCTGAAGGACTGAATAAATTTAAATTATGGGAAAATAGGAATCATACTTGATTCCTATATTACATTTGATAATATAAGACATATTATTTTATAATACACTTTTTCTCCCATTGATAACCGGTCATATCTTTTGAAGTACATTTTCATGATTCCTATGAAAGAAAACCAATTAAGGGTGAGCTCAAATTCTCTGTAATAATTAAGTACAGTAGATTCTATCTTTCACCTATATGAATAATCATGGAAAGGTAAATAATTGGAAAAAATTTTATTTAAATAAATTGAATATCCTAATAGGATAAGTCACATTAAATTTGGTTAATTTAAAAAGAAAAATCACAGTCATTCAATTAATGAACAATGAATGTAATTTATCATGTTATAATACCATTGCAAAAAATGATGGATAAAAATATATCTCATAATCAAAATTTAAAGGTAAGAAAATTAAAAAACATTCTATCTATTAAATAGGTAGAAAATGAAATTAATGCATAGATACTTTCATTAATAAAATATCATGTATAATTATAAGAGAATTTATAAAAATTGAAATTCATAATTATTGAAAGTCATGATCTCAGATATCTCAATACCTCTACCATAAAAACAATTCACAACACATGTTAAATTTATATATTTAAAATTGTTTAATGTTATATCACTAATTTAACTCATGTGAATAACATTAAATTTTGAGGATCTATAATTTCACCCCCACCCATCAAAGCAAGTCCAAAAAATTCCTCATATATAGAATAATATATTTAATTCATGAATAATATTATTTATCATCAAATATATGTATAGTTTATAGAATACATATTTATAAATATTTCACTAGATAAAATATTACTTTTAAATTAAGAAAAAAATACATATAACATAAATATTTTTTAAGAAATAAAAATATCTATGAAAAGTAATAAGGATATTTTGGGACATTTATTGCCCAATGAACAAAGGAAAGCTAATATATCAAGGTAAATATAATGACTAGAAAATTGAATCAAATAAGTGATTGGTAATAATAAAATTATTCAATATAAGCATAAAACAATGATATAAAAATTAGGATAGTATCAATCCAACAGATACCCATTAGATTAGAAATAAATTGTTTTTGTTTTTGTTAAATAAAAGTACCATAAAGATTATTTAAAAAAATTGAAGAATTTTTTTTGCATATTAAAATCACATCAAAAATTAAAAGTTGAAAATTATGAATATTAATTTCATTGAAAATTATTAATGAAACTTATATATGAAGTTTTGAAATATTGAGTGGTCATAAATATTTGAAATTCTATTTGTGTTTTACATGTTTACAACTATTCCATTATCTTTTTCGGTAAAATATAAATGGGAATTATGTTGTAAAAATCAAAAAAATTATATAATTATTTGAATACAACAATTAAAAAATAGTTATTCGTATTTTTAATTATTTTTTTTAATATTTTAAAAAAATATAACAATTTTTATAAAGAATAGTTTTGGAAGAAAACATATTTCGAACTGAAGAGGGAAATGAAGTTGGGTCCTCTTAAAAATTATTTCTCAAATTTTATAAGTACAAAACTGTATAATAAATTGTATTATTACTTGAAAATATAATGAATACATAGAGGATAAAAAAGTACAATGGGTTTATTATGAAATTTTTAAATAATTTCCTTCAACTAAAATTCAATAATAAAAAATCTTGATTGTAATGGGATTTTGAAATAAATCCTTATAAGCATCATAACGTTGAAGTGAGAATCAATTAATTAATACATTATTTTAATCAACCATAAATGCACATAAAATAATTTTTAATACAACATAAGTTAATAAAAATTCATGTCACACGTTATCCCAGAATATCAATGATATAAAGATGTAATATATCTCAATTGAAAGTAATTGAGTTGTGGAATTATTTACCACTAGGTAAATCTAATGTTAAATGAGAATTAAATGAAATATTTCAAATTTAAAAATAAAATTTCATGAATTATTAATTAATACTGATATTACAAGTCATATTGGATGTATATAGTCTATATAATTGAAATTTCGTGCATAATATTACAATATACCTCAGTGAAGTAAAAAATAGTGACAGAGACAAATAAAAACATCATATCATTGAAGAGGGGATTAATAAATAGACTGAGTATGTGTAAAAAATGTAAAAACACAAAAATACTAAAAATAAAACAAAAATATTGAATTTTTATATCACATATAATCATTTCATGAAATTAACAATGAAGTATATGTTTAACCCACAGATTGGAAATTGAGTTATGAAATCCCTTACTTCTCATATACTTTTTGTTGAATGTAATTTTACCTCATTAATAATAGTTAAACTTTTTAATTAAAGTTTCAAAAAACCATAATAATATTAATAATCTAAATTATCATCTATTTATAACTTAATATGACACATTCATTTATAATCATTCATTATTTGCATGGATTTATGGGTTAATTTTGTTGTATTATCATTTGTGTTTTTTTCATGATACATAAGTTTCATTTTAATAATATATTAATGAATAACTTATTGAATAATAATCATGAATAAAGAATAATATTTATACATAAACTATGCATTCATTACAAATAATGATTCAATTATTTAGAAATGAACTATATTATTATCATGGAGATGGTAGGTCATACGCACACATGAGTAATGTTTCTATTTTTCAATCATCATTATATAAATTTGGTATGTTATATTCATTATTTCCATAATAAAAATGATATCATAAATAAAATATCATTTCATTAAATATACTTATATAAATTATCCAAGTTGTGTGTACATGAAAAGATGTTCATATAACTTCATGAAAGAGATAGTCCATATATTCACAAATAATGTTATCATCATTCAGTGATTGAAAATGAAAGAACAAAAATGACATATTCTTTACTAAAAATAAAAATTATGTAATTAAAATCATAATTAATTCATTTGTATCACATATATTTATAAATTTTATATGTTTTTGCATCCATGTAAATGAAAATGAATCACATCATTTCATGAGGAGGTATTCTATCATAATAACAAGCGATGTTATCATGTATTTTGGACTCTTAATGTTTTAATCATGTTTTAATGATCATGTATCCTATTAATCCTATAAATATATCTCATATCATGTGTAGAGATTGTTGGTTTCTTTATTCATTAAATAAATATTCACTATATCTTGATTCCTATAACACATTTTTTTATTATTGTAAACTATATTTAATTTTATTCTAAAATGATTTCTTATATAAATGATTAAGTCTAATTAATTCTGTGAATATTACTACGTATGACTTTTTATTGATATTTAGATAATTTTGAGAAACCATGAGTCTGCCACCGATTCTGGTTTTCTGGAAAAATGACCTAAACCCCGTGATCGAGACACCATGACCCAGACACTATAACCCAGACACGGTGACAGAGACACAATGTCCTAGAAACTTTGATCCATACACCATAACCCAATTCAGATATCATGACGTTTCTAACACTATTTCCTTCCTACCATCAACATTACATAGTTTATTATCTGGAAAAGGACAAAACATCGTGATCCTAACACTGTATCTGTGCTACTGGTTCCTAATATCAATGTAATTGTAGCATCATGAATGTCCCTCCACTCAATGAAAAACAAGATGACATTTTTTCATGGTGAAACATTTTCCAAGTGATACTATTTCAAGACAGACTGTGACATCTTTCATTAATCATGTTTTTCATTTTTAATTTTATTTCTAATGGTCATGTTTGAGTCGTGTAAAAGAACATAAAAAATTAAAGTATCATTGTAGACATGTCACCTGACGGTACGAGGTATGAGGTGCAGAATACATGCATCTTGTCAGCTCCAACTTGCACACACACAATTAATAACGAAGATAAGTCGGGTTTCAAAAACCTATAGAACTATCAAAGAAGGGAAAGAATTTGGAAAGAGTAAATTGATGCACACAATAAGAAACAAATAAAAAACACATAAATAAAATATCAATTATAAAAGATTTTGACTACTGTAGATCATAATCAAAATCATCTTTACAGTACGAAATCCAAAAAGAACACGAGTTAGATATAACTGGAAACTAGTGCACCCGACTTGCGATTCATTGTTTTTTAGAAGAAGACTTGATGTCTGCATCTTCTTTATCCTAGAATTCCAAAGCTACATATAATTAATCTCAGAGCACTTATAACCCATTCTCATCAACTTTGCTCTGTTCTGTACTATTTTTAGCTTTTGAGCAGTGCGTGTGTGTGTGTATATATAAAAATATTGTCTCATATAATAATTAGAATGATACAATATATCCTTCTTATCATCACTTCTTACATCTATTTACTCCCACAGATATGTGTCGAAGAGGTCATCATGTGACCAAGTATTGTATACCCATGAAGAACTGTAGAAGAGGTTGGGTGACCTGGATAGTCTTGTGCACTATTGTTTACCATAATCGAGGGTGTGGATCAAGTTTAATAGTATAAAATTCTTGGTGGAAGGTGATCATCAAGTGGAGTGGATTGGGACATGGCTTGAGACTGAACCACTTGTTTTATCTTCATGGTCTTTTACTTTAGTTTTTCTCTACATTATTGTATATTTTAGAAAACACAAGATTTGACATTGATTTTTATACATGGATATATGTGAGAACAATTTTTCCTTATTAGAATAGCTTCAAAAGTAGTATTAGTAAATCATATTGATATTACTGAGAATTAATCTATATTTTGAGAGTTATTTGAACTTTAATATTATTATAACCATATTACATTGACTAACTAGGTTGTATTCTTTTAATAAGGGATGTTTTCAGAGAACCAATTTTTGTAACAGAAGCTTTTATAAATATTAATTTCACCCTCCTCTTGAGTAATCTACTTCAACAAACATTTGGTATCAAAGGATAATACTCTTAATAAGACTCTATTTTCAAAATCGATTCAACTGTGATTTTAGCAGTACAATAAAAATCTATAAATTTCTGTTAATTCTAAATTTCTATCTCTTTAAAAGTATTTCATTATTATAGATAATATATTATAAGGTTCTACTACAAAAAAACACCATTCTTTAATGGAACAAATTATTACCAATGTAAAATTAAAATTAAAAGGCATTTAGAATATATAGGTATTGAAATTTTTAATTCAATGATAGATGATTATAAGATTCCTGCTACAGATAGAATTACGTGGGATGACCCAACCAAGACTTCTTACAAAAATAATTGAAAATATATGAATGATTTATATTTCTCTTTAGAAGATGAAGCATTTATCTGAATATATGTATGTAAAAATGCCCATGAAATTTGGGAGACATTGACTATTTCATATGAAGGAACATGTAGTGTGAAATAAATGATATATTATAACATTAAAATGAAGCATGATGATCCTATTTTAGACAAGTATCATATGTTAAATGAAATTGTAAACACAATGATTTTTCTAGTAAGAGAAGTCACTCCCAAAGAGCAAATCATGCAGATTCACAGATGCCTACCTAATATATGGAGATGAACATATGTATTTATTATAGGGTCATGCGATATTATAAAATTACCTGTAAAAGGAATCATTAAAAAACTAATGATGTATGAAGAGGTGCTGAAGGACAATAAGGAAGAGGCGGAGAAACCTAGAATAAAATATGTGGCATTCAAGACCACCACCTATAAAAACAATGAAAAAGAGAAACTACCAATATCATTAGAAAGCTTGATTAGTGAACAATCATTACATGACAATGATGAGGTGATGGATAAATTATCCAGAAGGTTTAAAAAAATTTACAAAAGGAAGAAAATTTTCAGAAATATTAACTTCAACGAAAGATATAGTCAAAAGGAATGATGGAAAAATATTGGAAAATAAATTACAAGTTTGATGAAATGGTATGCTATTAATATAATAAATAGGAAAATGTCAATGCAAAAAATACCAATATCAAATATAAAAATAAATATGAGGAAAATGATAGAATGTATAAAAGGAAAATGAAACCATCTTAGAGTGCTTCTAAGCAATGCTCAAGTGACTCAGAGTCATTACATGTTGAACTAGCTAAAAAAGACAATATATTATTGATGAAAAAAATATCTGAGGTAACCCTAGAATATACTATAAAAAATTCATATTATTCTAGAGATTAAAGTGATACTATAAATATTTCTAATGATGAAATGTTTGAGAATATGAATATCCTTGATGATACAAGAAATGAACTAAAAGATAAATACAAGACTTCCAAAAAATCGTATGTTGTTACCTCAAATGTTAAATTTGAACATGCTATAGAAAGAGAGAAAAATGTTCAATTATTAAATAAAAATAATGAACTAATGATATATAATGAGATATTGAAAAAGGAACATGAGAAGTTTAATAATTGTAAAGTTACCCTGTTAAAAATGATATAAAAACAGATTTCTCGTAAATACACTACTGGTATTGGCTATCTACCTAGTAAAAGAAATTTTGAAAAAACCAATTTTTTTTATAAACAAAAAATTTACAGACATACTCCAAGTTCAAGAAAACATTTTTCTAGTTCAAATTATGATGCAATATCTACTATTTCGATTTTCAATATATCAAATAGGGTTTATTTCACAAATACTTTAAAAAATTCTTATAGGAAATCTTTGAGTCATATGTGGGTTCATAAGGCACTATTAACAAATATTACTAGACCCAGACGAATATGGGTTCCAAAGTGTGTTTTTATTTCATTATTTTTAGTTAAACTGTGTAATGTTCTCCTTTAAAAGATTATGGTACATGGATAGTGGGTGTTCAAGAAACATGATAAGAGACTATTCCTATTTCAGGAACCTAATAAAGATGGATGGTGGACATTTTACCTTTAGTGATAATTCCAAAGGAAAATTCATTATCATTTTCCAAATAGCTAACTCTAACTCTGATATAATTTCAAAAGTAATTTTTGTTGACGGTATAAAATATAATCTGCTTAGTACATCACAACTATGTGATGTTGGAATTCATGTTAATTTTTAAAATGATGCTTGAAATATTTTTAATTCTAAAAAGAATGAGTATTTTCTTCATTAAGAAATGAAAATGTATATTCTACTAATTTTGATTATTTAGTTTCTCTAAATTCTTCATGATTAAGTCTATTTATCAACGAATCATGGCTTTGGTATAGAAGATCAAGACACTGAAATATTTAATCTCTTAGAAAGTTGACTAGAAAATATTTATTCAAAGCCATAGACAAACTATAGTTTCTAAATGATAAAGTGTGTAATCCTTTTCCAAACGGAAAGTAACAAAAGTTTTTCTTCAAATCAATTAAATTTGTGCCAACCTCTCAACCTATGGTGTTTTTTTCACATATATTTGTATGAACCATATAGATTTTCTTGTTTAAATGAGATGTACAATGTTTATATTCTTGTAGATAACATTTATAGATCTATTTGGACCTTATTTTTATCACACGAAAGTGATATCCACTCTCATTTCACCAAATATGATAAAAATGTAGCAAATATTGGTGGACTTAGAATTTAATCATTAAGGTGTGAACATGGTCGTGAGTTTTAAAATCAAGAGTTTGAATACTTTTACTCAAAATATGGCTATTGTGATAATTTCTCTTCCCCTAGAACACCTCAACAAAATGGAGATGTTGAAAGAAGAAATATGACCTTGCTTGAAATTTCAAGAATCATGCTTGGTGAATATGACATACTTATTTATTATTGGGCTAAAGCTGTAAATTCAATATTGTATATTATTAATATATTATTTATTAGACCTATTCTTAAAATAACTTTGTATGATTTATGGAACAATAGAAAACACAAAGAAAGCTACCTCAACGTCTTTGGCTATAACATATATACATATTTAATAATAAGGAAAATATGTAAAATTTTGCTTCTAAGAGTGATAAAGGAATATTTCAAGGATCCTCAATATATAGTAAATCCTATAGCTAATTTAACAAATGAACTAAATGTTTAGAGGAATCTGTCCATGTAATGATTGATGATACAGATCTGCATGAGCCTAATACCTCTAAAGAGAATATTAATGTTGATATGTCAAATATGGACATCAATGTTAAACCCACCAACCATCCTATAATGGAATCTAAAAAAACACCATGTTTTGGAAGTTCTATACATTGAAGTCACAATGATCCCGAACCTATTGAAAAACATTAAATAAATAGCCCCACTTTTAGTAGATCTGTTAGAACCTTTAAGACCCATCCTTTAGATGCTGATGTAGGAGCTTTAGATAAAGGTATTAAAACTAGATCATCTATTAGAAATAAGTATGAACATCAATTATTTTTTTCAGAACATGAACCAAAAAACATTAATGATGCTTTCAATGATGAATTTGGGGTCATGGGTATGCAATAAAAAATTAATTTTCTTGAAAGGAACAAAGCATCGAAACTTGTTGACAAAATTAAAGACATATTTACCATAGACACTAAGTGGGTGTCTCGAAATAAGTAAGATGATGCTTGTAATATAGTTATAAACAAGGAAAGATTGGTTGCTCAAGGATATAGTCAAGAGGGAGGAATTTCCTATAAAGAGACATTTTTTCCAGTATCTAGACGTGAAGCAATCAGAATCTTGCATGCTTATATTGTACATCTATATATCAAACTATATCAAATGGATATCAAAATTGCATTCCTAAATGGGTATATAACTAAGGATTTCTCTATTGAACAACCCTTGATTTCACCAATTCTCACCTTCCAAATCAGGTTTTCAAATTATCAAAAGCTTTGTACAGTTTAAATGAATCTCTAAGAGCATGGTATGATATATTAAGAACTGTTATTATTTCCAATGGTTTTACAAAAGGTATTGATGATCCTTCTCTTTTTATAAAACCTATTTTCAATCATTTTTTAGTATTTCAAATTTATATATTTGATATTATATTTATATCTTCAAAAAACACATTATGTAATGATTTTTATAAAATGATTCAAAATAAATTTGAAAATAGTTTAATGGGTGAAAAAAATTATTTCATGGATTTAAAATAATTCAAAATAAAGTCAATGAAATTATAAATCAAAGAAATATTACTATAGATCATCTGAAATGTTTTATATTTGAAAGAAATAAATGAAGTGACACTCCAATAGGTACTACTTGTAGTTGGATCGTGTAGAAGAATGAAAATCTGTTGATCAAACCACTTATAGAGGAATGATTGGAAGCTTATTCAATAAAACAGCTAGCTGACCTGATATTATTTTTAATGTTTCTATGTGTGTTTGTTTTTATGAAAACCAAATGGAATCTCAATGATGTTAAAAATAATTTTAAGTACCTCAAACATAAACCCATTGTTGGACTATTCTACCCTAGAGAGAAATAATTCGATTTAGTTAGCTATTCTGATATCAATTTTGGTGGCTATAAGTTAGAAAAAAAATAACCTCTATAACTTGTCACCTTTTAGGAAAGTATCTAGTATCATGGTGAAGTATGGAACAAATCTCAGCTATATTATCTACTGAAGAAGATGAATATATAGCTTTTGGTATTGTGTGCCGACATTTTTTAGATGAAACACACAATACTAGATTATAGATATCAATTCAGTAATGTACCCATAAATTTTGACAATAAAAGTGATATTGACATTTCAAAAACTCCTATTTCACATTCCAGGACAAAACATACTAATGTAAGACATCACTTTTTGATTGACTATTATAAAAATGGAGGTATCACATTGAATTTATTAGAACTGAATATCAGCATTTTGATAAATTCAGAAAAACAATAAATTTTAAAAGTATTGATTACATAATACACGAATTAGATATGATAAATATCAAGTAAAAGGTTTAATGTTTCACAAATTATTGATTCACTTCTTACTATTATAGGATTTTTGGTTTCATAGTTCACTGTCTTAAAACTAATGTCTCACATCTATAGTGTTATAAATTACTATCTTGATGGTACTATTTCATGTTTATGGTCTCACAATTACTCTCTCTTCGTTACTATCTTTCACATACTATTTCAAAAGATATGGTTGCATCATTTGTAGAAACACCGTAACGATGACACCATGAAAATCTATTCCGGTATCAATGTTAAAACTCGTTCTAGTCTAACCATGACAACCTATTTTTGTCTGACCGTAATGAAAAATTTTCATTTTATTTTTATTTTATTACCCATATCACTATATTGATTATTTTATACCGCTCTTTTGAATTTACTATGAATGATATTCCTAAATGATAAAAACCAAATATCTTTCACTATTTTCTTCACTCGAGATCTCTTATCTCGAAACTGAAACCCATATCTTTCAATCTATAGGACCACCTTCAGACCTTTTTTTCTCACTCACACCCTCTTCAAATGTCTTGAATGAAGAAACCACATTCATCAACACCTGATAATCACATATCTTTAGAGAAATTAAAAAAGGGAACCAAAAGTAGTTCTTGAAGGACTACTAAACCTAAATCTTGTAGAAAGAGTAGCAGTTCCATAAAAATAAAACTATCCTAAGTGGTTTCTAACATGTAAGTATTTAGTCATGAATGTACTTAAGGAGAATGGATGGCTGGATTGGTTCTAAAAAGAGAAAATTATGATTTATCAAAATCTTATTCCATAGTTTTATCAGTTTTTCCAGTTCTCATTTGACACAGAATATGGGTTTGTTTTAAGAAGCTAGACTAATTGTTAATGATGAAATTTTTAATCAAGGTCATGGGATTTCAACCAAGGGATGCCTCGTGACGTAATTTTTGATAATTACTATAGTGGTACTACTCCTCCATGTAATGTCATTGTTTTAGAAGAGGCTTTATGAATTTTAAATGGCAATAACAAGAAAATAACAACAATTACTGCAGATCTGGATGAAGAATCAAGGCTGGTATTTAAGTTTGTCTAGAATCTGAATAGTCAAAGGAAAAGATATTTTTCTAACTTCTACTATCAAGATGTATACTTTATACGACTTATGAAAAATGGAAAAAATATAAATCATTTTAAGAATTTTATACTTTAAATGTCTTTGTTGATTAAGACAACATCAATGTATAACTTCTTATTCTCATCAAGGTTGATCTCTACAATATTGTATGAAAAATGATTGGTTGGACTGAATGAAGAATTCACAAAGACAATGAGTTTTGTATCTCAAATATTATAGTAAAAAGATGAAAATATGTCGGAACCCTTGGATAAAGTATTCGTTGGAGGATAATGAAAAGATATATGAAAATAAAAATATAGTTCAGCATCCATCGTAACTAAAAAACATATCTTATCTTCATTTGGAACCAAGTGAAATTGTTGTCTATCCTATAAATGTATAATGAAAGGCATTTGTTGAACCTATAGAAGAAAATTTCATGGATAAGATAGATAGTAGTCCACCTATTCCACAAAATATATTTGAGAAGGAAGCACATGTTACTGAATGAATTGTTAATCTAGAAAAAGAAACTGCTTCTAGGAAATAATATGCGGTTAGTGTAGAAGAAAATGTTGTACTTGGGGAGAATCTATTTGAAGAGTTTCCTATTGGAAAAGTGGTTGTGGTTGAGGAGCATTTTTAAGAGAAAACTGATCATGAAATTATCTTATATGCTGAGGAAAAAATCGATCAAGCCTTTCAACTAGTTGGAAAAAATGGGTGTGTATATTAAATTTGAAATTTCAGAAACTGATCAAGAAACTGAATCTCTTTGTCCAGTGATAGATAGACCTATTGAGGGGGAGAAAAATCGTAGTCTATAAAGTATTGTAGTTACAAATATTATAGATAAAATCATTTTGGAGACCTGGTATAAGTTCCCTAGAAACTTTGATGTGGATAACTCCTAGGAGGCCTCTGTTAAAACCATATAACATTCTATTGTGTTTTAATTCAAATTAGTTTCTTCTCTAGAGGTAATATTTTAACAGGAAACTAAGCATGTATTATCTTCAATTCCAGATCCTTGTCAAGATCCTTCAGATTTTGTGAGTCACAATGATTTTAAATACTTTTGGGATACTTTATTAGATAGATTTAACAATCTCTTGAACCCAAAATCTTCTCCTATAAAAAATCATAGTGAAAGAGAAGTTGTTTTTCTATTAGGGAAAATCATATGTATGATTAAACCAAAAATTATTCATGAAATACAGGAGGTTAGAATTGAAATAAAATAGATGAATAATGAGGTGAAGTCTCTTCGAGCTATATTTGAAGACATGAAAAAAGTGTGGCAATTAGGACAGGATCTTGTTGCTCATTCTGTCGTGGTTGTTAGAGGTCAAAATCTACAGAATGTATCCTCTTTGATTCAACCAGTCATGACATAAAAATTTGATAAAGTGGATGATAGAAACATAAAGACATTCCATGAAAAGTTTGATCTTTTTGTTGGTCTCAAAAAACTAATTGATGAGTACATGGGATATCTATATAAAGTTTCCAATCAGTTTGAGTCCATCTCATTAACTGTTACTTCCTATAATGCCTCTGGACATTCATCTCATCCCTTTTTCAGTGGTCTACTTATAACTATAGTTAAAGAAGAACATCATATAGTGTTTAGTAGTTTTGAAAAAGAGTGTTTATCTACAGTTTCGTAGAAAAGGGATAGAGTCTTTGAATTAGTAAGGAATCATTCAAATATTGCAAATCATGCTTAGAAAGAAATTACTAAGAAAGTGGATTTATAATCTAATATAACCTTCTATAAGAATTATATGAACAATCATTTCAAATATCATGTAAGGAATTTGGAAATACCTCTTATCACTCAATCCTTCAAGAAATATGTCCAAAAGGTGAATTATTTCACTCCTCTATTTGACAAGGTCTTTGAGAACAAATATGATTTCGAGAAATAAAATAAGTATGGTTTTGAGATTATTACTGACTTCATTAAATTGTTGAATCATTATATTCATGTGTAAAGAACATACATTGTGGCTCCAAAAGATGCACCTTTGTGTCATAGATTCCCTCCTTCCTCATCCATGAGCATCACTTTTTCCTCGATGTTTGTATCTTTGGCCCTGAGCCAGATCAGACCAATGATACTTGACTAAACCTTTCCTCAATATTCTACCAAACCAATATTGTAACCTTCCTTTTTTTGAAGGGCATCCTCTTCCTTCTCTAAAAATTGGGTCACTCCCATCTTAAACATCTACTTCTTCTCTTATGGCTCCTTCTGATGTTACTGCCATGGGAAAATAGAAGACAACTAGTGTAGAGGAAATGTGAAAACTGGATCTTGATATGCATGTTTTTACTTTTTTTCAAATGCCTGTAACAACAAGTACCATTCCATCTAATTCAATGTGAAATATTTTTTGTCTATTATTTTATTTAAATTAATTTATTCTTTTTCTTTCTTTTAATGTTTTTTATAATCCAAAAAGTTAGATAAAAACAATCTAAGGGGTAAAAAGAACACTATAATAAAAAATTTAACTCATATGTTTTTTGATCATCAAAAAGGAGGATATTGTTAGAGTCCTCATGTTTTAATAATGTTTAATGGTTATAAATCTTGTTAATATTGTTAATCTATCTCATATAATGTGTTGAAATGGTTGGGTTATTTATGCATTAAATAAACATTCACAAGATCGTGATTTTTATAACTCACTTTTGATTATTTTAACCTATATTTAATTTTCTTCTATAATGATTTCTTATATAAATTGTTGCGTCTAATTTATTTTCTAAATGTTACTGCTTAAGACTATTTATAGATATTTGGATATGCCTAAGAAATTGTGAGTTTTCCGCCAGTTCTGGTTTTCAGGAAATTTGACCGAGACATTGTGACCGAGACTACATGACTGAGACAACATGACATAGACACCATGACTAAGACGTTGGGACACAAACACCATGAACTGGGCACCGTAACCCATATCAGATCTCATGATGTCTCTGATATCAGTTCTTTTTTACCTTTACTAAGAAAGTGTTCAAATTTTGGCTAAAGACCAGACACCGTGATCCTATCACCGCATCTGTGATACTGATTCCTGATCTCAATAAAAATGTGGCATCATGACGATCTCACCACTCAAAAAATGAAGAAGATATCATTTCATGGTGACACAGTTTCCATGTGATATCACTTAAAGACAGACTATGAAACTTTTCTTTAATCTATTATTTTGTTTTTAATTTTATTTCTAATGGTCATATTTGAGTCATTTAAATGCACTAACATAGTTTATGTTTCATTATATACATGTCACCTGATAGTACGAGGTACGATGTGTATAATAAATGCATCATATTGGATCCAATTTGTGCGCCAAAAATAAAAAATTTAGATAAGATAGGCTGAAAAAACATACTGAAATACTGAAGAAGGGGGAGCATTTTAAAAAAGGAAATTGATGCATGCATCATGAAAAAACTGAAGAACACAAGAAGAACTCCCGATTCAAAAATGCTGGACTAATTTAGATCAGAATCAAAATCATCTTTGTAGTAACAACTCCAAGAAAACCATGAGTTAGATCTAACTTGAAACCACAAAACCTGACTTGTGATTCCCTATTATGACAAGAAGAATTGATACATGTATCTTCTTCATCTTAGAAGTCCAAATCTTCACAGAATAACACTCAGATCACTTCTCAACCATTCACATTATGTTTCTCTATTGTGTAATATTTATATATTTTGAAAAGTATGTGTGTGTTTGTATTAAAAACACACACTTTCTTCTATATAAAACTGAAGGATACAATATATCCTTCCTCTCATCAGTTCTTACATTTATTACTCACACTGGTAAGTGTGGAATAAGTCCTTGTCTGACTGGGTCTTTTATACTTGTGAAGAATATTGGAAGAGGTTGTGTGACCTGGAAAATATTATGCACTCTTTTTTACCCCGATACAGGGTGTGGATCGGGTTTATCAATATAAACTTCTTTGTGTTAGGTGATCACCATGTAGAGTGGAATAGGTCTCAGCTTGAGACTAGACCAATTTTTTTATCCGCTATGTCTTTTAATTTATTTTTTATCTTAATTACTATATATTTTAGAATACACTAGATTTTACATTGATATTTTGTCTTGGATAAATGTTATAACAATTTTTCCTTATTAGAATAGCCTCACAAGTAAAATAAATAACTCATTTTGAAATTACTGAGAATTAATCAATCATTTAAGAATTTTTTTGAATATTCAAACTATTTTAATCATATTTCATTTATTAAATGAGTTGTATTATTTTAATTAGGGGTTGTTTTCAAGGAACCATTTTGTCTAACAGAAATTTTTATAGATAATCAATTTCCACCCCCCTCTTGAGTAATCTACTCCGACCAAAAATGTCCTCTACAAAATAGAATGAAAAATGTTATATATGATATAAATTCTAAATAGGTATTATTATTTTATTAATATCATATATAAATAATTAATATCTATCATCATACCCTCCCTTCTGATGTTGTAATGTAAAAAATGAATGTCATCGGTTTTCGATCGGGTTATCTACTTTACAGATGAATGATGATTCTATAACCCATATAATGTATGTGGGAATGGAGGTAGATCAATAAACTAATATATAAAATATTAATTAATCTAATATTATTTTTTTATTATATAATAATTGTATAATAATAATTTATAGGGGTGGATAATGAAAAAAATTAAATTCTCTTGATGAAGATCGTTACGTCGTCTATGTGTGACCTCTTTACTTTTTCACCAAACTACATAAAAAGTTGAATTTATGACAAAAATTAGGCATTTAGTATGATATTATAGAATTTTTTATGTTCTTTATTCATTTATTGGATTGACTAAAAGGTCACGATGGTGTGAAGATGAGAGAAGAGGGTTGGCCTTCTGTAACTTAGGTGAGTGCCACAATTGTAATTTTTGAAAAGAAAAAAGGTGTCTTAATGTTTTATAAATTTTAAATGGAAAAAAATTTGAATATTATGAAGATTAATATTTTATAAGGTCCAAATATGTTCATAAAAATAAATTTTACAAGTTTATTTTTCATTTACAACCATTATCTTCTCAGCAAAATCACGGGAAAATTCATTTTTCCTTTAAACGAAATAAGTAATTTTACTTTTTCACTCAATATTTTTGGTAAAATATTAAGTTGATTATATAAGATAATATAAATTATTCTGATTGAAAATATTTAATCAATTTTGAAAAATTATATTCATATAATTCAAGATAACTAATTTGAAATTAATCATGTACACGCAACGAGAAAACAAATTTTCAATGAAATAATGTTCATATGTTTATAATGTTTTCTTTTCAAAATTTAATTTTAAAATGATAAAAATGAATAAAATTGGATTAATAAATATATAATTTAACAATATTTAATTTTAATCCAATTCATAATAACATTAATAATTATAAATAGTTTAATTAAAATGTCAATGTTCAATTAAAATTATATATTTTCCACTATTCATCAAAATTTTAAATATTAAAAAAATTGGAAAACTGACAATATGATTGTTTTGATATGATGAACCCAAAATTTAATTACATTTTATAATATAAATTTTCTAAAATTGGTAAAAAAAACATTTAAATTACGTGTACTATGCATGACTATCGACAATACATCTGGTTGAACAATATCGAGCGAGATGTCCCCTGTAGTCAGCTGAATAAGGCCTCTCCCTAGGATGATTGGACCCACCATATGACCCTTGACCTGAAGATTCTTAATCCAAGTAATTCTTCTAAAAACTTATCCCATGTCCAGGTTCCTATGACTAACATCATCTCTCTATTACGGAGGTCCTTTCTCCAGCTCTTCCACCTCTGACTATCATCATATGTATCTTCTCTAGCAAGAAGCACTCAACCAACAAAGACCACTCAAGAACCACATGATATGTAAGAATTCATAGATTCATAAAACAGACTCAAATATCTCTACATAGACCATTCGCAATGGTCTGATCAATGATGTACTTGTCTCTAACCAAATCTATCATGTACCAGGAAAGGTTTGTAATCCTTGATTAATAATTTGCCACTGCAATGATTCCTTATTAGAGATGATGAATCTTCTATATATGACCATATATGTGTGTAATTGGTGATAACTGCACTCTAAAGGGGTGCTTGAACTTTTTTCATGAAGGAGTCACCTCATCATGTGTCTGGATTGCAAACACTAATATTGTCCCACTAAGCTGTGTAGAAGGCCCACCGCAAGGACCAAAATCTAATCTGATAGTGTCCTTACTATATATAAAACTTGGATCATCACCTCAATAAATTCATTCAGATCCTAATGGTCAAGATCACCTTATAATTTGAGGGGACTATGCCTATATGAATCATGAATGGTTATCATCATGCGTTCCTCCTCCGCTGGAACTGTGGGTACCACGTGATTCTCTTCAGGTGGAGGTATGGCTGGTGCACCACCTGTAGGTAACATCTGAGGAATAGTCCCAATATCATAGAATCGTCACTAAGTGGGTATTATTTGTGATTGGAATACTAAATATTAGATGGTATGCATCACTGGGGCATCTTAAAACAAACAAGATGCACCATGTCCAATGAGCACATCTGGAAAGATAAATCTAGAAGAACATAAAAACCACAACCCATTCCTGTATGATGCATGTAAAATTATTTTCCCATTAAACAATAGTTATCATGTACCAAGTCAGAAAAACGTTTGTCAAAGTCCTAGTGTATGGATACATATGCCAGTGCACCAATAGCTGATTCCCTGTTCTGAAATATGAACTTGGAACAGTTAACATTGATTCCCAATCTAATATTACAGACTCTCAGTACAATGGTGAAAAAGACCACATCAGATACCAATCAATCACGAACCATCCTAATATTGACCATTTCACGACTCCCCCAGCCTTCCTCCAATTGGTTAGCAGATGGTGACTACCACAGAGTTGGAATATCACAAACATGTCAGACATTCCCTATGTATCTATCCATACAGACACATCTCCAATACCCCAAAGCACTGAATTGAAAGAACCACTAAGTAAAAAAAATGCAAGCATACAACTATATCCCCCAACAAAAGTAAGATGTTAAGTAATATAAATTAATGTAAAGTAGACATGGACATAATAAAATCACAAAAAAAGTGTCCTAACCAAAAGTTTACCCTATAATAATAAGGTATTAGAACTCTTTTCTGTAGCCACTAGAACACACCTCAGAATATTCGGTCTCACAAACACCGTCTGTCCTTGTCTTCTGAGGACAAAATCAAAAAGTTGATCATCTACATAAGACATGACACATGTGGGTAAATCTCGTGAATGAATGATATCATCATATCTATACATGTATATGTTTACATAATATATAACAATAATATCAAGATATAATCAACCAGGACACACAGTTTGAAGGTAAGGCCCAAGGATTGTATTCCATCACTAGAAATTTAGCTCATTGATTCCACAAAACAATCATCTAGGACATCACACTCTTGATCCCAATAACACTAATGAAGTCCATCCGAGAGGTACTTCTCATCATGTACTATCATAAGAAGGGTAAAATGATATATATGAAGATAGATAAAGTACAACACTACTGATGAGGATCACCACAAGGTCCATGGGGTGATACCGACTAGTCAATCTGGATGAACCCATTAGGTAGAGGATAAACACCTCTATTGTGGTAGTCACACTGATACCATGAATGACACTTAGGGGTAAAGAATAAATAGAGGATCCTACTCAAGTCCAATCGGGGGATTCCAACTACACAATCAAAGAATCCTTGCATATGGGATTATAGTCCCATGAGTAGGAAGTGACTCCTACCTACTTTTAGAAAAATGATAAATTGAAGAAATCCTAAAGAAACATGTTCATGAAATAGAGCACTGGTGAATCAAACCTTTTAGAAAGAGGTACCCAACCTGTCATAGGGTCACACACAATTTCTCTTGACCCTGGGTACTTCCTGTTTACAATGACATGGTCCTTTAGAAAATTTCATGTAGAAGATGGGTAAACTGCATGTAGAGAGATTCACATGGTATATCCTTCCATCCATGGTCATCCCATGTGCTCTGGCCATGTGACATTACATGGTGTCAACATGTGTATCTTTGTTTCTGTACCAGTACACCAGATAATCCATGTATCTTTTTTAGGCCTTGCAATGTGGGGGAGCACACACCATGTAGAAAACATATCTACTCTACCCCAATTGTGTGTACATTCCATGTACACAACTAGTTGTACAATGATGAATAGATTCCGTAACGATGGGACTACATGCCTGGTGTTCTGGATTTTCATGAAAGTTGTATTTTTCCTTTAACGGCCTGAGATGATCCCCCTGATATCATTCTGGTTTGAATTTTACCTTAAATATCAAAATTTTATTTTCTTTTTCCATCATAATAATGAATTAATTTTTTTCCAACCATTAATCAACTTAGAAAACTGATTTAATTCGAACAAAAAAATCTTTCTTAAAGAACAGATTCTCCCAAGATACTTAGATTCATCATTCACTATCTACATAATAGCACCATCAAGTCATCCCGATGTTCTGATTTCTGATTTCGGATCACTTCACCAACACATGAAGGTACAATGATTGATCATTCAAATTTTTAGGGAAGAAAAATTAACATACATCGAGAAGACATGAAATCATTGGAGAGAGAAGCATATGAAGAAATACTATGTAACTCACATCATTTTTTTTGGTTTCAGGCTCAATTATTTTTGGAAATAACTATAAATTTTGAGTGAAAACAATCTCTAAGAACAAATCTGGATAAACCCTGAAAAAATCATCCCATATCGCACATATTGTCGATTTGCGGGTTGATATGTTAGTAGATTAGTCCATATCCTCCTCCAAATTTTAATTTTTATTATTCCATTTTAAGGGAAAATGAAAAACCAAATTTCGAACACAATATACCATTACGTGCTGAAGGAACTCGCAAATTGATTAAACATTAAGCAAGATCACTTGAATCAGCTACTCTATAAAGTTCTAATAGCAGCATACTAACCTGTATATCTGGATCCTCTTCAAGGTGAGCTATCATCCATTTCATTGTCTAAATGAATTAATCCATCTTGATTTTCCCTAGATGAAGCCCCAGGATAGAATTCGATCCTGTTTATCTATCCATGCTTTTTGCTCCTCATTGGCATCAACTTGAAACCTTCTTGCATAAATTATTTTAATCTCCTATTTTTAGACATTGGGCCAGAGAGCCTTGTCTAGAATTTATTCCATAGAGTGCAAGATAAGTTTTAAGCTCTCACCATGCTCTTCCTCCCAGTCTGTTTTTTTTTCTAGCTGGATGCTTCACTTTCCCCATTCTGAATGCCTTTGATTTCCTTGTTTCATTCCTTCTTTTCTGACCTCGTCTTCATCGGTTTCGGCAAGTGGGTGTAATCATTGAATCCCTTGTGGTTTTTACCCTAAGACCATTATGCACTTCCCTGAGTCATGAATCCCTTTTCCCCTTCTTACTTCTAGGGCAATGACGTTCCCCTTGATGTCAGTCCATGATATCAATAGACAATTGACTATACTTTTCATCACAAGAAGTATCCTCCTCTTGAGTTAGTGGTTGCTCGTGACCATCCGGACTTTCAAATCAGTTCCCCAATATGAGTTTTATGCCTTCTCCAGCATTATTCTCCAAAAAAAAATTTCTTCCCCCCACACCAAGCCTTCTGGTAAATTTCAGATTTACCACCGCGGGTGTTTCAGTCTGAGGGTCCTAAGACACCCCCAGACATGAACTTCTTAGCATAGGACTGCCTTACCTGCGCGACCAGCACTGGAATATTTGGGCCACTTGACTGCTCATATCCACGACCCATTAATTGGACATGAGTATAGGATTCTCCAAGAATCGCATCTCTAACGATTTGAGTTGATGGAACCAGATTCATAACCATTCCAGCCCCTACAATACCTGTTACTGTTCCGCAAATTGGAATTGAAGCATTTAAGTGGACTACACTGCTACACAAGGCATAAAATCCACTGCCTCTACTGCCTGAGATGGAATATCACCTCCCAAATCACATTTCACTCTTCTAAAGATTTCCGAGACTTTTGGATCCAGCTGCTTGGACATTAGAGATTTCTGAACAGCCTGTGCGCCAATACTAATGAGTACAAGATTAGTAGAGGTCTTCTCAGGCCTATAAACCCTTCTGATTTTAATAGTATCAAAATAGTCATCATTTAACATGCATCCAAAATCAGGAGGGGCAACATGTACTGGGTTGAGGGAGCCACCAATGCCCCTGGGCAACTTCTCATGGGGACCCTTACAACCATTCTGATACCCAATACGACATACAGAAGCCAGATACTTGAGATGGCCATAGGACTAACAGTAATCATTCCATGATTTGTATACAATTGTCTGCTTCCACTGAAGTTCCTCAGCTACTATAATCCTGACCCAGTCCATCGGTGCCTTTGAAATGTCAACCTCAATGCATATATGGGGGAAAATGGGGTGGCAGATTTCTTCTGTTCGATTGTCAGAGCACAAGAATCATTCGACAAGGTTTCAAATTAACGAGAATGAAGAGTCTAAATAATTTAACCTTTATAGATTTTGGATCCATCTCAAAAAATATCATTTATCGCAACATCTCTTTTGGGGAGACTGATCTAGATTGGTATTCACAAATTGTCAATCTGAGGTATCATCATAATTCGCCTTAGATGATTTTTTAGAGATCTCTACAATAGTTCTCTGGCATCTTTAGGGTTATAAAACTTACCCAGGGATATGTGTATAATGATATATTAAAATATCAATAAAATCAATACACTAAATAGATTAGTAAAATAATTTATTCAAATATTTCATTCATTTTTGCATCTATGATGACTTTTTAAGAACTTGCCCTCACTGGACCATGTTAGTTCACACAATGGGTAAATCCATTATTCTGAACACAACGGTGCCCTCAAATTTCTAATCTGCGAACCCGTATAGAGGTTATTCAAATTTTTCTGAAACAATCTGTGAATGCATGCTATTTAATATTTAAATATAGATAAGACATTTATTCCCAGTACATCGGGCCTCAGAATTTCACATCATCTCAGTTTTTGGTCTTAAAATTAATTCATATAATATTTGAAAATAATATATTTAAAATATGGGATATTACAAAAATAATCTTATAATAATAATTTGATTGACACATTAAACATAAGGGAGGAATTTTTCATTGTAATGGACTACGTCATATGAATTAAATGAAACACCTTGTCTTAGTGATCAAATACCACATATTTTTGTGAACAATGATAACATCATGTCGACGCATAAAATATGTGCATAAATCATAAAACCATCATTAAGAAAAATGATATCATCATGTTCATGCATATCGAATAGAATATCATGAGATATATCCAATTTCCCATTTTTTTAAAGGGAAATATAAATATGGGAACACCAATCACATTATAAATGATCATAATTATGCATTTCGAATTGACTGTATAACAATGACATAAATAAAATAAACCCAGGGAAAATAATGGGTTTTATATGTATTTATGAAAGAATAAATTCGTTAAAAAACCATCTGGTTCTTAAATGAATAACGTCATTCAAACATGGGTATAAAAAATCATTAATCAATAGTTAACAAGATGCATTTCAAAAGTAGTAAAATACGATGTTTTTGAAATTGAAGTTACTTTGAAAAAAAAATTAGAAAAATATTTTGACATAGTAGGATCATGTATATGCCTGATGGAAAATGGATAAACAAATTCAAAGGACCTAATATAAGAACTCATAGTTCATAATTGTAGATGATCAAATTAATGTAACTGGGTTCAAGAATCACCTTACCATGAATACCACTTTAATTTTTTTCTCTTTTTCAAAATCATGGATAATAATCATATGATTTTTAAAACATAGTTCCAGATGTAAAATATTTTCATTTTTTCAACTATTTATCCACTATTGTTATTGGATTTTGTTTTATAACATTATTTGTTATGCGTGAATTGTTTTGATTACATTTTTCATTAAATTTACTCATGTTTCTTTTATTTCACTATTTCCATTCAAAGTAATTCATAAATAAAAATAATTATCTATAAAAGCACAGAATATTTATAATTTCATATTTATATATTATATAAAATTTATATTATTCATATAAAAATATTCTTAAATGAATTTACATGGAAATTTATCAGAAGGTGGTAAACCAACCATTAATGAGGAAATATTGAAATAGTAGGGAAGGAAACCTATAGATCAATATATATAGTAAATATGATATTTATTTTCGGTAAAAAGTTTAATATTTTATTATATTATTTTCTAATTAGTCTGATATGGTTTTTTTAATTTGTTTGTGAAAAAAGAACGGTTTGAGAAAAAAATAAGATTTAATCAAAAAATAAAAAATCCATATGGATTATAATGTTTTTCATATAATGGATTTTGATGATTTTAGGAATTGTAAAGTGGTAGATGAGTGGGTTTCTTAAGGGGAGTGAGAGGGGTTATTTATACATGAGGAAAAAAGCATTTAAAAAAATAAAATCTAAATAATTTAATATTATAATTTTGTCATTATAAATCATATATAAATATAATTTATAATATTTTATTACTTTAAACTATACTACAATTTTTATAAAAAAGTTTATTAAAGGAATGTTCGGAAAATAATTTGTTTTGGTGATTGACTTATTTTGACCTTAAAGATTGAAAAAGTTATTTTATGGTTTAGTAATAAAAATTATTTTGTTTTAAGGGACTTTTATAAAATTATTTATATCTTTGAATTACCTCAATTTCAATAAATTATAATGTCATTATGACATCAAGAATGAAATTAATTAAGATACATGGGTTATTTGAAAACCCATATTTTTAATATTCACCTGTAAACTGAACTATTTTGGATAATTATAAAAAATAACCCTTGAAAAATGTTGACATGAATATTTAGAAAATGATTACAATTTTTCCAAAATATAAGTTTTATGATAGGTAATTTAAATATTTAATATAAAAATTATATTTTATGCAATATTTTAAAATACATTTTATTGAATATATTCTGATATTTTCTTTGATTTTTTAATCATGGTATTTATTATTGAGCATTATATTATTTATATTTACTTAGTTTAAGAATGATAAATTTTATTTATGTTAAATATTATTATTTTTAGGAAAAATTACTATTCCTATGGAATTATTTTTATTCCCAATTGTAAGGTAACTATACCAACAGTCACATTATGATTCCCATGGAAATCATACCTCATATAATTACCAAAAAAATTCAATAAATTATACAATAAATTGATATAATCTTTATTTATTAATATTTCAAAAAATATTAACAACTTTATTAATTATTTTTTTCATTTTTTAGTGTTGGTAGTGGGGAGATGATTCAAGAAGATTGGGGCGATCCATAAGTGACCATGTTATATTTTCTATTTTATATTTTTTTCAAATTGTAATGTCTTGAATTTTAATCAAATTCATTTACGATTAATTTAAAATTATTTATTAATGAAATAAAATATTTTATATTTCCTTATAGGAATAATACCATATAAAATATTATAATAGTCATTTTTTTAAAGAGAAAAATTACAATTATAAACTATTGTTTGATACAATGCTATTACTATTATTTATGTATATTTATATTATAGATATCATATATAAACAATAAATCTACCATTATATAGATCCATGAGATGTGGTAATAGAAAATGTATAATGCTGGCTCACAAGGTGGTAGTACATCAATGACATGAATGATGATTTTGTATCTCATTTGATGGAAGATGATATTGATTTAGATAATTTGATTAAAATAATAATGTATAATTAAATTGAAGAGACTGAATTTTTTTATCATAATTTTTTATGTTGAATTTTAGGGTGTGTAGGAAAGATTTAATAAATCATTCGTTTAGGGATATTACCGCATTCTTGGAAAACCTCTTTTAATTTGTACCAAAAGGATTCTTAGGATTGATTTCTGATAAAAATATGGATTCTAGGATAGAATTATTGAAATAAGGAATATATTTGGATATTTAATATCCTAAAAAATGTTTTTTGGAAGTCTGAAGAGGATCATATAGGTGTGTCAATTTATAAGTGAGGTTCGTAAAACACATGTAATATTTTGAAAAAATAAGGTGTACCCATTTTTCTTACATTCCAAAAAGACCTAATATGGGAATTTATGATCACTAATAAAAATAATACATAAATATTTCACTAAAATGTCATTTTTACATGTTTTTATTCTATTTTACCCTTATCCTTTTACTTTCATACCATAGTAAACCCATTTTTACCTTCACCGTGATAATTGAAATTTACTTTTTTGATTATTCCTTAGGAAAAAAATAGATTTTAACTTATTAGGTAAAAAAATTAATTTAATTCTAAATATTTAATTGATATTTCTAAATTAATCCCCTAGAATTGGAAAATGGATCGTTCAAAATTAATCATATAGATGCGATGAAAAATCAGTTTTCTGAAAAGATAATGTTCAAAAGTTAAGTGGTATTTATTATCGAAATTAAATATGAAATAGACTATAATTACCAAAAATTTATTATTATATTTAAAGTTGGACTAATTTTACTTTTAAAACCAAATTAATTAATTTTTTTAAATTCAATAAAATAAATGATAATACTAAATAAAAAACAATATTTTTCAGAATTATCCAAAAATTATCTATATAAAAAATTATCATAAATACGCCCTCATATAATATATAGAATATGATTTAAAATTTTAATTTCATTTTTCATAAAATTTTCTAAAATTTTAAATAAAATATTTTAAAAAAATTGCATAAGATACACAAAAACTACTTTTTAGAAAAATAATGTCTTTGTGTCAAATTATATTTTATATTATATAATATGTTGAAAACACATAAGATCAATGTGAAAATTTTTATTGAATATATAATATAATAATTTCATGAAAATAATTTACACTTTTTTTATTTTATTGAATTAAAACATATTTGTGTGCATAAAAATATTTTTTCAAAAAATAAATTCTTTTATTTTGAAATGGTTTTTACATTTACATAAAATTAATTTTTCTTCAATGAAACCATGTTATATAAAAAATTAAAAAATATAATTTCATAATATATTTAATAATTTTCAAACCATTCATTACAAATGATAAATGATAACTATCATATTAAATAACAATATTCGAACAGTATGTCGTATTTAGTTTAATTAAACTATTCCATGTAAGTGATGATACACAATGTTTTATGTGAAATGAAATATAATCATAGTAGTGCAGGTAGTGAATGGTAAATAGAGTATTTTATGTAGTGTACAATATCAAAAAGAATAAAGTTATTTGAAAAAATAGTTTATAAAATCTATACGTGGTATATTCTTCCCCATTAAAAAAATCACTCCTTGAAATTTAATATTTTTCTTGAAAAAATTTTGGTTCAAATTTGGAATCCCCATTGGTGGAAACTGACATCATAAAATGTGATAAGAAAAAATTATATTGAAATAAGATATATGTATGTGCGAAGTTCCTATGGAATAATACAATATTTGTCTTAAAATCATAGAGCATTACTGGGATGTGAAGATTTCGATACAAAATAAATGTTTGATGTCCAAATTATGAAGGATAATAGAATCGAAAATTGATCATATGAAATTTAATGATCATAAAAATATCAATACCCAAAACTCTATAAATTAATGAGGTGTGAAATATTTCATTGAAATCGTAAAAATTTATTACAATGGGACAACTCATTATATCAAAATTCATTCACAAATGGTAGTTATTTTTTCAAGAATATATACTTGCTTGATTTCATTACATTTAAAAAGAACTATCTCACCCTTTAGTTATTCTTCAATAACGTTACACATCATTTCACACCCTATGAAATCAAGATAAATTTTTTATTCATAAAGCATTAATTGATCAATAAATCCATTATAGAATGTTATCTTATTCCAAATATCTATATTAATCATCATAAAAAAACATTTTTCACATGTTATCGAATACGTATAAATATTCACAAGGTGATGTAATAATATAATCTCAAAAACTATATCCAATGTTGAACATAAATCATTTTATAAATAGTTTACCTGATGAAACATCCAAAACACCATAGTTATAATAAAGGTCACTAAATTTTATAAAATAAACATAACTTTAATCCTATAAATATAATTAATTATCTCTTAATGGTAATATTAAAAACATGTAAATACATTTGTCATGTATTCTCATAAAACTTGTTAATAACATAATATCCAAAAAAAATAAATGAAAACATTCATTATTCCTTATTAATTTAATAAAAAACATCTTATTGAATATATTCCATTGATCTAATAATTTTGTAAACCCCATCATCGGTATCCTAAACCACTTTTTCAACCACTCATTTATCAATTATGAGGTTATCAATACTATCCAATTTACATTATACATATAAAATATATATTCAAAAAAACTAACTCCATTTTCTCAGCATCTAGAATATATTATTGTTCACCTTCCCATAATCATGGGTTTTTCATAATATATAAATGTTCTATCAAACCGCATTTCTAGTTCACTATTACCATTCAATATGTTCTTGTAAATATTTAACTAAAAACATTAATATAATAATCCACATATGTTTAATAAATATTTAAATCCAATATCTAAACACCTCCACAATTATTCTTCATTATTAAAACATTAACTAGTCTTCATCATCTTAATTTTTTAATCCCGCATGATATTAATATGTAATTCATGGTCTCTTAATCATTAATAGAATAACCATTACTCATAACACCTTATTGGTTCTCCTCATGAGAATTCCCCATATGTCATTGAACCATATAATTCCTAAATTTTCAACATTTATAAAATTTCTCCTTTTATGATTCTTTAATGATACTAATATTAAGATGTAATTAATACACATAATTCTACATTTTTCTTTATCAATCACTTACATTGTAGCCTTATTATCCACACATATGTAATATTCTCATTTATGTGAAAAAAACCCATTACGTTATTCTTTCCACTTTTACAATATATTGAAAATAAAATATTATTTTTTATGTGGCCTAAACCACATAAAATCTCAAAAAAATTACTATTATTTTCTTTATTGATTATTTAAAGGGTTGGTTATAGTGAAATTCATTAAAAATATGTCATGAAAACTGATTAGGAATATTCATATTATCCATCATCCCATTCATAATACCATTTATATTATTATCATGTCATTATCTATCCCATTAAATTTTTTATATTGGTCTTTCTGGTTCCCATCATTTAATAAAAACAATAGTCATTGTGTGAGTGACAATATTCATACTGGGAAATGTCATAAATATTAAAAATTACTTATAAAATGTGTAAATCATGAAAACTAATTTTTAATCTATGAAAAAATATATTTATCAACGTTTATTCCTAATCATGATTTATTTAAATCACTTGGGCTTATTTATAAGGTTTTTTTGATTTTCCAAATCAAATCACATGGGAGTGTAAAGCTAGGTTTGAAAAATGTTATGTTTTAATACACTAGGGGATGAATGAGTGTAGATAAATGAATAGTTTTTATAGTATTTAACCTTAGGTACCATTATTATAGATCTACATTAACATGTAGTATCTGGAAAATAATGTAACTTCTTGGAAACCACTCGCTATCTGCTTTACCAAAATTATATAAAAATTCCATATACATTGACTCATCCTTATACATATGCATGAGGTTGTCACTAATGTTTTCTGATCTTATTATCTATAGGATAACTAATCTCATCCTTTAATACTAACAATATTGAACCAAACTTCTCATTTATAGATATTACATTATTTTAATGATTATTCATTGCATTACAGAATCACATTCTTCAGAATTATTAAAGAATAGCAACTTTTGAAACAAGGAATCAAAAAAAACATGTTCATTTCTGTTCTAAATTTTCTCTCACATATTTGTTTCATAAATATCACCATTATTAGACATATCAAATGTAATATAATTATATATATCATCATAAAATAGGAGAAATAAACAAAACAAACTGTGATATCAGATTATCAATGAGGGTAAATAATGAAAATACATAAACATAACGTGAGTTTATGTATATAAAAATGTGTTCTTGTCATATAAAAAACATACCCTATATATAGATGATCAAAATCATTAGTTAATGATTAAATATTAGAATTTTATAATGAATTAATAATGATAAAATTAAAGAAACTGAGCCATAAGAGCCTAATATTGACAGATGTCACAGATTTATGGAATATACATAATAATAGAAAATAATTTCCATGGTGGTTCATTGTTCATTAACATTACTATTATAGTAGAGGTAATTAACTAAAAACCCATTTTTATTAGTCAAGGTTCACTCCCTGTACTATTATAGTGGTAAAATTACCTTATTGAACTAGGATTACTCTATATTCTAGTGTTTTTATCCCATGAGATATCAATTTTACCCCATTTATTAGAGAAAGATATAGGTCCCACCCACCATGGTATATAACCCAACCCCAATTACATATTGAAAATAATACATCAGTGTTTCTAAGGATTATAAATAATTATTCATATTGAAATCTATGAAGAGAAATTGTATTCGAAATAAATTTATCTTGTTATAATGCATGAAAATAAATGGTCTTAACAAATCATTTATCATGGAATAACATGGGTAAAAAAGATTAGTTTTATAATAATCTCATCATCATAAAACTAAACAAAACAATAAATAAATAAGAATGTTATCTTTAAATCATATCCCTAGTAAATCATATGTTTCATTAAAGGATGTAACTTTAGATAGAAAAAGGTCTTTTAATATCACATATATCATTTTTGAGAAATTTATACATTCTACATTTTTTTTAAAATTAAAACATTATAAAAATTAACCTTTGACACATATAGCATAATATTAATAATCATTTAGAACATTTTTTGGGGAAAAACACATTTTAACTTTGGCTATTGTTTTCAAAACAGTAATCATTTTCCAAATAATTTTTATTGAAAATAACATTTGAATCATATATTGAAATATTTAATACAGTGAGTGTTCATGATATCAGAATGTACATTTCATTAGTTACACATCAAATAAATTATTCCTTTCACATTTTTAGTGAAAACCCAAATGGAATTAAATGGAAAATGACATGAATATACCATTAAATTAAATTTCTAAAAAAGTAATCATGGGTACAAATTTAATTAAAAATTCATTTTGAAAATGTTAAAATCGTTTAAAACTTAATTAGAAAACATGATTTTAGAAGAAACAAGATTACTAACATAAAAGATAAATAAAAATAATTTTTCATAATAAAAATTATATTACAATATTGAGTACAAAAAGAGGTGAAAATTGAGAGAAAACATGTATTACTTTTACACAACCCATGGTTTAGAAAAAAATGATGTTTTTGAGATATGGGTCTGAATATTTATCATCGGAAGCATAAGCATATTTATTCCTGATAAATGATGATAAAGAATCATCAAACCATTATGATATTTCTATCATTTAAGTATAACACCCATGTAAAATGGTCCCATGATTTTACACATATTATTACATGATTTCAAGCACAATATACATGCAATAAAACTCCAAGGACATAATGTCTAGTGACTTTGAATGACTAGATACATAATTAAATTACATGAAGTAAAAAAATATTTTTTTTAATCTTAAAAAAGAGATCCTAACTTGATTTAATATCTTATATATACATTATATAAACGGGTTATGTCATGAACAGATGGATGAGATAGGAATCCTAGTAAGGTAATAATCACAAGAATAATGTATAGCACATGGGATATATGACATTACTTGAGGAAAAAGGGCATAGAACATGAATAAACATAAGTAATAATAACACACATATAATGAGATAATAAAATAATTAGAATTATAGATATTTAGAATAAACATACCAAATTACATTATCATGAGTCAATTATCATTGAACATGGAGGAGCACGAGTCGAGGATAGCCACCATAATCATTTCACATAGGGCACATGTCATGGATATCCACCAAGACTATTCCACATGGATTAGGATAAATGATAACAAAAAAGACCATTTTACATGAAACTCATGAGACTAAAAATTACCTAATTCATTGGTTATCTATCATGATTAACTTATCATAATATGTTCCTAAATATTTGTGAAACATGAAAAAAATATATAGATTTCCCATGGGAGGATTTGAGTTTCGTTACCTTGTTATAAATCATAATAAATGGGAGTATCATTAATGTTTCCCTGAAAAAATGGTTTTAAATATAAAATAAAAATATTTAAGGAAAAATAGGTATAGTTCATTATAAATTATTTTCAATGGACGTTGATACATGTTAAAATAGTGTTTATGAAACATTGTTAGTAAAACAATTTAGTGTGGCTTGATAAAAAGATTAAAGATTCGTTAAAATGTAAAATGAATAGTTATTTGTTTAAAAATAGAATTAAACTGATACAATTTTAAATAAATAAATGAGTTATTTGAAAAAAATAATTTATTCATAGAAAAAATTATGGAGTGAACATGAATATGGGTAAGAAATTTAGAAGTACCATTTAATCAAGATTTAATATCATGAAAAACTGAGGAGGGAATTTCATTAAAATATATATTTACCCATCAAAGAAGGATATACATATCTGAATACATGTTTTGGAACATACACACAATATTAAGTATAATTATTTTAAATTTAAGGGTCGCATTGTTATAATGAGAGATACAATGTAACCTGAAGGAAAAAAAATGGAGGTTCAGAAATAATCCCTTACCTTATGGATGAATTCATTCCACACTTTATATTATTATCCTATATTATTAAATTAAAGTAAATAAATAAATTATTAAGAAAATTTTATAAATAAATTTCATTTATAATAATTTTTTTAAAGTCATTTTTGGCCTTTTTGAGGAGTTATATGATATAATTTGTTCTTCTGCGAGCATTTGATTCCATGGTTCTCATGATCTTTTTACTTGTACACATGTACATAAAATCATGTATAAAGAGAATACATGTCCATAATTGAAATTATATGATTGTGGTGACCATATTTAATATAAAATGGTTATATATATAAATTATTTACCGCTATGAGGATGATTAATTCAATAAAATGTTAATGACAACCGTTATTATTTTGCTGTTTTTTATCATCACAAACTAATATTATTTTATTAAATAATATCAAGTATATATAATAGTTCTAGAATATTAAGCAAGATGTAATTAATGTTTTATAAAAATAATTTAAGCAAAAAATGGTTTAATGACCATCCTTGATTAAATTAATGGAAATTGGAAACTCATAGTCCTTGAATGCGATAAATCAATACATCACGAATGATGTTTTCATTTATATATTAAATAAATAAATGAGAAATAACAATGGGTTGTTACATTAGTAAAATTACAATGTACTATATTATATATATTAAAGATATCATGTCACCTGGATATGTGTTGGAGAGAAGATAATAAGGAATAGAATGAAATTGAAAAGAAGTTAAAAGAAAAAAGTAAGAGGGTTTTACCTCTTCAACTGTCCTCCATGAAATCCTCCTTTGATAATTGGTTCTGGGATCTTTTGGAGGCTAAAGTTACCCGAACATGGTGTTAGAGGATTTGGAGATGATTTATAAGAATTTTTTATACCTTATTGGCATTATAGGTGTTAATAGATGAGGTGGCATCGATGGAATTTATAGGGGAGGAGAGGTGGGTTTTTTTATTCATTTGTTGATTTTTTTAGATCAAGACTATGAATAATTTAAGTAATCATGACTTAATAATGTAAATTTATATGGATGGTTCTTAATTACTGTATTTACATAGCAATAATCATCCATGACTCAAAAATTTATTTATATAGATTATACATTAAATTAATGTATTTCACTATTCAACAAAAAAATAAAATATTTTATAAAAATTATAAAAATTCAATCGAAACCTTTTTTATGTGCAGAATTAAAAAATGATATCTATTTTATGATAATAATTTTCTAAATAAGTGAAGTAGAAATGTTAATTACAATCATAATCTACTCGATAAACACCAATTTTGAAATTATAACTGATTAATTAACACATTAAAAAATCATTTATGGTATCAATAAATTAACATATAATTATAATAAAAAATATATATTAAATTATGGTTCTATTTTATGAAAAAACAATCATTTAAATCATTATATTAATTATAATTTTTTTAATAAATACTTACACTGTCCAAAAATTCCAATAACTAATTTATAATTTTCAAAACATTTATTTACTTATAAAATGATATAATTATATAATACTATCATTTATAAGAAGAATAAATTTTATTTATACATTCACTTGTCATTTTAATATTCTATTAGAGATTTTACTGCCTATTAGAGTCATATTACTATTCTAGTGTTCAAGTTACTATTCCAATAGAATGAGTTCCTTAATTTCCAAAAAATACATTTATTTCATTCATTTTTAATTTATAATTATTTTATCAATGTGATTTATATGATGAAAAATAATTATAATAAGGTCAATTTCAATGATATATCATTTTGGTCGTTACATTCCTTCCCCCTTATGAAATTTCACCAACGATATTTCATTCTATAAACTAAGGGGAAAATATGTCAGGGTAATTCTCTTTTATAGCATCATATAGTTCCCTTTTTTCCACATTGTACCTATGATTATTCGATATAAAATTGAGCATGTGAGTATTCTTGTTGCACATATAATTATCTATACGGTTCTATGGAATCCCGCCTTTTTATTACAGAACTTTTCATTTCATTTTACAAATAGAGGATCTTTAAAGTCTAGTGTGTTGGAAGAAAGATACAAAATAAATGAAAATTTAAGAAATTATTCAATTTCACTTGAATACCTAATTCGAGGATCATCTTATTTAAATTTATTTCATACCCTTACATGTGGTCGTACATCAAAGGAACAGGAGAGTATAATTCAATGTAATGATAAAAAAACAAGTGAAACTGTTTACATGTTAACTTGAGCGATATCAAAAAGAACATGAGTAATATTGTAAAGGAATGATAGTGAGGCAAATCATAGCAATAATAACATGAATAATAACTATAAAATAGGGCTAAATTTTTTAATTTAGTCGTTCATAAGCATATCTCCAAAGTCCATCCCCAAGGTGTCATAAATATTACCAAGGTTATTCACCAAGGTATCTTAAAACTTATCGTCTCTATAGATTAATTTTTTTACCAAATTAATTGGACCTCTATTTGGACACACCCTTAATTTGTATTTATTTTCATGTGATCCAGATATATCATAATAAATCATTTGACAGATCACCCAAGGAGAATAACAGAAATGTGTTTATATCAAAATCATAGAATTTTAAAAATTGCTTAAAACATTCTAATTATGTCATTTATAACCCACATAAAAGGAATGAGGGATTTATGTACGAAAATTCTATAATAAAATAAATAATTTTATTTTATGAAAAATATCACTATAAATGAAAGATGTTTGGGTATTCATAGAAAAAATATAAAAGATTTACGTGATATAAAGTGATAGATTTTGAGACGAAATTTCTACAACAAAACAGCTATAAAACATGGCTTTAGAAAATAATTAAAATAGAGTGGATAGAGGTAACCCATTCATAAGATAGTCATAATAAAGTATAAATAATGAATAATGTGGAGTTAATAACCAGAAATGGAAATTTTAATGACATCTCACAAAAAACTGAATTTGAATGAAAAAAGAGAAGTTACAAATTCTTTTATGACAATTTGATAGCCTAACGACATTGCTTAAAATTCAGAAAATCAGTTGATGAGAGTGGAAAGGGTATCTAATAATTTGGACATAAAATGAGCCAAAATAAGTATACAGAATAAATTACCCCAGCATATGAAAATGGAAATGAAAATACATAATATAAATTAAGGCTTAAGTAAAAGAGGTGGGTGAAAGGTTTCCTTACCTTGAAATGAAACTTCAAAAACACAAATGATAGGATATTAGGGGCCTTGAGGGAACCCTAGGATGACTCTATGGGTGTTAAAATACCTTATTTTAGTTAAGGTGTATTTTTTAATGAATTTAATGTAGGAATGGGTTCGTGTTTATAGAAAAGTGAGGGAATATTATATTAATTTCCAAGGGACACCTCATTAGTAGTATTTGAAAAACCATGGGATTTCCCATAGTATTATCCTGTGGAATTATCCACATGGGAAAGCTCATATAATATTTAAAAAAGCACTTGTCTATGATGATTTTATATTAACTATTACATCCTTATGATTTCATTAAACACACTAATAACTCAGAAAAATGTATCTTTACTATCCACTGAAAACATTACATTTTACAAAAATATCATAAATTCACCCTAACCTATTATAAATTTTTTTAACTAAAATATTTACTCCATTGCATGATAATAATTTTCTAATTATGAAATATTTAATTTTTATGGAAAATCAATATTTACCTAAAAAAATAATAATACACAACTACTAATTTGTGAAAACATTATTTACTTATGCTTTTAAATCACATTACCATTCAGGATTCCATAATTATATTTATACTTTCTTAAATGAGATTTCTATTACATTGGTCACATTACTATTAATAACGGTAATATCACTATTCATTATTTAATATTCACTAAAAGTTATGTTTATTTTATTAGACTCTGAATTACATTCTGATAAAAACATTATAAAACCATTTTTTGAAAATCATTTAACATTATTAATAATTTAATGTAAAAAAATATTATATTCCTCAATAACAAGATTCTTCTAAAAATTCATTCTATATTTATTTTGACATTTGAAATTCATAAAAAATACTATAAAAAGAAATAAAAATTTTGTTTATACAAAATTATAACACAATGTAATTAAGACCACATTACATAGCCCATTATAACACTAATATTGGATCTAATAGTAAGTTGTGTAATGATGATAGAATCTTGGGGTGGCTCGGGCTACACTTCATGAGTGGTAATTTTTATAATATTGAACTTCTCTTAAAGGTTATTACGTTTATACATATTATAATTCAGCTCATCTTGGGCTATGTATATAGAAAAGCCTAGTGACACTACCTCCTTCCCATGCTCTGACATATGGGCTTCATACAACCCGAGTATAAAGTATGAGGCCATCGAATATTATTTCTACATTAGTTATCCATTATTATTTCAATTTTAAACAACATTTATAACATTAAAAACTATTATTATTTCTAATGGTCATATAACTATAAAAACATGATGGTTACATTTAAATTATACTTATATAGTTTTATTGATTATTACATAGTAAGACATACATTTTCAGGAAACAAAAATTATTCAAAAGTTCGGGTCATTACATTCTTCCCCCATTAATAAATTTCATCCTTAGAATTTTAACTTTTACACTCAAAAGAAAAATGTTGTGGGTAATTCTACCTCATATAATCCTCTGGTTCCCACATGTATTCTTCACACTTTTGGATCCCCCACGACAACTTAACAAAGCAGGTAGTCTTGTTACGTAGAGCCTTGTCTCTACGATCCAAGATCTCCACCAGATACTCCTCATAAGATAGGTCTTGTTCCAGTTGTGCAAATTCTAGATTTAGTACATGTGAAGGTTTTGGTATGTACTTCCATTAGAGGGATACACATAAGACATCATGAACTTGTGATATATTTGGATGAAGTACAAGCTAATAGGCCACTACTCCTATATGATCAAGAATTTAATAAGGGAAAATGTACATATAGATGAGCATTAATTTCTTCCCAAACCTCATTAGTCTCTTCTAGGGGTAAATTTAAAGAAATGTTTTTTCTCCAACATCATACACCAATTCCCTTTGATGATTTTCAGCATAGCTCTTTTTCTGATGTTGAGCAACTTTAAAGTGTGGCTGGACGGCATGAACCTATTATGTTTTATCACTCACATGATTAGGCCCATGTAGCTTTATCTCACTAGATTTATCCCAAAAAAAGTAGTGCATTCAAAATGCTTCACATAAAGATCTTCATAAGGTTTTATTTTAAATCTCGAGTAGAAGTTGTTTTTGTAAGAGAACTCAAATAAATGGAGATGTTGATCCCATCCATCATTAAATAACATTGAACATGTTTTTAGAATTCCCTAAAGTGTTTGAATTATCCTTCCAGATTGAACATTAGTTTGGGGGTGATAGGCCATACTGAAATTCAATTCAGTAAAAAGATCTTGTTGAAGAATTCTCCCGAATTTTGATGTGAACCTTGGATCATGATATGATAAAATATAAAGTAGAACTTCATGCATCCTCACAACATCCTTCATATAAATCCTGGAAATTTGTTCAAGATATAAATCTTCCTGAATATAGATAATATGGGAAGTCTTTGTGAGATGTTCTAGTAAAACTCATATCACATTGTTTCCTCTAGAAGTTCATTGGAGACCAGTGACAATGTCCATAGTTATATTGTCCCACTTACATGCTGGTATGGGTAGTGGATATAATACCCCTTTTAGAAGTTGGTTCTCTTCATTCACTATATGACATACCAAGAATCTTGTAGTGTAGTCAACAATCTCCCTTTTCATATTATACCACTAATAATGATAACAAAAGTCGCTATACATTTTTGTTCTTCCAGGATGTATAGATAATGTAAAGCTATGAGTTTCATCCATCAGCTCCTTCTATATCTCTAGAATAGATGAAACACATAGTATTGTATGAAATTTCAATACAACTTCTTTATCAATGTTATACTCATGAATCTTCCCAATCCTTACAAGCTCAAAAATATTTTGTAACAAATGATCTTATTTATGATATTTCATGATCTTCTCTAGTATTTATTGTTGTTAAATAATTTGGGATAGGGTTGATGATTTCCCATCCTTTATAATTTCTATGTTGATCAATACTAGTTCATTGATTAAAGAATCTATTTGAATCCTCATCATGGAAAAAACGACTGGATATTTTCTATTTAATGCATCAAAAACATTGTTTTCTCTTCTATGATGACAATGATTTGAATAATAACATTCTTTAAGAAGATCCCACCATCTCATATGTCTCTTGAACAATTCATTTTGTGTAAAAATATAATTCAAACATTGATGGTCATTGTATATATCACATTTCTCCACATAAAGATAGTGCCTCCAAATATTCAGTTAAAAAACGACATTATCCATCACCGGATCATGCAAAGGATAGTTCTACACACAGGTCTCTGACTGTTGATATGCATAAGAAAACACCTTGTCATTTTTCATGAGGACACACCCAAGACCTTTCATATATGCATCAATAATAATAATGATTCATTCTCTACTTGAGGGTAGAGCTAACACAGGTTTATTAACTAATCTCTTCTTCATCTTCAGGAAAGGTTCCTTACTCTCCGTTTTTTGATAAACATGACCCATTTTCAAGTTAAATTGGTTAATGGATACGAAATTTATGAAATGATATTCACAAACCTCATATAATATCCTAGTAATCCAAATAATCTATTAATCTTAGTTATTATAGTAGGAGGAGGACACACCTCTATAATCATTGTCATTTCAAATTGAACTATGATTTATTCATTGGTTACTATATTCCCAAAGAATGTAATTTCCTGTAACCAAAATTACCATTTTTTTAAACATTCCAAAATCTTGTCCTTCTATAGAGTATGAAAAAGAACCCTTACGTAATCCTCATTCTCCTCACGACTATTGGAATATATCAGAATATCATCACCAAAAAAACCAAAAAGTTACAAAGGTATTCCTTAAATACTATATTCATCAAATGCATACAAATATTAGGTGAATTAGTCAATCCTAAGGGCATGATGACAAATTCACAATGCCCAAATAGTGATCAGATGGGTTTTTTGAGTATATTCATTCATCACCCTCAATTAATGATAACCCGATTGATGATCAATCTTAGAGAATAATTTAGACCCATAGAGTCATTTAAATGAGTCAAAAATTCTTGGAAGAGGTTATTTGTTCTTCACTGTGATCTCGTTTACTTCTATATATTTAATGCAGAGCTTCATTGATCCATCCTTCTTCATCACAAAGTGAATAGGTTCTCCCCATGGAGACAAACATGGTTAGATAAACCTCATCTCCAAAAGATCTTGTGTTTTTTTGTTTAATTCCTCCAGCTTCAGATTTTTTATCTGTACAGTGTCCTTGATAATGGATGAGATCCAAGTATGGGTTCAGTGGAGAACTCTACCTCTCTTTCAGGGGGGATGTCTGAGAAACACCTCAAGAAATACATCAATGTATTCATATAAAATGGGAACATTGTATATCCTTATAATCATATTTAATTCATTTCACCACCAATAAACACCATAAATAAGGATATAGTAGGTTCTTCATGACAATGATCAGGTTCGAATATATCTCTTTAGAAGATAATGGTATGATTTAAATTCAATACTACTGAGATTTCCTTGCTTCTGCATTTGATCTTAGCATTTTACAGTAAGGCCAGTCCATCCTGAGTATAATTTTGAATTCCATCATGGGAAAGACTACTACATTTGCGATAATATTATACTCACTAAAGTAAATACTAGAGTTTTGAAATACTATTGATGCTTGGATAATCCCTCCTAGAGACATGACTGATAACTCTACTTTTAGAAATTCATGGTATGATTCTAATTTTTTTTAAACATGGAAAAAATAAAAGAATGCATTGAACTATAATGAAACAATGAACATTCTATCTTTGACAGAACAAAATTTATACCTTCCACCACATCATTTAGAACATCAACTTCAGCTATTTTATTAGCAAGATCATGACCTTTCTCCCTTTTCCATTGATGAGACTGGGGGTTATTCTTATCCACTACTGTTAGATTTGGATAGTGATTGGAAAAGATCCCAATCTATATCCACCTGAATCATTAGACTTCAGGTTGGGCCAGCACCAAATTTCCCTTATTTTTAGTGATTGAAAGTTGAATCTTCAACTGGCTACAATAATTATGAGTGATATGACCATCACTTACACACATGTACCACTTCCCACTACTATGTAAGTAGTTCCTAGAATGTGTATTCCTACATTTATTACACATGTGACATTGCACTGGCTTGACTCTTCTTCCCTAATCAATTATAATCCCTATGATAGACTCTGTTGATCTCTTCATTTCATTGATTTTATGATACCACTATTTCGAAATGATCTCTAGTATGAAATTCATTGAATTACGCTTGATCTCCTCATAGTTATCATAGTCTTTGTTGGATAGATTCTTTTGCAGATGAGGTATTAGTCAATCAACGAATATATCAACCTTTATATTAGGATGCATGAAAAATCATGAGGTGTAACATGAATTTATTATAACGTTCATCTCATAGCTTCTAACAGATTCATTATCCATCTTCTTAATCATGATAAATTTCTTCCCCTTGTTTTTTCTCATCGAATGTGGGAAATAATTATTGAAGAAGATACCTATGAACTCTTCCCAGTCCATAGATTCAACCTCAAATCTTGGAATCATAATTTTAATCAGTTCCATCCACTGATCAACTTCTCCCTCTAAGCCATAAATATCTAGGATGACCTTATCTTTTTCTAAAAAGTGGGGCCCAAAAATGATCTTCTCAATAGAGAAAATCCACAGTTCAGAAATCAATGGGTCTATAATGTCACTATACATTGGGGGTTGTTGATGCATAAAGGACACATCATAAAGTAGTTGTATTCATGGTGAAATTCGTCTCTCAGCTTGATTCAATTTATTTCCTGTAACCTGAGTTAGCTGGTCATCATTCAAAAATAAGGATTCATTCCAGCTTCCATTAGAGGGCTGTCAGTGCTTGGTCCATTGTGTTCACCATTTTTAAGGTTCCTCATATTGCCCACCAATTTATAAAATAATAAAACCTTAGTGATAATATTATTTCATTTACTAATATTTTAAGTATAATGTATTTTTATGCCTCAAAATATCATGATTATATATATTATTCCTCAACAACAATTATGTTTCTCTATAAATCCTTCATAATTATTCATAATATTAATGTGATTTACCAATCAATCCACCAATAGTGTCAAAAAAATAGTTCAGTATGGCCCGTTGTCATGCACAAGTTATCGTTCAAGTCTAGAACAATGTGTTAGTTTTGTGTCTTACCCCTAAATACATCTGTTCCAGATCCACATCAAGTTGTTGGTATCCAGAAATGGATTTATTTGTTCAGAATTCACTTACTTGATATTTCCCCAAAATAATCTGAGTTTTCACTATAATAAAGATTTTATATAAGGTTATTCCTAAATATTTCAGAGCCTAATTTCAATAATTTAATAAACTATCCTTCAATACCAACTATGGCATCATACCTTTTTATTACTTGACTTTATCATTGCATTTTACTAACAGTGATTCTTTGATAACTAGACTCTTAGAAAAAATGTACATAATACATGAAAACATAAAAAATTATTATATTAAAATTGAAATTATTTCTCATGGATCATCCTATGAACAATTATTTCATCTTTTAACCTTGGGACATACATCAAAGTAAAGGGTGATCATAAGGCTCGATAAGGAAAAAAACAAGTGAAACAGTTTACATGTGAAACTGACAGATATAAATAATATCACGAGGAATATCATAATGGAATGGTATAGAGACATGTCATAAAAATAATAGCATGAATCATATTTTTAAAATCGGGTTAAAAATTTTAATTTTGAAATTCATAATCATATTACAAATTTCCTTCCCCCACGCATCAAAAAAATTAACAAAGTTATTCACCAAGGTATCATAAAACTTGCAATCTCCAGAGATTAATTTCATAACCCAAGGAATTGAAATGCTATCCGGGAGAGCCATTAATATGTATTTATTTTAATGTTATCCAAATATATCATAATTAATCATTTCATAAATAACCCATAGGGAATAAAAGAAATGGTATTACTATCAAAATCATGGTGTTTTAAAAAGTGCTTAAAAACATGATCATTATGTCATTTATAACCCATGAAAAGGGAATAAGGGATTTATATATGACAATTCTAGGATCAAATAACTCAATTTTTTTTCATGATAAATACCTCTAGAAATTATAGTGGTTTTGGTATTCATATAAGAAAAATAAAATAATTTCTTGATAAAAATGGAGAGATTTTGAGACGGAATTTCTCCAGCATAGCCGCTATGGAAGATTGTTTTAGAAAACACTAAAAAGATAGAGGATAGAAGTAAACTATTTGAAATAGGCTCATAATAAATTAAATGTAAATAATAATGTTTATATAATAATATATCCTGGAATTAATCAGTACATACCACATAAGAAAAGAACCTGAAAAAAAAATAGAGAAACTTTGAATTTCTTTACGAAAATTCAACAACTTAACGGAATCTTTTAAACATTTATAAAATCAGTTTATGAGAGAAAAAATGACCTCTCATCATTTATAAATAAAATAGAAAACAATTAGGATACAAAAATAAATTACCCAAACATATGAATATAGAAATTAAAACATATAAGATATAATAAGGCTCGACTAAAAGAGGAGGGTGAATTTTTCCTTTACCATGAAGAGCAACATAAAAAAACACAAAAGTTGCGACCATGTGGGGATTAGGGGAACCTCAAAGGACTCAATGTGAGGTAAAAATATAATATATTAGTTGAGGAGGAATTTGGAATGAATGGAATGAAGGAATGGGTTTGTATTTATAGAAAAATTGAAGGAATGTTTTATTAATTTATAAGGGACACCTCATGAGTGGTATTTGAAAAACCTTGGGCTTGTCTATGAAATTTTCCCTTCATATTATCCACCTTGGACACCACATTTCATATTTTATTATACACACCTTAACCCAAATTTTATTTTAATTATTACATCGTTATGTGATCACTAAACACACCAAGACTCAAAACCCTGTATTTTTATTTTTCACTGAAAAAACAAAACATTTTATAAAAATATCCAAAATTAACCCTAACCTAATATTGATGTTTTGAATTCAAAAATGAACTCCATATTATGAAAATAATTTTCTAATTATAAGATATTTAATTTTTATGTAAAATCACTATTTACCTGAAAAAATACAAATAGTTAACTAATAATTTTTGAAACAATTAGTTACTTACGATTTTATATCATATTACCATTAATGATGCATAAATTAGATTTATACATTCATAACTGATGTTACTATTTTATTGGTCACATTTCTATTCGTAAAGAAAATATTAATATTTTTTTTAATATTTACTAAAAACATAGTTTATCTCATTAGACTCTAAATTTCTAATTGATCAAAACAGTTTATGGACATTTATTGAAATTCATTTAAAAATATTAATTATATAATTTCTGAAAAATATTTATATTCATCAATAATATAATTCTTATAGAAAATCCATCCTATATTTATTTTCAAATTTGAAATTCAAAATAATTTACTCTGATAAGAAATAGGAATATTTTTTCTACAAAAGGATCACATAATGTAACTAAGGCCTCATTGCATAGCCCCTTATAAAAACTATATTGGGTCTAAAATTAAGGTGCATAATAGTGATAGAATCTCGTGGAGGGTCGGAAAACATTTCCTATGTGGTGATTTCTATCAACTGGAACTTCTACCATAGTTGATTACATTCAATATTTATATGTTTAAGCTCATCTTGGGATTGGTCTAGAGGAAAGACTTCTAATGCTATCTCCATCCCATGCTCCGATCGATGGGCTTCGTACGGCCCAAGTCTAATATATGAGGCCATCACAACTTCTTTCAACCTTAGTTTTCAATTATTATTTCTATTTTAAACAACATTTAAAAAATTAAAAATTATTATTGTATCAAGTGGTCATATAATATTTAAAACTAAATGGTTACATTTCAATTATACTTATAGAGTTTTTATTGATTATGACATAGTAAAACAATCATTTTTTGGAAAGAAAAATTATTCAAATGTTTTATTTTTTACAAGGCCAATATATTAACTTACTGTTCCTCATAAGAGAGATCATTTTCTAACTTAACTACCTTTATATTCAGTTCATTTATGGATCTGTAATGTACTTTCCAAATAGGGATATATGGAATACATCGTTTACTTGATACGTGGATGGTGTATGTTAATGTTAGTATGCCACAACACCAACATGATCAAGAATCATGAAGGGTTCAGTGTACATGATAAATAGCTTTAAATTATTCACAAATATCATTATCGTATTTCATGGATATAGGTGGTGGAATACAATGTCTCCAACCTTAATCTCATGGTCATAAGGACAATTGTCTGCGTAAATATTTTTTTGTAATCTCTCAGCTTCCTTGATGTGCTGCTAAATGGTTTTCACCTTATCCACCATTTTTTAACCATTTAAGGTCATAGAAACCTATATTCAATATATATATCCCATCATTCCAATGTTATACATATTTTCCATAAATGTCCTCATATAGAAAATTTTGGATGCTCATGTAGAAATTGTTGTTGTAAGAGAATTCATCTAAAAGATGATGTTGGCCATATCCTCCCCGAAATCCACATAACACTCAATCAACATAACTTAATGTTTCATAAAACTCTAATAATATTGAAAATAAATTTGAGTATTATATGTCATAATGAAATTTAAATCTTTCTTTACTATATATCATAGTGTTTTCTAGATCCTGAATGTGATTTTCAAATCTCGATAAGATATAATAATTTGCTGCACTACATATAGTGTTACCACCTGTCGAATGTATATTCCTAAATGTTTTTATAGTTTTAAGTCTTCTACAATTGTGATAATGTCATCTTTCATTGTGATATGATCTAAAACAATCCATATAGCATTTTCCCCTCTCGACTTCTTTTGATGTCTAGTGACAATGTCTATGGTGATGTTTTCCCATGTCCATGTTAGTATGGGTAATGGTTTCATCATACCCTAATATTTTATCCCATTAATCGTTTACTTGATAACATACTAGGAACTTCTATGTGTGTCTTGATATATCCTTCTTCATATTCCCCAAATAGTTCTCTCAGATATCCTAGTACATATTTTTGTTCCATTGGGGAATAGAGAAGGTTGAGCTACGTGCTTTATTCAGAAGAATTTTTTTACATATGGATTTTATGGTACATATATTAATGGCCCAAATACCAAACTTATTCCTCATCCCTTTGGAACTCTGAGGATTTACTATTTCAGATAGCTTCCTCGTTATTCTGAATGTCTACATCATTAATTTGAGAAACAATTATATTTTTCACAAGGACGATTGAGCAATCATTTGAGAAAGTATTCATGATGTTAAGTAATTAATGATCCCTATGTCGAATCCGTTGAAGGTCTAAGAAGATTTGATCCTTCTAAATTCTCATTATTCATAGAGATATAGTATCCTTTCTACATAGAGAATCCCCCACATTATATTCATTGCCAATATGTTACTAGATTTATTAGTTCTAGTATTTGGTGAATTATAGCCATCTTCGCTGGAGCATATTAATCTTCTTCTGTTTGACTATATATTATAGACTCTTGTGATCTGTATATATCTCTCACTTCTCCCTATAGAGATACTTATGAAAAATATTCAATGGAAAGATTACCTTACCAACTCCAGATCATGTGTGGGATAGGTTTGATCATGAATTTTCAAAAACCATAGTTGTTGGATATCAATTTGCATGTTTTAATCATCTCAAATCCTAATACCTTCTTTAATGTATCGTTGCACACCACATCGAGTTCCCCACTTGTCGGTTGTGTGACCATTGGTGTAGTTATTATATACTTGTTTCCACTCTTTAATGTAGTATTCACATTAAATAGTCCAAAACAATCTCTCATTTACAATTAAACATGATTAGTGGGTTTGATAATTGTGAGAAGTACATCAAAAATCACTATTAGTACACGACTGAACCATTGAAACTATGGATCTCAATTAAAAATGTTGGCCCGAGCCACTATTTAAATGCCTTTTTCTTAAAGGGGTCTATATATATCCTTTGATGGTGATTACATACTCCAAGAATGATACTTCATATATACAGAACTAACATTTACACTACTTTGCATATATTTTCAACATTGCAAATGTCTTTATCATAGTATAAAAATGATCCTCATGTTTCACCAAACAAATTAAATATTTCAGAATATAATCAATGATGTTTACCAAAAATATTTCGAGTTAATAACTAAATACTAAATTCATTATATACATGAAATTTGATAGATCATTAATTAGTCTAAAAGTAAAAACTATGACCTCATAGTGTATATACATTGTTAGAAATGTAGTATTGGTAATATATTCTTTTCAATTCTTTATTTGATGATATCCCAACCAAATTTCCACCTTAGAGAAATACATGTCCCCACATTATTGATCAAACAAGTCATATTTTTGTGGAAGGGTATACTTTTTATTTATTGTTCCTTTATATTGCACACAAAAATTAATAAATAGGTGTATGCGTCCATCCTTCTTATTGATGAAGAGGACACGTTCACCCCATGGTGAAGTAATCAGACATATAATACCTTCTTCTAGATTCTCTGATAACAACTTTTTTAGTTCTTCATTTTCAATAGTGGTCATTCTATAATGTGTCTCTAGTATAGATATAGATATAGGGATACGATTAATTGATAAAAAACTATAAATAATGAAGAAGGCCAAAAAAACTCTTTAGGGAACACATTAGTGTAGTCCTGTATAATGATTATGTCTTCTAGAATCTCCTCTCCTTTCCCTAATAATTTCTGTTATATATACTCTGTAATAAAGAAAAAATATCCAGGAATGAGAAAATGGATTATAAATACATGTATCATCCTCTTTACACATGTACAAAATTGTATGATTCTTTGGGATGTGAAGAGTGATATCTTATTCATGATAGTTGATGTTGGTATTATGTAATTATAGCCAATACATTTCCAATATATCATCAAACTCCACTAAAGGATGTATTAGATTATTTTATGGGATGTTCAGTTCAAAAAAATTATCTAGGGAAGATTTATATAATTTGGATAAAATAATTTCCAAATTTTATGTTCTCACTGATAACTCAACCTCTATATTTTGAGGTGGTGTTTGAATAGTTACACTAAACTTTCTAGATATAAAAGAATGTGTAGTACCCAAAACATGTATTACCTTCCCTATTCATGAATGAATAACCAATGTACATATCACCTTAACGTTGTTGGGATCCACCTTAGAAGTTGAAATTTCACATGCCCTTCCTTGATTCCTTATAGGTTGTTTATGTTGATTGAGTCTAATTACCATTGGATTAAGGAAATTTCATACATAATTCCAATGTTTTTTTGCATTTGAAACACTTAACCACATGTTGAGTGTTGATCTAAACCATCATTTATTCTTCTTAATTAGTGTAATTCGTCATAACCATTTGGTATTAATTACCAATAGAACATTTTAATTCATATTTGAAGAATCTCCTATGTGACTTCCCAGCCTAGGTGCCACTAAACATTGGACAAGTCCAGTTGTCCCCATGCCCTCAAGTGTGCCTCCTCAACCGCCAGAGGGTGATGACTAGAATTGAGGGTTTAGTAAGTAATTCTTAGTTATAATGTACCCTCTTTTATTAGAAAAAAACACCAATTAAAGAAAAAAACCATAACAAAATGTTGAAGAGTATAAATAACCAAAATTATATCATGTCATATGATATTAATAACAAGAGAATAAAACAATCAACGGAAAGGTAAAACATGCAACGACAATGCACATGTGAAGTGTCTATAATTAAACTAAACGTAAAGACACAACGACTCTCATGCAGGTCCTGAACCACATTTGGTTCCCTCTCCAATTCTCCAATCCCAAATATCAACCTATCCTAGATCCATGACCTTATCCTGTCCTGCAAAAACAATGTTTTCTATATTACTAATTAGGATTCCTGAATAGGGTGCGTGTACAACCTAGTAGGCAACCACCAACAGTGTCTAAAACAAGTACAGTCAAAATATAGTTTATGTAGTTTAATGAAACAATTAATATGATGAATAATTACAGAATAATCATATTGTAATTTAATATTTAATAATCACATTAGGCCCCATTTCAAATCATATTTTCCTTTTGAATCATCATTCATTATTATCATTCATTAGTGTTGAACATAATTTCATGCACCCGAAATCTCATTGAGTGTAGGTCGTCATGCCTAGCACTCCATATCTTATTGGGTGTAGGTCATCATTCCTAGCACCACATTATCTCAAGCTTTCATAACTATTGTGGATTAATGCCATGTGCATGTCCCAACTTCTAATAGGTCTTGAATTCCATTACTAGAACCAACAAAATATAATCCATTTAATCATACATTAATTCACAAGAATTAGAAACATCATCACATTACAAATCCATTGATTAGTTAAAAATTTCAAAGGCCATTAGTTAACTCATCAATTAACTAATCACAAAACCCATAAATTAATTCATTAATTAATTAATCAATCAACAAAATTATCATTCCACAATTAATTCTTAAAAATTAATTCTCTATATCAAATATCAACTTTTCATAATTAATTATCAAAATTCATTATCTTTAATAAATATCATGGAACATAATTAATTCTCACAATTAATTATCTTACATAGCCAAACATCATTTCATAATTAATTTCCCAATGAATTATTTTAACATAATCATTTAAATATTTCAATTAAAATATATCAATCCATAATCAATCTCTAAAACAAATATTTTTATGGGAACCCCCCTTTTATTGTTGTGTGTTAAATTATAAATTAATCACCAAGGATGTCACAAGTCAATTAAAGATTCCTAATTACTCCAAATTAGGAAATCAATAATCAATGTAAAATATAAAATCATAAAATCACATTCAAATATCAAATTCAAGACAATGGGATTTCAATTTAGACCACCTACATCATTTTATTGATGGATGTTATCCCAATGAATATCCCCAAAATCTGAGCATCACTACATCACCGATCAATCTCTGGATCTAAATCCCTAAACTGAAATAATGATCAAAGGAATAAGGATCATGAAAATATATATCTATATACACAATCCAATATATATATATCTCATATCATAGGTTTAGGTCTTTGGAAATGGTAGATATATACCATTAAAAGATCAATGATAGATAGAGGAAAGGGTAAGCGAACCAATAGGATAAAATCTACTTATTCGGAAGAGAGTGGATCATCAATCTAGGACATCGATCTTGAATAAAAATGTTAAAATCACCTTAGAATCCCCCTAGAAGGCTCTAGGACCACCTATAATGTTTCAAGCCTGATCCATGAACAAAAAATGGACGTCTCAGGGGTTTATGCGGTCTAAAAATATATTTTTAGATAATTAAATACTGCACGCACAGTGTAGAGACCCGAAGCTTGACGTATATGGACATTACATTAATTTTGCGGAATAGTTAATACATAACAAAAACAGACACACTAGGACCATAATAGTTTATTGTCTTTGGAAACATGGAACGTAATCTTCTAATCGTGGTAAATGATCATCAACAACTCCCATAAGGATCTTCCCTTTTTTTCTTACCTAAAACTTTTCTTTATGTCCTGGGGAAAAGAAAACATAAAAAGGGTGAGCTCAAATTATTATTAAGGGTAAGCATGGATTAAATAAAAAAACCGTATACATTTGATCTTAAAAACAATAACATAATGTTTAAACATCAAAATCTTGAGAAATGACAAAAAACATGGAATTACGTAAGGAATAGATCATAAAGAAACCTTATGAATGATTAAATAGCATGGGAATAAAACATGTAATTGTGGTAACCATTAAGCACATGATATGATTTCCATAGTAGCCAAGGCATTGCTGCCAAGACCATCTTAGTGGACAAAGTCCCTTTATGAATCGAGTTCAGTCCTTGTTCCAGTCCTATATTATTGTACCGGTTTAACTTGTCGTTCCATCCATGTCTTTCTCATGAGATATAAATCTTTACCCAATGTATTGGACGGATATATATGTCCCACTCATCTCATAATGAAATCATTCTTACTTGTGCCACAAAATAAACATTCATCATTCATAATAACCCAACGAATGAAATTGGTTTCAAAAACATCATCCCATCATCCAATAATCCATATAAAATAAATGGATATCATTTCATAATAAGAAAATTGAAACCATTTAAATAATAGAGACATTATAATTTAAACATAAACATACAAAATAATGTCATCTTAGATGGAAAAATGGTTTTGATAAAATACATGAAATGAATTCTTGAGGAAAATATACTTTCTTCTTCAAAATCAATTTCTTTTCACAAAACGTCATGAAATTTTAAAAGAAAGAGATTTTGTTGAAAATAGTCATGAAATATTATGCAGTATGATTCATGAAAATGAGGCTTTATAAAACCTTAAAAATCCTTTCATTCTATATAAGTAAAAAAACATTCTTCTCGTACTTTTGCCGGAAAAGTCAAACAAATACCTCGTAACGTAAAAAAAAGAATGATTTCTTACATACAATGTAGTAAAAGTAAAAAAATGGGTAAAAACGACTTTAAACATACAAGAAAACACTTTTATAAAACATAGACATGGATGATAGAAAAAACCCCCGTAAATACTTATGAATATGCAATCTCGGATAAAAATGAGATTTGCAAAATTATCCCTTCACTTAGGTCTGATATGATTTGTATGGATCTGAACCTCCTGTATAACGATTTAAATAATGTCATTGAATTATTAAATAATCATATTCCTTGTTATTATATCATATATGTTTCACATAAGACTTTATATTACCCTTTCTTTTGTAAATTCCACGTTAATGTAGCGTTTTGGGTAAAATCATATCATTTATCGTATGTGTTTCGACTTGTCGTTTCTGGATATTATTACTTATATCATGATTTAAATAATTCCAGAAAGTAAAACATCATTTATATATAATGTATATTAATTATATAAATATATATTATAGATCTATAAAAGGAATGAAATACACTGTTCATGGAGACGGTAAGCCGTAGGTATGCATGAACGCTATTTTCATTTCATTATTGAATTGAATGAAACTAAATAGATGACATAAATATATATATACATAATTCTAGTAGAATTAGTATTTCATATATAACATTATTATTCATTACATAAACTTTATGATCATTCATGTAAGGTTAATCATGGAGAATGAATCTCATCGCGTCGTGGAGACAGTAGTCTGTACGTACGCACGAGCGATGATATCATTCCCATAATTATAGAATTTGAGTGGATGGTATAATATATCAGAATAATTATGATGTTATAATAACCATATATAGTTATTTTTCTCACAATTATAACCATCCATGTAAGGTGTTGGTGGAAAAACATATTACACCACGGTGTGGAGACGGTATTCCGTACGTATGCACACGCGGTGATTTTGTTTTCCGTTGGATGGATAGAAGGTGAAATAGGGTTGTTTCATATTTATAATAACATATCAGTATATGAAGGATACTGATGTTATTACTTACTAATGAAACTACTAAATAAGAGGGAGTAGAAGAAGAATGGAACTTGAAGAAAACGGTAGAAGGTATTACCTCTTTCTCGAAGTCCCTCCTTTAAACATTCTCTTAGGGCACTAAAATTGGTCTTTGAAGAAGACCATGACATCTATGATGTTTCTAGGGAATTTGAGAAGAGAATTATTCAGGTTTTGGCTGATCATGAAGTCTCAATGTTGTGTAAAGATGAGAGGGAGGAGGTGCCCTTTTATAAGGGAGGAGAGGGGAAACTTTGGAAATCATAAAAATATTAATTTATAATAAATCTTACCCCACCGAAAAACCACCAAAAATGAATCATATTCGAATATTAGATGATATAGTCTTGTAATCCCATCAACCAATAAAATTTATACATGTTAGGATTTTATTTTAAACATTATCAACTTGATTTATCCTTATATAATCAATTTGATTTTATTTGTGGTAATAATATTCTAAATATTAAATTATAAAAAATAATTACATATTTTTTGTGAATTTTCCATAATTGGATAATTTATAACATTTTATACCATATAAATTTAAATTTATAATTTCTAAATACTTTTGTTATTTTTAAACAATTTTATAATATGTTATTTTTATAAAATAACAAATCTGTCAATTTTAACAATATTCATTTATTTGAATTTAAATAAAATATATACAGAAGATATGTTCGAAAAAAAAGTTTAATAGATTAAAAAAAGGTCATATATATCTAGATAATTAGTGGAGCACATTAAATAGTTCATATAATATTTATATTATTATTTTTAAAACCATTTATTTGGTTTATCTCTTAATAAAATAATTACTACATTATTATTTAATAATTATTTAATATACTTATTTGTTGCATAAAAATTAAAAATAAAATACTATGATTAATATAAATTAATTACCTTCAACAATAATACTTTTACTCAAATTTATCATCTAAAATCACAATATTTAAATTGTTATATTTATTAAATTATGAAGGTGACAACTTTGGCATCATTTAAAATAATATAATATAATTGTCATAATCACTTTTATAAGTCTCCAAATGGTCAGATATTCGACCATTAGATGATTATGGTTTAAATTTACATGACCAGTAAGTTTTGGTCAGGCTTTTGTTCCTTTTATGGTCAATATTAGTTTAATGAAAACAATATTCTTGATTTTCACTAGACAAACAATTTCTGCATCACTATTGTGTCACAATTAATGATAATTATTTAATCCCTAAAATTTAAAAATAAATTCATATGATGTAGATAATTTCATTAGAGTTTTGTAGACTATTCATGTTTGAAGTTTCATGAAGTTTATCACTAAATTAAAATTAATATACTTATATGATTTAAGAGAGTGACATGTTGTCACTTTCTTTGGATTTAATAATAATTAAGTTATTTTCATGGAAAAAGTCCATTAAATGATTCTAATCCGACCATTAGGTGATATGGGTCGAATTTTATTCATCCAATAGGATTTTTACAGGTGTTAGGGTAATTTTATAATCTTATATTTACCCTTAATTACCCAATTTATCTTTAACTATTGGAAATAAAATTCGTTGTAGTAACTATTCTTAATGCCCAAAAATAATAAGTATTCTATTAATATAATTTGGACCCACTGATTCCAAATATGTAATCCATTTTTTGAAATTCAATACACTGAAGTTGTAGTAATTAAATTAAAATTAATCTCGTTGTCGAAAGAAAACGGGTTTTTGTTTAAAACATTACAAAAGGTTGAATTGATTTAACCTACGAATTCAAGGTAAAATCAATGATAATGACATACATTATATTAAATGGTAAAAATATATTCTATTTATACTTTAAGACCATTTAATATTATAATTTAACCACATAAATTATTATAATGAAAAAAGTTGTTTTTAATTAAAATATAACGTGTTTTTACTATTCATTAAAATATGAAAGTTATCATAATAACATGAAAATTTTATCCAAGGTAAAATTTTATATCCTTATTCAAATAATAATTTTCTTTTGTAAAAGTGAACTTATAATCATGTCAAAAACTAGATTTAAAGTGGTTGCACCATCAAAAGGCAGCAAAACTGCATTTTTTAAAAAATACTTATTTTACCCGAAAAATTTATTTTGTTCACATAAAATGTTTTAGAAAATTTATAAGATTAATAATAATGTTATAAAATTAAAAATGCGGTTAATTATATTCATAACGGCTAGTTCGTGATAATATTATAACCATATATTGTTGTTTAGTGAAACCTGGTATTGTGTACAACACACGCTATCGAGGAAGGTTGTGATTGCGTGTAATGAAAGCCATGTTAGGGTTGCGTGTAGTGAAAGACTTCATTGTTGTTGTGTAAAAAAAATCAAACCATATTTCATTTATACATTGAATATATATATATATACACTCAATGATGCGTAGAATAACTTCTATCAAATGAACTTGAAATTGTGTATAACACGATCCAAGAATTGTGTTGTGTATACTGCAAGCTAAGACGGTGTTGTGTATAACACAATATAATATTGGTGTAGCATAAAACACATGACATCAAATAAATTAAAAATAACACTTATCATAAATGAACCCATGTGTGGAAGGTCCTACATAACAGAACCTATGTACCAATAACCTTATTTAACCCTTTCCGGAAACATGAAGTAATGTGGAAATCATGATATGAAACTATAGTCTGTGGTACCCCATGCAAACTGAATATCTATCTTACATACATTTCTCCCATCTATTCTACTATGATGGTTTTCTTAATAGTCACTAAGTGGTCTACCTTTGTTATTGGATCCACAAGAACCCAAATAGAATCATTCTTCCTATGTTTACTAGGAAATCCAACCACCAAATCCACAGTCACGTCATCTGAGTCTCATTATGGAATAGGTAACAGCTACAATAGGCCTCCAATTCATTGATGTTATGACTCCACCTACTAACAGGTGAAACATATTGTTACAATCTCTGATATCCCCTTTTTCATGCTTTTCCACCAATACATTTTTTGTAGTTCAAAGTATATTTTTTTTCACCCTATGATGTACAACAAACATTGAGGCCTGAAATTTTCTCATGAGTTCCTCTTGCATACTAGTAGGAACAATAACTCGATTTTTCACATATATGATCTCATCCTCATCTTTTATCCAGTCTTATGTGGTATCCCCAACTTCAAGGATTTCCCTAATGGTTAAAAACTCGAGATCCTCATACTGCCTATTCTTGATCAGTCTTAAGAGTGTAGATTGCACTGCTATAGAAATATGAGACATCCTTTCCTAACTCTCTTTAACTACCACATGCAATTTCTCCAGTAATGTCATTATCTTCTACTATTCACATGACTCATATACCAACTGAGTTTTATTTTTCCTGCTCAAACAATAAGTCATTATATTCCCCTTTCTAGGGTATATTCCAGTTCAATGTCAATGGATTGCTTATACTCCACCCATCTTCATTTCTGTAGATTCAGGTCACGCTATGAAAATATATACTTCAAGATTTTATGATCTTTAATAACTATAAACTTTTCACCCAAAATATAATTTCTCCTACAATTAAGAACAAAAACCAATGGTTCCAACTCAATGTTATACGTAGGTTAATTCTGTTCATGTGGCGTCAAATGCGGAGACTCATCAGCAATGACTCGATCACTTTATATCAAGGCAACTTCGAGTCCAACCCCAAAAGAATCACAATACACCATGTAATACTCACCCAACTCAAGTAAGGTAAAAATATATGTTGATGTCAAGTGTTTCTTTAACACCTATTATGACTTCTCACTTGCTTCTATACAATCAACTATTCCCCTTTCTTTTTCAAACCTGATAGAAGAGCTACTAAACTGGGAATGCCATGGATTAAATGCTTGTAAAAACCAATTAATCCCCAAATGATTCAAATATCAAAAGAATTCATGGGAAACTCCTAAGAAATAACTACTTGAACTTTTTCTGGGTCTACTACCACACCTTCTTCTAAGATGATATCCCCCCAATAAGTGTACCCCATCAATCCAAAACTGACATTTTGATAGCTTGGAATATTTTTTATGCTCTCTCAGTGTACCGAGGATGATGCCATGATATTCGACATCATCATCATGAGTCTTAGAGTACACGAATATGTCATCCACAAACACCACCAAAATATAATCTAGGTACAGATTGAATATCTTATAAATCAATTCCATAAATACTTCTTGATAATTTAGTAACTGAAAAGACATTATGAAAAAATCATAATGTTCATACCTTCTTCTGAAATTTGTTATTGTTATATCATAGTTTCGAACATTCATCTCATGATTCCCTTGTCTCAGATTGATCTTTGAGAACTCACAATTCCCCTTTAGTAGGTCAAAAAGATCATCAATACATGGAAGAGGATATTGGTTATTCACGGTCATTTTACTAAACATACATTAATCAAATCAAAAGCGTAATATCCTACCGACCTTATTTTCAAAAAATACAGGTGATCTTTAAGTAGACTGTTTCCAATGCTTTCACTAAGGTGCGTGCATCTGTCTGTTGATAATGGACCACTGATGCCCCCATATTCATGCTTTCCAAAGGTAGCCGACATCCATCACCTATTCAGAGATGTTTTCTCCTTGATCAAAATGAAAATATGGGATGTCGGTTCCTCTATCCATGGATTCCTCCTCGAAACTCATTACCTCATCCAATCATCCATTATACATTATGTTGTGTTCATTGAATCTTATTATTGGTACCATATATTTGTGGATGCCGATAAATTACACTACTTTCTTCAGGACATTACATGGGGTCTTGACCTAGTAGAAACCTTCGGTCGGAGTAGATGATAACATCAGGCATGTCAGGGAATCACTGCATGCGTAGACACTAGGGAACCTATATTCTTTCTCATAATTGGTAATAATAATAGTGAAGAACCCAAGGCATCCAATGTCAGTCCTTGGCTATCTTATGCCAAAGTCATGTCTCTGAGATTTTCCTTGGCTTCCTATGTTTAACACATGCTATGTCACAAGTTTAACATCTTGCGGAGACGGTTACCCCAAAGGAATGTATTTTGATACTTTCCTTAGGTATATCATGTTAAACATGAGGTAGGCCATGAGTTTAACATCTGACAGAGATAGGATGAGGGTGATCAATATTTCTCATAGAGACAAATCAGATTGGTACATCCTTATGAGGGAGTGCCGTGAGTGTTTACCAGGTGAATGGATCAGAACAGTCAAAAAGAGCAGACCCAATATGGTGTGTCCCATAAAGATATGTTGTCACACCATGAAGGGTGATCAAGACACCACTGTGTGTGGATTAAGGAATATATACCCCTGAATGGGGGAACACTAGGGATTACCATTGGTTGGGATTGAACCTCATGGAGGTTTCCTTGTACCTTGTGTAGACGATAGGGATCAAAACCCATGTAGTTCAAAGAGGTGATGAATCGTGGTATACCCAAATTAATACACCTTGGATACATGTTGAGGATTAGGCATGGAAAGTGTCCAGTCACAAGAGGCATATTTTTGGGGTGATGGTTAAGGATGTTTTGGGGCTTATTCATGGTTAGCTTCCAGGATTTCGCAGAGAACAATGCTAATATGAATGTCATGATCTCATTGGGATGTGGTGGCCCGGGTAAGAATCAGGATGGATGATGGAGATTTGAATTATGTGGAGAGAGAATGATATCGAACCGACGTGAGGAAGAATGTGATTTTGGGATTCATCATTCAAGATAATTACTATGTATCACCATGGAAGGGAAACAATGTCCGCGTAGTTTAGTGGGATGATGGGACACCTGAGGAGGCAACCTGTGAGAATGGACACATGGATGAGATCTGGAGGAAATTGAACCTTCAGGTTGGGTCATGAACATTCTTGAAACACATAGGATAGAGTGAGAGATAATTTTAAGACATGAGTGATGAACTTGAAACTCAGGGAGGCTTTTTATGTATCCATGAAGTATGGAATTAATGTCAACAGAGTTCATCAGAAGAAATATTACTAACGATTGGGGACTTCAACGTCTTACCATCGATTTGTGGACTTCAACAGATGACTGTTGAATGGGGATGACAATAGATTACTGCTTAATGGGGTTGAAAATAGATTACCCCTGAATTGCATTGACAAAGTCTTACTACTGAATGGGGATGAACCTCAGAGAGACTTCCTACGTACATTGTTTAGAAGATAGGGATCAAATCCCACGTAGTTTGAATGGGTACATTTTAATGTCTTTCTGGATGAAAATGGCGATATTTTTTACCGTCATGCAAGACGAGGGTGGACAGATGTGATGTGGTCATGATATTTTTTTGAACCAATGTGAAGGGGGTCAGGTCCAGTGAGTGTTGGGCTCGAACATCAGGGAGGCTTCCTATTTACTTTTCCTAGGTGACAAGGATCAAAGTCCTCATAGTTCGGAAGGGGGTGGTGTACCAACGTGAAGGTGGTCAGGACCAATGGATGGTGGACTTGAACATCATGGAAGCCTCCTATGTACCTTGCCTTGGAAATGATCAAAGACCACATAGTTCAGAAGGAGTGGGAATCAACATCAAGATGGTCTAGACTAATGGGTGTTGGGATTGAACCTCTGTGAGGCTTCCTACGTACCTTTCCATGGAAAGAATCCAAGGCCATGTTGTTTGGGATGGGTATGGTGAACTTGAATGAAGATGGTATGGACCAATGTGTGTTGGTCTTGAACCTCAGAGAGGCTTTCTACGTACATTTTCATGGAAAGGATCAAAGGCCACATAGTTCGGGAGGGGTTTGGTGAACCGATGCGATGATGGTCAAGACCAATGGGTGTTGGGAAAGAACCTTAGAGAGGCGTCATACGTACCTTGCTTTGGCAAGGATCAAAGACCACATATTTTGGGATGGTATTGGAACCGATGTGAAATGGTCAAGACCAATATGTGTTGGGCTTGATCCTCAGGGTGGCTTCCCACATAGCAAGCCTTAGTAAGGATCAAAGGCCTCGTTACTCAGAAGGATTGGGAACCTACATCACGATGGTCAGGACCAATTGGTGTTGGGATTAATCCCCGGGGTGGCTTCCTACATACCTTTCCTTGGTAAGGATCAAAGACCACATAGTTCATCAGGGGTGTGTGGGGATTAAACTATATGCTGCCCAGAGAGGATGTTATGGTTGATGCTTACCTTAAGCCCATGTGAGTGATGATCAATGCGATAAATAAAAGGCAGTAAGGACCTGATGATCACATTGTGAAAGGTGCGTCTGTGGTAAGTGGAGTAGGCCTTACACGTGGTTAACGGCCCAAAAAGGAAATAGGGGATTATGCATGGTTAGCGGACCAAAAAGAAAACAGGGGATTACACATGGTTAGCAGCCTAGGGAGATGGATATTGGGACATACTATAGGGTAGAGGCCCGGTGGATAAAAATCCCAAAGGGAGAGGGATTTTGCACCGAAGAATGGAGGGCTCTAGTTCCCATCCCCCCTCTCTAGTCTTTGGCCAAGAATAAGATAAGAGGTGCATGGATGTTGAATCCTGCACGAATGGCTGGGGGCTTACACCATGGTGGTTTCCCTTTCCCCATGGACAGACGTCACTCCGATAAAAAGGATCTCATTCCATTGGACGAATTATCTCACTACCATGGAGACCAGTGGGTGTAAAGAATTTCTACGATGGGTAACTCTGCCTATGATGCAATGGGAGGGGCCACAGTTTAGCGTCATGTTCTGAGAACAATGGTTCTTATCAGTTTAATGTCTTGAACCTTGGAAGATGGTTCTTGGCAGTTTAATGTCAACCAGCTCAGACGATGGGGGTTCACTTTGCACCCTTAGGACTTACATAACTAATACCCTCCTACCCTTGAGGAAGGGAAGGCATCATCAATGCCAAGGTGAAGGGGTGTTATGGAGTGATCCATTGAGGGGTCCACGTTAGCGTGGATATCCGAAGAAGAAATATCTATTATTGTTCCTATGTGAAGGAGTATGAGTTGAAGTAACGCAAAAGGAAGTACCACCCAAGGGATCTAGAAATTACATTTTTCAATCATTGAGGGTCTCATAGGAAATGTTGTTCTAGAGCAAATGGCTTCAAATGTAGAAGCCAAATGATGCTCTGGTGATCCATGTAGTGGAGGGGATTCATCAAGGTTATGCTTCATGAAGTAAAGTGGTCTATCCTAGGCTTAATGAATATGTGAATATGGATGGTGCTTCGTGAAGTGGAAAGGCATTCACGGAGCATGTCTTTACAATGCAAGGGTACCCTACAAAGCATAGAATTTTGAAGCAACATGCTTCGCAAATCACAGTGGCCCTATCATAGAATGTGGATCACATGTTCATGGAGGGTATCTCGCGAAGCGTAAAAGCTCTATGAAGACCAGAGTCCCCTTGGGGATCGCCTTCCTTAATGGAGGCCCGTGGGCTCCGTGAAGGGAATACTGCATTTAAGAGGGGACGAATTCAAACCAAGGGAGAGGCACTTGATGAAGATAATGTACCTTGAAGAGCTCATGGTTTGTAGAGCATAATTTTCTTTGTGATTTTAGATCTCATAAGGAGAATTGTTGGAGGATCTATCCTTTGGGCTCAAGGGGAGACCAGTATTTATAAGTAAGAGGCGCTACAAAGCAGAGCACACTGGGCGTGAAGACATGAGGAATTTTTTCAGAATCATGAAGACTCCCGCCTCCTTTCTCTGTGAAGGGTTCACAAAAATCAAATGGGATATTAAAGCCTCCTGCATCCTTGTTTTGTGGTGGGTTTACAAACATCAAGGGGGCTTGTAGAGCCTCTTGCCTCCTTACTCCATGGAGGATTCACAAACATCAAGGGGGATCATGGAGCCTCTTACCTCCTTTCTCCACTATGGGTTCCCAAACGTCAAGGGGGATCATGAAGCCTCCTCCAAACATTCTCCACGGTGGCATCGCAGGGTGGGGGGGCATTCTGCTTGTCGTAGGGCTGTAAGGTCTCTACAAACAAGCTTCCCAAGGCTGGACTTAAGGTTATCTCTTTATTCTTGTTCCTCCCATATTTTGGTGCCAACAACGACATACTTGGATGGATAAACCCGTTAGCATCTTACTACTCTAAATATGTTTTGACATTTGAATCTCAGTTAGTGAAATTATTTATGGAGTAATAGATACTACATCATCCTCTATCATGATCTCGATAGTGAATTCCACATCCCTCACAGGTTTTAACCGTACAAAGTATTCAACAAATACATCTTGAAACAGTTATACTATTCATGGAAGGATGTCATGCCAACAACTACCATCATCCAAAAAAAGACTAGAAATGTGGGATGTGAGCTCTTCCAGTTGCTTAGTAATTGGCCCATCTCGGCCTGCATGTATATCCCATTTTCCATGATAAACATATATGACACCACTAGGGGATACAAAGGTCTCTCTCCTATGGTAAAAGTCTATGCTGTTTTGGTATGCGACAAGCCAGTATATACCCATTATCAGGCCGAAGGCAATTATATCAAGGACATTGAAATCCCAAATAAAATGACTATCATATATCTCTAGGGAAAATTACTTGCATAAAATGTTATCCCTAGACCATTTTCCTAATGGTGTATCGATATTCATCACCTAGCTTATAGATTCCACCTCTAAGATTGAACCATTAACCAGATTTGTTGATAAAAAGGAATAAGAGGCACCATTATCAAACATGGAAGTAGCTAAAGTATAATGAAAAAGAATATTACCTCTCTTTGTCCACAGACCAGCCTTGCTAGCCACAGATTTAGGTTTCACTTCTTGAAACTATCATGCCCATCTTCCTTGCGGTGTCTTCTGACTTTCTTGACCAGTAGCTCTATGATTTATGGACACTCATAACCTAAATACCATGTCCACTACCTCTACCTCATCTTACAGCATAACTCCTACTACCAGAAAAATTTGGTGTATATGATTCCCTTCCCCCACTCAAACTCTGAGCAACCGCTCCCTCTGCACCTACATGTCGCTGCTTCCTACATAACTTCTTTAAGTGCCCCATCATTCCACAAAATAGTCACTCCTATGGTGGTCAAGGAATAAATGAAGGATAGTGTTCCTTCATACAGTACAACTATAAATTTACATTAGTAACATCTAGTAAGACAATTCCTCCTGGTTTTCCAACATTCTTTCCACTGTCCTGACTAAGGTTCTCATAATGGCGCATTATGCTCTTGGAACGCACACCCTCTGATTGTCCTATGATGGTGAAATATCTAGCATTGGAAGCCTCTTTCAGGTTCCCCTCTGAAATGAGATCCTAATTAACCACTTTTTAGAATTTATTCAACCAAAAGTTATTTACTTGGGACTTAATTTCACAATTTTGTCTGTCCTGAAATCATTTCGCTGAAGAAGTCCCATTTACTGCCATATCTAGAGAAAAAAATTGTTAATCTCTGAAATATTCAGCATAATCCATTATGAACATTCTTCCTTGTGTCAGATGAATGTGTTTTGAAGCCTTCTCTTATCTCAAACTCTCTAGATAAAAGTTCCCAATGTACTTCTCCAGAATTAGCTTCTATAACATATAATCAGTATGTCAAGATCGTACCAAAATGTCCAACTATCACTTAGATAAATTCCATTGCATATAAAAAGCCAGCTAGACCCTCCTCCCATCCAGAGTATCCACCTAGACATGTATTGTCTCTATGGATTCAATCCAAAATTCAGCTCCCTCAGTTCCACCTACCCAGTCAAAGTAAAAGGGTAATGTTGCTGAATCTCCCGTTTCAACAAATACATGCTTTTCAGTACCCTCCCTGGGTCTATCACCTAGAATTTCATGATACTAGAAATTTTCCCTCATAATTGTTCCCCTTACTCCTCAACATTCACCAATTTTGCCTCATGTTCCCTGTTTAGAAGTTTGTACTGGCCCATACCCCCAGTCTCTCCCTCAAAAACATTAGTGGAGGAATATCTATAAAAATCAAAACACAAAAATTAGGTCTCATAAAACAACTTTACAACATTTAATCAATAGGATAAAATAACACAAAAACATTCTATATGTCATATGAAATCATTGACTGCACTTTTATAGAGTCAACCACCAAACATTATTTCAAAATGATATGCCCCAGAAAGTGTACCCTGTCAATCTGAAACTAGCATTTCGATAGCTTGACATATTGATAATGCTCTCTCAAAGTACCCATCACAATACCATGATTTTGGGAATGATCATCGTGAGTCTTATAGTACACCAAGAAGATGTCTACAATCACTGCCAAAAACTAATATTTTTATGGATGAAAGATTCTATTCATCACGGCGACAAATACAATTGGAGAATTTGTCAACACAAACGACATTACAAAAAACACATAAATTCCATACCTTATTTTGAAATAATTTCAAGGTATATCATTGTCATACCAGTCACCTAATGATACCCCAATCATTGACCGATCTATGAGAACACAAAGGCCCCTTTTAGCTTGCAAAATAGATCATCGATACACAGAAGAGGATATCAGTTATTCATGGTTATTTTGTTCAACATCCACTAATCAACACACAAGTGTAAAATACTTTTGGCCTTCATTAAAAATAATACAGGTGATCCCCATAGAAACATAACTGTATGGATACTCTCGTTATCCTCTATGTCCTACAACATCATTTTCAGCTCTTGATGGTTATTCAGTGCCAGTCTGTAAGGTAAAATAGTTACCGGTTCATCCTCCGACATGATATAAATAGTGAATTTCACATATCTCTCAGGTGGAATCCCTGAAATGTCTTCAAGAAGGACATCTTGAAATTGTTATACTACTGGTGGAAGGGTGTCTTGACTACCACTCCCATTATACAACAAATTACTAGATACATTGTCTATGGGCTCTCCCAGTTGCAGAGTAATTGTCCCATCTCAACTTGCATGGATATTCCATTCACCACAATGAACATACTAGTCACCCTATGGAGATACAAAGGTCGTTCTCATGTGGTAACAATCATTGTGGGCTCAGTATGTGACTTTCCAGTCCACATCCAAAATCAATTTGAAGCCCATTATATCAAAAACATTGACATCCCAAAGTAAATGATATTCTCATATATCTATAGAACATTATTTGCATAAACAGATATCCCTAGAATGTTTTCCCAACAGTGTGTCGATATTCATCACCACTCATACAAAGCCCACTTCTAGGATCAAAACATTAACAAGATATGAAGATATAAAGGAATGAGAGGCACAAGTATCAAACAGGGAAATTGAAAAGGTAGAATTAACTATAATAGTACCTCTCACTATAGATGGACCAGCATGGCTCTCTACAAGGGTAGGCTGCACAACATGTAACTATCCTTCCCCTATTTCTTATGGTGTCATCTGAAACTCTTGAGAAGCACCACCCTGATGATATTGGTGCTCATACCATGAACCAACAAGTCCAATACCTCTACCACCTCTTCTAGTAGAACGCCAACTTCCATACCTATATAGTTTAGAAGACCCACTTCCCACACTTTGAATCTGAGCAGTTTCTCCCTCAGCACTAGCCACTTGCAACATCAAGCATGACTTTTGTTGGTGCCCCATCATTCCACAAAATTGGCACTCCACTGTCTGTCAAGTACAATATTTTTGATCAAGCTCCTTCATACCGCACTGGTGGAAAATTAATTTGTAATATACGGTGTTGTTGTTATACCTTTTTTTCTACCTTTCATTAAACTAAAATAACTAAGGTTCTTATAACAACACTTCTTTCTCTCATAAGGCACACTCCATGATCATCCAGTGATAGCTGGGTATCTAGTAGTGAAATCCTCCGTTAGGTTCCCCTATGAAATGAAGTCCTGATTAACCACTTTTGATATTTTCTTGACCTAATGATATTTAAATGGGACATAATTTCACACATAATTCCATCCTAAAATTGTTTTTCTAATGAAGTATCATCTCCTTCCAAAGATAGAGATAAATTATGTAAATATATGAATTGTTCAGCACAATACATTGTGGGCATGTTCCTTGGGTCAGATGCATAAACTCTAAATCGTTCTCTTATCTCAGCATATGTAGGTAGAAGTGCTCCAAGAACTTCTACAGAATTTCATTCCATAACATATCAACAATCTATCCAGATCATACCTAAATGTCCTGCTATTTCTTCAGTGAAACCCGCAGAATATAAAAAGAAAACATGAACCTCAACATATCCAAAGTCTCTAAATGGTCAAGTGTAATTCCCCAACCCCAGTTACCCAGAGTCAGTGCATTATTACATAACATTGGCATGATATAAGGAATATTGTCCCGAAATACCAATCAGTTTAGTATCCTTGGAATTACTAGATACATTAATATGTTTTAAAATACATTATAAAATTAAAATCTACAACATAATTGTTTCCATAGACCACACTCATATACCATCAGACTATCCCTATAGGTCAGTCATAAAATACATATTCACATCCTGGGAAAAATAAAACATAGGAAGGGGTGAGATCAGATGCTCAATAAGGATAACAATATAACAGAAACAATTATAAATAAGCATAAACATTTAAGAAAATGTATTAGACTGAAACAAAAGCCTTTTAAACTTTAACTTCAGCATAGTATGACAAAGATAAAACCAAATTATGCCATTTACTTTTTCCCAAGGATATTCTACTAGTCGAATAATCACATGAAATTTCAATGGCCACTTTCATAATGATGGAATGTATAATGTAAGACATCATAACCACATAGTCAAGGCCTTGTGCCAAGACTAATAATAAGATTTTTTCAAGGCCTTGTTCCAAGACAATAGTTTGTCTCATGAGACCTACCGATGAATCAAGGATCTATACCGAGCTCCACTCGTCACTTACTAATTCCAATGCATTCCTCATATGAAATGTTTGAAACATAACATAAACATTTGTATTAAAACTAGCATATGAAATGTCAATATATTATACACAAACCATGAATAGTATAATAATAGAATATCCACCGTCAAATATAACTCATTCAACACAATATGGAAGATTGTATTGTATCATATTAGCCTCAATCGAGAATAATGAAGTATATTGACATAGATGAAAGTAATCATCAATAGTATTTGAGAGAAATATCCCCTTTTTCTTGAAAACATTTAAAAGTCACAGTATTTGTCAAGAAGCCATCGTAAAATAGATTTTTGAATCAAAGTATCCAATACCAATTTGAAACTTTTAAAAATAATTTTAACTTTAAAACATTAATTTCAATATAAATAAATCCTTAAAACCATTTTTAAATCATGGATATTATTGAGAAATATTTAGAAGAATAAAATTTTAAAACAATAAAAATAGTATTTTAGTTAGAGTTACTATCCAAATGTGAGATGCTTGAATACATAGAATTGATGTAATCAAACATTATAATACCATGAAAATAAATTATTTAATTATATACTATGTCAAAGGATATATTATACACCATATTAAATTTAATTTGTACATAACATCAAAGGAGTCTGAATGGAATGTAAATTGAGAAGAAATACTTTATAAAGACAGAATTATTAGGTAAAGGATAAATCAATGACATAGTTATATGTGAAAAATATTAATACATTCAATATGATTGGATATTCAATGTAAATAAATCTGAGGAAATTTACACATATTCTTATAAAAAGAACACCAATGACTCGGATGATTAACTCAATGAATGGGAATTGAGTTAAGATCAAGTTTATATCAATGACTTGAGAAATTATCAATGGATTGATTATGTGTTAAAAAATTATATACACAAAAAGGGGAGTGGAAATTACTACATAAATAATAAATAGTGATTCCACCCATAATCTCGGAGTAAAATAATCAATGAAGAATGTGTAAAGCCCACTGAGTGGAAATTGAAATTTGAAATTCCCTTACTGATTTGGTAACATATTAAACATACAACCAATGAAAGAAGGATCACATAATAAAGATTTAAATACTAATGAATTAAATTATATTACACCAATAATTCAATCATGGATAGTACATATGCAACACAAAAGAAAATAGTGGCCAATATATCATGAATCTCATGTGAATAAAAAGTGAAATTAAAAACCTTAATTCATTGTAATAAATTGAGTCATTGACCAAAAGTTAATAACCAAAAACTGAATCACAGAATTCCATGAATATAAAGAGAATCGTGATTATATATATCAAATGGTAGTACACAATACACCTCATGCAACAAATAAGTGGAGAACAATTGAAATCTCACAGAATTAAATGTGAGATAAGAAACCCCTTAGCTTGTACTTTTCCATGGTTGAGGGTAATTTAATCTAATGTATAATGGTGAAATAATTTTTATTAAATTTTACAATAACCATATACATTAATATGATATCATATATGATCTTCTAATATAGATATTGTAGTATTATCATCGTTTGGGGTGTTAACTGATTCGTTCTCCGTTATATGATTGGTAACGTAAGACATGTTTGTTATGGATGGGATTTATATTATTAATATTCAGAATGATATTAAGTATTTAAAATTATTTTTAATAATCAAATGAAAATTATTATTGAATGGATACGATGGGGAATGAATCTCATCACGTTTGTCGAGATGGTAATCTATATGTACGCACGAGCGACAATATCATTATTTTGATATTAAAATCATTTATAATTGGATGGAATATCATATATAAAAAAATTATAATGGTATATTTGTTATTTACACCAATTATACCTCATTATTATACCCATCCAAATAATAATGTATTGAATAAAAACTAAACCACGACATGGAGACGGTAAGTCATACGTACGCATGTATGGTGACATGTAATTCAAATGATGGAAAGAATAATTAATATGGTTGTAACATATTTATAATAACATCACAGTATATAGAATATACTGGAGTTATTATTCTAGAATAAAAACAAAAAAAATGAAGAAGTGGAAGAAGAAAGGAACATGAAAGAAGTGATGAAATAGTTATCTCTTCTTTGGGTTCTTCCATTTGATTTGATGAAATGGGCTCCTTAGGTTGTCTTTTTGACTAAAGTAAGGACACTATGTTGAAGGAAGGGTATTTGGGAGGATATTTGGGCTGGTTTTGGCCGAACCTAATGGCTTTTAAGGTGTGAATTTGAGAGAAGGTTGAGTGCCCCTTTATAAGAGGGGTGAGGGGCACCTTATGAAAAGCTAGAAATATTATATTATAATAAAATAATTTTCGGTTACTATTGGATCTAAAATAAATTATTTAAAGTATAAGGTTGGAATGGGTCTAAAACCGCACAAAAATTATTTTTTAGAGAGGTTTGGGTCACTATATTAACTTTATCATTTAGAATTAACTTTTATTCAAAAAGTTAGTCATTTACCATGTCTCTATGTATATTTATATTATATGGTTAATAATCTTACAATAAATTTCCAATATAACACTAAGTGGATTAGTAATCATACACCTATAATTATATAAGACTTTTTGGCAAGACATAGATTTTTAGGAAAAGAATATCAATTAATAATATAATATGTGTTTTTAAAACTCTTTTATGTCAATTTTGACACTATTTCGTATTTTGTGTTTGCTAAATTCATAACTGCATTATTACTTCGAAATAAATTACTCTAACCAACCCTAACAAGTCATATTAACCTATAATATTAGTGTAATTCATAAAAAGTCACATATTAAATTTATCTTGATATTTATAATATAAAATATTTTCATATTGCATTAATTTTGTAATTACTACATCATCATTGTGTCATAAATAAATTTTATTATTTAATGTAGAAAATATATAAATAAAATACCATTTTGTATGAAATACTATTATCTTTATAATGAATATTTATAGTTGAATTTATCTTATGTGTATCCCTATATTAAAAATGGTTTAGTTATTAAACATTGAATTTAACAGTTTTAAATCTTATTTGAATTAAATAATAATAAATGTCTAATCTAATAAAAATTGACCTAAAAGAACATATTTTATTCCAAAGGTTGTTTTTGGTCGAATTACGCATATCTAATATAATTAGGACTTGTGTTCGGGTAATACTAATATCATTTTTACCCTTAATTACCCTATTTACTTTTAACCGTGGTAAATAAAAATAAAAAGTTAATATTGAAAAAAAAATATTTCCATCTTATTGAACCACATTTTACTTATTGATATCAACCTTGTCTCTTAGATTTTTTGAATTTCAACTGATATAAGATGTAAAATTAAGTATTATGTAAATTTATAAGTGCTCCTAGTAGGTGGGTAATAGAAGGTAAAAAGTTCAATAATGTTTTATACATCTAATTTTATTATAAAATGACTCCAATGAAATAAATTTAATGTATAATGGTATTATACATCTATTTTTACTTAAAATAAATTTAAATAAAATAAATAATTATTTAAATAAAAATTTGGTTTTAAATTTTTCACTATTCATCAAAAATTGTATGTTTTTAGAAAAATTCCAAAATTTTACCCAAAGATAATTTTGATATTTTTAACTCCAAAATGAATTCTATTTTACCAAATTAAAAAAAAGTTTCATTATTAAATTTAAAATTAATTCTCGTTTTCAAAACTGAAAAGCGGGTTTTTTAAAAACTCTAAACTATCAAAAGATTGACATGTGTTTATGTCAAATTTAAACATGGAATTACTTATAATCACCTACATTGTATTAAATTATAACATTATAATCTAATTATACTTCCAAACTAGTAAAATACATAATTTAACACCATATATTATTTTCATTAAAAAAGATGTTTTCAATTAAAATTTAGTATTTCTTAGTATTCAACATAATATAAAAGTTATTAGAAAAGTATCATAAAACTGTCTAAAACAAATTTTTATGTCCCATTTAAAATCAAAAATTCAATATTATTAAATTGAATATATATAATTGTAAAATATTGGTTTCGAAATAGTTTTCCATTAAAAGGTGGTAAAATTTCTTATTTTTTTGAAAAATACTTCTTTTGTTTGAAAAAAATAAATTTGTTCTTATATTATGTCTAAGAAACACATAATGTGGATTCTAAAATTATATGGAGTATATAAAATTTAAAATTCACTTAATACTATTCATAACTACTTTTGAACTACTAGTCTGGTAAGTTGTGGTGTGCTCGAACTCAGTGTTGTGTATAGCGCAAGCAATTGAATTAATGAAAATAAATTAATATGAAATATTGGGGTGTTAAATTATTCCCCCCATTTGGAAATTGTGTCCTTTCAATTTTAAAATTTTTCTTGGGAACTTTATTGAATGTCCCACATCTGTAAAAGAGTCAATATAAATATCTCTTTAAAATAAATAAAGAAAAGTTCAAAGGTCACTTGAGATAACCCAAACTAGGATTCCATTTAAAAAACATGGATACGGAAGATAAAATAATTGTCAAGTTCTACTGGAGAGTGATAGAAACATGATTAGGAGAACATTAACAAAAAGAAAACCACAAACTTGTGATGAGATAAATGTTTATTATATTCCTAGTAGAAAAAGTAAAAGGATAATGATTTATCGTTTTATGATCCATTATATAAAGTTGAGGAATTTATTTATGATACTGATTAAGAACATAAAAAGATATACTTACTTTTTAAGTAGAGTTTCATCCTGTAATAAATTTCTACCACTAACCCATCTTTTTTTTCAATGATGAGTATTCAAAATGACTTGGTCACACCTGAAGCACTAGAATCAACTTATAAAGAATCAAATATTTCATAGAGGATAAACTATATATATTTACCTTGTATTTTGAATTTAACCAAAACCAAAATGGTTACTATAAGATCAAATGATCCCCCATAAAGGATAATCCTTATAGAAATAAATACTTATCATAATTTATAACATTAAACCAACAATACCTGAAGTTCAATTAATACTATTAAATAAACAATTGTCCTTAAAATCAATAAATATAATCCAAAATAATATTGAAACCCAAAACATAGAAGAATTTGATTACGTGGTATTCCACGTTAAATTGTATTTCGAAATAACGTCGACTACTCTTAAAGTCACGTACTTAAAATTAATTAACCTAATCATATATTCTCTATGATAGGATAATCATTTCCATAAATAACCCAAATCACTATAAATCCATAATAAAAACATAGATAAAAATCCACCATTACTCTTCAAATGAAACCCCATAGTATTCTATTTTCCTTAGGCATATAGTATTCCAAACAGAGTGAATGTCTTTCAAAATAACATTTATCACTTAATCCCTAAATCATTTTTCTATACGAAGGATATCTATTTGATAAAAGATAAGATCCCAATTCAAACTATTATTGATCAATAAAATCATTTAACTAAAAATAATTATTCACACGTCGTCCAGTGGTAGGTGCTAAATCTCAATCGAACTATGGTTGTGGGTTTAATTCCTGTAGCTTTTTCCGACGCAACGGGTAGTCACACGGTCTGCATGTTGTCATCTTTTAAAAAACTATATTTTATAACGTTCCCAAAATGAGATAAATTACATAGAATAACTATAACATAATTTCACCACAAATATTATCTCACAGCTCACATTTTAATCCGAAAATTTAATAACATGTAATTGCCTCAAATTCAATGATCATATAAACCTAAATAGTTATTTATAACGATATCAACAATATAAAATAGAAATCTTCCTAAAATATAATTTTCCCATTTTAAACGTGCAGGGTTACACATAATAGAATAGTCTTCTAGTACAATCTCATCAACAATGAGCACTAATACTTTTAAACATTCCACCATCCATTTATTTCCACATACGTTCTTCCATGACCAAGGGTTTATCTTGGTGAATAGGGAATTCACTCGGGTAATTCCTAGGTCCCCTACATTTATGAAAAATGACTGCAAATGGATTCATGGGATCATTTTTAATTTCTTTAATAGTACTCTTCATTTTTCACGAAAATTATTTACTTTATTACCTTCTTTCCCAAACATAAATCATTTATTTTTTCCATTGAAACACTTCCCTCGATGTCTCCTTCCACATTTCATACTTGATGGAAATTGAGCTTTCTCTTCTCCATGGTCTCCACTGCTACATCTCTTATCATTCACCACATTTCTCTTCTTCATCGAGTTCATGTGTTGGTTAAAGTATATGTTTTTTATCATATTTTTGGAAAACTGATTCTGTATAAACATGATATATTTTACACCTACCAACATTCCATTTCATTTCTCATTTTCTTTTTCATGCCCACCTTGTACATCATCTTCAATGTTACTATGACTTCCTTTGAATCCCGTCATTGACTAAATCAAGAAAGGATAGTGTGAGTCATAAGATCATTTAGAGAATATCATAACACATTATATTCAATCTTAAACACCTTAGGATTAACAATGGTTATTTATTATCATCTTATATTAAAATCCTTAAAAATTGTTTGTAATGAAAATATGAATTGTCCTAAGCATATCCCCTAGGAGTTTCATAATAAAGAGTACAGTATGGCCAGTTGTCGTGCACCAGTTCCCGTTCAAGTTTTTCTCAAAGCAGTGTTTTTAGATTTTACCCCTGGGTACATCTGTGCCAGAGCCACCTCTAAATGCTTGTATCTAGACATGTATGTATTACTTATAAAACTCACAAAATCTCTACAATAACAAAAGTATATGATCTTATTCTATAGTAATCCCCAAAGTCTATCTTAGGGCTATGTGTTCTAATAAGTGTTCATCTAAATATAGTTTTCATGGTTTGTACTAAACTTATTCTGATACCAAATGTAACACACCAACCCCAATTACCTAGAGTTGATGCATTATTACATAACATTGTCATGATACCAGAAATCATGTCATGATATAGAAATCGGTTTAGTAGCTTTGTAATTACTAGATACATTTTTAAGTTTTACATTACAATATATAATGAAAATCTAAAACATAATTGTTTCCACAGACCACACTCATATCAACTAAAACTATTCCTATAGGTCTATCATATTATAATTTTTCACATCCTTGGAATAAAAAATAATAGAAAAGGGTGAGCTTAGATTCCTAGTATGATAACAATATAATGTAAACATTCATAAATAAGCATAAACATTTAAGAAAATGTATAAGTATTAAACAAAATCATTTTAATCTTGAACATCAGCATAGTATGGAAAAGATAAAATAAAATATTTCTATTTACTTATTCACATGGATATTTTAATAGTCAAATAATTACATGCAATATTAATATCCACTTTAATTATGATGGAATGCATAATGCCAGAATTCATAACCACATAGTCAAGGACTTTTTCCAATACTACAAATAAGATTTTGCCAAGGCCTTGTGCCAAGACACTAGTTTTTCTCATAGACCTACCGATGCATCGAAGAGCTATATCAGGCTCCACCCATCACATACTAAGTCCAATGCAATACCCATTTGAAAATTTTGAAACATAACATAAATATTTGTATTAAAATTAGGCTATGAAATGCCAATACTTTATCCCGAAAACATGAATAGTAAAAAAATACCACATCCTCAGTCAAATATAACACATTCAACACAATATGGAATATTTTATTGTAATATATTATCCTCAATCGATAATAATGAAGGATATTGACATAGATGAAAATAATCATCAAATCTATTTTAGTGAAATAACCCCCTTTCCATGAAAACATTTAAAAGTCACACTATTTGTCACGAAGCCATCTTAAAATATATTTTTGAATCAAAGTTTCCAATACCACATTAATTATTTTAAAAGGAAATTTAATTTTAAATCATTCTTGTACATATAAATAAAACTTGAAAACAATTTTTAAAACATTGACATTATTGAGAAAGATTTAGAAGAATAAAATTTTAAAACATTTAAAATGGTATTTTAGGTAGAGTTACTATCCAAATCATAGACTCTTAAATACAGAAAATTGTGGTAATAAACACTTTATAATACCATGAGAATGATTTATTTCATTATACACTATGTAAAAGGACAGTTTATACACCATATAGATGTGAATTGCTGCATAACAACAAAGGAGTTTCAAAAGAATGTAAATTGAGATGAAATCCCTTATATATAAAGTATCCTTAGGTAAAAGAAAAATAATAGTTATGTGTGAAAAATATAAATACACTCAATATGATTGGATATTCATTTAAAATCAATCATATGACATTCACACGTATTCTTGTAAAAACAACACCAATGACTTGGATGTTTAACTCAATGAACAAAAATTGAGTTAAGATGAAGTTTATATTAATGACTTGAGAAATTATAAATGGAGTGATTATGTGTATCAAAGGTATATACACAAAAATTGGAGATTAAATTAATACATAAATAATAAATAGTGATTCCACAAAAAATCTTGGAGTAAAATAATCAATTAAGTATGTGTAAAGCCCACTAAGTGGAAATTGAAATTTGAGATTCCCTAACCGATTTGGAAACATATGAAACATAAAACCCATGAAAGAAGGATCATAAAATGAAGATTTATATTATAATAAATAGAATTATATTATAGAAATAATACAATCATGGACAGTATATATTCCACACAAAAGGAAATAGTGGCAAATATAGCTTGAATCTCACGGGAAAAAAAAGTGAGAAGAAAAACCCTTAATTCGTTGTAATCAATCGAGTTGTATGACCAAAAGTTAATAACCACCAATTTAATCATAGAACACCATGTATATAAAGAGAATAATTACTATATATATATATATAAACTGGTATTACACAATACACCACATGCAATAAATAAGTGGCGAACAATATAAATCTCAAGGAATAAAATGTGAGATAAGAAACCCATTAACTTGTACTTTTCCTTTGTCGAGGGTACATTAATATCATTTATAATGGTGAACTCATTGTTATTAAATTATAAATTAACCATATAAATTAATGAGATATCATATATGATCTTCTAATATTGATATTTTAGTATTATCGTGGTTTCAGGGGTTAACTGATTCGTTCTCCATTATATGATTGGTTACATAAGCCATGTTTGTTATGGATGGAATGTATATTATTAATATTCAGAATTATATTTAATCTTTAAACATTATTTTTAATCATCATATTAATATTATTCTTGAATGGATATGATGGGGAATGAATCTCATTGCATTTGTGGAGACGGCAATCCGTACGTACACACGAGCCACAATATCATTTTTTTGATATTAAAATCATATATAATTTGATGATTTATCATATATAGAGAAACATTATCATGTTATATTTATTATTTACAAAAATTATAAATAATTATTATATCCATCCAAATAATAATGTATTGAATAAAAACTACACCACGACGTGGAGACGATAAGCCATACCTACGCACGTATGGTGACATGTCAATCAAAGGATTGGTAGAATATTTAATATGGTTGTAAAATATTTATAATAACATCAAAATATATAGAAGATATTGGAGTTATTATTTTTGAAAAGAAAAAATAATGAAAGAGGATGTGGAAGAAGAATGGAACTTGAAAGAGTTGATGAAATATTTACCTCTTCTTCGGGTTCTTCCTTTTGATTTGATCAAAAGGGATCCTTATGATGGCTTTTTGGCTAATTATATTCCACTAGGATGAATTAAGGAGATATGGGAGTATATTTGGGCTAGGGTAAGCAGAGACGAATGGCTTTGAAGGTGTGAATTAGAGAAAAGGGGGAGTTCTCTTTTATAAGAGGGGTGATGTGCACCCTAGGACATGCTAGAAATAATATTTTATAATAAAAATCATTTTCGGTTAATAAAGGATTGAAACTAAATTATTTAAATAATAAAGTGTGAATGAGTTGAAAACCACTCAACCAATTGGTTTTAGACTGGTTGGGATCACTATATTAACTTTATCTTTTAGATTTAACTCTGTGATAAATAGTTTAACATTTACCATGTCTCTTTGTATGTTTATATTATATGGTTAATAAACTCACCATAAACGTCCAAGTGAACCAAAAGTGGTTCATTAATGATAAACCTATCATCATATAAGTCTCTTGGACAATCCATATATTTATAGAAATATAATATCAATTAATAATATAATATTTGTTTTAAAAACTCTTTTATGTCAATTTGGACACTATTTGGTATTTTGTTATTAATAAATTTATAACAGCATTATTACTTCAACAAAAATTAATCTAAACAACCCTAACATGTCATATTAACCTAGATAATTTGTTTAATACATTTAAAGGCTAAAATTAAATTTATTTCGATATTTATAATATTATTAATTTTAATATATTATTAATTAGTTAATTATTGCATCATCATTGTGTCATAAATAATTTTAATTATATAATGTCTTAAAATTATAAATAAAATACCATTATGTATGAAATCCTTTTGGTTTTCTAATGAATATTTATAAGTGAAGTTATCTTATGTGTAACCCTGTATTAAAAATGTTTTAGTTATTAAACTTTGAATTTAACACTTTTAATTCTTCTTTGAATTAAATAATAATAAATGTCATAATCTAATAAAAGTGGACCTAAAGGATCACATTTAATTCCTAAGGTTTTTTTGTGTAATTACACTTATTAAATAGAATTAAGACATGTGTTATGGTAATAATAATATCATTTTTACCCTTAATTACCATATTTACTTTTAATCGTGGTAAATAAAAGATAAATGTTACTATTAACCAAAAATTATTTTCATCTTATTGAACAACATTTTACTTACTAATATAAATCATGTCTCTCAGATTTTTTGAAATTCAACTAACTGAAGTGGTAAAATTAAGTTTAATTTAAATTTGCAAATGCTCCAAGGAGGTGTGTAAAAGACAGTAAAAAGTTCAATAAAGATTTATAAATCATATTTTATTATAAAATGTCCACAATAAGTTATATTAAACATATATAGTTCTTATAAATATATTTTTTCTTAAAATAAATTTAAATAAAATAAATAATTATTTAAATTAAAAGTCGGTTTTAAACTATAACACAATGTTTTTCACTATTCCACAAAAATTGAATGTTTTTTGAAAAGTAACGAAAATTTACCCTAAGATAATTCTGATATTCTGAATTCAAAAATGATTTATATTTTACCAAATTCAAAACATATATGTTACAATAATTAATTTAAAATTAATTCCCATTTTCAAAACTGAATGCATGTTTTTGAAAAAGTAAAAACTATAAAAAGATTGGAATGTGTTTATGTTAAATTTAATTGTGGAATTGCTTATAATCACCTACATTGTATTAAATTGTAAAAATATAATATAATTATACTTTCGAACTATAAATGTACATAATATAACACTATAATTTTTTTATTAGAAAGGTTGTTTTTAATTTAAATTTAGTATTTTTCAGTATTTTTCAAGATATAAATATTATTAGAAAAGTAGAACATATTTATCCAAAAAAAAATTATTTCTCGATTATAAAGAAGAATTTAATTTCATAAAATTGAATATATAAAAGTGTCAAATTTTGGTTTTAAAAAGGGTTTTAATTAAAATGTTGTAAAATAGTTTTTTTGAAAAATACTTCTTTTTTCTGAAAAAAAATGAATTCGTTCTTACATTATGTCTAAGAAACACATAATTTGGATTCTAAAATTATATGGATTATATAAAATTTAAAATTCATTAAATAATATTCAATACTGCTTTTGAACATCTAGTTTGGTATGTCGTGGTGCGCTCAAACTCAGTGTTGCGTGTAGCACAAGCTATTGAATTAAAGAAAATAAATTACAATAAAATATTAGGGTGCTACATCAAGTATCGTCTCAATGGATTTAATCCAAAATTCTGATCCATCGAGTCCACCATGTCTAGTAAATATAGGAGGGTGTTATTGCTGAAACTACCTTGTCAACTCAAACAGGATTTTCAAAACTCACGATGGGTCTCTCTCCATGAATTTCATGAATCTACAAAATTTATATCAAAAATATTCCCCTTACTCTTCATCTTGCAACAATGGTGCCTCAAGTACCATTTCTAGAAGTTTTCTATAGGCCATAATCCTAGTCTATCCCTCAACAAGAATCATGGAGGAATATCTATACAAAGCCAAAAACAAGTGTTAGGTCTAATTGGTCAAGTATATAACATTTAAATAAGAGGCGAAACTAACACAATATGTTTCAACATGCCCTTTCCCCCTTTTTCTTGCCACACTATCAACACTGATCCCTTACCAGTACCCTAAACCATCCTACTCCTAGGTATTGGTTAACAAGGTTACATACATTCTCATTAACTAATTCAACCTTTAATTAATCACATTTTCTCAAATTAATTACTTCAACAATTAATTAATTAATCATACTCATTTCATCTATAAGGTTTCTCATTAGACACCCATTTATTCTCATTCAACATCATTACATCAATCTTTCAAAATGAAAAAACAGTTCATGTTTAATAACTTACCCATAACTCGTTTTCCCATGAGTTCCTATAATGATTCAGGTCACAATAACCATGAGTGCCTAAAATGATACATACAAAGTCAACTATCAAGCCTCTTCAACCCACAAATCAAAATTAAACAATCAATCAAAACAAATATCACATCACACCACAAATACATGACCAAAGTCTAAATAATATCCAACTATATCAAAAAAACAACAATCACAACATTCACACCCTGAGTACTCAGATTTTCCCCCATACATGGTTTTGCAACTCCCATGCATGAGATAATTACCAAGCCTCGACTCGTCTTAGTCTCTTGTGTACCTTTCCCCAAATAGTAAGAAAAAAGTAGTAGATGGAAATGGAGACTCCTCTAATACCACTTTGTGACGTCCTGACCATGCTGCAACTAAACGGTGCCTTGCGTCGGTTGGCCACATGCCCTATTGCACCCATCCCTATACTCCAGTGGGTTTTGACTAGAAACAAGTGTCTCGTAAGTCAATCTGGGGAAGGCTATACCATATTTTATTAGAATAAAACACTTATGTATGCAAACTACAATAACAAAATGTGGAAGTGTATAAATAACCAAAACTATATCATGTCATATGTTATTCAAAAAAAGATAATACAATACTCAATTGAAAGGTAAAACATCCAATGAAAATGTTAATTTAATGTGTGTCCAATGCCTCTAAAATTAAAGACACAACGACTCTCATGTGTGTCCCAAACCATGTTCGGTTCTGTATCCCATGATCTAATCCCAAAAAACAACCTATCATAGGTCCATTCCATTATCATTTACAATAAAAAAGTCAACTACGATTTTGATAAAGAGGCGTGAATAAAGTGTGATTATATTTTAGAAGGCCACCACCAATAATGTCTAAAAAAGTCCAGTCAAAAGATAGTGTATGATGTTTTATGATTCAATAAATACAATGCATAATTAAATAGTTGTGATATTTCATTTAATCTTTAATCGTCACATTATGACCAGTTTCAATTCATGTTTTCAATTTTAATCATCATTCATTATTATCATTCATTTTGTTTTGAACATCATGTTAACCATCACATATCTCATTGAGTGTAGGTCATCATTCCTTACACTCCATATCTCATTCCGTGTAGGTCGTCATTTCATGAACCCCATAATCTCAAGATTTCATAACTATTGTGGCGGAACGCCATGTTCAATTCCCAACATCTAATTGGTCTAGAATTCCATGTATACAAACAAAAAAAACATCATCCATATAATAATTTTTTAATTCACATTAATTAAACACATCATTCCATTACTAATTCAAATATTTGTTAAACATTTCAAATTCCATTAATTAACTTAGCAATTAACAAAAACATAACACATTAATTAATTAATTAATTAATCAATCAATCAATCAAAACAAATCTAATTCCATAATTAAATCGTCAAAATTAATTATCCATAGAAAATATTGAAATTGTGTAATTCATTATCACAATTAATTTTTGTTAATAAACCTAATGTCCCATAACTAATTCTCACAATTAAATATCTTACATAGCCAAAAGACGTTTCATAATTAATATCATCCAAATAATTATTTTAACACTATCAATTCAATATCTCAATTACAATATCTCAAAACATAAAAAATCATCAAAATAATATCTATATGGGATGTATCATTCATTTGATCTATGGATATATTCACAATTAATCACTATGGAAAACACATGTACATTCAATATTCCTAATTAAAAAAATTTAGGAAATCAATTATCAAGGGATGGTATAAAATCATAAACTCACATTCCCATATCAAATACATCACTATGGGAGAATAATTTAGACCACCTACCTTGATTTATTGATGGATGTTAGCCAACCATAAATTCCCAATATCCGACCGGCAAAACGTTGTTGATAAATATCTAGATCAAAATCCCTAAACCAATATTAAGATCAATGGAATCATTATTTTGAAAATCTTGATCTGGACCCACAATCCTAGATCTAGATCTCAACTCATATGATTAGATCCATGGAAATAGTGGTGATCCTCCATGAAATGATCCTATATCAATTGAGGATAGAGCACGATTAGTAATGGGTTGAAATCCACTTAATGGGAAGAGAACATATCATTAATCCAGGTATTTGATCTCGAACAATGATGTTAAAATCACTTTGGAAACCATCCAAAAGGCTCTAGAATTACCTATAATTCTTTAATCTTGAACCAATGTTGAGAAATGGGAGTCTTGTGGGGGGGGGGTTTGGTGGTTTTGGCATAGATTTTTAGATAATTAAATTATGCCCGCATTGTTTCCTTAGAAGAGGAAAATTGTTATGGAAAACCATGTTCAAACCATGTCGACCCCTATTTCTATATTTGAATGGTTTGAATATTTTAGTCTCATTGTTTTTAAAACCTTTTTCCAATTGTGAGGACATCATTATCCATGTTTGTACGGTTGGCATGGTTTAGTCACGCAATTTTTCAAACCATGAACAAACCATGCACAACCAACTTTCAATTAGTTTTTCTTAAAAATTCAACCAAACCCACCCCAAATAACTACTCCAAAAAAGGTAGAAAAAAAATTAAAAAGTACTTGAAAACACACCTGAGATGACTTTAGAAAAAGGCTAGGATCTTATATCCTAGTGATTATTAAGATGTTTCTCAAATGATTCTTCCAACACTTTTGATATATGGGATGTTGGTACTTCATTTCATCATAGGATTTATCTGTTGATCCACACATATTAAACTCCATTTTACACATTTTTTCACTTCAACCATGTGATAATAGAGAGTGGATAATATTTTTTTGAAAATTAAGGGCACAACAATGAATCTATTCATAACTATCTAAGTCTTTAATCGCAAATTATTTTCATAGACACAACATTAGTCCAATAAATAAGTGATTCACCATGATCTTGGTGTTAACGAAAAATAAAAAATACAATATATTAATCCTTGTGATATTTTCTTTATATTATCAAATAGAATCATCTTCTTTTTTCTTCAGTCTAAGGAACACCCATTAGATCGTATTATGAAGTTTTCGGGGAAAATATTTATTGAATAATATTTCCATGAAATATTATCATTTCATGTAATAAATTTCTTCTTTAGAATTCATCTTATGATCAGTGTCCACCACTAATCAGATCCCCGTCAAAATGATAGGCATCTTTGACAACCTTGAATTCTTCTAAGTAGGGGAGGATAGAGAATATATTGTCAATGTAAATAATCCATTATTCCATGTGGAGTATATAAAAATATTAAAAAAATATTAGTCTTTTCCAATATAATGGAATACAACATTGCTTTTTATTTCATAGGTGAAGGAGGGTGTTATACATGATTCAAGATATTATTCATAAGTAAATCTAGTTTTGAATGTACTTTGATGATTTTTTGAGCACCTATTCCCATAATATTTGGAATATCATTAGGTAAATTGTAACAATGCCTATCACATTAATTGTTGGAATAATATCTTTTATTTTAATTAATTATCTAATAAAAATAAAGTATAATTAGGGGTATTGGATACATACACATAATAATAATAAAAGGAAACATTTAACATAGATGTGTAAACTAATAAATGAAAAGTATATTCCATCATGGGATTCTTTATGTTTCAATCTAGGTTATACATGGGGAAACAATTATCCCTTGGGTTATTAATAATTTCCTATAGTCCTAATATAAAAAAACTAGACCATTCCCAGATACCAACTATAAAATTCCATTCCTTTTAAGAATTTTATTACATTTTTTTAAGTATAATTAACTAATAATTACAAGATAAGGATCATAATGTATAGTGTCTTTTAAAGATTACATACATAATTAAATTGCATGAAATAAAAAAATATATTTTATTTAATCTTCAAAAATAACTCAAAACAACCTTTATGACCTTAAATATTTATAGGATAACATGGATAATACATGAACAAAAGGATTAGATAAAAATCCCAGTAATGGAATAAATATATGAATAATGTAAATAACATAAGTTAGAAGGAAGAACATGATAACAAAAAAAGTCATGGAATTGGAACAAACACAAGGAATAATAACATGTTGAACATTGGATAATATAATTATAGAATCGTTGAAAAGTGTAAAAAAACTAAAACATGACATATCATGAATCAAAGCTCATTTCGCATGGAGGAGCACAAGTAAAGGCTAACCAACAAGACCATTGCACCTCAAGAAATAGTCAAGTGTAACAACCATGATCATTATAGATGGAGCATGAGTAATGGATAAAAAGTACCATTTCACATGACATATCATTGGAATAACATTATCTAATTAATTGGAGCACTATTTGGGTGAACCAATCATAATATGGCCATTAATATGTGTGCCACATGAAAAATAAACATATTTGTTAACCGTGGAATGATATGTGTATCGTAATCATGTTATAAAACATAATAATTTGGTGTATCATAAAAGTATACATGAAATAATGGATTTAGATAATACAGGGAAATTAATAAGGTAAAAATGGAATATATCATGAAATGTAGTTTTCCATTTAAGGAGAGTCAAGTTAAAAATTGTCTTTAAGAAACTTTAGAAATGAAGCATTTTAGTATAGATTAAGATAAATAATAAATATTCATTTAAATTTGAAAGGAATAATTGTTTGTAAAAATACAAAAAAGATCCAATATAGTTTTTACTAATTAAATTATTGATTTTATAAAAATAATGTTTTCTAAATAGAGATTATAGACTTCAATTTCAAATGGGTTATAAATCGATAATTTCCCTTTTATTTTTCTTTCTTGTCGGGGTGAATTCTGGAGGGAATTTTTATAAAACAATTATTTCCCCATAATATAAAGATTCAATGATATATATTCATGAGGTTAGAATATATACACATAATTTAGATTATGTATATAAAATATAAGGGTTATACTTGGATAAAGTGAGGGAGAGCATAACCTGATGAAAAAATGATGGTTCTAAAATAATCCCTTACCTTATGTACAAAAGTGTTCCCCACTTGATCTTAATGGCCTAAATAATCCAATTAAATCACTAAATTGATTAATTAATAAAATTTTCAATATTTTTTTGTTTTATTATAATTTTTTATGTTCATTTATGTCCTTTGGGATGAGTTATGAGAGACAATTTTATCATTCATGCGCATTTGTTTCAATTGTATTCATGACCAGTTTACTTATATATATGCACGAAAAATCACGTAACCTATGAATATTTTTCAAGAATTAATATTATTTGTTTTAGAGGTTCATAAATAATATTTATGGTTATTATATATCTATTTTTTCAACTGTGGGGATTACTAATTTGATAATTTGTTTATTATTACTCTTTACAATTATATTGGCATTTGTTGATAATCACGAAGTTTTTATATTTTATTAATTGTTATCATGTATATATAAAAGTTCCTAAACATTAAAGATTCTATAATAAATATATTATAATCACTTTTAACCATTATTTTTTTGATGACCAGCCTTGAGGACATTAATTGAAATGGAAAGCTCATCGTCCGTGAATTCTATAAATCCACACATCACATATGTTGTTTTCGGTTTTTTACAATAGAAGAGGTGAACCGAAATTATGATGGATTGATCTAATATAAAATAAATCTCATGTATATAAAACATAAAACAATAATCATGTCACTAGGATAATGGTAGGATATGAGATAGTAAGAAAGGAAAAGAAATTGAAAAAAATTTCAAATAAAAATAAAGTGGGTTTTACATCTTGAATTATCCTCCTTGAAAATCCACTTAGAGGAATTGGGTTTTGTCATTTTTTGAGACTTGTGCCACCTAGAAGTGGAAGAGAGGCATGAGAGAAGATCTGATAAAATTTTTTACCATCTTCATAGCTTTAGAGTTTTGAGGACAAGAGTTTGTGGGTGTGGTATTTATAGTTGGAGGATATACGTGTTTTTTATTATTTTATCCATTTTTTTTATTATTTCAACTAATGTCTCTGAATATTTTTGATTACTAGGAATAAATATATTAATGCGAGAAATATTTTTTTGGATTATTGTCATAGCTAAGCTATATATTATCCCGGACTCAAAAAATCATTTATTTTGTTTAAAAACTAAATTACAGTAATTCCATATTCAATAAAAATTCATCAATTTAAGTAAAATACCAATACTTAATCATAAACATTTTCTTACATGTATAAATAACGGAAATACATTTTATGTGAATAGTTTTTTAAAATTGTAAACGTCAATTTTTAATTAAAATCATAATTTATTAAAAAAATACCAATTTTAAAAATGTAAAATATTTTATATCTCTTTAAAAAATTAATAAAAGTCTCATAATATTATTCTATAATGATAAGACAATAAAATAATATTTTATGATACACTTTAATGGGAAACTAGTTTCTTTTAAATCATTATATTAATTATAAATTTTTAAATAAAGATATATAGTTCAAAAAAATAACATTACCTAATTCATCATTTTCCAAAAAATTATTTACTTGTACTATTATGTAATTATATAACATTTTCATTTATAAGATGACTGAATTTTATTAATAATTTAATTTGTGAATTTACTTTTATATTCATCAATTAATGGTTTAGAAGGGATGCATTAACATTCCTATGGAAATGTCTATATTCTAATGGTATATGTTTCTTAATTTTTTACCAATCCAGTAATTTCATTCATTATTATTTTATAATGACTGTTCTTGGTATTTTTTTTTAATTTATACTACACAACATAATTATAAGAACTGAATTTTTTTTGATATAATTCAGGTTCATCGATCCATGAATGTATACAAATTAAATTAAACTAAAAATATCATTAAAATTAACAAATTAATGATATTACATATCTTGGATCTTTAAAAAACCTCATAAAATAATATAGTTGTATAACATGTCATATATCTCAACTAAATGAAATTGGGTCAAAAATAAGTTAAATCATTAGTAACATTTGAAATCTAAAGCCAAATAAAAGTGAGATCAAGAAATGGATATGAAAATATAATTAATTTTTGGATAATAATAAAAAAATAAATTTAGGGGAAATATATACAACACATAAAAGAAACATGTGGAGAGTATGTAATCTGTCTCATATAAAATAATTGTGAGGAAAAATCCCATACCTTGTGTCTCGAATTCATTCGTAAACATTTAAAACGTTCATTTAATAAAATTAATTATATAATAAATTAATTTACAAAACATAATTATATATTTCATACCAAATATCATTTACTTGTGACCTTTTGTTACCTAAATATTAACAATTTTTTAATAAAATCATGTTTCAAATAATACCCGCTTTTTCTTTCATTTATGTTTCCATTTGTTATTTTTCTCTCCTATTAATTTTATCATGGTTCCATGAAATACATAATTTTAAACATGATATAAATATAATATATATTCCACAAATATTTATTTATATTAATCAATAAATTTTAGATATATAAAATTATATAAACCATTAATAGAGACAGTAAGATGTACGTACATATCATCGTTGGTTCAATTTTCAAAGTGAATTAATGTAATCAATGGTAAAAAATAAATAAACCTTAAAAAAATTTATTTAAGTTAAATATAATAGTTTTTTAAATCTATCTTTATTACCTTCCATATAATAAAATCTTAAATAAAAAACCACATCTCTTTATAAGGTAGTAGTCTGTCGTAAACACTTGTGATGTTATCATGTTCTAAAAAAATAGAATGTATTGAGTTATATGTGATAATATAATTAAATATGTATAAATATATTAAATATAGAAGATATATTAATTTAATATATCTATATTAAAATCCATGTAAGATGAAAATAAAAAACACAACACAACAGTTTGTGTGGTTGTAGTCCACATTACACATGAGGTAAATTATTATTTTACAAAAGGATTTGTTGTAAGAATTTATATTTGGAATTATATTTATATTTTTATATTAATATAGTAAATATAATTTATAAAAAATAAAATAAATCATTATACCCATCCATTAGAGTTTGTGATGAAAATTTAATAACATCGATTCACGAAACGGTAGTCCATCATACACATGAATGATGATTTCATATCCCATTTGATTGATGTGGAGATGGATATAAGTTATTATATTAACATAATATATCCGGATTGTATGGATGATAGTAATAATATTAAATCATCATTGATGAGTAACTTATTAATTATGTGGTGGAAGAAATAAAATAGAATTCTTTGTTAAGAATATTACCTCTTCTACGGAGAGCTTCTGTAGGTTTATACAAAAAGGAATCACAGGTAGTATTTTTTAAAATTAGAAGGATTATAGGATAATGGAATGGAATTAATATTGATATTTTTGTATTTTATGGTATATAAAAAATGTTTTTAGGTTTGAATAGGAGAGGATAAGAGGTGGCTATTTATAAGTTAGGTGAGCAACATACTTTTAATTTTTGCATGAAAAATTGTTTTAAAACTGTTTTCATATAATAAAACGATCTGAATTTTCACATTATCAATCATAACAGGTTATAAGGTCTAAATAGTTCCAAAATGGTCTTTGGAGACTGTTTTAGGACATATGTGTCATTATCCTTTTATTTTAACCCATGGTAAACCGATTATCACATTAATCATAGTTATTAATTTTTAAATGTTTAAGTATTTAATATCGTAAAAATTTAGGTTTCACATATTATATAATATAAAACTCTATGAATACTTATATATAATCTGGTTATAAAAATTCCACTCACATATGTGAAAAAATATAATTTCATCTTAATCCAGTAGAAGTGATGAGAAACTGGTTTTCGAAAAGAAAATGTTCAAATGTTTAGAATGATTTTATATCCAGAATCAATGTGAAATTCAACATAATAAACTAGATTTTATTTATAGATATATTATAGGTCTAATTTTTCATTTAAAACCACATTAAAACATTTTTATAATTTTTTAATGATTTAAAATAAATTGTAGTTCTTATTAAAAACCATTATTTTTATTATTCATAAAAAGTGTATATTCCAAGATAATACTAAAAAATTTAACCTATGATTTTTTTTCAATTATAGTAATTAATTCCATTTTTTCAAATGTATTTCATTAAATTAGAAAAAAATAATTTTATAATAATTCCATAAAAATAACTATATTGATTTTCGTAAAAATATAGATTTAAACAGAAATATATTTTTTCAAATAAAATTTAGATAAAACCCATATTATGAATGTTAAAATTAGTATAGAATGTAGAATATATATATATATATATATATTAATATAATAATTCACCCAAACTAACATGTTTAATTTATTAACATAAAACAATTTGGTGTGGGTAAATTTTTTTTCCAGAAAAATCATTCCCTTATTTTAAAATAGTTAATAATTTAATTGATAATTTATTGGTCATTAATGGAATAATTTAATATAAATGCATAAAAAATATATTTTCATAACATATATTATACTATTCATACCTTATATTCCAACATCTAAGTGAAACTATTATATTAAATAATAATATTTTAATATTATATAATGATACATTTAAACATGAAATTTATTGTAATGCAAATAAAAATGAGTGTTGTTCATAAGGAAAGATAAAATTATTTTTGAATGTATAAATTGGTAAAAATTATGGTGTGTTTGTAATTCCCAGTTACTTTTGAGTCATGTATAATTTGATTTTTATTTGTTTTTTTCATTTTTCAATGGTTGTGTAGTGTTGAGATGGAATTTAGGGTATACTTATAATGGTGAATTCAGTGATTTGTTTGAATTTTACACATAGAATTATTTTCTTTTTCTCGCACATGGAATATACACACCGTGTAGATGAACTAAACACCACATAATAGCTTCTAGGAAGAATCCATGAATAGGGTTCCTGACATGAATGGTTTACTATCCATGTAACATGTTCACGTAGTATATTCCAAAAAATCATATTTTTAATAAAAATATAATAGGGTTTTTAGTGTATATGTGCCTCGGAAATTATATTAAGTATAATGGGATGTCACATTGTGTAATTTTATTTTTATGTTGTTTTTATACGGAACCATGGATTATTTTTCACTTCATTCGACCTACAACAAACCTCTCTCGACTTTGAGCTTACCCTATGTGATTTTGGAGACCACTAAACATTTTTATTGTTTTTTTAGTGAATGATCATCATTACAGGTGTGGTGGTTTTTTCATGGTAATTGTTCCTTACTATTATTTTATTGGTTTGGGTTATGTTTGTGGTCTGGATAAATATTTTTTATCCTATTGCATTTCTTTATCAATCCATTTTAGGTTCTTGGTGTGCCTTGTCTTGTAGTGTTTGTTCCCCTACATTATGGTCACTATTATGGATAGAATATAGGTTTCCATCAAGATTACTATTTCTATATAATGGGTAAATTTAAATAATTTCAATGAATTATTGAATATTTTTTAGGTTAATAATTGAATGGAAGTGATAAATTGTTTTAGATTATTTATTGGAATATAAAATGTTTTAAAAAACGTCATTTAATTAAAAAATAATTTTAATTGTTTATATATTGGTTTTCAAACTCTGAACAGTAGCAGTTTGGATTATAATTTTTTATTTAAAATTTTATCAGGTTTATAAATTAAATTTATGAAAATTAAAATTGTAAACCATGGGTGTGTCAAGATAGATACACGAGTAGCCTTTGTGTGTAATGTACCACTGGGAGGTATGTTTTTGTGATATCAGTTGGAAGGACATGATTTCATTTGGATAAAAACTAATCTTTTCTAGTTCTATGAGTGAATATTAAACATTTTCCCACATTCTAGGTCCATATATTTAGAGATTATCCAAATTTAATTATTTTTTATTTATCACATCATTTTATTATCATGGATTGTTTTTCATATATTTTTATATAATTATGTACCACATAACATCACAAGGTAGGTTGTTTCATGGATATGTGTTTACATGTACAGATTTTGATGTACAAATATGATATTTTTTATAACTTCTGGTTTCCATGATTATGGAATAAGAATGTGAAAATATTTTATGAATAACAAAGGAAGAAAAAATGAAAAATTATTGGAAAATTGATTTTTTTAATAACAAGAATTTAATTTTTTTTAAATATAGAATATTTTATTTATTGATAACAAACCTTATATAGAAACTATGGTTGCACCTTATGGGTAATTATCCCACACAGAACTTTGGACTTTAGATAATTATAGGTGTTTTATTAAAGGAATGAGGTAAAGGGGAGATAATCTTATATTATGTTGGATTCTCTCTTTTCTTTTATTTGGTATGGCTTGGTATAGATGGAAAAATTAGTCTAATGGGGATATGAATTTTTTCATAGTTTATCCTACAAGCCTTGGATTGTTTGTATTTTGTTTCATCAATTCTATTTCTTCTTTTTAATTTGTTTCAATATCGTCTTTCTCTTAAATTTAGGATTAGTTTTTGTTATCTTTTGGTATGTATAAAATGTGATGTGCTAGATCGAGTGGCTTGACTTACTACATCGGGTTGGTTCAATGGAAGTTTTTATAAATGGTATATTTTCACATTCTCTTTGTGTTAGTGCTAGAATTTTTTGGTTCTATATACTGTGTAAACTGTAGTTATGACCATCCAAATTTGGATACCAGGTGTTGAGATTGGGCCTGAAAAGATTATTTCTCTGATAGAAATTGAGTTTTGAAGTGTGTTGAGGGACTTTTTTATAGGTTTGAGACATTAATTTTTAGTCAATTTGAATGAGATATATTTTATGAATATTTAAACTGGTATGATATTTTTTTTTAAAATGGGAATTCATGGTTAAATTTAATTTATAATGTTTCAAGGAATTTTTATCATTACCTAGAGTTGGTTCAAGGATTTTGAATTTTTTTCATTACTATATAGTTTTTTTCATCTATTAGACAATACATCCAAGAAGATCTATTCCAAATATGAGATATGATGTAGTGAGATAGGTTACCTATCTGAGAACTCTAGTGGACCCTAATTTTGTAGAAGTATTCACCTCCACAGTACATAATATCGGTCATGTGGGAGTCGAGAACCTAGGATGCATAGTGGATCGTGGCTTAGAATTTACTAAGAATCATCTACAAATATTTTGTGCAGACAAATGACCCTTGTAATTAGAGGTGTATATTGAGTGAATAGAATAGATCTTCAACTTATTGATGACTCATAAAGACACTAAGGTGGGGTTTTCCACATATATGCTCGATTGAACAATAATTTGATGTTGGGAATCTGTTATGAAATTTAATTTTCAAAAGGATGTTACCAAGGATTATATAAATATAATAAGTAACATGATATTTTTTCCTCATACAGTTTATAAGGGAAATATCCAATACATTCTGACTTTATTGAAAGGGTGATCACACCATTCATGATATTCTACCCATTTTTTCTAGTGAGTATATTTGGTACTAGATCTTGTCACTAATGAGTATAGGAAGGCTTAGAGGTTTGATTTAGGAATAATGTTACATATTTGGTCAATGTTGATACTATTGTTCCATCAATACTATGTGGATTTTTTACAATGAACATTTATCTGAGGAAGACATAGCTGGTGAGACAAGATTGGTTAGAGCTTTAGTTGGTTTAGTAATTTCGAGGGTGTATCTTATGGCCAGAAAAAGAAAACCGAAGTGTAGTTAGTTTTCATTAGGAATAATTTAAGGGGATATGATGGGGAAGTATTAGGTTGTATACTACTAGAGTGAAATGTGATATCATACCAATCCTAAATTTTTGGAGGCTCAAGATAATTTCCAACTCTGTGGACAATCTGACAATGTACAATGCTTTTGTTACAAGAAATATCTGCAAAGTAGGGCATGATCAAATCTATCCAATGGTTCCCTAGTTCATGATGATGCATCAAAATTCTGTAATTCCAATACTCATGATAAATTATATGTTTATGTGGATAATTCAATAAAATTTTATTTAGTGAAAGATTCATGAGAGAAATCTAAAGAAGGTCTAGCGACTATTAGAGGTATAAGGTTTATTTCATTATATACAATGCTACATTTCATTGATATGGGTGATACTCATTAGTTGATATCAGAAACGTTATTTGAATTTTTGGGTTAGTGATTGTAACTTACTCAAATCTTTTTGGGTCTTTCTCTGACTTTGGGAATGAGTTCCAAACAGTAGTAAGTGTATCAAACATATTGGGTGATAATAGATTACATTGACATGGAGTGGGGAATTTTCATGCTTGATAATGAAATATTTGAATTGATTATCCAAATTAATTAGATGATCAATGTTTTGTAAAATATATACTATTATCATCAATGAGTTATATTCTTATCTACTGATGGGGTTACTCATGTTTTCTAGGGTGTTTGGGACTCTAGATCAGCAATTGAAGAACATGTTGTCCTGTATTCTATGGTAATCTCATTCCAGTTATCAAGGATGTTTCATTATGTAGTTGACACAATCATGGGTGGTCGAATTCCTCTAATTGTGTGTTATTAACATGAGATTTTTCTATATGATTTCTCTAGTTTTACGCCATAGAGATATTTCAATTTTATTATTTAACTACTCTCTATAATGATTACCATTTCTGTGTTATCGTATAATATTGTGCATTTTGAGTTGGTGAAACCTAATGTCTAAATTGAAGAACTAGATGTTAAATTATTTATTCTTCCCATCATGTAATGTGGGGATTTACCTATGTTATTTTCTAAGAAGTAATATGATATATTTAAAATTATTATTTTTTATATAATGATGAATTGGATTAACATTAATAAAAAATATCATTTTCCGTGTTTTAGGATCTTCTTGATCATTATAGAGGGTCTTTCTGGTTTTCTAAGATTGAACAATAACCAGGGAATCTACAGTTGAGTATCTAGGAAAAGGATACAACTAATACATCTTTATGGACACAATTTTGGCATTTCATTTTTCTAGTTATTCGATAATGTTGGAATTATTATCATATGGTATTTATGTTTTTGAAGAAAATGATCATTAATTAGTTCATGGAATTTTTTTTTATTATGTTCAGGAATGATATTTTGGAGTACTCAATGTTAGGGGAGGATCATATAGGCCACATGGATATATTTCTTCAAACTAGTAAATATCATCATCAATATGGTAATATTTCAATGTGTCAGTTTTTAATCAGATATGTAATGTTTACGGGGTATGTGATATCTTTTAGTGGAATATTATTAAATAAAGAAAAGGTATAGGTAATTAGGTCCTCAATGTATCTCAAAAATTTGTATGAGATCTGGATATTCTTTTGATTGGAAGGTTACTATAGACTTTTTGTTCTATACTTCTCTAAGATCACATATGTGTTTCTATATTTTACCCATTAGGTTTAAATTTTTTATTAGAGTTAAAAGTGTGAAATAAATTTAGAGGAGCTGAAGGTTGGATGAATTTAGTAAAAATTTTGATTCATTCAAAATAAGGGTAAAGTATTGGGCATGGTATGCCTCTGGGCCTTCGGGTCATGTATTGCGAGTTTGTCGGCTCATGGGCCTTGGGCCTACGGGTCCTATAAAGGTTCCCCTTCAACCATTAAAAGGGGGATTATCATTATCCATAATATAAAATAAAAAATAAGGCCTTCAGGCCATTCGGTCTTATGGTATGGGTATTGGATATGTGTTGATGCAAGGGAAACAAGATATGCATATGGATCTCCCTTGTTACACCCTCATGAGTTAAAACTATTATACATGGACTCAAGACTGGGATTCAATATGCATTATGGAGCTTTTTAGTGTATATTATGATAACAGGATAATGGAATTCTTTTTTTACATAGAGATATATGAATTTATGAAAAATATATTGTGATGATTATATTCATACTTTTGATTTTGATATTTCTATTCTCCTAGGAATGAAAATGTGGTTTTTGATGCATTTAGAAAAAAGTTGCAAATACATGTCAAGAAGTAATATATTGAGTAGTCATCTCTAAGGAGTTTATTAGTTGAAATTAAATTGAGAGTGGAAGTGGTTTTTTTATATTGTTTCTTGGCATCGATAAAAGATGAATCTTCTTTGGATGACAAATTTTAGATTTGGGAAGTTGTAGAAACCAATAAATAATGTTTTAGTGGAAGCCTTTATTATATGGAGTCCTTGGGAAAGTGGTCTCAATATATTACTAGAGATTTTTTATTTCATATAATGTTGGTTGCTCTATTGTTTATGAGACATGATTTTTTGGATTTCGGGAACAATTCTTGATGATCCGCCTATGATGGCGATACCAAGACGTATCAGGAATTTAGCTGTCAATATTGGTGACATGGGATGAGACAATCTATCGAGGATTTTGTTTTCTGGTTCCTTATTTTTCATTGAATTAAGAAGGATCATTTGAGACCTATGGGGATGTTTAAACCACTACCCATTCTAGTATGGATGTAGGATGATATTTACATGGATTTCATCATTGGTTTGTCATAGACTCATAGTGGGATGGATTCAATTTTATGTAATCATATAATCATGTTATAATTTCATTTCATATAAATATGAGAGGGTGTGAAAGTGATAAAACTTTTGTGATAGTATGTTTGATAGATTATAAGTCTTCAAAAAGTCCCCTTATTTTTGTTCTGATAGATATGAAATGTCCAAATCATGGTTATGGAATTTTAAAAGATATGATGGGTTCCAAAATTAAATTTTTTATATATATTAATCCATTGATGGATTGACATATATTGAGTGATATATAGCTTCTTGTGGATATGATCAGGGCTTATGTTCTTTATTTCATAGGATTATTGGAAAAGAAATATCATTTTGTTGAGCTTTCCAATAATAATAGTTATCTTGGATTCATAAATATGGATCCCTATAAAGGTTTTTTGGGTGGCCATGTAGATATCTCTTTATCTCGGAAATGATGGGATAATTGTCCTTGGTTAGTCTGTGTGTTGTTTCGAATATAATAGAGATGATTTTTTTTATCCAGAGTCATTTTATCAGGGAATAGAGTCATCATAAATCCTATAAAGACTATCAGATTTGGCCACTACAATATAGGGTTAGTGGCTAGGGATTTATCATATTTCACCTCAATTTAGACATCATTTGTTGTGTAATAAGGGTAAGTTGGAATCGAGGTTTTTAGTCCCCATTGAGATCATTTGACAAATGGTGATGGTGGCCCATATTTTTTACTCATCATCTACATTGAAATCTATGTAGGAATTTTTTTCATATTTGTAGTTGTGGAGGTATATTCTAGATCCATACTATATAAATATATGCGTGTAAATTGATCATGAACCTAATACCACATTCGATGACTAGACAGTTCAAATTATAAATCACCAAGATAAGGTACTACGTGGTAAAATGTTATCCCTAGTTTGGGTAATATAGTTGTACAATTAAAATACCCTTGATTTGTTGGAACATGATTCATTTTTGTGGCCACAAGGGACTTATCTTTTTTGGGTTCTAGGATATTTAGATATTTACCATGAATGAATGAATTTATAAAAAGGGGATTATAACAACCTATTACCATTATTTCAGTTGTTTTTTATAATTTTTTGTGGTTTACCTTTTCAATGTTCGTGTAATTCAAAGGTAGAATTGGGAGGATACCTGTAATGGTGAAGATAAAAATTAGTTTTATTTTTTTCGTATATAGCTATTGAATTTTTATTCTTAGTGGGAACTTACATACCATTTAAGTTAACAAAACATTATTTTGGGGTTGCTATTAATAATTTTTGAATTGGGTACATGTCATGACATTTTTTCACATTATTCCTATGTTCAGGATGTCTAGTAGAAGAAATCTATTTTTCAATAAAATTTGATGAGTTTGTCAATGTATATGAGCCACAATATTTAAAAGATGTTTAATGGAATTATAGACCATTTCATTATCAAGGGTTATTGTTTTATGATGTTGGATCAACTAATTTTTCAATTAATTTTTGTAGAAACTCACCAATATTGACCTATATCATAACCTATGATATTTAGAAGATCTCTACATCTTCATGATCATTTTTTCAGTAATTGATTATCACTATGGTTGAAATTTTTTTCTTTAGAAAATAATTCAATATGGTTTTTATTTAGTTATAGACGTAGTTAAGATTTGGATACATAATTGTGATCATATAACAATTTCTATTAATCAATTTCTATTTCATGTCATGGTTAGCCTAGCATAGTCTATTATCTTAGTTTATAGTAACTATTGTCGAAAATAGCTAGGTTTCTACCCTGTGGTGGTAGGTGTTTCTTTATAGTAGTTTAAATTGATGAATTTCATGTTATTATTAATAATTTTATTTTGGATTGATCATTGACTGGAATTGATAAATTTTTTACCATAATTTTTTGGAAATAAAATGATTTCAAAAGATAGGGTTTTCTTTGAAAATGGATTTTCTATATTTGGAAACATGATTACAAACTCTAATATTGAAATACATGGCTTCTAAAATGTTTTTTTAAAATTATGATCATGGTTTTGAATTGAATTCAGATAATTGAACATTAAAAACAATGGGGGGTTTGAGATAGTAAAACAGATATCCTTATTGTGTGTTGTGCCACTAGGAAGAAACATTTTATGATATTAAACAGAAGGAATCAATATCTTCTTCATCCAAGTTAATCACATTTTGCCTTGTGATGGTCTATTTTACATTGTACCACAAGGTAGATCTATAAACTAGGGTATTTTTAACATTTCATTATTTTTTATTTATCACATGTTTCTTATCATTGTTTTTTCTCAATTTGTTTTATATGAGGTTTAATCACATAACTTCGCATGATTGGTTGTTTTTTGGATAGGTTTTTACATGTAAACCTCTTGATGAAAGGATATTATTTCCTACTGTTATCACATCTAGTTTTGATATTTCTAGATTAAGAATAAAAATGATTATATTAAATCCAATGGAATAAATAATGGAAATTTATTTTTAAATGAATATACTTTTTGAAAATTATTGTTAAAATATTGTTTTTCGATAGAGTTGTTGAATTATTAATAATATAACTTGTATAGAAATGGTGGTGGAAGCCTACTAGGATTTGGATCAAACCATACATATGAATTCTGGTGTTTTTAGATGTTCAATTTCATGATATTTGTAAAGGGAAGGCCGTCATTTAGTATATTGGATTCCCTTCTTTTTTTACTTCTGGTACATGCCAGTACAAATGTGACTAATTATGATGTGGGGATATAGATCACATAATGGTTCTTCCTTCTTAGAATTAATTATATGTCTTTTGTGGTATCCAATATATTTCCACTTTGTACTTTAGTTATGTGTTTTTTCACTTATTTTAAGGATATTTTTTTGTAATCAGGTTTTGCTGATATCATATGACAGTCCCATTCAAGTGGATTGTTCAGTTGACCTACGATGGTATGATATAATGTTTAACATAAAATATCAAAAAGAGATTATATTTATATGAAAAAAGTAGTTAAAAATATCTGGTTTTATATATATCGTATTTCTTAACCTTCAATTAAAGATAGAAATGAAAAGATCTAAATTTGAAAGGTATTGTGCATTGTACAGTTGATAGAAATGACATCAATATGGGGAATAGAATATTTTTTTCTTGATTGTGATCTTTTTCCCTTGCTAATATTTAATACAAAGTCTTATCTATCAATATTTATTCTAAAAAATGAATATGTACACCACAATGTAAAAACCATGGTAGAACGAATCCCTTGTGAAGATTATCATAGAATTTCATTTTCATTTCTTGTAACACAACTAATGCCATTCTATTGGGTGTATTTGAAATAGGTTTAGTACAATGTATAAAATATATTGAGAACCAAAATTCCTTATTCATTATAATACATCGAATATATGATATAAAGGCATCAAAAAAATCCACACAATAGGAATATCATTGATTTTGAGTGGTTTCCTATTCTCCCAAGATAAATACCCCTTTTAAATAAGAATAACGTCAAATTAAAATTATATTATTTCTCTCAGAAGTTCATATTAATCATGGAAATTATATATTGTTATATGTTGGCATGAATTATAAAACTTGACATGCCATCCTCATCAATTGATGTTGGATTTTTGATATATAAGATCAATCCCTACATAAAATAATAGCAATTTCTACTACATGGAGAATAATAATATTTTTAGAAGAACATTCCCCCAATCATGAACCATAGAAGAATCTTAGACTAGGGATGGAATCATTGTTCCATTGGGTGTTGTCACTGAAAATTCCATATATATTTTTAGGGAAATTTTTATACCCTTACACAGTTATTTTAATACAAAATTTTAAGAAGATCTATAGTAAAATAAGGTAGTATTAGTTCTATTGTGTTTGGTACGTGTACCTTTCACCATGTTGTTATTTTACCAATCATTAAAATAGTCATCACATGAGATTTCCCATTATCTCTTAGAATAAGATGTTCCTTACATTAATCATTGCCAATATCCATCAAATTGGGAACTGTTTAGTATAATGCAGATACTCCTTGCATGTGAAACAATAGAGTGTGGGTGGTTCTTTATATTGATCTTTCTCTCTATTCACATTTGAAACTTTGGAGTGTGGGTGGGGATTTCTGTGGAACTTTTTGTGTACTCAAATTATTATCTAACATCATTTTATCACATTATCATTCATCTACTTGATGAGATTATATTATAAACAAAAAAATTTACAATCCCACTATGAAAATTTACACTATGTTTCCTCCCCCCCTTCAAGCATAATGAACGTCTCATATTTATCTCTCAATGGTTACCAGAAATTCGATTAAATTAGATAATTATTTTCTAATAAAAACCAAAAGGTTTATGCGTAAATCCAATATTCAATTAAACCTTATAAGCACATTCAAATAATTTTGTATAGGGACAAAATTCTCTTATGGATAAATCTATATAATGATCTGGTTTAAATCCAATTAAGAAATGGTCAACCTTACTTTTAGGATGGATGATAATACTAGAGGCATATAGATCACATGTCAAGTAAAATTTACAGCATAGGTACGAAAAGATTTATCATTTATCTACATTATGTCATGTAATTAATTTTTCTTTTCCATATAAAGAATATGAGGAAGTTACATATTTAAATATAAACTTTCGAACACTTACCAATCCTTATATTCAATACCATTAAGATTTATTTTATTCTCAACTATAGTCAACAATTATTATGTTTGACCTTCCAAATGATAGATTTCCAAAATTATCGTTCATTCTTTAAACACCGGAGAATTTAAAATATATTTTAAATGTTATTGATCCATTTATAAATTTTTAGTGGTTTATAAGAACCACTAAAATAAATTGGACATTGAATCATTATAGAATCAACAAAACATTGTTCCTACATTTTATCATTTAGGATTTCATCATGATTCATAGATTATTAATGTTTCATAAGTATCAATGGGTTTTTTCATTCTAGAGCCCATGAAAATTTTTACATAGTAGAAAATTAATATTATTTTTTAGTAACATTTTGTATTTACATGATTCCTTGGGGTTTAATCCATTGACTAAATACAAAAATCATAATGTGAGAAAAAATCATTGTGGAAGAACACATGATCATGAAATATATATTCTAGGAAGTTGAATTAATGACAATTTTTTTTCAATCAATAAAAACGTATTTTTAAACTAGGTAATTCATATTCTTAATATATTAATATCTTTTATAGTGTTTCGTAATAAAATGTCAGTTATTCAAGCATGTCCCTAAAGATCATCAAACCGGGTGCGTAGTAAGAGAACACTCATTGTTCTATAGAACAATGGATGACTTGTACATAGAAAAATATTTTGTGTGTTATTAAACATAGATATATATTTTCCTAAACCAATTCCACTTTATATAACAAAAAAGGATTTTTTTGATAAAACTAAAATTCTTTCATGATGATAAATTAGGATGTTCAACATGCACCGTATTGTCCTAAGGGTTATCAATATTGTTTTCTCATACTGGTTCCAAATCAAAACTTAATCATTCCTATAATGTACAAAATAGATATAAACACTTTTAATACATAAATATTACATATTAAGAGATGAAAATTCATTTAATTTTACATAAACATGAATGAAGTCCTCAATGCCAAACTGTCTTCATAAATATGGGTGCATACACAACTTGTTCATAAGATATCCACATTGTCTCCCACTTAGTTAATTATATATATTAACCCTCTTAGATATATCACAATCAATACCCTTAATCATAACCTGGGAAATGTAACCAAAAGTGAAGGTATTCTAAGATTTTTACAAAGGGTATATAAGGGATATATACATTATCATGTAATATTAACACGATCATAAGGATATGGGAACATGACATTGACATTTAAAAACCTATCCATAGATATCAAATATCACAATATTGTTAATGGATGAAATAAGGGAAGTTCATAATTAATTAATTTTTAAAGAATAATATTATATGATACATGAGATTATAACATTAGCATAAGTTACAATGTTGTGGAATACATATAATCATTAAAACATTTTATTAGTACTATATAATAACATTAAAGACTATCATAGTTGATTAGGTTCAATCCAAAAAACTTGTTAGTTGTTAATGTTGACCACTATGAAATTCATTATGGACAGATTCAATTACAAAACAAGGATTACCCAACAATATAGTTATATTTTTCTCATAAGATATAAATAACTTCTCAATGAATTTTAATAATATATATTTATTTAAAACCCTATAATTGAGAAAATATCATAAATATGTGTTCCAAAATACCATTAATCATTAATCATATCCTAACCCATGAAAAATAAATTGGGTTTGAAACATTTTCTTCATGGAATAACTGTTGAAAATGAAGAAAGTTTCATAAATATATCATCAATTTATCACATTATTATCCATGGAAAAAGAATGAGTTTCATAAAAATATTATCATCAATATCCAAAACTATCAAGAGAAAAACAAGGATGGTATAATTGGACCATATCCATTATCAAACTTATGTAACATCTAAAGATGTCATTATAGATGATAAATTCCTTTAATGATATGTTCGATCATTTCTTGATGAAAATAAACTATTCACATAAAAATTATTTTTTTAATACATTAATGTTTCCCATGTATTTTGGACTGTATTTAGTTTGAAATTAAACTATGAAATTTTTATTGAACACATCAAACTATTGAGAGGCAATGCCTGTTGGAAGTTATGTTCAAGATGTGAAAGTTAAAATAATGATTCCTTTCATATTTTAAGTGTAAAATAAAATATAACTCATTAAAAAAATTAAAAATAAGATTCCACATATAAAAATTTATATACATTCAAACATGATTTAAATTGAATTTTAAAAATCATATAAAAATATGAATAAAACTTCTGAAAAAAATTAGAATGTGTGGACATGGATGGGAAATTATATGTGACTGAAGGGATAAATAAAGTTTATTTTCCTTAAAAACATTATTTTCATCTCTTTAGTTTTTATATAGCATAAAATAATGGAATAATTTGATTTGACAAAAATGAACTATGGAGAATAAAATTTTTGATATTCATGAGAGTTAGATCATGAAATTATATCATCTGAACCATAATTTTAAAGAATCTCATAAAGAGTGTGATTGTAACATAAAACCCCCATCACTTTATAAATTTTTGAATCATAACCCCCATTAAAGAATAAATAAAAAATGAATATATAAATGTTATGAATATAAGTATAATAATGATATAATATATCAAATGGTAAATATATAATCAACATAATAAACACAAGTTATTAAAACCATTCTCGTTATTAAACACATAAAAATTATTCATTACATAGACATTCACTTACGAAAACAATGAGGATCAAGAGGTATAGTATTTTGGAAAATTAGAAACATCACATAAAAAATCGAACATAAAACACAACATCATTATTGAAAACTTTTTTTACATGATGACAACATTCCTTCATACATAGCATTGCATGAGATATCCTGAGGATATAAAAAAGAAAAGGGGGAGCTATAAAGCCCATCAATGGAGTAAACAATGAATAAAATTAATAATGTAATACATGTTTGGACATTGGCATATTAATGGAGCACTAGAGAAACATGAACAAAACGACATGGTATAACATGTTTATCAAAACATGGAAATGTGGAAACAACATTTAACATGATCTTATCATGAAATGAGGCTCATTGCACATGGATCATGAGTAAAACCTCATTTATTAGAAATTAGAATGAGTAAACCCTCATTTAAATCGATATATAATGACACAAATCTTTACCGAATGCATTGAATCTCTTTCAGGGTGAACCCTTCATAATCATTTCATTTCATGTATAAGTGTTCCACATGGATAATACAAAATGGAATCATTGTATATCATTATTTATTCCATGATAAAGGAATTTCAAATAAATAAATGAAACCATATAAAAAATAAGTAGCTGTGAGTAATGTTGAATACATGTGATAGAAAAAATGGGCATGGTATTCACTACACAATGACTTTGTCTTGGAAAATCACGGTGCAATTTTGGAATCATAACAACGTGACATAAGAATTAATAAAAATGGATGATGAGAGAGAAAGACATATCTCATAATATGTAAATTTAAATTTATATTGAGGGGTAATATAGATATATGCCCTATCATATTTAATAGAATTTAGATGCATAATATAAAAGAATTTCATGAATGTAAATGAGGAGAGAGAAATCACTTATGGAATTTTTGCATGGTAATGGGTGTACATGGGAGAAATTAATGGGAGAGAAAGGGGTATCTCATAATTTAATCATAAGTAGGGAACAATATCTATGGTGATAAATCATACATTAATGTTTTTATTTTAAAATAAAATGGAACAACAACAAAAATAAATTTGAAAAAATTGGAAAAGGAAGAAATCCCTAACATGGAAGTGTGATCCCAAAGGCTTGGGAGAGGCATGAGGGGGGATTATTGAGAGTTTTGGGAAAATTGGGATAATTCTAGAGAGTCTATGGTAGGGTTTGGTTGAGCTCCATATTATTTGAGTGAAGAGGAATGGGATATTGAGTGGGTTTGTATAGGAAAGGTGATGGAATTATTTGTTATTTAGGTTTTAGACACACCACATTAAACTAATAAAAACCCCAAACCATGCCACAGTGTTTTTGCATGTTTTTTTTTCAAAGTGGAGTTGAAAAAATTATTTTATAATCCCAATGTCAATTTTTAAAATATTAGGATTTATTATGTGGAGGTGAGTAACACTTTCAATGAAATCTGTTAAAAAGTTAAACTGTTTTATAAGTATTGTAGGGTCCACTAAGGCTTTGTAAAATAAACCATGAAAACAAAAAATCAAATTATTTTAAAGCTAAAATATATATTTTCGTAAAATCCCTTGTATTGTATTTTATTATATCACTATATGGTCATTATGATGTCATAAAACACATTATATGTTGAAACTGTATTTAATTTTTTCCCAAAAATTGGTTTGTCTCAAAAAATTATGAAAAATTCACCATTGCATTATTTCAAAAAATTGATTCCAAAATTAATATTCATTTAATCTATATTTTTTTTCTAAATATGTGTTTTTTATTTTAAAAATAAAAATGGATATTTATATAAAATTCATGGGTTTTGGAAAAAATATATTTTTAAACTAAAAAATAATTACAATTGTATTTATAAAAATTATATGATCAATTATATTCAATAATATTAAATTTATTAATAATATTTAATTTAAATATTATTTCATTTAAAATCCATTAATTCATCAAAATTGATTTCTTAATTTAATATCAACAAAAAATACTACTTGTTCTTTTAAAACTATATAAAATTTATAATAATAAAATTAATGTATATATTTTATAATATAAACAAATAATGTACATAATCATTGTTCTAGGGTTTTGTTACATAAAACCTTATAATACCCACATAAGACCTATGTTTAAGGTGTGTGATTCTGAAAGACACTTGGGGCTACTCAGATAACATCACTTTAGTGGTAATCTCTATTAACATCAACTTCTCCCACAGGCGGTTCCATTGATGCTTAATGTGTTAAAGCTCAACTTGGGTTTTGTCAAAAGTGAAGCCTAATGATTCTACCTCCTATCCGAGTTCCAAAAAATGTGCATTGTATGGAGTAGTTCTATGTGATGAGACAATCACTTCCTTTTTCTGAGTAAATTTGATTTTTTAAAGTCTTCTAATTATATTAATCATGTGATCACTATTAAATGACTATATTAGAAATAGTGAAAATTCATAATGGTATTTAAAATCCCAAAAAATAATACCAAATAAGTACATAAGTTTTATATAACCATTTTACATAATAATACATTTAATAAGACCAGGTTAATTTTCATTAATAAATGTTTGGTCGTTACAATCTTCAACCCTTAAAAAATTTCCCCCTCAAAATTTCATTTCCGCTGAATAAAATAGATGAGGGTAACTCGGATTCATCACATCTTATGATTCCCATGATTCTTCTTCGAACTTGTGGTTACAGCACAACACCTTTAAGAGGGAAATTTTCATATTTTGTAGAAATTTTTCTTAATTATCATGGATCTTCACCTGCTTCTCTTCATAGGGTAGGTTATTATTCAATGGTAACTCCACTTAATTGAGTTCATGCAATGGATCGGGTACGTTCTTCTTCAAGAGTGATACATGGAATATTTCATGTATTTTAGATAGGTTTGGTATGAGTTCTAGATTATATAACAGAGGTCCAATAAGATCATTGGCTGATGTACCTTGGACTACGATTTCCTTTCTTCCCAAATCATATAACTCTTTTACATGGATATAAGTGGAGGAATACCATGTAACCGACATCAAAATCATGGTATCGTCGATGATTATCATAATATCTCTTTTGACAACTATGAGTAGATTTAATGTGTTGCAGGATGGTCTTACCATTATCAACCATTTATTTGACCATTTCTTGTATTTTGAGTTTTCTCTCCCCAAGATCATCCCAACATGTCGGTGTTCTGCACCTATTCCCATACAGGGCTTCATAAGGAGCCATTTTTAAGCTTGAGTGGGAACTGTTATTATAGGAAAACACAACCATAGTAATATGTTGATCTCATCCTCTTTTGAAGTCCATTGATAATGATCTCAACATGTCCTCAAGTGTTTGTATTGTCCACTCAGATTGACTAGCTGTTTGAGGATGAAAACTGTTGGACTCCTCATGTATTAATCATGTTGTAATGATCACAAATCTCAATAATAATTACAAATTTTTTTAATTATCTAAAATCACACAAATCTTATCAATCATGTGTATTTATGTTTCAAGTTATTTTATACTTTATAATAGTTAAGCAAAATTCATTGTATGTATATTACTGTTTAAGTCTGAATACAGTTATTTAGCTAAGTATAAGACACCGTGAAGCTTGACATGTAATTCAGACACTGTGAGCAAGACACAGGCACCATGACCAGAGAGAAACCATGACCACGAGACACTGTGACACAGTAATAATGAAATCATGAAGCAAGATACTCAGAACAGACACCGTATGCCAGACATTCTCTTTGCCTAAGAGCCAAACACAGTTAGCAAGGCACCGTTTTCAAGGAACTTTGAATTTATAAACTATGAGAAAGGCACCTGTAAAATCCCAAGTAAGTAATGAATAATAGATATTTTTATCTATGTCTATTTATGAATTAGATAGTGTTTTAGAGGCTTAAAATGAGAATAAATCCAATCTTAAGCATGGAATACACTAATATTTTTAAAAGATTGTTTTACTGCCTTATGATGGCAAAGCATTTTTTAATAAAACTTTTGAAAAATTTATAATCTCTATTTGTCAAAATAAACATATAATTTATGATTGGGACATTTAAATTTACATTGTATAAATTTTTGGTATTTTTCTGACAATGTTCATTTTTTTAATGAATAGTGAAAAATACTGCATTTTACATCAAAATTGCTTTTACATCTAATTTAATTATATGGTTATATTATATTATTAATTGGTCTTATAGTTCAATCTGAATTTATTTTTACCATTTAATCCAATGGTGGTCATTATTATTAATTTCACTTTGGAATTGGGCATAAACTAATGCCAAACATTTCATAGATATTGTTTCAAAAAAACCCGCTATTTGTTTTGACAACGGGAATTATTTTTAAATAAATTATTGCAATTTCGGTGTTTGGAATTTGGTAAAATGGATTAAATATTAGGAATTAGAAGGTCCATATTATGTAATCAAAACTCTTTTTTTGGACATTATGAATAGTAACGATGGTAATTATCTTTAATTATCTTGATTAATGAGTAATCGGGTAGTTAAGGATAATAAAATAATATCATAATAATAAAGAATGACACCAAAATGTGTTTTAATGATACTGTTTGTCTCATGGCCGAACATGGGATGCCTTGTTTCAAACATGGGGACACCATGGAATCACTTTTGTGTGAAAGTTACTTTTTATCTTTTTATTGTTAAAGAATGTTAAATATAACAAAGAATGTATCACCTGAGTAAAAAAATTTAATTTTGTCTAAATAAATGATATTTTGGACTATATATATTAATTTTATAGTTAAAAATAGTTCCTATATCATTGTACTTTTTTTCATAATTTTTAGACATTAAATAAATTAAATTATATATAACATTATGATGATGCAGCGATTACCTCATTATTTAATGATTTAAATAAAATAAAACGATAATGTAAAATCTCAGACCTACACTTGTAAAAGACCTATTGGATGAGTATATTTTGAACCCTTATCACCTTATCCTATAAATACATCAATGTGGGACCTTTAAAAACTAAAAATCATTTGAAAATAAAGTAACATTTTGTAACTTTCCAAGAGTCCCCCTCTTCTCCTCTTATGAAAGGCCCCCACCTCTACCTCATTACCCACACCTATCAAGACTTTGGATCTGCCAATCCATGACCATTTTGTCTCTACACATCCCTCTATTACTCTTAGAAGCCTCACATTGGGCATAAGTCTTCCCAAGGAAGCCTTTGAGCTCAAATCAAAAAGAGTTACCTGATTTAAAGCTAGTGTCTTCTCTTGTGTTCTTATGTTTTATTTAGCTTCTCCAATCCCCTAAACTCTTTTTATTAATTTATTTTGTAAAAACACCTCTATCTACAATATAATAGGATGTTGTTATAAGAATCATTCGAGCTACACTTACACACACCTACATCTAATGGTTATAGAACATACTGTTTCTGTGGATGGTGAATTTCTGCCTCACGAAACGATGATTGTTCAATATTATTCTAACACCTTAAAAGGTGGCCATTAAGATGTCACTAAATTTATATATGATATATAATATGTTTATGTTTTACTTATGCTTCTGTATTTTTCATTTATGGCATACCTTTATGGTTTCCATTATGGGTAAACAGGATATCCTCATTTTAGGAAGTGTGGACTACCGCCCCCTCAAAGTGATTTGATTCGTTAATACCATATGTGGTACGTATAAAGGAAAGATTTAATGATATTATATATGATACCATAATTTAATTATAATACTATTATGTATCATTATGTTTTAATTCCATTAAAGTATTAGATAGAAATGAAAGTAGCGTTCATGCGTACGTACGACTTACTGTCTCCATGATTGGTGCATTTCATTTCTTATCCCCAAATGTAATGTACTATTATAAGTACATATATATAATAGATATATATGATGTATGTTACATCTAAATGATTAATATCATTTTGGAATTAAAATATACATATCTCTCATTTAGTTTAAATTCGATTAATATGACATAGAAATGAAAGTAGCATTCATGTGTACGTACGGCTTACCGTCTCCATGAACAATGCATTTCATTTCTTACCTCTAAATGATTATTTAATATTATAAATGCATGTATATACTGGATATATATTATATACATGGAATCTACATCTTGAATATCATTCTTGAGATAATGGATATTTGACTATGTGAACAACATGTAAATATAAGAAGTTCATTTTTGACTAAAGTACCAATGATCGTCAAAATGCCTGTTATTAACTTAAATAATTACATATCATTCATGATATAGTAATAAGTGATATAAAAGGAATAATGACCTTGAAATTGGTTTTTATGAAAGTACAAATTAACTCAAGTTTATTATTCAGGAGGTTAAATAACGATCGTGTCAAGTCATACCCGAGGTAAGGGACTTCGTCTCAATGTCCATTTATTGAGGAATATTTTGTTTTATACACAACTTTCTTTTATATGGTGTATAAAACCCTTTGACTTTTTTGCTTATTTGAAGGGAATCTTTTTTTTATACGAAGCGTTTTACTAATTGACAAAATTATTGTATTTGTGGTTTTTTTGATGTACGTATGTGGCGACAACGACTTCTCCGCCGCCGTGACCATTATTTGAGTTTCGGCTTCCTCTACAAGACATAACATTTTTTGAATGAAAAACAAATACCATGTTCTACTTTTATTTAATTTTGGTATTGAAAATGGTTTTCATAATGTTTTTATTATATCAATGTGTTGTATTGATATCATGTTATTGAAATGTGGAAATGTTATGTTTCCTTTATGCTTGTTTTATGTGATACGATTATGTTATGTTTCATTGGCATTGTTATGAAGACAGGTGGTTCCGTGATAAACTAAGGGTGGGTGAGCCCGATATATCTCTCCAATGCATTGGGTAACGTGAAGGGCTTAAACGTTAAGGTTTCTCCGAAGAGATTTAGGGAATATACTGTTATGGGTATTCTAAACGTTACCCAGAGGGTTACTCCCTATGTAAGAATCTTATGAATGCCTCACGTTACCTTTATGTATTATGATTTCTATGATTTATTCATGATTTAATGAGGTATGTTTACGTGCTTATGTTTTTTGAGTAGAGTATGATTTAATTGATTCTTATGTATACATGTACACATGTTTCATTTCCATATTTTTAGATCCCTTACTGAGATTTTTATGCTCATCCCATGTTTTTGAAATGTTTTTCACAGGTCAAGGGAACGGTACTTTATATGATGATAATGTCAAGGAAGTGTCAATAAAGAATCCATGTTTTATTTTAAATATGTTTCCGTTGATGGGAAAAAATGAATACTATCCTTTATTGTAACCAATTTGTTTAAATGTGGGATGTAATGAATGTTTTATGATCTAATTCTCTAAAACACTTAACCTGAAAAGATCCTCAATGTGTAATATTTTAATAACTCATTATTAAGTAAGGTTTAAGGGTGAGGCCTTATAGTTGGTATCAGAGGTCGGTTTAGATAACTTTAGGAGTTAGAATTATATAAAATGATTATCTAAAAATATTTATTTCATGGCCAAATTGAAATGATTTAGCATTTAAATATTACCATGTTTCTTCTCCTAAGATATTTCTGTGTTAAGAATGGTTTTTCATAGAGGAAACAGAACAGATTTTCTGGGAAGGCATACATAGGGAAATGACCTTTCAAATTAGTATCCTGAGATGGTCAGAATGGGAACTAAATAGTTTGCTGCAGTGATGGCTCAGTTGACTCAGATGAAAAATATGTGTTGTTTTTTTTATGATATTTTGGTGTTTTCTAAAAGTAAAGAGGAGCATGAAATACATTTAAGGGTTATTTTTCAAACCTTTAAAAAAAGAAATTGTATGGGATGTTTAGTAAGTGTGAGTTTTGGTTGCAACAAATTTCTTTCCTTGGTCATATTGTTTTTAATGAGGGAATAACTGTTGATCCTACAAAAAACAATAGTTGTTGAAGAATGGCCAAGACCCACAAATGTAACCGAGATCTGTAGTTTTGTTGGTTTGGCCGGTTACTACCGAAGTTTTGTTGAAAATTTTTCGCGGTTATCTAGTCCAATGACTAAGCTAACTTGAAAGGGTGTCAAGTTTATCTAGAAAAAAGAATGAGATGATTGTTTTCAGGAGTTGAAAAGAAGATTGGTGAATGCTCCAGTTTTGGCACTTCCTTCCATGAATGGTGAGTTTGTTATCTACATTGATTCTTCATCGAAAGTACTTGGTTGTGACCTAATTTAGAATTATCAGGTAATTGCTTATGCTTCACGACAGTTGAAAACTCATGAGGTAAATTACCCTACACATGACTTGGAATTAGCTTATGTTGTTTTTGCTTTAAAAATTTGGAGGCATCATTAGTATGGAGTAAAGTGTGAAATATATACTGATCACAAAAGTTTAAAGTATATATTAACTCAAAAATAATTGAACATGAGATAGAGGAGATGGCTGTAATTAATCAAAGATTATTATTGTACAATTCATTACTATCTATGAAAATCAAATAAAGTGGCTGATGCTTTGAGTCGAAAAAGTAATGCTTCATTAACAATGTTTCATTTGGAACGCGATCCTTTGGTTAAGGATTTGATAAAATTTGGCATAAAAGTTGTTGGTACAGTATGTCCTTATGTTTTGTTTCAAGTATCAGTGAAATATTCTCTATCAGATAGAATCAAGCAAGCACAGAAGCAAGACAGTGAGGTTCAGAAAAAGGTAGATCTGGTTTAGAAGGGTATGTTTCCTAAATTCAACATTGATAATGATTGTGTTTTGAGATTTGGGAAGAGATTGTGTGTTATTTGTGATTCATAGTTGAAGATAGAGTTTTTATGTGAAGCTCATAGTTCTCCGTTTTCAGTTAATCCTGGCAGTACTATGATGTAGATAGATCTGCGAGAGTATTACTGGTGGGATGGAATGAAAAGGGATATTGCTGATTTTAATGTGAAGTGTTTGATTAGTCAGGAGGTTAAAGCAGAGTGGAAGTTTCCGAATGGGATGCTTTAGCCTTTACCAGTACAAGAGTAGAAATGGGAGAATATATTCATGGACTTTGTTGTGGGATTACCGAAGACACCTCGAGGCAATAATGCAATATGGGTTATTGTTGATCGCTTGACTAATTCTGATCATTTCCATTCTATACGAGACACTTTTTCACTAGATAAACTTTCTCATTTGTATATTAAATAGATAGTCAGGTTACATGGACTTCCCCTCTCCATTGTGTCTGATTGTGATCCGAGATTTACTTCTATCTTTTGGAAAGGCCTTCAGAAGTCGTTTGGTACTGAATTAAATTTTAGTACAGCTTTTCATCCTCAATCAGATGGGCAGTCAGAATGAACATTTCAGACATTGGAAGATATGCTACGTTCTTGTTCGATGGATTATCAGGGAAGTTGGGACCACCATCTTTTGTTGGTTGAGTTTTCTTATAATAACAGTATTCATTCCAGTATACATATGGCACCATATGAGGCATTATATGGGAAGCGGTGTCGAAATCCATCTTTTTGGGATGAAGTGGGTGAAAGGAAGTTGATGGGACTAGAATTGGTAGAAGAGTTGGCATAAAAAGTTCAGTTGATACAGAAAGACATGAGAACAGCTCAGAGCAGGCAGAAGAGTTATGTGGACAATAGGAGGAAGGATCTCTTTTTTGAGGTAGGTGATCGTGTTTTTCTCAAAGTTTCACCATGGAAGAGTGTGATGCGATTTGGTAAGAATGCAAAGTTGAGCCCATGGTTCATTGGTCCATATAAAGTTCTGGAGAGAGTGGGATCAGTTGCATACCGAGTGGATTTACCTCCGAGTTTATCCTAGGTACACAATGTTTTTCATGTTTCAATGTTAATGAAGTACATTCCATATCCATCTCATGTTTTAAATCTAGAGGTATTTCAGATAATGGTTTTTTGGAAAAAACACATGATTGAAGAGGAAACATGGGAATCTGAAAATGCAATGAGGGATAAATACCCCCACTTATTCGATAAGTAAATAAATTGTGGGGATGCAATTTTTTAAAGGGGGGAAGGATGTAACATCCCATGTAAGTAATTAATAATAGTTATTTTTATCTATGTCTATTTATGAATTAGATAGTGTTTTAGAGGCTTAAAATGAGAATAAATCCAATCTTAAGCATGGAATACAGTAATATTTTTAAAAGATTGTTTTACTACCTTTTGATGGAAAACCATTTTTAAATCGAACTATTGAAAATTTTATAATCATTATTTGTCAAAATAAACATATTCTTTATGATTGGGACATTGAAATTTACATTAGATACATTTTTGGTACTTTTCTGACAATGTTCATTTTTTAATGAATAGTGAAAATACTACATTTTACATCAAAACAGCTTTTTCATCTAATCTAATTATATGGATAGATTATTTTTTTTAATTGATATTAAAGTGTAATCAGGATATTTTTTTACCATTTAATCCAATGGTGGTCATTAGGATTAATTTCACTTCGGAATTTGGCATAAACTAATGCCAATCTTTTCATAGACATTGTTTCAAAAAACCCCGCTATTTGTTTTGACAACGGGAATTATTTTTAAATAAGTTATTTCAATTTCTATTTTTGGAATTTGGTAAAATGGATTACTTATTTGTAATCAGAAGTTCCAAAATATTTAATCAAGAATCTTTTGTTTTTGGACATTATGAATAGTAACGACGGTAATTATCTTTAATTATTTTGATTAATGAGTAATCAGGTCGTTAAGGATAATAAAATAATATCATAATAATACAAAAATGACACCAACATGTGTCTTAATGATACTTTTTGTCTCATGGACAACCATGGGATTCCTTGTTCCAATCTTGGGGACCCCATGGAATCACTTTTGTGTGAAAGTGACTTTTTATCATTTTATTATTAAATAATGTTAACTATAACAAAAAATGTATCACCTTAGTAAAAAAAATTAATTTTGTCTAATTAAATTATTTTTTGAACTATAAATATTAATTAGAATGCTAAAAATATTTTCTACATCATAGTATTTTTTTCATAATTTTTAGAAATTAAATAAATTAAATTATTTATGACATCATGATGATGCAGTGATTACCTCATTATTTAAATATTTAAATAAAATAAAAATATAATGTAAAATATAATACGTACACTTGTCAAAGAACTATTTAATGAGTATATTTCAAATCCTTATCACCTTACCCGCAAAATACATCAATTTGGGACCTTTAAAATCGGAAACTCATTTGATAATAAAGTAACATTTTGTAACTTTCCAAAAGTGCCTCTCCTCTTCTCTTATAAAAGGCCCCCACCTCTACCTCCTTACCCACACCTCTCAAGCCTTTGGCTTGGCCAACCCTTGACCATTTTTTCTCTCCATATGCCCCTCTTACTCTTAGAAGCCTCACATTGGGCAGAAGTCATCCCAAGGAAGCCTTTGAGCTCAAATCAAAAAGAGTTACCCGATTTAAAGGTAGTGTCTTCTCTTGTGTTCTTATGTTTTATTTTGCTTCTCCAACCCCCTAAAATATTTTTATTCATTTCTTTTCTAACAACTCCAGTTTATTCAATATTCTAGGATGTTTTTATAATAATAATTCGAGATACACTTATAGACACCTATATCTAATGGTTAAAGAACATACTGTTTCTGTGGATGGCGAATTTCTGCCTCACGAAACGATTATTGTTCAATATTATTCTAACACCATCAAAGTTGGCCATTAATATGTCACTATATTTATATATGATATATAATATGTTTCTGTTTTACTTAATCTTCTGAATTTTTCATTTATGGAATACCTTTACGGTTTCCATTATGGGTAAACATGATATCTTCATTTTAGGAAGTGCAGACTACCGCCACCTTAAGATGATTAGATTTGTTAATACCATATGTGGTACGTATAAAGGATATATTTAATGATGTTACATATGATACCATAATGGAATTCTAATACTATTATGTATCATTATGTTTTAATTCCATTAAAGTATGATATTTAAATGAAATTAGCGTTCTTGCTTATGTACGGCTTACCATCTCCATTAACGATGTATTTCATTTCTTATCCCCAAATGTAATATACTATTATAAGTAAAAATATATAGTGGATATATATGATGTATGTTACATCTAAGTGATAAATATAATTCTGGAATTAATATATACATATCTCTCATTTAGATTTAATTCCATTAATATGACATAGAAATGAAAGTAGTGTTCAAGCGTACATACGGCTTATCGTCTCCATGAACGGTGCATTTCATTTTTTACCTCTAAATGATTATGTAATATTATAAATTCATGTATATACTGGAAATATATGTTATATATGGCATCTACATCATGAATATAATTCTTGAGATAATAGATATTTGACTACGTGAACAACTTGTTAATATAAGAAGTTCATTTTTGACTGAAATACCAATGATCGTTAAAACGACTGTTATTAACTTAAATAAATACATAGTGTTCATGACATGGTAATAAGTGATATAAAATGAATAATGAACTTGAAAAAGGTTGTTAAGAAAGTTTAAATTAACTCCAGTTTATTATTTAGGAGGTTAAAGAACGATCGAGTCATGTCGGACCCGAGGTAAGGGACTTCATCTCAATCTCCATTCATTGAGGCATATTTTGTTTTTTACACAAAATTTTTTATACGGTGTATAAACCCCTTTGACTTTTATTCTTATTCAAATGGAATATTTTTTTTATACGAATCATTTTACTAAACGACAAAAGGAATGTTTTTTTGTTTTTTTGTCGTGCGTATGCGGCGACAACGACTTCTCTGTCGCTGTGACCATTATTTCAGTTTTGGCTTCCTCTACAAGCCATGACTTTTTTTTGAATGAAAAATAAATACCCTATTTTATGTTTCTTTTATTTTGGTATTGAAAATGGTTTTCATAATGTTTTTATTATATCAATGTGTTGTATTGATATCTTGTGATTGAAATGTGGAAATGTTATGTTTCCTTTATGCATGTTTTATGTGACATGATTATGTTATAGTTCTTGGGAATTGTTATGAAGATGGGTGGTTCTGTGATAAACTAAGGGAGGGTGAGCCCGATATAGCTCTCCAATGAATTGGGTAACGTGATGGGGTTAAACATTAAGGTTTTTCCGAAGAGATTTAGGGAATATACTGTGATGGGTATTCCAAACGTAACCAAGAGGGTTACTCCCTACATAAGAATGTTATGAATGCCTCAAGTTACCTTTATGTCTTATGATTTCGATGATTTATTCATTATTTTTTGAGGTATGATTAAGTGCTTATGTTTTATGAGTAGAGTATGATTTCATTGAATCTTATTTATACATGTACTCATGTTTCCTTTCCATATTTTTATATCCCTTACTGAGCTTTTTATGCTCATCCCAAGATTTTGAAATTATTTTCATAGGTCAAGGGAAGGGTACATGATATGATGATAGTGTCAAGGAAGTGTCAAGAAAGAATCCATGTTTTGTTTTAAATATGTTTCCGTTGATGGGAAAAAATGAATACTATCTTTTATTGTAACCACTTTGTTTAAATGTGGGATGTAATGCATGTTTTATGATCTAATTATCTAAAAAACTAAACTTGAAAAGATCATCAATGTGTAATCTTGTAATAACTGAAGAATAAGTTAGGTTTAAGGCTAATGCCTTATAGCACCGGAAGCCAGAAACCGTAAAGACAGACATTGTGACTCAGACACCATGATCGGGACACCGTGACACAGATAGACCCTAAAGGACACACCGTGAAGGACACACTATGAATGAAGTACCGTGAAGGAGACACCGTGAAGAACATACCATGATGGAGATACCGTGAAGGACATACTGTGAAGGAGACACCGTTCTCATATCTTCTGTGACACCATTTCTTAAACTCTTTTGTCATTTTTCTATTTATTTTTTAAATGGTCCTATTTGATGACTTTAATGCACTGAAATAATTAATGTTTATTTGGAGACACAGTACGAGGTACAAGGCCCAAAATACAGGGAACCTGTCGGCTCAACCACATGCATTCGAAGATAAAGATAAGTGTTCCCAATAGAAAGATATACAAGACAATACAAAAAAACACGAAACTCGAGTGCTCTAAACATAACAGAAAGACAATCATGAGCACAAAAGTGAAGAACATATTGCAAGATCTTCAAGAAAAGCTTTATCCCATACATGAAATCCAACAGTACTGAAGAACGTAGAATGTACATTGGAATAAAGAGAATATCATCACTCGGGAAGACCACAAGCGGACCCACGACACTCTATTTTTCAACAGAAAATCTACAGAAGGACTTAGAAGCATTTCTGCTCAATCCTACGAGTCCAGAGATGAACTAATAATCAATAGAGTTTTCTAAACTCTCTTCTACTTAATCTCAATGATTCTTTTGTTTACATTAGAGCAGTGTGTGTACTCTCTATATCTTACACACACACTGTCTCTTGTGCTGAATTGAAAGATTTCAAAGTCCTCACTCCAAAACATTTACTCATGTTTACCCACAGAAACTATGGAAGAGGTCCTTGTGTGGCCTAATAATTATTTTTTCCCACAACAATTGTGGTAGAGGTCCCTGTGTGGCCTGGACAGTCTATGAACTATTGTAAAATCTGATCTAGGGTGTGGATCAGAAGTTTATTTATCTAAACTGCTTGGTGGAAGGTGATCACCAAGTGGAGTGGATTCAGTCTCAGTTCCAGACTGATCCACTTGTTTTACATCATATGTGCATTCTTAGATTAAGTTTAAAATATAATATATATTTTATATTCTATTGCTAATTACTTTGAAATACAACACTATTTTAAAGTTACTTTGATAGTTAATCTAGTAAGTGTTTGTAACTATTGTAAATCATTATATTAGATTCAAAAGCAAAATTTAATCTTCTGATTAAATTAACTGAGACCTAATCAATCGTTTGAGAACCTAATTGAGCCTTTACAATTCTAGAAATTAACTGTAGTTTAACTTGTTTTATAAATTGGGGATTTTTTAAGGAAATATTTTTTAACAGAAATTTTAATTGGAACTCAATTCACCCCCCTCTTAAGTATCCACTCCGACCAACATTTTTTTATCAGAGGTTGTTTTTATTAGTACTGGATTTTAAAACATTCTATTTTTCAACTGTGGTTTTAGTTTCATCTTTAATTATCTTAAATTTATGTTGGTTCTAAATTTTATCTATTTAAATATATTTTCTATAATCTAGGTATGGATGATAGACTAAAAGGTGCTTCTGCCAACATGCCGCATTTCTTCAAAGGTACAAACTATGCCTAGTGGAAACTTAAGACGAAAATTCACTTATAGAGGTTGGGATTTGATAACTGCACTTCTATATAGACTCAATATAAAATTCTAGAAACTTAAATAACTAACATGGATGATCCTAATAAAATAGCTTACGATAATAATTGTAAAGATACTAATGCCATGTATTGTTCTCTAGGAGATGAAGAGTTTAATAGTATATATTCTAGAAAAATTTCTTATGAAATATGGGATACATTGAGTGTTTCTCATGAAGGAACAACCAATGTTAAAGAAATGAGATTGAGCACTTATACTATGAAATATTATAATTTTAAAATAAAGACTGATGAACCTCTTTCTGATATGTGTATCAGGTTCAATTAGATTGTCAACACTATGAGCTCCTTTGAAAAATATGTTCCAGAAAAGGAACAAATTATGAGAATACTCAGATGTATGCCAAACCGATGGAGAGGCACATCTGTTTAAATAAGAGAGTTAGGTGACATTGGTGCTCTTCCTGTCAAAGAGCTAATTGGTAAGCTTATGATGTATGAAGAAGAACTCAAGGTGAATAAGGAAGAATATGATGATCCTAAAAGGAAGTCATTGGCATTTAATTCAACTTCCTCAAGGACCAAGGACAACGAGAATGTTCACATACCTACTGAAAGTTCCACAAGTGAAAGTTCAGATTCTGATAGTGATACTGAGATGGCTCAAATATCTATAAGATTTAAGAAATTCTTTAGGAAGAAGAAATTCTTCGAAAAATGAAACTGCAAAGGTAAATATGACAACAAAGGTCATTGGAAAAAGGACTGGAAGAAATCTGATAAGAGTGATGAAGTTATCGGTTATGAATGCAAGAGAAAAGGTCACATTAAAGATGACTGTCCAAAATTGTATTTCAAGAAGAAACATGACTATAAGGACAGAAAGTATAAGAGATCAATGAAATCAACATGGAGTGCTTTAAAAGACTCTTCTAGTGATTTTTATTATTCTAAGGTTGAGGATTCACATAAATCTAACATGTGTTTTATGACAAACACATCTGGGGTAACATTGTACCCTCATGCTTTAAATTCATACTATTCTAGGGTTGATTCTGATTATGATTCTAAATCTAAAAACATTTCTAGTGAATAATTATTTGAATATTGTAATATTCTTGAAGAGACCTGTAATGAACTTAAGGAAAAATAAAAAGCCTAAAAGAAACAACTTGCTCTATCTAGCACTGTTAAATCTACCCTTGAGATTTTAAAGGAAAAGAAGGATCTACTATTAAAAGAAAATACTGAACTGAAAATGACTAATGATCAACTAAGAATGGACTTAGAAAATTTCACAAATGGAAAGAACAATATAACTCAAATTCTAGGTAAACAGGATGCACCAAAGTATACTATTTGATTGGGATACAAACCTAGACAGAGATAGTTTACTAAAAATAGATTTATTCCTAAATCTGGACAAAATTCTACTAGTTCTAGTTCTGGAAATTCATATGCCTCAACTAGTTATTCACATTGTTATAGATAAAACAAAGTTTATATTTCAAAATCAATTGATTCTGTAAATTATTGGTGACCCATAAGAAAAATTTGGGTACCTAATGCTTTGATTGATAACCTGTCTGGTCCCAAGAGGATTTGTTTACCAAAATCAATTTCTATCTAAATCAGTTTTGTTGGAAACCTTTTTAAAGAGTTCTTATAGGAAGACATGGTACTTGGACAAAGGATGTTCAAGGCACATTTCTGGAGATTACTCATGCTTTAAAAGTCTAATAAAGGTTGATGGAGGCTATGTCACCTTTGGTGATAATTCTAAATGAATGATAATTGTCCTAGGCCAAATTGGTAACACTAAATCAGTTTTAATTTCTAATGTTTTATTTGTTGATGGATTTAAATATAACATGTTAAGTATTTCTCAGTTATGTGATGATGGCTTTAATGTTATGTTTGAAAATGACCCTTGTAATGTTTTTAATTCCATAAATGTTTTAGTATTTTCTCTATTGAGAAATGAAAATGATTATGTTGTTGAATTGAATTCTTTAGAAAAGCAAAACATTACGTGTTTAAATGCATTTCATAAAGAATATTGGTTGTGGAATAGATGGTTAGGACACTACAACATTCATTCACATGGAAAATTGAATAGGAAGAACTTAGTTAGAGACCTAACCAAACTTGAATTTCCATCAGACAATGTTTCTAATCCCTGTCAAAGGGGAAAGTAACATAATGTTTCTTTTAAATCAAAGAAATAATTTTCAACATATCAACCTCTTGAATTAGTTCACATGGACTTGTTTGGACCTTCTAGAGTTTCTAGTTTAAATGGGAAGCACTGTGTCTATGTCTTAGTAGATGAATTTTCTAGATACACATGGGTATAATTCTTATCTCACAAAAGTGAAGCATCTTCATACTTTATTAAATACTCCATGTCTGTTGAAAACTTTAGTGGACTTAAGGTTAAGACCCTATTAAGTGATCATGGTTGTGAGTTTGAAAATCATGAGTTTGAATCTTATTTCTCACACAATGTCTATAGTCACAATTTCTCTGCCCCTAGAACACCTTAGCAGAATGGGGTTGCCGAAAGAAGAAATAGAACCCTTCTAGAAATTACATGAACAATTCTTAATGAGTATGACCTGCCTATTTACTTTTGGGCTGAAGCTATGAATACATCTTGTTATATCATAAAGAGAGTCTTGATTATACCTGTTCATAAGAAGACCCCTTATGAGTTGTGGAACAATAAGAAACATAAGGTTAGTTACTTTAGAGTCTTTGGTTGTAAAGTCTTTATTCTTAATACCAATGATAATGTTGAAAAGTTTTCCTCTAAAAGTGATGATGGGATATTTTTTGGATATTCTATAAATAGCAAATACTGTAGAGTGTTTAATCAGAAAACCAAGGGTGTGTAAGAATCTATTCACAACAAATTTGATTAAACTGATCCACATGACCCTAAGTTGTCTACTGAAAATCACGAAGAAGATTTTTCTATTATGAACCTTAATGATAATGTCAATGAACCTATTGTAAAGACAACCAGTTCTGGAAATATTTCAGAATCTGCTCCTAATAAACCCATACCAAGAGAAGAACCTGAAATTTATAGTCCTACCTTTACTAGATCATCTAGGTTCCTAAAGAATCATCCTTAAGATATTGTTGTTGGTAATCATGATATAGGGACACATACTAGAGCTTATCTTAGAAATAAGGTTGAACATCAAAACTTTTTGTCACAACTTGAACCAAAAAACATTGTTGATGCAATCAATGATTAATCTTGGGTAATTTCTATGCAAGAAGAACTTAATCAATTTGAAAGAAACAAAGTCTGGGAATTAGTGGAAAGACCTGAGTACACATTCACCATAGGCACTAAATGGGTGTTTAGAAATAAGGTAGTTGAAGCTGGAAACATAGTTAGAAATAAGGCTAGATTAGTTGCACAAGGCTATAACCAATAAAAAGTAATTGACTATGAGGAGACTTTTCTCCCGTAACAAGAATTGAAGCCATTATAATCCTACTTGCTTATGTTGCACATCTGAATTTAAAACTATATCCAATGGATGTCAAGAGTGGATTTTTACTTGGATATATAGATGATGATTTTTTTTGTTGAGCAACACCCTAGATTTGAAAACCCTCATTTTCATAATCATATCCTCAAACTATCAAAAGCGTTATATGGTTTAAAGCAAGCTCCAAGAGCATTCTATGGTAGATTAAGTACTTTTCTTATTTACAAAGTTTTTACAAAAGGAATAGCAGATCCTACATTCTTTATAAAACGAATTTCTAATGTTGTTTTAGTTGTTAAAATTTATGTAGATGATATAATTTTTGGATGTTCAAAAAATTCATTATGTATTGATTTTTCTAAAATGATGAAAAACGAATTTGAAATGAGTTTAATGGGTGAAATAGAATTCTTTCTTGGATTTCAATTTTAAAAAAATAATAATGGGATTGTTTTAACTCAATGTAAATATACTAGAGATCTTTTAAACGTTTTGTATTGGATATAACTAAATGTAGTGACACTCACATGAGTACCACATGTAAATTGGATCTTGATGAACATGGAAAATATGTTGATCAAACCACTTATAGAGGAATGATTGGAAGCCTACTCTACTTAACTACTAGTCATCCTGATATTATGTTTAGTGTGTGTAAGTGTGCTCGTTTTCAAGAAAACCCTAATGAATCACATTTAAATAATGTAAAGACAATTTTCACGTACCTCAAGAATACACCCAATCTAAGAATATTCTATCCAAAATGAAAATAATTTGAACTAGTTAGTTATTCTGATGTTGAATTTGCTGGATGTAAGTTAGATAGAAGAAGCAGCTCTCAAACATGTCAGCATTTAGGCAAGTCACTAGTATCTTGGTTTAGTAAGAATCAAGATTTTGTTGCATTATCTACTGCAGATGCTGAATACATAGATGATGGAAGTTTTTGTGCATAAATCATGTTGATGAAACACACATTACTAGACTATGGATATCAATTATGACATGTTCCAATACATTGTGACAACACAAGTGCTATTAACATTTCAAAAAATCTTTTTTCACATTCTAGGACAAAACATATTGATGTAAGACATAAATTTTTGAGGGATAATTATCAAAAAGGTGATATCACTTTGGAATTCATTGGCACTGAATATCAACTTTCTGATATATTCACTAAACTGTTATATTTTGAGAGATTAGATTACATCATATAATATCTTGCCATTATCAATCACAAATAAATATATTACTAGTCTTACTATTTAATACATTCCATCTTTTTTCTTTACTGTTTCATGTTCAAGGTTTCTCATTTATTGTCTCATTATGACGGTATCACAGTTAACACTCTGTGTTCATGGTCTGTTATTCATTGTCTCACTGTGATGACAACTGGCTGTTTCCGTCACCGGTGTCCCATCGAACTTGTCTTCAAACGGACCTAACGTTCGATCCACGCGTCAGTTCGGCCTCCTCCACCTGCCATATCATAGCTCGTTCCATGAGCTTCAGTTTGACTGGTCGTGGCTCCCACATGCACTCCTAGATCATATGTTATGGCCTTTTTAGTTGGTATCAGGTTTGTTATGTTTTTCAATGCCTCGTTTCTAGCACCTGTTCCCCGTCAGCTTTTTTTAAATGGTCGTAACTTCCGATCCGCCTGTCCATTCAAACACTTTCACCTTTCAGGTTGAAGATCATTTCAGGATCTTTGATTTGACAAGTCGCGGATCTAAAACGGACTCTCGGATCATATGTTATCTCCGTTAATTTGAGTCCAATGTTTTTATCTATTTATGACCGTTTTGACAGGTTTTAATGGTAGCTCCATTAATTACTGTTTATTTGAGTTTCCATGACTTGTTATCTTTATCAATGGTTTTGTGTGGGTTATTATGATGATTATGTTGAATTATGAAGGAGTTTTCCAGAGTTGTCACGAGTTTTCATGCGTTCTCATTCTTTCTAATGCCTCATTCTTCATATGCTTCTCCAACCTTTTTCATGCGTTTTCATGCTTTTTCATCCCTTATCACGTCTTTTCATACCTTTTCATGTGTTTCCTTTATTATTTATTATTTATTATTTATAATATACTTTAATTTATTTATTTTATATTATTTGTAACTGGTTATTTATTATTTATTATTTATTATTTATTATTTATTATTTATTATTTATTATTGTTTATTTATTATTTATTATTTATTATTTATTATTTATTATTTATTATTTATTATTTATTATTTATATTTATTTATTATTTATTTTTTACTATTTACTATTTCTTATTTATTATTTCTTATTTATTATTTATATTTAATTATTATTTCTTATTTCTTATTTCTTATTCATTATTTATTATTTATATTTATTTGTCATTTATATTTATTTATTATTTATTATTTATATTTATTTATTATTTATTATTTATATTTATTTATTATTTATTATTTATTATTTATTATTTATTATTTATTATTTATTATTTATCTTTATTTATTATTTATTATTTATTATTTATTATTTATTATTTATATTTATGTATTATTTATTATTTATATGTATTTATTATTTATTATTTATTATTTATTTTTTATTATTTATTATTTATTATTTATTATTTATTATTTATTATTTACTATTTAATATTTAATATTTAATATTTATAATTTATTATTTATCTTTATTTATTATTTATTATTATTTATTTATATTTATTTATTATTTATTATTTATATTTTTTTTATTTTTTATTTATTATTTATTATTCATTATTCATTATTCATTATTGATTATTGATTATTGATTATTGATTATTGATTGTTGATTATTGATTATTGATTATTGATTATTGATTATTTACTATTTATTATTTATTATTTATTATTTATTATTTATTATTTATCTTTATTTATTATTTATTATTTATTATTTGATATTTATTATTTATTATTTATTATTTATATTTATTTATTATTTATTATATATTATATATTATTTATTATTTATTATTTATTATTTATTATTTATTATTTATCTTTATTTATTATTTATTATTTATTATTTATTATTTATATTTATTTATTATTTATTATTTATCTTTATTTATTATTTATTATTTATTATTTATTATTTATTATTTATTATTTATTATTTATTATTTATATTTATTTATTATTTATATTTATTTATTATTTATTATTTATTATTTATTATTTATTATTTATATATATTTATTATTTATTATTTATTATTTATATTTATTTATTATTTATTATTTATATTTATTTATTATTTATTATTTATTATTTATTATTTATTATTTATTATTTATATTTAGTTATTATTTATATTTATTTATTATTTATTATTTATTATTTATTATTTATATTTATTTATTATTTATTTTTTATATTCATTTATTATTTATTATTTATCATTTATTATTTATCATTTATTATTTATTATTTATTATTTATTATTTATTATTTATTATTTATTATTTATTATTTATTATTTATTATTTATTATTTATTATTTATTATTTATTATTTATTATTTATATTTATTTATTATTTATTATTTATCTTTATTTATTATTTATTATTTATTATTTATATTTATTTGTTATTTATATTTATTTCTTATTTATATTTATTTATTATTTATTATTTATTATTTATTATTTATATTTATTTATTATTTATTATTTATTATTTATTATATAATATTTATTATTTATTATTTATAATTATTTATTATTTATTATTACATTTATTTATTATTTATTTTTTATTTTTTATTTTTTATTTTTTATTTTTATTTTTATTTATTTTTTATATTTATTTATTATTTATTATTTATTATTTAGTATTTATATTTATTTATTTTTTTTATTTATATTTATTTATTATTTATATTTATTTATTGTAACGCCCCGACCCCAGCTACCCAGAGTCGGTGCATTACTTCGTAACATTGGCATGATCACAAAAGATCAAGTCTCGAAAGACCGATTAGTTTAGTAGCCTTGGAAACACTAGATACATTCATAAGTCTTTCATTACATCAAAATTAAACAAACTACAATAACATGATCTTCATAGTCCACACTCATATCTTCACTGACTATTCTTGCAAGTCAGTCATAAAACACTTCTTCACATCCTGGAAAATATTAAAACATTGAAAGGGGTGAGCTCAGATGCTCAGTAAGGATAACAATATTGCGGAAGCTTTCATAAATAAACATAAACATTTAAGGCAATGTATAACTAAAACAAAAGCCTTTTTAAACATGAACTTCAACATAATATGGCAAAAGTAAAATGAGATAATGCCATTTACTTCTTCAAATGGATATTCTACTGGTCGAATAATCACATGCAATATCAATAACCACTTTCATAATGAGGGAATGTATAATGCCAGACATTCTGAAACACTTTGTCAAGGCCTCGGCCAAGACATCTAAAATGATTAAGGCCTCGGCCAAAACCATAACTCAAAATGGGAAAGGGCCTCGGCCAATTCCACGTCTAGTTGTCTCATGAGACCTGCCGATGTATCGAGGAGCTATGGCGGGCTCCACCCGTCACTTATTAAGTCCAATACATTCCTCATATGAATAGGTTTAAACATATCATAAACCATAACATAATCGTATCACGTAAAACATTCATAAAGGAAACATAACATTTCCACATTTCAATCACAAGATATCAATACAACACATTGTTATAATAAAAACTCTTTCAAAACCATTTTCAATAACAAAATAAAATAAAAGTATAACATGGTATTTATTTTTCATTAAAAAAGGTATGGCTTGAAGAGGAAGCTGAAACTCAAATAGTGGTCACGACGGCGGAGAAGTCATTGTCGCCGCATACGTACGACCAAAACATTCCATTTTTTCGTTTAGAAAAAGCTTTGTATAAAAAGATTCCTTTTGAATAACCGTAAAAGTCAAAGGGGTTTATACACCATATAAAATAAATTCGTGTATAAAACAAAGTATGCCTCAATGAAAAGAGATTAAGACGAAGTCCATAAAAAGATCATTTTTAAAATGAAATAGATCTGTTATGTGTATTCACTATAGGTACACATAAATAAAGTAAAAAAATACAGAATAAGACATAATAATATCATGACAGAATTTGAAAGTAGGAGATTAACCCAAAGAATGGAAATTGGGTTAAGAAATTCCCTTACCTTGTGTCCGACTTGACTCAACCGTTCTTTAACCTCCTGAATAATAAACTAGAGTTAATATCTAACTTATTAAGAACCATTTTCAATTTCATTATCCTTTTTATATCACTTATTACAATGTTATGAATATTATGTAATTATTTAAGTTAATAACGGTCGTTTTGTCGATCTTTGGTACATGAGTCAACAATAAACTTCTTATAATTATAAGTTGTTCATGTGGTGAAATATCCATTATATCCAGAATTATATTAATGATGTAGATATCATATATATCATATATATACAGTATATACATTCATTTATAATATTACGTAACATTTAGAGGTAAGAAATGAAATGCACCGTTCATGGAGACGGTAAGCCGTACGTACGCATGAACGCTACTTTCATTTCTATTTCGTATTTAATGGAACGAAGTCATAATGATATAAATGTATAATATAATTCCAGTATAATATAGTGTATAATACCATTTACTCCATCCTTTATACATCCCACATATGGCATTTACGATTCAAATCACTTTGAGGGGGCGGTAGTCCGCACTTCCTAAAATGAAATTATCGCGTTTTACCCACAATGGAAATCATAAAGTATGCCATAAATGTGAAATACAGAAGCATAAGTAAAACAAAAACATATTATATATCATATATAAAAATAGTGACATCTTAATGGCCACCTTTGAAGGTGTTATATGAGTGTTGAACAATCATCGCTTCGTGAGGCAGAAATTCGCCATCCACAGAAACCGTATGTTCTTTAACCATTAGATGTAGGTGTGTGTAAGTGTAGCTCGAATCCTTCTTATAACAACATCCTAGTATATTGAGGATACTGGTGTTGTTACAAAAGAAATGAATGAAAAGAGTTTAGGGGGTTGGAGAAGAAAAATAAAACAAAACAACATTATAAAAGACATTACCTCAAAATCGGGTAACTCTTTTTGATTTGAGCCAAAGGCTTCCTTGGGAAGAGTTCTGCCCAAAGTGAGGCTTCTAGGAGTAAGGGAGGAATGTTGGGAGAGTATTTGGGCAGAGGTTGGCCGAGCCAAATGGCTTGAAAGTGTAAATGAAGTGGGAGAGGTGGGGGCCTTTTATAAGTGGAGAGGAGGGGCACTTTTGGAAAGATTGAAATGTTACATTATTTCAAAATGCTTTTCGGATTCTAAAGGTCTCACACTTATATAATTCGAGGCTAAGGTGATAAGGTTTCGAAATCTCCTCATCCAATTGGCTTTGGACAAGTGTAAGCCTTGGATTTTACATTATCTATTCATTTTATTAAAATCGTTAAATAATGAGGTCATCGCTGCATCATAATGATGTCATAAATAATTTAATTTATTTAATGTCTACAAATTATAAAAAAAATACTATGATGTAGGAAATCTTTTTATCTTTCTAATTAATATTTATAGTCAAAATTTGGACTTGTGTAACCCTACTTAAAAATTGTTTTAGTAAAACAATTTATGTTAGTGTCATTTTCACTTTAATATTAAATAAAAACTAATTTATGTCATTTCCCAACAAAAGTGGATCCATGGGGTCCCCAAGTTAGGCCATGGCTTGTCTTGGTCGGCCATGACACAACCAATGAGGTTGGGACATGTGTCTAGGTCATTTAATATTATTAAAGTATTATTTATACCTTAAACCACACTAATTACCACTAATCGCGATTAAAACTTAATAAGTTACTATTCACCAAAAAATTATTTTTATCCCATTGAACCACATTTTACTTCTTAATGACAACCATGTATGTCGGATTTTTGAAAATCAAATCACAGAAGTGGTAATATTTCATTTAAATGAAAAATCAGTTATTTAACTACCACTTAGTGGTTTCACTATTCATCAAAAATTGAAGTTTTTCAGAACAATGCCAAAATTTCACCCTAAGCTATAATTGATATTCCGAATTCAAAAATGATGTCTATTTTACAAAATTCCAAACATATAAGTTGCATTAATTAATTTTATAATTAATTCCCGCTGTTACGACAAATAGCGTGTTTTCAAGAAACAATTTATATCAAAAGATTGGCAATTGTTTATGTCCAATTTCAACGTTAAATTAATTCTAATGACCACCATTGGATAAAATGGTAAAAATATATTCCAATTATACTTTAAAACCACTAAATAGTATAACTTATCACTATAAATTATTTTTATTAAAAAGGTTGTTTTAAGTATTTTTCACTATTCATAAAAATTTGGAGGTTCTCAGAAAATTACAAAAAATTCAACATAGGCTAATATCAATATTAGGAATACAAAAATGAAGTCCATTTTGAAATATAAAATTTCTATAAATTTAAAAGGTGGTTATTACTATTCATAACGGCTACTTTGATTTGTCGCGGTGTTTTAGAACTCGAGGTTGCGTACAATGCAAGCTATTGCATTATTGAATGAGAAGCGTATCGTGGAAGCTCGGGGTGTTACATTCTCCCCTCCTTCAATAAATTGCGTCCTCGCAATTTGAAAATTTTCTTTGAAAATAAAAGGTTGAAAAGAGAAAATACCTTTGTGGAAAACCCACATCGGAAATAAGATTAATAAAATTTAGCCTTAATAAGAGGGAAATGGAAATAAGAAAGTCACCACCAAATTATGATCTCGATAAGGAGAACATTGGTGGCAATTAGAGACATATAATTGGAGGAAAAACGTAAATATTTGTAGGGAGTGATTGAGGTCATCAATTACAATCAACTGTCAAATTGAGGGCCTCAAAGCCTTCAATCTATGTTGATTTAAAATATCATCAGTTCAACAAGACATAAGGTATTAGGATAACACTTTTTTTTTGTTTTAATACCCCTTTACTAAAGTTTAAGAATTAATTTATTCATTGAATAACAGATAGGTATATATATATTTATGCTTGACAATTAGAGTTTCAACCTTCAACTCACCTTTCACTCAAAAAGATAATAGAACCTAAAAATATTATACTTATCCTATTTGTATAAGGTTCCAAATGTTAACACATACCATTTAGATTAGTAAAATTATTTTTTAACAACCAGGGACTTCCTGTAGGCTAGTGGTAGGAAATAAAGGCCTGTCGCACTTTGATTGTGGGTTCGATTCCTACAGCTTTGTCCGACGCGACGGTTTATGCCCCACCCTGCAGGTTGTCCTTTTCCTAAAACTATAGTATTATAATACTCCAAAAACAATCTTCATAAATTTTTTAACCTTAAACCATACTATCCAAAGATCAACTTAATCCACTCCAACCATAACTCTGTCAAGACTTTCTCTAAAATGTCTCTTAATTCCAAAATCAATTGTAGCATCAGATTCCCCATACAAAGAAAAGTTTCTCTTATTGACACATACTAAAAATATGATTACCTTAATCATATTACCTTAATCAAAAAGTACTACAGTACAATATTTATATATATCACATTATTCTTATAACCAGAATATAATCCTTGAGTCCAAAAGCACCAATACATTAATTATTCCGCTTCAACTGTAGTAATAGCATAAGATTGTCCTTGATCCCTTGGCCTTTTCTGAGGTAAGTTTCCCTGACGCTTAGGACATTCATTTGCATAATGACCCATTTCTCTACAATTGTAGCATTCAACTTTGACAGACTCTTTCTTTCCCTTACAATCACGAGCCTGGTGACCATTTTCTCCACATTTATAACAAACTCCAATTCCTTTTAGGCAAGTACCAGGGTGATTCTTCCCACAATTATCACATAATGGAAAATCCTTCTTTCCCTTTTTCCCTTTATCTGTCTCTTGTTCCACCGTTCTCTTCTTCTCTTGCTTTACTTTGTTGTCATAAGACTTAGAGAATTCCTTTTCTGTCTTGATAGCACACGAGACAATATCTTCGTATGATGAGAAGGATTGTGATACCAAAGCTCGACGGAGAAATGGTTTTAACCCATCAAAGAAACGATCAATCTTACTCCTTGGGTTACGTATATAATCGGCAGCATGCCTCGCTAACCTTGTAAAGTTAGCCTCATACTTTGCGACATTCTCATCCTCCTTCTGCCTCAGACTCAGAAATTGTCTTTCCATATCTGCTCGATGGTCACGAGGAAAGAATTTTTCTAAGAAAATATCTTTGAACTCCCTCCATTCCATATTCGATACGTCATCATCTTCCTTTGTGTTTTGAATCAGTGACCACCACTGATCGGCATCTCCAGTGAGGCGGTAAACTGCCATGACAACATTCTCCCTTTCACTACTCCCCAGGGCATGGAATATTTTCTCTAAGGAATTTATCCATTGCTCAGCTACTATAGGATTTGTACTCCCATTGAAGGTTGGCGGTTGTTGCCTCATGAAACGGTCTAGCATTGATCCTCCACGTTGCGGATCAGGGTGCTCCATACGAGTAAGGTTGTTATTCATAACCTGCGTGAGTTGTCCCAGTACGGTGAGAAGCTGATCAGCACCAGTTGTATCACTAGCTCCACCATAATTATCCTGAGCAGGAGGGCAATCCCTACACGGAGTGCGTGCATTGATACGGTTTCCATTTCTTCCACTAGGCGCCATTTCTAAATAATGGCATAAACTAGATTAGTTTATGAATCAAAATACATAATCACATACTTATAAAACACTTAACTTAAATTGAACTATTTATGGATATAATCCATAATCATAAAAGAAATGTTTTCTTTGAGGAAGTATATACTCATAAACCCTTCATAATGATTTGTAAAGAAAATGAGAGTTATCCTAAGCATATCCCCCGGGAGTGTCGTAACCAAGAGTGCAGCAAGGCCCGTTGTCGTGCACCAGTTCCCGTTCGAGTCTAGCTCAAAGCAGTGTTTTCGGGTTTTACCCCTAGGTACATCTGTGCCAGAGCCGCCTCTACCTGCTCGTATCCAGACAGGGATGTATTGCTCGGAAAACTCACAAAATCTCTACAATACCAAAATTCTAGGAAGTTCTTCTATACTAATCCTCAAAGTCTATCTTCGGGCTATGTGCTCTAATCAGAGTTTATCTAAATCTAGCTTCCAAGGTTAGTACTAAACTGCCTCTGATACCAACTGTAACGCCCCGACCCCAGCTACCCAGAGTCGGTGCATTACTTCGTAACATTGGCATGATCACAAAAGATCAAGTCTCGAAAGACCGATTAGTTTAGTAGCCTTGGAAACACTAGATACATTCATAAGTCTTTCATTACATCAAAATTAAACAAACTACAATAACATGATCTTCATAGTCCACACTCATATCTTCACTGACTATTCTTGCAAGTCAGTCATAAAACACTTCTTCACATCCTGGAAAATATTAAAACATTGAAAGGGGTGAGCTCAGATGCTCAGTAAGGATAACAATATTGCGGAAGCTTTCATAAATAAACATAAACATTTAAGGCAATGTATAACTAAAACAAAAGCCTTTTTAAACATGAACTTCAACATAATATGGCAAAAGTAAAATGAGATAATGCCATTTACTTCTTCACATGGATATTCTACTGGTCGAATAATCACATGCAATATCAATAACCACTTTCATAATGAGGGAATGTATAATGCCAGACATTCTGAAACACTTTGTCAAGGCCTCGGCCAAGACATCTAAAATGATTAAGGCCTCGGCCAAAACCATAACTCAAAATGGGAAAGGGCCTCGGCCAATTCCACGTCTAGTTGTCTCATGAGACCTGCCGATGCATCGAGGAGCTATGGCGGGCTCCACCCGTCACTTATTAAGTCCAATACATTCCTCATATGAATAGGTTTAAACATATCATAAACCATAACATAATCGTATCACGTAAAACATTCATAAAGGAAACATAACATTTCCACATTTCAATCACAAGATATCAATACAACACATTGTTATAATAAAAACTCTTTCAAAACCATTTTCAATAACAAAATAAAATAAAAGTATAACATGGTATTTATTTTTCATTAAAAAAGGTATGGCTTGAAGAGGAAGCTGAAACTCAAATAGTGGTCACGACGGTGGAGAAGTCATTGTCGCCGCATACGTACGACCAAAACATTCCATTTTTTCGTTTAGAAAACGATTTGTATAAAAAGATTCCTTTTGAATAACCGTAAAAGTCAAAGGGGTTTATACACCATATAAAATAAATTCGTGTATAAAACAAAGTATGCCTCAATGAAAAGAGATTAAGACGAAGTCCATAAAAAGATCATTTTTAAAATGAAATAGATCTGTTATGTGTATTCACTATAGGTACACATAAATAAAGTAAAAAAATACAGAATAAGACATAATAATATCATGACATAATTTGAAAGTAGGAGATTAACCCAAAGAATGGAAATTGGGTTAAGAAATTCCCTTACCTTGTGTCCGACTTGACTCAACCGTTTTTTAACCTCCTGAATAATAAACTAGAGTTAATATCTAACTTATTAAGAACCATTTTCAATTTCATTATCCTTTTTATATCACTTATTACAATGTTATGAATATTATGTAATTATTTAAGTTAATAACGGTCGTTTTGTCGATCTTTGGTACATGAGTCAACAATAAACTTCTTATAATTATAAGTTGTTCATGTGGTGAAATATCCATTATATCCAGAATTATATTAATGATGTAGATATCATATATATCATATATATACAGTATATACATTCATTTATAATATTACGTAACATTTAGAGGTAAGAAATGAAATGCACCGTTCATGGAGACGGTAAGCCGTACGTACGCATGAACGCTACTTTCATTTCTATTTCGTATTTAATGGAACGAAGTCATAATGATATAAATGTATAATATAATTCCAGTATAATATAGTGTATAATACCATTTACTCCATCCTTTATACATCCCACATATGGCATTTACGATTCAAATCACTTTGAGGGGGCGGTAGTCCGCACTTCCTAAAATGAAATTATCGCGTTTTACCCACAATGGAAATCATAAAGTATGCCATAAATGTGAAATACAGAAGCATAAGTAAAACAAAAACATATTATATATCATATATAAAAATAGTGACATCTTAATGGCCACCTTTGAAGGTGTTATATGAGTGTTGAACAATCATCGCTTCGTGAGGCAGAAATTCGCCATCCACAGAAACCGTATGTTCTTTAACCATTAGATGTAGGTGTGTGTAAGTGTAGCTCGAATCCTTCTTATAACAACATCCTAGTATATTGAGGATACTGGTGTTGTTACAAAAGAAATGAATGAAAAGAGTTTAGGGGGTTGGAGAAGAAAAATAAAACAAAACAACATTATAAAAGACATTACCTCAAAATCGGGTAACTCTTTTTGATTTGAGCCAAAGGCTTCCTTGGGAAGAGTTCTGCCCAAAGTGAGGCTTCTAGGAGTAAGGGAGGAATGTTGGGAGAGTATTTGGGCAGAGGTTGGCCGAGCCAAATGGCTTGAAAGTGTAAATGAAGTGGGAGAGGTGGGGGCCTTTTATAAGTGGAGAGGAGGGGCACTTTTGGAAAGATTGAAATGTTACATTATTTCAAAATGCTTTTCGGATTCTAAAGGTCCCACACTTATATAATTCGAGGCTAAGGTGATAAGGTTTCGAAATCTCCTCATCCAATTGGCTTTGGACAAGTGTAAGCCTTGGATTTTACATTATCTATTCATTTTATTAAAATCGTTAAATAATGAGGTCATCGCTGCATCATAATGATGTCATAAATAATTTAATTTATTTAATGTCTACAAATTATAAAAAAAATACTATGATGTACGAAATCTTTTTATCTTTCTAATTAATATTTATAGTCAAAATTTGGACTTGTGTAACCCTACTTAAAAATTGTTTTAGTAAAACAATTTATGTTAGTGTCATTTTCACTTTAATATTAAATAAAAACTAATTTATGTCATTTCCCAACAAAAGTGGATCCATGGGGTCCCCAAGTTAGGCCATGGCTTGTCTTGGTCGGCCATGACACAACCAATGAGGTTGGGACATGTGTCTAGGTCATTTAATATTATTAAAGTATTATTTATACCTTAAACCACACTAATTACCACTAATCGCGATTAAAACTTAATAAGTTACTATTCACCAAAAAATTATTTTTATCCCATTGAACCACATTTTACTTCTTAATGACAACCATGTATGTCGGATTTTTGAAAATCAAATCACAGAAGTGGTAATATTTCATTTAAATGAAAAATCAGTTATTTAACTACCACTTAGTGGTTTCACTATTCATCAAAAATTGAAGTTTTTCAGAACAATGCCAAAATTTCACCCTAAGCTATAATTGATATTCCGAATTCAAAAATGATGTCTATTTTACAAAATTCCAAACATATAAGTTGCATTAATTAATTTTATAATTAATTCCCGCTGTTACGACAAATAGCGTGTTTTCAAGAAACAATTTATATCAAAAGATTGGCAATTGTTTATGTCCAATTTCAACGTTAAATTAATTCTAATGACCACCATTGGATAAAATGGTAAAAATATATTCCAATTATACTTTAAAACCACTAAATAGTATAACTTATCACTATAAATTATTTTTATTAAAAAGGTTGTTTTAAGTATTTTTCACAATTCATAAAAATTTGGAGGTTCTCAGAAAATTACAAAAAATTCAACATAGGCTAATATCAATATTAGGAATACAAAAATGAAGTCCATTTTGAAATATAAAATTTCTATAAATTTAAAAGGTGGTTATTACTATTCATAACGGCTACTTTGATTTGTCGCGGTGTTTTAGAACTCGAGGTTGCGTACAATGCAAGCTATTGCATTATTGAATGAGAAGCGTATCGTGGAAGCTCGGGGTGTTACATTTATTATTTATTATTTATATTTATTTATTATTTTTTATTTATTATTTATCATTTATTATTTATTATTTATTATTTATTATTTATTATTTATTATTTATCTTTATTTATTATTTATATTTATATTTATTTATTATTTATATTTATTTATTATTTATTATTTATATTTATTTATTATTTATTATTTATATTTATTTATTATTTATTATTTATATTTATTTATTATTTATTATTTATTATTCAGTATTCATTATTGATTATTGATTATTGATTATTGATTATTGATTATTGATTATTTATTATTGATTATTTATTATTTTTTATTTTTTATTTATTATTTACTATTTACTATTTATTATTTATTATTTATGATTTATTATTTACAATTTATTATTTATTATTTATTATTTATGATTTGTTATTTATTATTTATTATTTATCTTTATTTATTATTTAATATTAATTATTTGTTATTTGTTATTTATTATTTATTATTTATTATTTATTATTTATTATTTATTATTTACTATTTATTATTTATTATTTGTTATTTGTTATTTATTATTTATCTGTATTTATTATTTATTATTTATTATTTATTATTTATTATTTATATTTATTTATTATATATTATTTATATTTATTTATTATTTATTTTTTATTTTTTATTTTTTATTTTTTATTTTTTATTATTTATATTTATTTATTATTTATTATTTATTATTTATTATTTATTATTTATCATTTATCATTTATTATTTATTATTTATTATTTATTATTTATTATTATTTATTTATTTTTTATTTATTATTTTTTATTTATATTTATTTATTATTTATTATTTATTATTTAATATTCATTATTCATTATTGATTATTGATTATTGATTATTTATTATTTATTAATTATTAATTATTATTTATTATTTATTATTTATTATTTAATATTTACTATTTATTATTTACTATTTATTATTTATTATTTATTATTTATTATTTATTATTTATTATTTATTATCTATCGTTATTTATTATTTATTATTTAATATTTATTATTTATTATTTATTATTTATTATTTATTATTTATTATTATCGAGTTTATATCTATTATTTATGTATTATTTGTTTTTTCAATTAATATATATAAGTATTTTAATTTCTGTTTATTAACCACATGGTGAGCTTGCTGGAGTGGTAAAGTCTTTGGAAAATATGCATGTGCATGGGATGTGCATGCATGGATAAATAAAGTAAATAAATAAATATGAAATAAATAAATAAATGAATAAAATAAATAAAATAAAATAAATACGAAATAAAATAAATAAAAAATAAATACGAAATAAAAAAATAAATAATAAATACGAAATACAATAAATACAATAAATAAATAAAATAAATAAATAAAATAAATACAATATAAAATAAATAAAATAAATAAATAAAATAAATACGAAAGAAAATAAATATGAAATAAAATAAATAAAATAAATAAATACGAAAATTAAATAAATAAATAAAATAAATAAAATAAATAAAATAAATAAATACAAAATAAATAAATATATATATATATATATATAAATAAATATATAAAATTAAAAAAAATTAAAAAAAATAACAAAAAAAATAAAAAAAAATAAAAAAACTGACGCTGAATCATTTAGCGGCAGTTTAAACCGACGCTAACAAACTGCCGTGAAACGTTCTGCGACGGTTTTGAAAACCGCCGCGAATAGTTTCTCGACGCACGATTTAGCGGCGGTTAAAACCGCCGCTAAATTCTTTTTTTGCCGTAGTGGATCATATTGGGAAAAAAGGACGGTTGTCCCTGCTGGTATTCCTACTACTATACCACATAGAGAAGAAGCTATTGTTGAGGAAGGAAGGCCTATTACTTCTCCTATTGTTCTTGAAGAAGAACCTCCTATTCCTAGAGAATATAGAAATCTGGAATCCCAATCTGAGGCTGCAGAAGACCTAACTGTCCTAGAATTTGAGCAGCAAGCCATGAGATAGCCTGTAGTAGAAAAACTCCCTACAATGGAAGAAGGAAATAAAAGAGAACTTCCTACTATGCAACAAGCAACTCAAACCGAACACCCTACTATCCAAGAAGGTAATTTAGAAGAAATCCCTTTTAAGGAAGATGAAAATCAAGAAGAACATCCTAAAGAGAAATTTGTTCCTGATCTTATACCCTATGCTGAAGAGAGGATGGAAATTTCCTTTCAGTTGGAAAGGCAAGAAATGGCTGAGGAATTTAGAGCTGATCCTATGGATCTAGACCAAGCTGTTCAGCCTCTAGTTCCAAAAAAGGATGCACATGTTGAGAGGGGAACCTCAAACTATTGAGTCTAATGAAGCTGAGAATTGTGAAGCTAGGTCTTTTGAAGCATTTCAACCAACTATGTCACACTCTTTGTACACTCTGTATGAATTCCCTAGCTTATATGATGTGACTGATTCTTAGTATGTGGCTGCATCTAGGATTGATCTTTCTTCTCTATTTCAATTAAAGTCAGTCACTCACCCTGAACCTCAACCTCAAACTAAATCTGAATCTGAATCTGAATCTGAATCTGAACTTGAACCTGCCATTGTACCACATCCTGTTCCTGCACCATTACTTGATCAACAATTTTCTTTCAGCAAGGATGATCGGAAAGTGTTTGGAGATTCTATCTTAGTTGGAGTTGAGAAAATTATGTCCTCTCAACCTCATCTTGTGACATAACTATGCCGGGAAGATGTATCACTGCTTTTGGAAAACATTATTCATCACATTCAAGCCAGGATGATCCATGAAATTCAAGAAGTGAGAGCTGAAAACAAGTTGCATAGTGCTGATGTTGCATCCCTAAATGATATGGTTGAAAACCTCAAAAAAGAACTGCATTCCAGTTCAGAGCCTGTACCTGTTGCGGCTTCTCCTGAACCTTCTGTTTCCAACATTTCTCGAGATATTGTGTCCCAAATTCATCCCTACGTATTATCTTTTGATGAAAATATTGGAGAAAGGTGCACAAAGATGTTGCAACAGATGAGAGATCTTGTGGAGAACCTGAATAAACTCACAGATGAGTATACTCGTTGTCTTTAGAAGGTTCTGAATCAGCTTAAATCTTTGACCACTACTATTAAGGCTTCTACTTCCTCTAGTCAGACCTCCGCTCCCTCTTTGGATAGTTCCCTTCTTAGATCTATAATCAAGAAAGAGATTCAGAATGCCTTTAGTGGTTTTGATTTGACTCCTTTATCTGAAGTTGTTAAGAACAGTGATCGAGCACTTGACTTGGTTCAAATTCATTCTAGGATTTCCAATGATGCTCAGTAGGAGATCACTATGAAGATAGATTTCTATCTCACCTGGATTTTCCCCATATCTGATATGACCAAGCACTTTAAGTATATTGTAGAGAATATAATGATACCTTCTGTGACTCAGGCCTTAAAAGTACAAGTTCAGAAACTCACTGAGTTTACCAAACTATTGGATAATCTGATGGAGAATAAAGAGGATTTTGAAAAGGAAATGCATTTTGGTGGAGAAATTATTATAGATTTCCTCAATCTTCTGAAGACTTGCCTTTATGTCCAGAGTACAACAATAGTTGCTCCAGCTGCTTCCCTTCTCAGACCAGGACTGCCTGCTTTAGCCTCAACTGCCATGTCAGTTATCCAAGCTCTTACTCAGATCCGGCCAGTGATTCTTGGCCAGCCACAGACTAGATCTTCTACAATTCCCACTTTGGCTCCCTCTGTATTCGACGGTCTACCTTTGCCTTCTTTGTTTACCACCTCTATGCCTTCTTCCACATCAGAAACATCCCGTATGACTTCTTCTTCTACTGGTGCTAATGGGAATGAGACGGTCAATACCTGAAGAAGTCTAGTGGCTAATTTTTTGATGGTATGTCATTGTATTTTTTTTTTGTATTTCTACATTCAATTGTATTCTGAACATTTTAAATGACACATGCACTGTTTTCCCTCTACTCTTTCTACTTTTTGATAATCCCAAAAGTGGGAGAAAAAGATATGTGTTATTTTATAAAATGTTATACTTGCATCTCATTTATACATTACCTATATATGATTTTTGATCATCAAAAGGGGGAGATTGTTGAACTCCACATGTATTAATCTTGTTTTAATGATCAAAAATCTCAATAATAATTGCAAATCTTATAAATGATCTCAAATATCACAAATCTTATTAATCATGTGTATTTATGTTTCAAGTTATCTTATAATTTATAATGGTTAAGCTCAATTAATTTTATGCATATTACTGTTTATGTTTGAATACAATTATTTAGCTAAGTACAAGACATTGTGAAGCTTGACAAGGTCTGTCAGACACTGTCAGCAAGACAATGGAACTGTGACCAGTGAGACATCGTGACCACGACACACTGTGACATAGTAAGCCTGACACCGTGAAGCAAGATACTCAGAATAGACACTATAATCCAATCATTTTATTTTCCAAAGTGCCAAACAAAGTTATCAAGACACAGTCATCAAGGCACCATGAATTCATAAACTATGAGAAAGTCACCAGAAGCCATAAACTATAAAGATAGACACCGTGACTCAGACTCTGTGATTGAGACACGGTGACACGGAGACACCGTGAAGGACACACTATAAAGGACACACCGTGAAAAACATACCTTGAAGGAGACATCGTGAAGAACATACAGTGTGTGTACTCTGTATATCTTACACACACACTGTCACCTGTTCTGAACTAGAATATTTCAAAGTCCTCACTCTAAACCTTTTACTCTTGTTTACCCACGGAAACTATAGAAGAGGTCCTTGTGTGGCCTGATCATTATTTTTTTCCCATGAAAACTGTGGTAGAGGTACCTGTGTTGCCTAGACAGTCAATGAACTGTTTTTAACCTCGATCTAGGGTGTGGATCAGAATTTTATTTATATAAACTTCTTGGTGGCAGATGATCTCCAAGTAGAGTGGATTAGGTCTCAGCTTGAGACTGAACCACTTGTTTTACATCTGCTGTGCATTCTTAGATTATGTTTAAAATATACTGTATATTTTATATTCCACTGCAAATAACTTTGAAATACAACACTATTTTAATGTTACTTTGATAGTTAATAAATCATGTGTTTGTAATTATTTAAAATCATTATATTAGTTTCAAAAGATAATTTAATATTCTGATTAAATTAACGGAGACCTAATCAATCTTTTGAGAACCTAATTGAACCTTTACAGTTTTACAAATTAACTACAGTTTAACTTGTTTTATAAATTGGGGATTTTTTTTGAGAAATATTTTTTAACATAAATTTTAATTGGAACTCAACTCACCCCCCACTCGAGTATGCACTCCGACCAACAAAAACAGGTACTAAAATTTAACATAGTATTCAGTTTATGTTGAATACTATTTCAGAACATAGAGGTGAATCTTTGATCATGATCATATATAAAAGATAGTGGTACTACATTCATCCATACCACTTCTCTGATATATATCTATGATATTTGATCTAATGTGAAATCCCCTCGAATTATACTAAATTATATAGTCTTTATAAGTCTATCCACAACAACCAAGATAGCATTGTTTCATTTGGATGTATATGGATGTCCAGTGAAGAATTACATGGTGATTTTCTCCCATTTCTATTATAGTATGGATAATGGCTGCTTCATCCCCTTAGACTTCTTCCTATCAGGATACACTTACTGACATACAAGTCATCTTGATGTATATTCAACAATCTCCTTCTTCATGTTATCACACGAATAATGTTATCGCATATCTCGATACCTTTTTGTGTTTACTTGGTGAATGGAGAAATTTTATTTATTTTCACCATCCAAAAGTTATTTATTTAACACTATATTTTATGGAACGTATAGTATTAACCAAAATCTCACAATAACTTCTTCAATAACATTGAACTCTGAGGATTTTCCTTTTCTGATAGTTTCCACCTTATTTTGAATTCCCACATCATCATTTTGAGTATCCATTAATGTTTCCAAAAGAGATGGTTGAGCCATAATTTTTGAAAGGATTGATGATTTTTATTTATTTTTGATTCCCATGAACATATTCATCAAATATAAGAAGATTTAATCCATGTAAATTATCATAAATGATATAATATTTGGGTCCTTTCTACATTGATCATCCGCTAACTTGTTTGATTTCTCAGGGTGGTAATGTATTGATAAGCCATAGTCTTTGCTCAGCTATATCCATCTTCATTGAGGAATATTAAAATGTTTATATGTTAATATATACTTGTGGATTTAGTGATCCATATATATTTCACAGTTATCCCCGATGAGGTAATGCCCCAAAATTTTGAAAGCAATGATTACTGTATCCAACTACAGATCATGTGTTGGATTGTTTTTAACATTAAAATTCAATTTCCTAAAAGCATAGAAAATTAATTTGTTATTTTTCAACAACGAATAGCGTAGTCCTTTCTTCAAATAATCACTAAATACCAAAAAAACTTTATCCACTTGTGAGTTTTGTGAGCATGGGTGTAGTGATAAGCCTCATTTTCAACTCCTTGAAGCTCTTTTCACATTCATAACTCCATGAAAACTCAACACCTTTCTAAGTTATCTTTGTAAAAGGATTTTACAATTTTGAGAGGTTTCTCCCAAATCAGAAATAATATCAAGATAACCCTATGAAGCTATGGATATCGGTCACCAATGTTGGCATCAACTATCCCTAAACTGCAACTTTCATGGAGGGATCCATAGATATCCCCTTTATTATGGTGATATAACTGAATAATGAGATTTAATTCAACCAGAAATCACAATTTATGTACATTTCATATAGATTCTCCTTTCTCAAGGTGTATAGTACTATTCATAGATTCTTCTCATGGTCCTCCATGGTTTTGGAGTATATTAGAATATCCTCAATAAATACTACCACAAATTTGTCAAGGTAATATATAATGACTCTATTCATAATGTACATGTAGATGTTTGGATAATTATTGAGTCCATAAGGTTTAAATATGAATTCATTGTACCTGTAGCATGTGTGAAATGATGTCATGGGGGTACCCACCTTCATCACCCTTACTTGGTAATATCCAGAACTCAAATCCACCTTGGAGAAGTATTGAGATCAACGTAGCTGATCGAAAAATTCATCAATTTGGGGCATATGAAACGCGTTATTTATTGTGATTTTTTTAATCTCACAATAATCAATCTGATGGTGAATTGACCCATCCATATTCTTGGTGAAGAGGACCGGTGCACCCCACGGTGAAGAACATGCGCATATAAACCATTTATCCAGATTCTCCTACTATTTTTTCTTCAACTCCTAAAGATCCACAACAACCATTGTATGTGGAGTCGTTGATATTGGCAATTCCCCATGTAAATGATCAATGGAGAATTCAACATCTCTTCTTTGAGGAAGAGCATACGATTCCTTGGGAAACACATCGGTGAATTCCCTCATAATTGGCTTGTCTTCAATGATGGTTACATACGTAGTCTCAACCCTCTAAGAATGATATGCATGATCATAGGGTAGTAATACCCACATTTGAGGTGATGGTGTTAATGAAGATTCATCCCCCACCTTGCACTTGTACCGAATCGGGGGTTGATTCACCAAAAATAGAGTGATTTCCTTATCATTATTTTTTTGTCTTTATATACCGAAAGGCAATTCATGCCAATAATTTCATTAAATTCCAGTATATGAAATATGGAAAGGTTTTCCGGGCTATTAAAACCAAAAATTGTGAAAGGGGATGAGTTATATTAATGGGATGCAATGATTTCCCAATTTTCTATTCTCACCAACAACTTTACATACATGATTATTAGTGGTGTTGGGATTATTCTACTATATATTCGGGATGTAAAGTAATGTGTCGAACCAAAATCAAAAATTATTTTCTCTATTGTTGCATTAATATCCAGTGTAACTATGACCAAATCGTTTTCCGTGTTTTCTTCAGTGGTAGTGATGGAAAAATATATCCTGTGTTGCCTTAGAGGTTGTTGGTTGCCTCTAAAAACCCTTGGATCAGTGCAATCTTAGAATACTTCCCTAGTCCATTGAATTTGAAGAAATGAACAATATGTTGAGGGTTGACCATGTCATTCTTCTCCTCTATCGTAGTAGTGGATTTTTCTTATGGGTAGTTACTATCAATGTTCCCTTATCTTCCACACTTAATGCATTTCCTCGTCCCCTTCAGGAAATTTATGTGGGTCTTTATTCTTTCGTTTGGAATGTGGGGTTCTAGAATTTCGTAGCACCATTGGATTTATCCAAAAGACTATAAGAAATGGATTACTTGTTATACTTCTTATCCCCATTATACCCCTAATATTTTTTTATCTCTATATTAACATTGATAGAGCTTCAGAAAATTTCCACATAGATTTGAAAGTCGTGGGTCACTTGGGATTTTCGTAGGATAGGTTTTATCTCACAAAAAAGATGTTAACCATGCATTCAGGGAGTAATGACAAAGCTATAGGCATATCATGCAAGACTTGTAATGTTATCATCATACACTCCGATGGATAAGTCATATTTTTTTCTCGAGGGAAGTAATTCCCTGTCTATATTAATTCATAGGATGTGAGGAAAATATTTATCAAAAAACATATTCTGGAAATCCTTCCATTACAACACATCAATATCCTCCTTAGTATTCGTATTTTTGACAATTTTCTACCATTGATCTGCGAACCCTCCATATAATAAGCATCCGTATGTAACTTCTCTTCTTCAAAACATTAAAGAATGGATATGATCATCTCAACGGAGTTAATCTGTGGTTCAATGATTGATGTATCAGATGATCCATTAAAAATATGAGGACTTTGTCTCATGAATCTCTTTATTGAGGAATGTTCTTTAAAAGTGTGATTAAACGTTCTTATTAAACCGTGTTCATATTCAGAACATGAGTTAACTGAGAGAGTATCATGACAATGTTTGTGATTCCCACTTCCATCATATTGGGCATCATATTAGAACAATAATCACATTTATCATAGAATCAGTTGTTTGCCCGATTCCCCCTATTTCTTGCCATTGGTTGGAATAAAAAGTATATGTGGGGAATCACATAATGGGGAATCCAATGAAAAAAAGGTATAACTTATAAATAACATTTTTTTTCATTAACTTATCTATTTTATTCATGATATACTTCCCAATATTTATTCTTAGGGAGATTTTTTTATTCCATTAAAAATGGTTCTGACTATGATTATGATTGAATCAAAGAATATACCATGGGAGTGTCAGAACCAATAGTGCATGAAGGCCCATTGTAGTGCACCAGTTCCCATCCGAATCTATCTCAAAAATTTTTATTTTGGTATTATCCCTAGATACATCTATTCTAGAGTGTCCTCTACCTGATCGTATCTTGATAGGTATGTATTTACTTGATAAACAACTTACTCAATACACAAAACAAATTTCTTATATTTTTATTATACTTAATATTATCTCAAAGGCCTTTACTTTGGTTTTTCTAATCTTAATCACAAAAATAATTAAACCTATTTTCTGATACCAACTATAACATTAATGCACTTTTTTACACACATAAACATGATTCATTATATAAAAATTTACTATATAAAACTCTAAGAATCATGATTTATAGTGTCTTGGGAAATTAATAATATTATATAGAAATATATAACATAAATCCCAACATCTTATTGAAATATTATTTTACAAGACCACAACATACCTTCGTACATTACATTGCATGGGATAACCAAAGAACATGCATAAAAAGGGTGAGTTATAAAGCCCAGTTAGGGAGTAAAAAAGGCATAACCGGAAAAATATTGTACATTTTAAGAAATAGGAATATCAATAGAGCACGAGAGAAACATGAACATAAAGACATGAAATAGAATTATTCTGCTAGAATGGAAATGTTACAACACCATTTAACATGATATTATCATGAACCAAGTCTCGTTGCACATGGAGAATGATAAAACCTTATTTAAACATGAACTATAATGAGTAAACCCTTATTTTACTTGACATATCATGATACTAATCATACTCAATGCATTAGAGTGCTATCAGGGAACGAGCTTCTTAATCATCTCATTTCATGCATAATTGTGCCACATGGATCGTACAACATGGAATCATTCATCATCAAAATTTATTCCACGTTAAATGAATTTTTAATCCATAAATTAAACTATATAATCAAAAATTAAATGAACGTAAAGGTGAATACCCTTGATAGAGAAATGGACATGGTATTCACTTCACAATGACTTTGGATTGTAAAATCATGGTGCAATTTCAGTACCATAATGGGATGATATAAGAATTCAAAAAAAAAGGTTGATGAGAGAGAAAGGGGTATCTCATCATATGTAGATGAAATAGAATTTATGAGGTTCATAACGATACATGTACCAACATATTTAATGGTATTTAGATTCATAATATAAAATAATAGCTTGAATGTAATTGAGGAGAGATAAATCCATTAAGGAATTTCAGAATGGTAACAGATGTACATCAGAGGCATTAGTGAGAGAGAATGTTGTCTCTCATCATTCAAACATAAGGAGGGACATATAGGAGAAGTGCCAAATCATAAAACAATTTTTTTTTATTTAATCTAAAAGGGAATAACAACATAAATAAATTTGGACAAAAATTAGAAAGGAAGGAATCCATTACTTGGAAGTGTGATCCTAAAGGCCTGGGGGAGGCTTGAATAAGGATTCATGGGAGATTTGGGAGATTTGGGAGGATTATTGAGAGATAAGGGAAAGGGTTGGTCAATCTCCAAATGGTTTTAGAGAATAGTAATGTGATATTTTGTGGGTTTATATATGAAATGAGAGGGAATTCATTATTATTTTGATTTTAGACACCACACAATAAACTGATAAAAACCACAAATCATTCCATTTTTTTCCAATTTGTTTAGACGATGGGGAGGGTAAATAAATTATTTTATAAGTCCAATGGATGAACTTATTAAAATATTAGTCTTTGTTATGTGTGTGTTATTCACACTCTCAAGGAAATCATTTAAAACGTAAAAATGTTTTATAAGTCTTGGAGGGTCCACTATGGATTTGTAAAATAAATGAAAAAACTAATGTCAGATTATTTTATTGGTAAAACATATATTGGACAAAACGCCCGTTTGATTTATTTTATTACATCACTATTGGGTCATTATGATGTTATAAAACAGAATAAATATTTAAATGGTATTTAATTTTTACGAAAAAATTAGACTATCTTAGAAAATTATGAAATATTCCCCATTGGATAATTTTGACGTACAGATTCGAAAGAAATTCTATTTTTTCTAAATAATTTTTAAAATATGTGAGTTCTTTCATTTAAAATATTAACCATCATTTTTTGAAAATTCAGGGGTTTTGACAAAAATATCATTGAAACCATAATAAAAATTACAATTGTATTCCTAAAAATTATTCAATCATTTATATTTATTAAAAAGTAATTTAGTAATAATTTTTTTTATCAAAATGATATATAATTCAAAAATCAATTAATTCATCAAAATATATTTTTTAAATTTAATATTAAATTAAAATTCTATTTGATCTTTAAAAACTATTTACAAACTAACAAATAATAAAATAAATTTGTATTCTTTATTTTATACAAAAATAATGCCCATAATTATCATTCTATTGTCTTGATACATAACCCCTTATAACACCTGAATAATACATAAGGGTAATATGTGAGATGGTGATATCCTCTATGGGTGGCTCAGATAACATCATTCGGGTGATAATCTCTATTAACATCCACTTCCCCAATAAGTGGTTTTGTTCATGCTTAACGAATTGAAGCTCAGCTTTGTCATGATCAAGAGTGAAGCCCAATGATGCTACCTTCTTTCTAAGCTCTAACAAATGGGATTCATATGAATAAATTGTACTTGATGATTCCATCACTTCCTTTATCTGAGTAAATTGGATTTGTTATATACCCATATTTATACTAATCAAGTGATTACAGTTCAACAACTATATTTGCAATGGTAAAAAATTTTATTGGTATTTTAAAATCCAAACTAATAAAACAAAATAAGTGGATATGTTTTATATTAACATTTTACATAATAATAAATTTAATTAGATAAAAAAGGACTATTAATTAATAAAATTTCAGGTTGTTACACAAGTGGTGAATAATACATGTGGTTTATATTAATAAAATTGAGATGAGAAACTTTTACCTTAGTATCCAATTTCTTGGAAAGACTCCTATACAATATTAAAAACATATAACTTTATAAAACATATGTAATAGAACTATAATAATATATATCATATCATTTAGGACATAATAATAACCATTTACCATCCATTTATTATCAATTCTTTGTTAAACTTGTTGCTGTGGTTGTTAACTACTTTATTTTTCATGTAAGTTTTTCCTTGATAATTTCAGTCCTTCTATTTTTATAATGTTAAAATCATCTGTATAATATTAATAATGATATACATATTATATATATTAATTATTAGGACAGATATATTCATCCATAAAATTTAATGATTATGAAATGAATTACACAATTCCTGGATATGGTAGGGTGTACATTTGCATGATAACTATCTCTATTTTCATGACATATGGGACAAAATAAATATAAATAATATTTAAAATTTTGAAAATAATTTTATATTTATTATATATATATATTGATAAAATATATACTTATTACCATCTATGAAAAATAATATGAATGATGTGTCACATAATTTTTTGACGTGGTAGTCCACACCTATGAACATGGGACATTATCATGTTCTAACAGATTGAAAAGTAAGAAGGTGGATGAGATATTATAATAAAAAAAAGAATAAGTTTTTCTTAAATAATAAATATATAGATTAAATACCTCATTATATTCAGTTTTTAGAGGCTGTGATAGAGAATGAATTATAGTAGTTCATGGGGTGGTAGTCTGCCAAAAAATGATCAAGTTTAACACCCCAGGCTTCCACGTTACATTTCTCTTTTAATAATGCAATAGCTTGCATTTTACGCAAGTTCGACATTCTAACACACTACGACCAATAAAATTAGCTGTTATGAATAGTAATAAAAACTTTTTAAAATTTTAATAACTTTATGATTCATATTGGACTTCATTTTTGGATTAGGAATATCTAAATTATCCTATTTTTAATTTTTTGTATTTTTCATAAAACTTCAAATTTTTTTATGAATAGTGTAAAATACTAAACATTAATTACAAATAACTTTTTTAATGAAAAAAATTTAAAGCAATAAATAATACTATTTAGTGGTTCTATATTATAATTATAATATATTTTTACTATTTTATCCAAAGGTGGTCATTAGACTTAATTTCACTTTGAAATTGGACATAAACAATTGCCAATCTTTGGATTGATATTGTTGCTTAAAAACACGCTATTTGTTTTGACAATGGGAATTAATTAAAAAATTAATTAATTCAAATTATATATTTTTAGTTTGGTAAAATAGACATCAATTTTGAATTTGGAATATCAAATATATCTTAGGGTGAATTTTTGGTATTTTTATGAAAAACTTCAATTTTTGATGAATAGTGAAACCACTAAGTAGTAGTTAAAAAACTGATTTTTTGTTTAAATTAAATTTTACAGCTTCTGTGAATTGAATTTCAAAATTCCAAAAAAATGTATTTCATTAGTATGTAAAATGTGGTTCAATGGGATGAAAATGATTTTTTGGTGAATAATAACTTTTGAGTATTATTAACCATGATTAGAGGTGATTTGGGTGATGTAAGGTAAAAATAATGTTATAATAATATGAAATTACCTTGACACATGTCATACCCTTATTTTATGAGTCTTGGACGAAAAATTCAAATAATGGGTCAATTTTTGGACTCCATGGAGCCACTTTGGTAAGATAATGGCATTAATACCATTTTATTTAAAACAAAAATTAAAATGTCACAAATATGTATTATTTTACTAAAACAATATTTTCATGGGGTAATCTAAGTTACCTTTTTAACAATAAATATTCATTATAAATTTAAAAATATTTCCTACATCATGGTAAATTTTTTATAATTTTTAGACATCAAATAATTAAAATTATTTATGACACCATGATGATGCAGCGATTACCTCGTTAATGAACGATTTAAATAAAATGAAAAGATAAGGTAAAATATAAGATATAAACTTGTCTAAAACCTATTGGATGACTGAATTTATAACCCTTATCGCATTATCCTCTAAATATATCCTTGGGTGACCTTTATAATCCGAAATCCATTTTATAATAAAATAATATTTTCAATCTTTCCAAAAGAGTGCCTCATCTCCTCTTATAAAAGGCCACCACCTCTACCACATTATTCACACCTTCAAAGCCATTTCGCTTGGCCAAACTCTTCCCAAATACCCTCTCAACTATCCTCTCTTCACCCTAGAAGCCTTACCCTAAGTAGAAAGAACTTCAAGAAACCCTTTTGTTTCAAACCAAGGGGAGTTACCCTATATAATGGTAATGTCTTCTCTTATGTTCTTTGGTTTTGTTTTGCTTCTCCAACCGCTTAAACTCTTTTATTCCATTATTTTGTAACAGAACCAGTTTATTAAATATATTAGGATGTTGTTATGAGAATGATTTGATTTACACTTACACACTTCTTTTTCTAATGGTTAGAGAACATACTGTTTATGTGGGTGGTGAATTACTGCCTCATGAAATGATGGTCGTTCAATCAACTTTTAACACCTCGCATGGGGGCCATTATATTGACACAATTTTTATATATGATATATATTATTTTTATGTTTTCTTTATGCTTCTGTATTTTTCTTTTATATCACACTTTTATGGTTTCCATTATGGGTAAACACGATAATCTCATTTGAGGAAGTGTGGACTACCGCCCCCTCAATGTGATGTGACTCGTTAATAACATATGTGGTACATATAAAATATGGAGTTAATGATATTATATATGATTATATACTATAATTATGATAAAAATATGTATCATTATGTTTTAATTCCATTAAATATGAAATATAAATTGAAGCGGTGTTCATGCGTACATACGGCTTACCGTCTCCCAGAACGGTGCATTTCATTTCTTACCTCTAATTGTTATGTACTATTATAAATACATTTATATACTGGATATATATGTCATATATGAAATCTAAATCATTAATACCATTCTGATGATAATGTATATTTTACCACTTGATCAAATTGTAATTATAAGAAGTCCATTTTTGACTCAATTACCATATATCGACAAAATGACCGATATTAAAATAAATGACTATGTAATGTTTATAACATGGTAATAAGTTATATAAGAGGAATAATAAACATGAAAAAGGATCTGAAGTAAGTATAAATTAACTTTAGTTTATTATTCAGGACGTTAATGAATGAACGGGTCAAGTCGGACTTGAGGTAAGGGATCCAAACTTTCTCCTTCTTTTTAAGTACTCTATTTTATGCCATTTCTTTTAAGATCCTATTTATTATGTTGGGGGATGTTCCTTTATATTAATCTTAATATAATTTTTATAATGAGAGACACTATTTTATCACATTAATCCATTTTGTATGTTTTATGTGGAGTAGTTTGGCTACCAAATTTTCATATGGAATTTCTTATATCACTTTTAATTCTGTGAGATTTCCATTGTTCGCCACTTATTTCATGTGGTGTATAGTGTAGTTACATTAAATATAAATTATAAAGACTCTATTTATATTAATTTTATTATGTGATTAATTTTGTGTTTATTATCATTTGGTAATACAACTAGATTGATTACAGAGAGATAAGGGTTTATTTCGCAATCTCTTCATTATCTGAGGTTGTTTATACATAATTATCTACTGGGACCTCTTTATCATCCACATCCATGTTTCTTAATAATTTAGTTCAAAACATTCTTACTATTTTATATACTATGGGATAATGTAACTTATATCCTTGTTGACTATTTATAAGATGTTTATAAATGAATATTTATGTTGTTTTCCAAACAAGGTCCTTTTTAACCTTTTCGAAAAAAATTAAGGTAAGAATGTCTTTTTTTTAACTTATACACCGGGTGTGGCTATTTTCTACCGTTATAAACTCTTCAAATCTTCCATTACAAGCATATAAGAATATTTTCAAAGTAAATGTTTTATTTTATAGTTATGTGACTCTTAAATGATTTCAAAATAGAAAGATATATTTTTCTAAAAATGGGTTCTAATTTCATCTATGTCAATATCCTTTGATGGATTTGAAGTTTATTTGGAGTTGAATTATTATGATACAAAACTTATATATTGTATTTATGGTTTTGTGATATTTTTTACTATGGATGTTTTATTTTTACACCATTCATGATTTATAGTTCAAGTATTGACAGTTGGTATGCTAGTTTTAATATGAATGTTTATGACATGTTCAAACATTTTATTATGAAGAATGTATTGGACTTAGTAAGGGAATAGTGGATCCCACCATAGATCTTCGATGCATCAATAGGTCTCATGAGAAAACTAGACGTGGAATTGGCTGAGGCCCTTTCCCTATTTGATTTATGGTTTTGGTCGAGGCCTTAATCATTTTTAGACATCTTGGCCGAGGCCATGAAAAAATGTTTCAGAATGTCTGGCATTATTCATTCCCTCATTATGGAAATAATATTGATGGTTCATGTGGTAATTCGACTAGTATAATACCAATTATTATGTTTTATTATGTCATTATTTAGTCGTGTCATATTCTTTCCATAAAATTATTCATTTTTTTATTGGTAAAGGAATGTGGTTTCATGTTTTTACCATGCGTAATATTTATGTCATTTTCCGCTGTATTACTTAACCTTACTGAGCATTTGATCACACCAATTTCTTATGTTTCATTTTCCTAGGATATGAAGAAGTTATTTACGAGTGACCTACTGGCATAATCTAGGAGTCTTAGATGATTTTAATGAAATATATTTGAGTTGTGTTTCTTTTCAAGTTGTAAAGTTGAACATATGTTCGAATCTTGTTTCAAATAATACTATACTGATGAGTCTTTCAAGACATGATTTCCTTGTTCTCATGAAAATGTTATATAATAATGCACTGACTTTGGGTAACTGGGGTCCGGGAATTACAGTTGGTATCAGAGGAATTTTAATACAAACCTTGGAAACTAGATTTGGATAAACTCTAATTAGGGAACATTACCCTATGATAGTTTTTGAGGATTAGTATAGAAGAACAACCTAGAATTATGGTAAAGTATAATTTTTTTTGTATTTTTGGAGCAATACATCCCTGTATAGATATTTGGAGGTAGAGGCGGCTCTGGCACAGATATACATAGGAGTGAAATCTCCGACAAGGAGTTTCGGGCATGACTTGGGGTATACTGGTACACAAAAATTTTCCTTGCTACACTCTTGGTTACGACACTCCCAGGGGATATTCTTAGGATAGTTATCACATTCATAACAAATCATTATGAAGGATTTATGAGTATATACCTCCTCAAATAAATCCTTTTTATGATTATGAATTATATCCATAAAACTATTTTATTTATGTTAAGTATGTTACATGTTTGGAATTATGTATTTTGATTCATAAACTATTCTAGTTTATCACATTGTTTAGAAATGGCGCATAGTGGAAGGAATGGAAACCGTATCAATGCACGCACTCTATGAAGGGATTTAACTCCTGATCAAGATAATTATAGTGGAGCTGGTGATACAACTGGTGATGATCATTTTATCACTATACTGGGACAACTCACTCAGGTTATGAATAATAACCTTACTCATATGAAGCACCCTGATCCGCAAAGTGGAGGATCAATTTTAGACTTCTTAATTAGGAAACAACCACCATCATTTAATGGGGGTACAAATCCAATAGTATTAGAGAAATGGATAAACTCCTTAGATAAAATATTCCAAGCCTTGGGGATTAGAGAAAGAGAGAATGTTGTCATGGAAATTTACCTCCTCACTAGAGATTCCAATCAATGGTGGTCACTTATTCAAAACACAAAGGAAGATGATGAAGTATCAAATATGTAATGGAGGGAGTTTAAAGAAATTTTATTAGGAAAATACTTTCTCATGACCATCGAGTGGATATGGAAAGAAAATTTCTCAATCTGAGGAAAAAGAAGGTTGAGAATGTTGCAAAGTATGAAGCTAACATTACAATGTTAGAGAGGGATGTGGAAAACTATATATGTAACCCAAGAAGTAAGATCGATCGTTTCATTTATTGGTTAAACCTGATTCTCCATCGAGCATTAGTATCACAATATTTCTCAACGTATGAAGATATAGTCTTTTGTGTTATCAAGACAGAAATGGAATTCTCTAAATCTGATGACAATAAAGTAAATCAAGAGAAGAAGAGAACGGTGGAATCATAGAATGATAAAAGGAAAAAAGGAAATAAAGATTTTCCATTATGCGATAATTGTGGGTGGAATCACCCTGGTACTTGCCTAAAAGGAATGGGAGTTTGTTATAAATGTGGAGAAAAAGGTCACCAGGCTCGTGATTGCAAAGGAAAGAAAGAGGCTATCAATGTTGAATGCTACAATTGTTGATAAATTGGGAATTATTCAAATGAAGGTCCTAAGCATTATGGAAACTTACCTCAGAAAAGGCCAAGGGATCAAGACCATTTTTATGCTGTTACTACAGTTGAAGTGGAATAATTAATGTATTGGTTCTTTTGGACTCAAGGATTATATTATGGTTATAAGAATATTGTGATATATATAAGGGTTATACTGTAATACTTTTTGTTCGCATTAAGGATTTAATATTACTAAGGTAATCATATTTTAAGTATGTTACAATAAGAGAATCATTACATTGTCTGGGTAATCTGATATCACAATTGATTTTGGAATTTAGATACCCTTTACAGAGAGTCTGTACAAGGGTATTTTGGATAACTACAATGTTTGTAATTCATTAATTTGAACATTGAACAGTATTATTTAAGATTAAAACATTTCTTATGATTATTTTTTGAATATTATAATACTATAGTATTAGGAAAAGGACAACCTGCAGGTCGGGTGATAACCCGTCGCGTCAGACAAAGCTGCAGGAATCAAACACAAAACCAATGTGTGATAAGCCTTAATTACCTACCACTAGCCTACAAGAAGTCCCTGGGTATTAAAAAATATTATTCTTCATGTAATGTGTTAATATTTGGATCCTTATACGATTAGGATAAATATAATATTTTTGAATTCTATTATTTTTTTGAGTGAAAGATGAGTTTGCGGTATAAATTAGTTGAAGAATGAAATTCTACTTCTAAAGTATATATATATATATCTTATTCTATGAGGAAAATATTTCTTAAACATTAGGGAAGGGATATTAAAAAAATGTGTTATCCTAATACCTTATGTTTTGTTGAACTGTTGATAATTTAAATCATCATATATTGATGGCTTTGAGGACCTCAATTTTACACTTGTTTGTGATTGATGCCGTCAATCACTCCATAAAAATATTTATGTCATTACTCTAATTACGTGTCTATAATTTCAAACAATGTTCTCATATTCAAAACCCTAATTCGGTGGTGACTTTCTCATTTCCATTTTCCTCTTATTAAAAATAAATTTCATTAACCCTATTTCTAATATGGGTTTTCTAAAATGGTATTTTCTATTTCCAACCTATTATTTTCGAAGAACAATTTCAAATTTCTAGGATGCAATTTATTGAAGGAGGGAAGAATGTAACACCCCATGATTTTATGGTACGCTTCTCTTTCAATAATGCAATAGCTTGCATTTTACGCAAGTTCGAGATTCTAACACACCGCGACCAATCAAAGTAGCTGTTATGAATAGTAATACCCACTTTTTGAAATTTTATTTATTTTATTATTCTAATTTGAATTCATTTTTGGATTCGGAATATCAAAATTATCCTATGTTGAAATTTGGGTATTTTTCTGAGAACTTCCAATTTTTTTATGAATAGTGTAAAACACTAAACTTTAATTAAAAATAATTAATCAAAATATTTTATAGTGATAATTTAAACTATTTATTTGTGTTAAAGTATAATTAGAATATATTTTTACCATTTTATCCAATGGGGGTCATTATAATTAATTTCACTTTAAAATGGGACCTAAACATTTGTCAATCTTTTGATTGATATTGTTTCTTTAAAAAATGCTATTTGTTTTGACAACAGGAATTAATTATAAAATTAATTAATGAAACATATATGTTTTGAATTTCTTTAAATAGAAATCATTTTTGAATTTTGATTATCAAATATTTCTTAGGGTGAATTTTTGGTATTTTTCGGAAAAACATCAAATTATGAGGAATAGTGAAACCACTAAGTGGTAGTTAAAAAACTGATTTTTCATTTAAATGATGATTTTCCACTTATGTGAATTTAATTTTAAAAATACAACATGCATGGTTGTAATTAGTAAGTAAAAGGTGGTTCAATGGGATGAAAATGATTATTTATCGCGAATAGTAACTTTTGAGTAATATTAACCGCGATTAAAGGTAATTAAGGTGATTTAAGTTAAAAATAATGTTATAATAATACGATATTACTTTGAAACATGTAATACACTTATTGGATGAGTCTTGGCCAACCCATAAAAACCATGGGTCAATTTTGGGACCCCATGGAGCCACTGGGTTAAGATAATGACATTAATAAAATAATATTTTCAATCTTTCTAAAAGAGCCCAACCTCTCCTCTTATAAAAGGCCCCCACCTATACCACCTTATCCACAACTTCAAAGCAATTTGGCTCATCCAACCTCTGATCAATAACCCTATAAAAATTCATCTATTCATCATATAAGCCTTAACTTAGGAAGAAAGCACTTCAAGAAACCCTTTTGGTTCAAACCAAGGGGAGTTACCTGATTTAAAGGTAATGTCTGCTATTACGTTCTTTTGTTTTATTTTTCTTCTCCAACCATTTAAACTATTTTATTACTTTATTTTGTAACAAAAACAGTATCTTAAATATACTAAGATGTTTTTATGAGAATTATTTGATTTAAAATTACACAAAACTTCATCTAATGGTTAAAGAACATACTGTTTATCTGGGTGGCGAATTACTGCCTCACGAAACGATGATTTTTCTATCTTCTTTTAACACCTCCCATGGTGACAATTATGATGACACTATTTTTATATATGATATATTAATATGTTTATGTTTTATTTATTATTCTTTATTTTTCTTTTATATCATACCTTTATGGTTTCCATTATGGGTAAACACGATAATCTCATTAGAGGAAGTGTGGACTACCGCCCCCTCAATGTGATGTGACTCATCAATACCATATGTGGTACATATAAAGGATGAAGGTAATGATATTATATATTATACTATAATGGAATTAAGATATAACTATTTTTCATTATGTTTTAATTCCATTAAATATGAAATATAAATGAAAGTGGCGTTCATGCGTACGTACGACTTACCATCTTCATGAACGGTGCATTTCATTTCTTACCTCTAAATGTTATGTAATATTATAAATACATGTATAAACTAGATATATATGAAATTGATGGTATCTAACTCATTAATATAATTATGAGAAAAATTGATATTTTACCACTTGAGCAATTAGTAATTATAAGAAGTCCATTTTTGATTCAAGTACCAAATATCGACAGAACGACTGTTATTAACAAAAATGATTATGTAAGGATTATAACATGGAAATCAGTGATATAAGTGGAATAATATACATGAAAAATGTTCTTATGAAAGTATAAATTAACTTTATTTTATTAATCAGGACTTTAATGAATGAACGGATCAACTCAGACTTGAGGTAAGGGATCCTACCTCTCTCCTTCTTTTTAAGTACTCTCTTTTATACCATTTCTTTTAAGCTCTTCTATCTTATGTTGGGGGATGTTCTTTTATGTTCCTCATACTATACATTTTATAATCAGATACCCTATTTTAACTTATTAATCCATTTTTTGGATGTTTTAAGTGGTGTCGTTAGGCTGCCGAATTTTCATAAGGAATTTCTTATCTCACATATAATTCCATGAGATTTTCATTGTTCTCCACTTATTTCATGTGATGTATTGTGTACTTCCATTCCATATATATTATCATGAATCTATTTATATTAATTTTATTATGTGATTAAATTGGTGTTTATTATATTTTTGTCATATTACTCGATTGATTATAGCAAGGTAAGGTTTTATTTCACAATCTCTTCATTATATGAGGTTGTTTATACGTAATTATCTATTGAGACCTCTTTATCATCCAAATACATGATTCTTAAAAATGTATTTCAAAACATTATTACTATTTTATAGACTATGGTTTAATGTCATTTATACCCTTTTTACTATTTATAAGATGTTTATAAAGGAATCTTGTCGTCGTTTTCCAAACAAGGTCATTTTTATCCTTTTCGACAAAATTAAGGTAATAATATCTTTTTTAACTTATACGGCGGGTGCACCTATTTTCTACCATTATAAACTCATAAAAGCTTCCCATAATGCTTATAATAATATTTTCAATTTAAATCTTTTATTCTATAGTTATGTGACTCTTAAATTATTTCAAAATAGAAAGAGATATTTCTCTAAAAAAAGGGTTTTGATTTCATCTATGTCAACATCCTTAGATAGATTTTAAGTTTATTTGGAGCTGATTTATTTTGATACAAAACATCAATATTTGATTGAAGGTTTTGTGATATGTTTGTCTGTGGATGTGATGTTTTTACACCATTCATTATTTATGGTTAATGTATTGACATTTCATATTCTAGTTTTAATACGAATGTTTATGATATGTTTAAACCTTTGTATATGAGGAATGTATTGGACTTAGTAAGTGATGGGTGGAGCCCACTATAGCTCCTTGATGCATCGGTAGGTCTCATGAGACAACTAGACATGGAATTGGCCAAGGCCCTTTCCCAATTTGATTTATGGTTATTGCCAAGGCCTTAATCATTTTTAGACGTCTTGGTCGAGGCCTTGACAAAATGTTTCTGAATATCAGGCATTATACATTCCCTCATTTTGGAAGTAATATTGATGGTTCATGTGGAAATTAGACTAGTAGAATATCCATAATTATGTAATATTATCACATTATTTACTCATCTCATATTGATTCCATAAAAGTATTCATGTTTATTATTTGTAAGGGCATGTGGTTTCAATTATTTACCCTGCTTAATATTTATGTCATTTTCTTTTGTATTACTTACCCTTGATGAGTATTTGAGATCACCCCTTTATTATGTTTCATTTTCCCAGGATATGAAGAAGTTAGTTATGAGTTACCTATAGGCATAATCTTGGAGGCTTGGATGTTTATAATGAATTATATTTGTGTTGTGTTTCTTTTCATGTTCTAAAGATGAAATTATGTAATAATATTGTTTCCAATAATACTAAACTGATCAGTCTTTTGAGACATGATTTCCTTGTGATCATTCCATTGTTATGTAATAATGCACTGACTCTGGGTAACTGGGGTTGGGGCGTTACATCGAGAGATTTATTTCCAATTTTATATAAGTGATAAAAACAATAGAATATTATGTTAAAATTATAACAGATAGTAAATCAGAGATAATGTATCTATATAATTATGGTTGAATAAGATTTTGAGGATTTGGAAGAATAAAAAAATTAAAACTGCCGGTTATAAACTATACATCTTCTTTGGCTAACTTATTTTGGGTTACACTTAAAGAATTCAATAACATATTTATGATAAATGAATGGAATATAAGTTTTGGTTTGGTATGTAAGGAATGTCTTTCAGAAAGTATATTATGAAACACTATTTATTTTTAATTGTGTAGTGCAGAGGATAGAATGTGTCCTTTTATATGTTGGGGAGGGGACGTACATGAAAAGTTCATAAAATAATACAATATTAAAAGTAATTTTTTGTAACAAAGGATCCAAATGGATATATATTCAATGTGGAGATAATACGATTCAAATTTTTAACATAGATTATCATTTACACAAATTTAATTGGTAAAATGTCTCCTATCATGTGTTATAATGCCAGGGTATATTTTAAATAACCTTAATTACAGTAAATAATGTTTTCTTTTTTCACTATTGATTATGAGAAAAATTAGGTTGAACATATTTTATAACATTATTTATTATGATTCCAAAAATTTAATCCAATTTTTTATGTTAAAATCATGTAATTTTTTGTATGTAAATTAATATTAATCCAACAAGCATGATGAAAAATAGTTTTCCAGGGAAAACTTTTCTTTATTATAAAAAAGTGTTTTCACGAATTTTTTACATAAAATTGATTCTAAAGACCTAAATTTTATTTATAATTATAAAATTTAAATAACTATAAATTTAAAATTATATTATAAAAAATAACGTTTTAATTATTTAATAAAAAAATTATATAAAAAATAGAATTTTTCACTAATCATCAAAAACATTATCCTCTAATATAATTATCAAATGATCAATATAAGATAATTTTGAAATCTTTATTTAAAAATTAGAATATTATCAAATAAATTGTCAAAATTTGGAAAAAAAATTTAGAAAATTTGTTCACAAATTGAGAAAAAAATGCATTTTGAGAAATTTTATATTTTTGGAAATAAAATGGATTTATTATTATCCCACATCGAAAATAAATAATAGAATAATTTTAAAAAATATGAATAAATTTGTAATATATAAATTTCGTGAAAATAATTTACTTTGGATGAGTAATTTATTTTTTTATTTCCTCATTTAATAAAAAAAATCATATATTTTTTTTTCTGAAAATTCTTTTCATTTAAAAAATCAATGTTCCCATATAAAGAAATATTATTTGAAAATAATGTTCATGATAGTGGAAAATTCCATTCATTCTATATAGTTTATTAAAATAGTCCTTCCTTATTTGTGGTAAAATAAAAATGCGTATTTTTTTGGAAAATGGCCTAAAGATTCCTTTCAAAAGACTTTATAAAAATTACTAAATGTGTAATAATGAATTCACATAAAAAGTTATATAATTTTAAAATATATTTTTTAAAAAATTTAAAGATGAGAATTTTTTTGATATAAAACATGTTTTTAATCAATGTGATAAATAAAAATTATTATTGATAAAAAATTATTTTGAAATTATTTGTACATAAAGAGTAGAAAAAGATGGTAAAATTTCTATTCCTTTAAATAATCACACTATATGTAAATAAATTATTTTCATGGCTGATATATCATATTATTTTGTCATTGGGATCATTGTCATTAATAATCTCAGTAATCAATAAAATTGTTACATGACATCATTACCGCTTTATTAATATTGAATCCTAAGCCCCATGAAATGGGGAAATTAAATGAAACCTATAATATCATGTTAATACATAAATTCAAAAAAAAAATCATGTCAAATATTTATTATATATACATCCTAAAATAATTTAGTTTCCTAAAATAAAAAATGTATTAAGGAACAAAATATTAGACCAAAAATCCCCTAATGATTTGGTAAATTTGGAAGTATAAACACCCTGAATAATAGATCCTAAATATGATATATAAATAAAAACACATATCATGGTAATAATCATAAAATTAATTCATATTTAGTTTATATATATAATAAAATAAATGGGTACAAAATATGTAATGTGTCTCATAGAAGCAAAAAAGTGCAATGGAAATTCCTTAACACTTTCATAAAAATTCAAATCATAATAGTAAACCAAGAATAAAATTAAATAAATCAATACATATCATTAAAATAAGGTTATTAATGATAATAAATTATAAATATTAAGTATGTACACCACAAAAAATAAGTGAGTTTTGAAGTTTTATATATCTCCATGGAATAAAAAAGACAACAAATCCCTTACTATAAGTCTTGAATTCATTCGTAGTCTTTAAAATATCCTAATTAATACATATATATTTATTTTAAATATATTATAAATCTTCACATAAATATATCAAAGAATTTATAAATTACATCTATCATTTAATTAAATGATTTCTAACAATGTTGTGTAAATTCAAATTTTTATTAACAATTGCTTTTTTCATATATATTTTTATATGTTAATTTTAGTCCTCTTAAATTGATCATGGTTCTATCAGTACTAGAATAATAAATGTAAAATAATTATCATATTTATACACCAAATTTTTTTTATCAATCATGAAATATGGGATTGATAAATTAAGTATGTTACGTTTCTGGAGAGGGTTGGCCAATCATAATAATGAGTAATGTTTCCATTTTTAAATGATCATTGATAAATGAAATAATGTAATATCATATCATTACTGAATTATATTAATATCATAAATTTCCTAATATTATTTAAAATATACTTATTTAATTCATCCATTTGTTCTTTTTATGAAAACAAAGTCACATAACCTTTTAAAGGTGGTAGTCCACACGTACACAACCGACGTTATCATATTTTAGTGAATGAAAATATATGTCGAAATGAAATATTATCAATTAAAAATGAAGAATATCTCATTAATATCATAATTATTTTATTTATATAACATATATTCAATAAATTTATTCTTATAATATTCAATATAAATCATTACTAGAAATGGATCACATCGCTTTGCGGGACAGTAGTTTTCCAAAAACATGATCTACATTTTTGTATCTTATAAGGAATGTAATTAATAAATGTATATATGATATAATGACACTAGACGTATATTTATGTTATAAAAATAATATTTATACATTAGATCTATCAGAATTCCTAACCATGTGAGGTGGTAATTGAATAATGAATGATATTGGTTTGCAAGGCTATAGTCTACAGTACACAATATTGGTAATTTTGCAACCCATTTGATTTATGTGAAGATGGTTGAAGGTAATTCCACTAAAATAAAAAATATTTGTTCATATGACGTCATTATATTTTCACTAGAAGCCTTTATAGGATAGAATATAGAAAAAATTAGGATTATACAAAGATAATATAAAATATTGGACAATATTTGGACATCTATAGGTTGAACGAAAATTTATTGAAGGTTTTATGAAGAGAGGAGAGAGGTGACATTTAATAAGTCAGGTGGGAGGCAGACATGGTATTTTTATGAAATGAAAATAGTGTACCCACTTTTTCATGATAGAAGGATCCAGAATGGACTATTCTAAAGAAATACATTATAGGGTCTCCATATGGATATAAATTATTTTTTAAAATATTGTTTATGTAATTTTAACCCATTAATTTTAAGTTTAACACCCATTAAAACCATTTTACATTATATAAAATAGTCAATTTTTACTATCTTCACTATTTGTTTTAGTCAAAATTTAATAATTCCATAAATGATAATATGAACTATTGTTATTGAAAATATGGACTAATTTTTTTCTAAATTCAATTCATTTATGTGTAAAAACATTATATAAAATTATTCTCGTAGGTGATATTAGAATGCGTGTTTTGAAAGAGAAAATATTAATAAGATTGCAAATATTTTCTATCGAATTTCAGTTTTAAATTTATTAAAATGTATTAAACCGTATTAATATATATGAATATAATTTATATAATTTTAATTTTTTATAATATTATTATGTAATTTATTTTTATAAAAAATTTAAAAAATGTGGATGTTTTTAATAAGAAATCAGTATTTTTCAGTATTCATTAAATAAATAATCTTCTTGAATAATTATCAAAAATAAACCCTAAGATAATTTTTTTGTCATTATATAAACAATGAATGTTAATTTTACAAATAAAATTTCTAAATTTTTTATTCGTTTTCAAAAACTGTGTTAAAAAGGCGACAAAACTACTTTTTATAAACATATACTTTTCAATAATAATGTGGATTTATTCTTATCTCTTTTATAGAAAACAAAAAGGTTAAATTTGAAACCTTTTATTGAATATATAATATAAAAATTTCATTAAATTAATTTCCCAAAATTTGATTGTTCAATTAGTGAGGTAAATGTGATTTTTTCATTAAAATATTTTATAAATAATATTTTTTTATTTTAGAATTGTTTAAATTTATATTTTTGATTAATTTATAACCACATAATTTATTATATATAAATGTATAAACAATAAATTTTAACAATTTCTTTTCTATTAATTCCCATCATTCCAATGGATGAGTGATAACTATATTATTAATCAAAAGTTTAATAATAAGTCTCATTTTGCATAAAATATGTGTTTTGGGTAATGAAACAAAAACTATGTGTTTAATGTCAAGGAAGATGAAATAAGTGTTGTGTGTAATTAAAAATAAAAAAAAATTAAAATAATTTGAACAAAAAAATCACAGGGTGTTACAAGATACTTCTTCTATAGTGTTCGATAATTCGTTTGTTGAGTTGGTGAACCTATCACCATATCTTGTTTGATACAATTATCTCATTTCATAGATTCATTATATAGGATTGCGGTATGATATTCAATAAGAAATAATTCTAATTCTTTTATCCACATAAACTAAGGTTTGGTACAAGTAATCTATAGTTGAGCTAGACATCACTGGTTAGATATGGGATCATGGAAAACAAGTGATAGCAAGAGGTTGCCAAAATTTTCATTCCACTCAAAATATATTATAGGATGATTAGTGCTGATGTAGTGGTAGGAGCTTTTATTATACATTAGAGAGGAGTCAGATAATCTTTTACCACTATGTGAAAGCAGAACACCAGAAACCAGATTGTAAGGATTCACATATGGTAAGTCAGACATGTAGGAAATATGGTCATCTTCTGTGTTTTTGTGAGAGGTAATCTGACTCAAGTAGAGATCGATCCACCATCACTAAGGTATGCCAGGTTTTATATGATTTAATAATAGTATAGGTATCTTAATATCATTATATGCATAATACACATGTAAAAATAAAATTCAAGGATGATATTAGATTATTTTATACAATAGAGTGTGCACTCTGGGATTCAAAGGTAGGAATGGATTCCTTGATAGGTATGATGATTATAGAATCATCAATGTTTGTAGATTTTTTTTTGATATATCAGTATTTTATTCCTTCATATTTTTAGAGATTATTTATATGTTGGTCTTATATCCAAATCATATATCCATCATGATGAATCCTTCCACTCATTTAGGAAATAAATTTTATTTTTTATTTAAATTTTCTTAGTGCCAAGTGATGATGATACACTGTGAAACTATATGGTACATTTTATTCTTGATCATAACTTATGTTATCATATAAATTGAATATATTATTCGATTATCTATAAATACGATATAAATTTAATTCATATTTCATTATCTTGATGTGGTAAATCATGTATTCTAATGTATGTGGAATCCATGTTTAGGAACTGAATATATCAGTTTTGTTATTGTTTATATGATCTGTTTCTAGTTTTTAGATATGTATCATGATTTAATAGATCAATCTCTTATTGGTCATCTTACTACATTATTGTGTAAGTATCTATATGTTTTTCAGGTTATTTATATATGTTACCACCTTATAGGGACTCATAAAATCAATATATTTTCTTCTTGGTAGACAACCCATTTCCAGAACATCATACTATATAGACCCATTGTGATGAATTAATATAAGGATTTTCTTAAGGATATTTAGGCTAAGGGTTTTATTAATACTAGACATTTACCATGGTATTGTTTTATTATCATCACAATGAATGTGGGTGTGGTTTTCCATATGTGAATTAATTAACGTTTTCTCAACCAGATAACTATGATGAAATAATTTCACTTTCTAAGTTAGATTTACTTTTGTGTTCAACTCAAGTGGGTTCCGTGGTTTTTGAAAATTTATCCACTTTTGGGATACCATCAGCTAAGGGTCCAAGAGGATGATATTTACAAAAAAATATTCATGAGTAATTGAAAAATCTAAGAGTTGTTTTGATTCATTAACCTTTATATGATCACATGTGGTGGTTATGACATTCATGAATATAATATTTCATCGGTTCGTGGATTTATTTATAGATGCTTTAGTGGATGAAATTATTATTTATTCAGGATCAGAATATTATAATGATAAGTATTTCAATATAATTGTTGTAATTTTTAGTGAACAATGTCTCTATAGAATGGTATCCAAATGGATGTTCTATATTTAAGAGGTGAATTCCTTGGGACGTTTGATTTCTGCGAATGATGTCTCAATACATCATTATAATATTCACCTTGTTATGTCTTGGGGAGCTCTATAAATTTTATTTATATATAATGATCATTGTGATTAAAAGAATATTATATGTTGTTTTTTTGGGGGGGGTTTCAAGCATTCTCCCCTATAAAATATTTGAATTTCATTGTTGTAAAGTTTCTTTAAAGTGATCAATGTTCTAAATTATTTATTTATTGTAATGTAATAATGGTTTCAAATTTAGTCACGATTCTCCTCGACCTAGTTGTTATTTGTGATATTTATTATAATATATTTTGTCTAGGTTTGGGTTTTGTTCTAATGTTGTGAAAATATATAATAGCTTATGTATCTCATTAGTTTCATCCTGAAGAGATGATCTACCCGAATAATGATCTCCAGTTATAAATGAGGATGAATGAACTAGTGACGTGCATCCACTATCTCATCAGGGAGTGTTTTATAGTTTATCTATACTATAAGTTTATGAATTATACAATCATTCATCTTTATCTTAATTTGAGAGAGATAATGTAGGTGTACTACCATTATAAAATTTTATTTAGATACTTCTTATAAACATAATAATGTGAATATGGTCACAAACATGTTGGGAATAAAGTTTCAAACTCAAGAGGTGATAGAATCATTGGAATATTGGATCATCATGAACTTGTTTTTAGAGATTCACATAGATTAACTATAACCTTTTTGAATAGTATTCTGAGATTTCACTCTATAAAGATAATTTGTAGATGACCATATTTGACCTTGATAATATGAGGATGTAGAGTGTAAGTATTAAAATAATAATATTTAATGTAGGGATAACTCATGTATGTGGTCTCTATATCTTGGTAGAGTTTCATATTTACATAGTAAAATGGTCATTCTAATCGACATGGGGAGAGAGAAAATGGATAGAGGATACTGATCCAGTTGGTTAGTACAATATAGATAAACCAATATATACCTTGATATGCGATATCATTACTGGGGGTTGGTAATGATATAATTTATTATAGTTTTAGAGTCTTAGTGTATTGAATGTTAGTAAATTAAGGGGGAACAACAGAGTCATAATGGGTTTCTACTACCATTATCCTTTACAATGTGGAAATTTTATGGGATAACTATGAACATTGTTTTTTGGATACCATAGACTCCTAGTGGTAAGGATGTGGTGTTGGTGATTATCAATATACTCATCAAATCCAAAAAAAAATTATACCAACAAAGATATTAATGATGGTATATGATAATGGGAACAGGCATGTGCGAGGTATTATCATATATCATAGGGTGTCATTGAATATCATCTTAGATAGATAACCTTACATTACATCTTGATTTTAGAGTGGATTTAATAAAACAATGGATTCTCAGTTTAATTTGATAAAATATTATCATCCATAGAAAAGAGGCTAGACTATGTGACCTATAAAGGTTATATAATTCATACTATAGAAATATTTGATAAAATTCAATGGATTGTGGGATAAAATATATTTTTGGAATAATTTTCCAATAACAATATTTCTTAGTCCTTGATTCAGATAGATGCATTTAAGGAATTTGGTTGGTAGACATGCTAATTATGTTTTTTTGTGGAAGTGGATGGGGAAATGATGTCTGTTGCACCATTCATCATCCAGGAGAAATAATATATAATGAAATTTATTATAAATATATTAGAGACACCATGGATTCACTATAAATATTATGTTGATCAAATCCATCATCCATTAGAATTTATGTTAGGTGATCTGTTTTTCTCAAAGTATATCTTTAGTTGGGAAATATGTGTTTGGGAATTTAGGGTAAGTTAGAACCTCTTATTTTGGATCCATTTTAGATTTTGGAGGGACTCATGTTGGTAGATTATCATTTGGGATTACATGTTAAACTGATGCAATTCCACTAAGCGTTCTGTGTTCCCCATATGTATATATATCATACATTTCCATCCAACATGATTCTGTAGGGGATGTTGACATCAACATACACATCATTAGGGTTGAATGTAATATATTGATATTGGATATAGGATAAGGTGTATCACAACATGATGATCCTACTAGTGTGAGTAAGATTATAGTTTGGTAGGGAAAAATGTGAGACTTGGATTTCTAATGCATTGAGGACATAGCAATGGACATATTTGTTATCAGGTTCCTGCTATAGTGAATTTTGGGGGATATAATGATTTTATTCTTGGTATAATTATCACACCCTGATAGGAGGAACCATGTATGGTGATCATTATGACTGGATTTTCAATTTTATTATCATTTTTAGGTAGGGAGAATGTTTTAATAAATTAGTGGTAGAAGGGGGACACAAGAAAGCTTGTGCTACAAGTATGTACAACTTAAATATGGTAGGACCCACTTTCATAATATGGGATTATTTAAGCTGACATATGGAGTGCCTATAAGAATAATAATTATGCATGAACAATTTCACAAATACGTGTGATTCCATCGGCTTACCAGTTGGATTTTAGAAAGTGAAGGCACTCTTACAGCACCCACCAACCAAAAAATGATGCCAATGGGATTTAATTTTGGCAATGTAGGAGAGGTAATTTTCACCTAAATTTATGATTAATATCTCTTAATTTTACCTTAACATCTCTAATTTCGATAATCATATTTTAGGAGCTATTTAGAGATACTCAAATATATATTCTTCTCCCTGATAGTTGTTCTTCATGTCTGTTGGTGATTTTGTCCCTGTTGATCATAATCTGCTTACCAAGAACAATTTGATTTAGCTTCATACCTTATTCTTCTATCATTTATTATATATTAGATTCTGGATCTACATATCTGTAATGAACATAGAGAATGGAGTTTTTCTATCTCTCGTCTAGGTTATATAATATATAATATATTTTTATCCCAACATGTATCAATGAGAAAGCATTATATTCAAAATTATTGATGTGGGTGTTTAAATCCTAGAATCTTACCATTGACATTACATATGTTATTATGATGTTTTATTTCATTTTATAAAACTGAAATGGGTTTAAATATTTTATGTACTATTTATGTTATAAAAATTTGGGAATTTTTTTGTGGGAAACCATTTCAGAAAAATAATATGTTTGTTAAATTTCCTCAATGAATATTTAAAAAATGGAAATGTTTTTTAATAATACATAAATGTTACTTTTATAGAAAATTCTCTTAGGATAATTTTCTATTTGATTTTAATTGGCTATGACTGTGAAAAGTTATTGTCAAACATGATTTTTTTCAATAATTTAGTGATACAACAATGATAAAATGAAAGGCCTTGTATTATAGGGGAGAACTCAAGAAATATGTTTCCTATTTTAGATAGGTATCACAAGGGGAGGTGGACATGATGTTATTGAATTTAGTTATTATAGTTTTAATGCATCCAAGGTCCAGAGGCATAAGCAGTAACATATGTTGGCTATTATTCTTTTATGTGTCTTACTGGTTTGGCCATGTACAACCCTGCATGATAGATTTCCTTATATGGATTCATTGAGAATATATTATATATATGATTATTATATAATATAATTTTCAAAATTTTTTATGATATGAACATTGGTTCTTTAAAACTATTTACTTATTGGAGTTTCCCTTTTGAATTTTTATGTGAAAAATGTTTTGATTATTTAATTATAAAATGATATTGAATGGAATGGAATGTTTTTAAAAATAATCCAAAGGATTATTTTTATGTTTAAAAAATAATTATTTAACTAGGTTCTAGAAATTTTATTTGAAATATGATTTAATGGGGCTAGGTTGATATAAGTTGTTTAGATTCTATAGTGGTTTCACATGGAGCATTAGTACCCACATCATAGTTTCCCAATTGGTTATTTATGGACATGGTTTTTCATGATATAGGTATGGTAAAGAGATTCATGTAGATGATAAATATCTTTCTCCATGTTTCCATTTTTGTGGTATTGGATGATGGGGACATGTAGTGACATGGAGACGAACCCATAAGTTGTTTTTTAATCAATGTATTTATTTTATTCCCAGTATTCTTTGTGTCACTGTTATCTATATGTTAGATGTGACATTGATGGTAGTTTCATGACAAATGGTGTGTAAATATATATTTTATATTTTTTATCTGTTACTATGATTAACCCTATCTTAAAATATATCAGATGACGGTGGAATCATTCCCACCTCCTTTTGCATAATACCCTAGTTCTTGTCAGTAGCCCTAGGGGATTGGTAACACAAATCATTCATTATTGTGATCTGGTTGGTTTAACATTATTGGGTGACCAATGTTGATCTGTTACAAAATAGCATGTCTTGAGTGATGATGGGATCCCCAATAAGAATTTAGCAATTTAACCTAGCATAAAGATACCTTTATATGTGTTATATCAATAAATTTTAAATCATGTGATCTTTATCAACCCTAGATGATGTTTAAAATATCACAAAACAATAGTGTAAGGAACAAATATTGTTTTTTTATTTTATAATTTCATGATTGCATTTAACATGAATGATGTCCCTGGATTTGGGGATTTAATTTACATCAGTGGCGTTATATACATGTTACATGATCCTATAATACAATATATATATGTGTGTGTGTGTGTGTGTTTTGTTTATTTTATGTGAACAAAAATAGTTAAATTTTATTTATATTTTAAAATTTTAGTTATATTTAAAAATACGATTACATATATTAATGAAAAAAATTAATTTTTAGTTTATAAATCATCAATTATATAAATGTATAATTATAATATAAAATAATTATATATATATATATATATATTTGAGAATCTACATTTCTAATTAAATAAATCTAAATATTGAATGGGAATTTTCATAAATATATTATAGTTATAGATGTGAAGCGTATAATAAAAAGAGGTACATTAGTTATTATAATATATACATATCATATGGTTGGCCTTCTAATCATTTATTATTAATAGATGAAATTTAAAAATTCAATTCAAAAAATTACCTCCATGCGATTCTCATAAATTACATAGCCTAAGATTTAGGGGAAGTCATCAGGGGTGAAATATGATTTAATTATACTACCATCACTTCCAAAAGTTATAATAATATATAATGCGATATATAATATATGACTATCTTCAAAATACATGGAATCCAAATTCTAATATGAAAAATTTAAATCAACATCAAAATTTTACTATGATGTTACATAGTATTACATGATATGTAGGTGGGAGTAGAAGTATTCAAGTATTCATGCAAGTGGTTAATGATATATTAACTCATATAGTATAACATATTATTTAATACAATAATCACCTTATTCATCATAGTGGATACATATGGAAAACAAAAATATGATTTGCAATTTTTTGTTATGTAAAATTAGTTATCTTACACTCCCCACTAATATGTTCTCACTTATCCAACATTCTTTACAACCAAGGAACCTAAAAATCATTCTCAAATGAAGGTCCATTCTCATAAGATGAGTTATTCCACATGTCCAGTAGATAAAGAACAAATAATACACAATTAAGTCTATATTTTTATGATCATCATGCACATGAGTGAATATGGATTTCATAGATGGTCTTTAGTGGAGTGTACACCACTATCTTCAATCCGTGTTTATAAAGTTTTCACATTCAATTCATGAAGATCATGAGTGTTTTATTTCAATAACATATTTATATGTTAATAATAATTCTTAGACACATTAAAATCACACCAGTGGTGATAGATCCCACAACATGATTACATTTATCAAATCATTAAATAATATAATTAAATCCCAAACATATTTCATACCATAATCGATGTTATAAAATAAGACAATATTATTGATTTAGAGTTATACATATGATATGGGATATCATATTGCATGATGTGGTCATAAAAATGATCTGGGATACCATAGCTGGATACACAGTGTAAATTCATCAATTTTAAAAATGTCATAGAATAATAAACCTCATATAATATAATATTATTTCACTACCCCAAGCTACCGAAATACATCATTATAATGTGTTTATGATACAGTTCATATCTCTAAATGTTATGATTTTTATATGAATGGTTATATCACATCAAAAGATTATCAATCATAAAATATTATATATAATGAAACATACCCATGATTAAGAAATTGGCTAAATCATAATATATTATTAGTAGTGCAGTGTTTTTATAATTCAATTATGAAATGAATATAATTATTTTTATATTGTTTTAAAATAATGATGGAAATGTATTTTGGGTATATTTATTAATTTATAAATATTTTATGATAGTTTATTATAAATATTTCATAATAAATTCATTATTTTAATGAAATATTTGTTATTAATCATCCCATAATATTAAAATTTACTATAGAACTATGAAATCCTTCAAAATTATATTGGACGACATATGAATTTAATAATTTTTTTGTTTGAGAAAACAGAAGATGAATTATTAATGTTTATATAAATTAAAAAATATAAAGCCAATATGTAATGTTTTTATATTTCATGATTATAAATAATTTGTGATACTTAATAGTAAAGAAAAAAGTTCTAGTGGCCCTCATTATTTGTGGATATGGGGCGAAGGGGGGTCATGTAGGGAAAATAATATTTTTAAATGTATAGACCTAAAATGATTAACCTCATGTAGATGCGGACTAAGATTTCTAATCTCATGTAGTTGTAGGCTTACCCATAGGCCCATTTAGAAAAATTAGTTTTTTTAAAAAAAAATTTTGAGTATATCTTATATTATGTAAAAAAATCATGTACAAACAGTTGTATATGATGTTTCCTAATAATTTTAATATTTATTCACCATCCAATAAAATATTAATTTTATCTATATTTTAATTTATTTTCTAAATATGAATACGAAAATATTTATGCTATAATGTATTAACAATATTCACATGTTGTGTTATCCCACATCTTGAAAAATAGTACTAATCTCACATGCATGATATTTTAAAGGTAACATAGTTCTAATAATCATAATAATTTTGGTTTATTTTTTATTATAATTATTTTATTTTATTTTTTTATTAAAAAATATAAAAGATCTATCGTAATAATGGGCACCCTAACTACACCATCTTAAACTACTTTCCAACTAGATAGTAATCATTCATTCACTTATCTATTAATTTTAATTGGCACACCACCAAAATAATTTTCAATATCCCGTCACTAATTGATGACAGTATATGTGCGAAAATTGTTCACTAACACATTGACATTAAAAACTGCCACTATCAACCTAATAATGAATGATCCATACCAACCCCTAATGTTTTTATTTATAACCTATATAAAATGATAAAATAACCATAATAAATGAGAAATAACATTAATTATATTAGTATAATTAATACTTCAAATTTTAAAAAAAAATCGGCAACCCCATGTGGTATGCATGGTCTTAATTAGGGTGGGTCAATATTGATTTTTTCTATATTCTATATGATATTTTCATAAAAAAACATCTTGGCTCAAACACTCAAAGTATTAGCACAATCATCCTATTTCATATTATAATTACTAAATTTGAATTTTTTAAATTATGGGCCCTAATTTTTGAAATCATTTACGGCTCATCAAAATAGTTTCTTTAAATTTGTCGATCAAGGATAAATTATTTTATATAAATAATATATTTATTTTATAATACGTTTCACTAATGAAAATTGAATTATATTATTTTTATATATTATAATGTAAAATATATTTACTATAAAATACAATTTAATGAATAATATTATTTATTTAATTATTACAGAATGATTTTAAATACCTTATAATCTAAAATAAAGAATTTGTAAAATGTTATGATAATTTTTTAAAGGATTTATAATTATATTTTATTAATGTAATTTTTAGTGATATTTATATCATAATTATATATTTGAAATTGACTTTTATTTTAATGTAATACTATACAATGTTAGTATGTATAATTTTTTAAAAATAAAAATATTTGTATAAACTAGTTTATAATTTTTAATCTGTTACATATTTATAATAAAAACATTTAAGATATACATAAATGGAATGCTTACATTATATTAAGATTTCATCATCCATTACTTCAGTTTGTAGCTGATCAATTAATCATAAAAAGAGTAATTGAATAGAATTTATATATATTATGTTTTTGATTAATGTTAAATTGCATTGTCCCGTACGAAAAGTCTTTACTAGGAGAGGGGAAAGAAGTCAAACATATGGTTGACCTAGAGGATATGATTTTTTTAGAATAAAATTACATCACCTAAATCAATATGTTTAATCTCATATAATTCTGAAAATATTGATTAAAATTTGATCCTCATTATGAAATAGATTCATTTATATCTGTTTAATTATATTTTCGATTCAGTATTTGAGAGAGTAACTCAAAAATTGGCCAATGTAAATAGTTACACATCAATATCGATTCAACATATTGATTTAGTGGATGGAATTTGAATCTAAAACTAATTAATTATATGGATTGATGAATATAGTGAATAATATTATATAATAACGTGATATTTAATCCAATTTAACATTTTTAGTGTTTAAATATTTTAGACAAGATTGTTTTTAAGACCATGATTATATAATGGTCTAGTTTCATACCAAAGGGTTGTGAGCATGGAATATATTATGCAAGGAATTCATATAATAGATGCCCTAAAATTATTCAATGGATATTTTCATCCATAATAGGGTTCCATTATAGTATCTTGTGTTAAATATTTCATGAAATTTTATTTTGGTTACACATAAATGGTAATCATTTAGAGTCAGGATACAAGTTGAATAGAGGTTGGATTATCCATATGATTTATTGGATAAACAGCTACCCACCTAATGATCCAAGCATAATTTATGATATTATTAGGATAATCCACAACCTAAATAACTATGTGGTTAGAGAAATTCCATATTAGACTCATTACTTAGTAAAATAATGACCCTAACCCATTAAAGGTGATGATGAGTTTAAATTGGGTCAACACTTTATCTGGATCCAATTAAATAAAATTCATCATTAAATTATAATAAAAATGATAATTAGTAGAAAAAATATTCTATTATAGATAAAAAACATCATCAACAAACATAACTTTTATATATATCCTTATGAAGGAAAAAAATTGTATAAATTCATAGTACCTATATTATAAGAATAATTCTCAAATGAAGAGTTTTTTTGAGTAACAGATTCTTATGTTACTAAGTGTTGATGTTTTTATATAAGGGATTGTATATACTTATTAGAATAATATGAGTATTAACATGAGGTTTTAAAGGAATTATATGATAGAAAACCAAGGGAATTGCATTTTTATATACTTAATATGACTAGTTTTGTCAATGATATTCAATATGATAGTATATGAAAATGACATTCTAATAGTGTTCGATTCATAATATTATTAATATTAATGATTTAACATTGATGCATCTAATGAAAAGTTTCAACAATATTAATGATTTTTAAAAGATTTAATCAAATGTTCTGAATTGATGAAAATAAATGAACTAGGAATGTGTCTTCATTGTCCTATTCTTATATAATTATTAAAATTGGTTAAATTGATAAAGAGGAAGATAAACATTTTGTTGGAAACTCCAACAATGTTTCATATTTTATCCAATTATGGTGAGAGAAAACTAAATATAAAATCATGAATAAATGAGAAACGATTCCATATGATAGAATAATTATTATATTTGAAGGGGTTTATAAAACACTACTTAATTTCTTTGTTAGATATCAATGATATTGAACATTATTTTTCAATTTTTAAGGGTATGAGATATGAAATGTATATTATATAAGTGTTGAAAATATATTGTAGATCAAAATAAATAAATGAAATTATAAATAATGATTTATAAATTCATGCGATGAAGTAAACTGTTACCACATCATATATTTAAATTTAAAAAATATTACAAAGGTTATATGAATGTATTTAATATAACATTTTCAATCACCTCATTTTTTATAGTCGATAAGTGATGTTTGGTCACAAATGAGGATTTTGTATAAGAAACATTAGAGAATGAATTGTATAGTCATTTTTTATGATTGATTCAGTTATATAAAAATTTTTAGTGGAAAAAAAGAATTAATATGTTTTATATATTATAATGTATTTATCAAAGTATTTTTTTTAAATTATGGATGATATTGTCTTCACAGACTATGTAATCTAAAAAATTTAATTATTTTTTGAGAGTAAAATTGTATCACCCATACTCGAACAACTAGGTTTGATTTAAGTGTTCCAAACAACCTCAAAGGAACCTCCTTATATTTCAGTGAGTCTGAATGAATATGAATGCATATTATATTTTGTGGGAATATTATAACATTAGTTCCATGTAATAATATATAATGTTAATCAATGTGAAAATAATGAAAAACCATCAGAGTTTCTTAAAATTACAAATTCCAAATCCCATAATAGATTATTGGAGTATTAGGTATATTAATCTTAATAAAATACAGTTATCCAATATACGGGTACAATAATAATAAAATAAATATAATACATCCTGATGTCCATCCAAAAACCGTATAATTTCTCATACTTACAATATAAACCACCAATCACTGAGTCCTTTCCATTCATCATATCGCAATAAATGAAATGCAAAAGCTCAAAAAATTTCCAAGGCTGGGTGTGAGAATAAGACTCGATAGAACCCCACCAATGTCCCTTAACATTAGTTCATAGATATATAAAATTATATACATATAGAAAACATAGTAAAAATATAAAGATAGTTTATCACACAAGAAAAAAACAAATTTTGGGTCCTTAAAGACTGACTCTACATTCTTTGACACCATACTATAAGGAACCAAATTCATCCTCCTAACACATCCAATTTGACTGGATTGTCCAAAATTATGACTGGAATACCTCTACATGTGGTATATCCAAAAATGTACTCACCAAGCATATGACAAACCCATATTAGGGGAATAATCGGCTCAACCTGTATGATGAACTGGAATATAGAATAACATCAAAATAAGAGAAAAATAAAATAAAAATGATAGACCAAACATCACATCAAATTAAAAACATCATAAATAGAAAAATAAATTTTCATGAAACAAAAGAAAATATCTTTGATGTTTTTGCATTCACAACACATGTGATCAATCATCAATCATTGGTCTCTAAGGATACACATGAATTCTGAAAATCAAGTGATTTAACAATAAAATTATTATCTAATATTAAGGTTTTCTTACCTTAGTTGTGAGAGAATTATCCAAGGAAATGGTCCCCATACAATTCTTTAAGCACCACCATATCCTAGAATACATCATGGTTTGACATGTTAGAAACTCCAGGATAAGGAGAAACTTGGAACCAAACCCCAAAATGAGAGTGTAATGACCCATAATTTTATCAATTAAATTTCCATTCTTATAATTATTCCAGGTTGTATAAATCACATACATCACATTAGTCAGAAAAAATATATATAAGAATGACATATATTATAGTGGGATAATAAATAAAATACATGATAATAAGAATATGAGTATTTGGATCAGATCATTCCACTTGAATAATCATTCTCATAAACAATGTTATAGAAATAAAATATAATTTGAATAATATAATATTTATTTCAAATATGATAATATATATATATATATATATTTGGGAAGTATAAGTGAGTGATAAATGAAATAAGAGGTATTTATAGGAAGTAAAAACCCCTTATGACCGATACAAATATGAATGTTTGAATCGTAACATGACAATTGGAATAGTAATGTGACCTATTAGAATAGTAATCTGGCCACTAGAATAATATGTCAAATGTGAAATTATAAATAAAATATAAGCCTCTTTTAGATGAATATTTGATATATTTAAAACTTGGATTTTGTGAATAAATCATTAAAAAATAAAAAATAAATGTGGAATTTTTTAGAAATATAATTTATTTTCAATAATTTTATACTTAATATAATTATTTAAAAGAATATTTATTTTCATAAAATATATTCATAAATTAATATTTTGTCTCTTATAGTTATAAAATATTTTTTTGAGACATTTTTTAATTTTTTAAAAGCTCATTAAATTGGTTATAATATTAAAATCCGTATTTTCCTTATAAATAATGATTCTTATTAAAAATTATATTTATCATAGTTCCGAAAAACATTTAATAAAATTTCATCAATTTTTGAAAGCTATATGTTAAAAAATGTATCGGGTAAATTATAGTGACTTTTATAAAACAGTTTAATTTTTCGTGAATATTGAAGTACAATAATTTTATGGTATTTAACAAATACCTAGATTATTGAGTCATGGATGATGTATGGATGAGGTATGAACCCATTGGTTCAAACTCATCTGAACTATTAACTCTATTTATTCATAATAATCAAAATTATTTATAGTTTTGGGCCAAAATAATAATAAAATTAATAACATAATCAGAAACACCCCTCTCCTCCCACTATAAATACCACACCTCATCATGCCTTCTCCTTAATCCTCCAATGCACTGGATATTGTATAAATTATTCCCAATTACTATCCCAAACATCTTCACCACATTTAATAGCTTTTATTCTTGAAAAAATACCAAACATTAGTTCCATGAGAAGGATCTCAAGGAGATGAAATACAAGAGGTAAAATCATCTGCCTTTCTCTAGGTTATTTATTTTTTATTATACATTAATCTTTTATTCGAAATAAATTTTTTCAATATGACACTAGTATTATATATGTATTTTAATGTTATTTTTTAAATGGAATAACCATTAACCAATTCATTCTATTCTAATTTTATTCTAAAAATGAAAACATCGACTGTGAGGTTTCGATTCAATGCCTTCTTGGCCGATGATTTTTGCCTTTTCCATTTCCACCTTCAGGGATGGACATAAAAATTATTATTGTTAAAAAAGTTTTAAAAATGAATATAATATCTTGTTTCATGTTTTGTAACTAATATATATACATAATTTTTTTCAATAAAACAAAACATTTTCATTATTATCAAAAACCCGTAAAAATAGACAAATCATTTTTCATTAACATTTTTTCTGATGAATCAGAATCAAATTTGAAAAAATATTATATATATGACAATTTAAAATGTTAAAATAATATTATCACCATATAATTCCACTTTAAAAGTTTTTATTCCATTTTATAAGAACTCCCATAATTAAAATAAAGGGATCCAATCATCAAAACATGAAATAAAATCTCACAGAATAACGAAGCATAATCTTATAACTAATTAAGGAGGAAAAAATGAACATAATAAGATTATAATAAATCAAATTAAAGGGTAATATATTTAATGTTTTTTAATTAATGAATATAATTTGATTACCTGGGATATTAATTAGAATGGAAAAACACCATCAGTCATAGGGTACAGAATTATCTCCGAACCTCTATTTCCCTGCAGGTTATGATTTATCTCTCATTACCACAATGAAATTAATAATAATTCTTATGTTCAAATCCTCTATATAGGGATTGTGATCAAAAAATATTTTCTTAGACAAATAATTATTTGTTTTATGGGGAAACACATATTTTAAAATGTCACCTTTTTATATCATCCTGATAAGAAAGCCTCATTCAAGGGAACTTCACAATAACGTACCCATTTTCATGAACACCTTCCAATATGTTTTAATCTACTAAATTTTTTCTAAAATATAAAAATTTATCATTTTAGAAAAATTTATTTCATTTTTTGGTTTTATAAAAACATTTATTTTTATTTCATCTTAAAATAACATTTTATATTTTTTTTATAAACTACACAAAAGTAACTCATTTTAATGTATATTAAATAATATTTTTACAAGTTTTCATATAAGTTTGATGTAATTATTAATGATATATTCTAATTTCACTTATTAATTTATATGTTTGACTCAAATTAAATATTTCATGAACACCATCATTATACACCCATTGTTTGTGCCTTATAACATGATCAAGATAACCATTTCACATTATTTATAACTATTATGTTCATTCTATAAGTTTTGATTATTCATGTTGAACACATATTCTTAAACCTATTATGATGGGTGCACCCAAATATTTCTCTATGGAAATGGTTAATGTTTATTCTCATGAGACGTCATGTTGGGATATGGAGTAGACCAAATTCATTTATAGTGCATTTTCAACCATGTGATACAGTCTTGGTTTTTTTATTTGACTCTTTTTTATGTCATGTAATATGTTGCTACCTCATTCTGGTGAGGCTATGTCTACACAATCCTAATTTCTTAATTATTATGCATCCATATGTTAATTCATGTTCCATTTTTTGTGACATAATGTTATATCTTCTTATAAATTTTCCATGATTTATTCCTATGTTCGTTCCAATTCTGATATTATTAGCTCATCCCTTATATCTATGTATCTCGTAGGTCATTACACATAGTTTTAAGAGCTCAATTTGAGTTTTTATCTCCTTATGGAAAAAAATTATATTCTGGTTTCTTTTTTTCTTATTTTTTACCTAATAATAAAATTAAAATATATAATATGATCCTTAGTTTGTATATTATGGTTAATTATGATTAAAATCATTTAATAATTAGTGTAAAATGCTAGGGTGATTGTTGTTGGTGTTAGAGAACTATTTAGTTATTTTTGGATATTTTGACATGAAAAAATTATTAAGAATAACACAAGATATAAACAAGGTTGAAACAGAGGGAATCACATGTTAGTATATACTTTTCATTTTCATGATTATCCTTTTATGTTCAATGTTTTCATTTTTTATTCTTATTTTCTATATATTCAAGATTCTTAAATTGTTATTTTTTTTCTTAGTTAATTGAAGGAAATAAGGGAACCCATTCAAATATTAAATGTAAAATAAATGTGAGGATTTACCTAATGAAAGGAAAAATCTTACGGAAATAGGAGCACATAACTTCATGATAATACTTGCACAACTCACTCATATTATAAATAATAACGTAAATAATTTTTAATACAATCATTCTGTTAAGAAATATCTTGATATAGATAAATTCTTAATTAATAACATTTATCCCAACATTAGTGGGTATTTAGATCCCCCCCATCATAGAAAACATTATAATCTCTCTTGAAAATATATTCTTTTTCTTCTAGTGCTCTGAAGAAGAGAATGTTTTTCTAGAAGTATATCATTTTTTGGGGATGCTAATCAATAGTTGAAACTAATCTAGAATACCAAGTCTAGAAAATAAATTCATTCCATGGAATGGGATACATTTATAAAAATATTTTATAATATATATATTTTCCTAAACTATTTACGATGAGATTAAAATGGAGTTCATCTAGCTGATGAAAATGGATGATGAGATATGGGAGTGTGTGAGGAAAACTTTATAGGAAATTCACAATATGTCTCTTATTTTTTCATGAACACAAAATTATTCATTGATTTCTTCTATAGAGGGCTAAATCTGAGTCTATGAAAAGAATTGGTTATTAAGGAATTTGACAGCTATGAGACGATTTTATATTGTGACCACAAGGATGAGAACGATATTGGAGACTCTCATTGATCCCATGGACCCAATTATTAAATAGAAAATTGGAGTTCAATATAGAAGGATCAATAGATAAATACCATGATGGATAGAAATCCTAAAATTACATGTCTCCAATGTGTGGGAAGAAGAATCCTAGGAACTATATAAAGGGAACCCAGTGATGCATCAAAAGAAGAATATAGGGGAATCAATATAATTATTTTTTAAGGGGTATGAAGAATCCCACAAATATGGAATAAGAAAATAATATTTAGATAAACACTCATCCTGTAGTTCAATGTTTCAACTACAAGGAACTTGGGAATTATTGAAGAAATTTACAAAACCAAGGGCTATTGGAGTTAATCAACAATAATAATCACAAAAGAAAGATAGATGGTAATATTATATATTTACTATGGAGGTGGAACATGAATGTGATGCGGTGACTGGTATACACAATATTCATTCATAAATAGAGATCATACTATTTGATACTAGTTAAATAAATTATTAAATATTTTTAATATTTAGTAAAATGATTCATACACATATTCAAAATATAGAGGTTGAGTTATATGTGAAAATTTAAAATGGGGAAATTGTTGCAACCAAAGTATATAACTCATAACGAGAAAATTTTTGTAGGCTCATCCTCCCAAAATATCATTTCATAATTGATTTGGTAGAGTTTTATAGTGTATTTAGAATGGATTCGATTACTTTATTCAAATCCAACATCATTTTTTGAGAAAGGCTAATCACTCTTCACATCCCAAGGCATTATCCCATTCTGTATTAGTGTAAGGATGATAATGAATCTCTTTTAGAATAATAAACTAAATATGGGACATTATTGAATTCTGAGAGATCATTTCTATCTCAAATTATTGATACAATGGAGAGAATATTGGCGAGGAAATTCCCATTCTTCGGGATATACTAACGTGTTATTTAAAGAATTTCATTCTCTTTCTCCTGACCAAGTGGCTGAGTTCTATATCAGAATTATTCTTTGTTCTTTAATGATATCAATTATTATATATGTAATAGACACCATTGAGTTAAAAAAATATATTAAACCTATAAAAGAAATCGGGAAAGTGTTTTATAGGCCTAAGTTATTAACCAAGGCATGAACCAGTCCACTTCAGCAGAAAGATGTTTCGATAAATGCACCTTTGCCTTGATTATCATGAGGTCAAAAAATCATGATAAATAAAATGTATCTTATACCATGGATATATGAATTGTTTGATCAGCTACATGTGGCCACACATTTCTATAAGGTGGAACTTTAGTCGGGATATCACAAATTAATGATGATGATGAACGATATTATCAAAACCTCATTTTCAATGAGGTATGGACACTATGAGTTCATAGTGATTCATTTGAATGTCACTAATTCTCCCAAAACATTCATAGAATTAATAAATAGAGTCATTAAAGATCACCTCAACAAATTTTTGGTAGTCTTTATTGATGATATTTTGATATTCTCCATGATCATGAAGTAACATGAGGAGTATTTGAATAATAAAAAAATGATTTTTTAAGTAACACAATTTATGAAAAGAAAAGTAAATGTGAGTTCATCATGGTCGATTTATCATTATTTTGGAATGCTAAATAAGTAAAGAAATATTTCTGGACCCTTCCAATATAATGTAAATTTAAGAGTGACCAATGAAACTTTTATAATATTGTTCCTTAGTTTTCATAGACTATCTGTGCATTACAGATTATTTGGGAAGAAATTATCATGTTTTTCACATCCATTCAAGAATCGGATTTGAAAGGGAGTAAAGTTATTATATATTATTTAATGTTAATTGTACATCATATAATTTAAAATTTTCTTATACATGACCCAATACTCATAATAAAAATAAGTGATGAACTATTTGTGGAATATAGTGATTATTCAAAGAATGTCTTAGGGTGTGTACTAATGAAAAATTATTCTATTATATCACAACCATCAAGGATGTTGATATTTAATCTGAAAAATTATTCCACACATGATCTAGAGTTGGAATTTGTAATCTCTGCATTGAAAATATGAATAAATTCTTTATTTGGTGATAACTGTGAAAAATAAACTAATAATAAGAGCCTAAAATATATATTCATAGAGAACAATCATAATAATAATTATAAAAAATGGTTAGATATCATAAAGGATTGTGACTGCTCAACCCACTACCATCATGAAATAATGAATAATGTAGCAGATTCTATAAGTATAATCGATCTAGGAAATTTATCAACGATAATGGTTTTGAAGGATCCAATATTTTTATAATTGAAATGGATGGACACAAGAATAATTATTGAAATTACATCATCATTCCTTTATCAAATTATTAAACAACCATCCCTTAAGAAGAAAATAATGGATACTCATTTAAATTATGTGGAAATTCATAAAAAGATGGATTTTATAATAAAGGATAAATTTGTAGTGTTAAAATATGATGAGGATGTTTTCATAATATTTCAGTCACACCTATATGTACAATCCAATCTAAAGATAATGAAATAGATTCTAAAATATTCATATAGATCAACCCTCTCTATTCACCTAGAGGTCACAAAGATGTGTCAGGATCTCTATGAGAACTATTTGTGGGACAATGCATTGAATAAGATAGTAGAACATACATGAAGGTGCCTCATAAGTCAAAAAGTCAAGGGTGAAAATAAAAAAGTCTAATGGGATGATGCAACCCATGCCTATAACAACATGGAAATATAAAGACATTACAATTGAAATTCTTCACTACACATCCATAGATGCCGAGAAGAAATAATGATATATGGTTCAAAGTGTATTTTCTTACAAATAAAACTCACATTACCGCAATTTGAGAGGAATTATCACTATATTAACATGCATCGATATACATCCAAAAAGTTGTTAGGATTATTGGATTAAAAATACCAATTATATCCGATTGAGATCCGTGATTTTCCTCAATGTTCGAGAAATGTTTAAAACTATCTCTATACATTTATGTAAACTTTGGTATAAATTATCATTCTCAAACTATTTTCCAATTAGAGTGGATTATTTAGACAGTGGAGGATATGTTGAGACCATGTTCTATGGGATTCCGGGAAGGATGTGATTAATATCTTATAATTGTCGAGATCTATTAAATTAAATGTTTCTACATTACCATCCTAATGGATCTATATTAATCATTTTTTGGGAAATGATGTAGAACACAATAATCCGGGGATGATGTTAGTGAAATTAAGCTACTAAAACATGAAATGAACAAGGAAATAGTTGAAAAGGTAGAAAATATCAGAAGCACATCAATGCTACCCAAAGATGATAGAGGTGCCATGCAGATAATCATCAGTGGGAATTAGTATTTGAGGCCTATGACAATGTATTTCTCTATGTATCCCCATGGAATATAGTCATGTTATTTTTGATGATAGAAAAGCTAAGTTTGAGGTAAATTATCCCCTTATTTATTCTTGATGACATAATAAATGTGTCCTTTCCACTAGAAAATCACCATCCATGTATCATGTACATAATTTATTCCATGTATCCCTCTTCAAGAGTAAATACCAAATACATCCCACATATAAATTCAGATGTGGTAAATATGGAAATTGATCTCTCTTTTGCGGATAAATCAATGAAGATCTTAGACTATAGAAAAAAAAGTTCTATGAAACAAGAAAACACTCTTAGTGAATGTACTATAAAGTAACGACAAATATGATTAGGTGACATGGTAAATATTGGAAGCATTAAAGGTGAGGTAAACAAAAATTTTTTATCATAGAATATAAAACAATATTTTGAGGATTACATTTCATAAGGGGGATAATGTAATGGCCTAGAATTTTATCAATGAAATTTCACTGCTTATAATTATTACATGTATTAAAAAGAACATACAACATATTAGTCAACCAAAAAAAATAGAATTCCAAATATTATAGTAGGAGAGTAAATTTTTACTATATAAAAGGGATTCTAAACGTTATAATGATACTCTATTGAGAAAATAGTTTCTAAGAGGTTATTTTTAATATATTTGGACTTATATATTTTCAATGATATCTAATAAAAAATTACACCTATCAAAAACTAATGTTTTCACTTAATCTCCTTGGGATTTCGGTTTTGATACAAATAAAGTAAAAAAATAAACAATATATTTATATACAGTTAGAAATTAATATCACAATTCCCTTGATATTATATTTTAGTTACATAAAAAATTTAATTTCAATTAATATCCCAAAATAGATTTATGGTATAGAAGTTAAATGTTATAGAGTAACATTTATATACCATAAAAATGAATTTCACTTTACACTAAAAGAATTTAGGTTCCCATGGTAAGTAATAATGTAAATGGTTAAATAATTTTAAGCTGAAATTATAATGCAAAGTTTTTCAATTATGATGATTCTATACATAGAGATTTTTTTAAATAGACAATAAATTTTGACATTATAACATATAATATTATTTAGTTGTTATGTTTGAATATGTTCATGGTTTTTAAATTTTTTTAATATGATTAAAAAATAACACTATTTTTTTAAATTGATTTCATCATTCATTTTACTCAATAATTATTTTTATTTGACGTTTTTATAAGGTTCTCTATTAATGTTGTGGAAGTAATTATATATATATAATTAATGAGAAAACAAACCCTCAAAATTGTACTTAACAAAAGGATAAGAAATAAATTTACCATATATGATATTGTATATTTTTAACTATGTATATTTTGTTAAATAATTTACAAATGTGATTTAGTAATATAAAACTTTATCATATAGAATGGAATTTTCAATTTTTTCATTCATTCACATTGGATAAAAAATGAATAGATTTATATAATTTTAAAAAAGTTAAATATAAAAATTTCACTCAATTTTGGACATTGCGTTATACCTAAATGATATAAATCATTAGGTGAAATATTTTTTAATAAAATTATAATGTTTGGATGAGTAGTATTATTTTATAAGATATAAAGCATGCCTATTTGGCATAAATTTTGTTTCCATTTGATAACCCACTAGGTATATAACAGTGTGTCATACACTATGTCTTTGGCTTATTATTGGTGTATTAAGAATTTAGGATTATCCATTACAAGGTATTGGAAAGATAAATAGATTTAGAACTATTTTAATTGTATACCATTCTTATGTAAGCCATTGTGGCATCGCTGATGAAGTGTGGTAGGCTATGTTGACGATCATGTCATTGATTTGAGCTGAACAAAGATGTGATTATTCCTCTTTTTTAAAGATTTAAATTTCTTGGACAATGATGGAGATATAATGAGGGGTGTTTTACTAATCCCAAATTGTATATATTATTTTCTAATCTATACGTTTGATTGGTGTAATGATGTAGAATGTTTCCAATATAATTTACCATCTGAATTTGGGTGTCCGTTAAACATTGTAATATGGTATAATATAAAACACATGCACTACATAATTAAAATAGAAAAAAAAATAATATATTAAACGGAACATTATATTTAGTGAAAAAATATCGCTATAAGCATTGAATGTGTTATAATATTAAAGTTAAAATCTAATATTTCTTGGAAATGGACATCTAGATCTACTCAATCTCCTAGTATGATCGCACTCAAAAACAACATTGTAAAATAAAATAGAATATTTATAATGAAATATTTAATTTTTAATAAAATTATATGCAACCTTGGGAGAAATTATATTTTAATTAATAATGAAGGAATTTTGAGATACTTATATTAGTTTTGAAACCCAAAAAACCACTAAATATTTTATTATAGGAAAAATAATTTTACAATTAAAATAGTATGTTAATAATTAGTTACAATGAAAATAACATAAGAATATTAATATCACTTATAAAAGTTTGAAATAATATTTATATATATTAATAAATGAAAATATGAAAAATTTAAATCACGATAGATATAACTAATTTTTTTAAAAAATAACAAAACATGTGTTTGGATTTTTTGAATGAAATTTGTCATATGTGAATTATAATGCTAAATATAAAAAATTTAAAATAATATTTATTTTAGTAGAATAGTTATATAAAAAATATTAAATTTTATTTTAATGATTATATTTTTTTATCAGGCCATGTTCATTTTTTAGGGGCCAAAAATTGAATGTAATTACAAAATTTTCATTTTACTGTTTAATGAGGATTAAATTTTAAAAGTAATTGTCTATGTTTAAAAATTTATATTCATAAAATTGATATAATTTTTAATAATAACATTGAAAAGTATTTTGGGTCAATATATGGCCATTTTAAAATATAGTTGTTTCATTAATAGTGAAATATTGAAAAATAAGGTAATTTGTATTATTAGAAAATTATATATAAAAATTAATGATTAATGTCATTATTGACCAATATATTGAACTAAAATTAAATAATTACAATATAAATTCTTTGGAATAAACAATATTTTAAGTGCTGAAAATTAATAATAAACTAATGAATTTAATATTCCATGAACACCTGTCTCTACCCAATATTAATACAATGACATTTTCAAGAAATAATATTATTGGAATATATAACCAAATATTAAATTTTATCAACACAAAAAACTTCCTCAAATTCATGATGTTTTTTCATATTAAAAGCAAAATCCAAGAAGGATAATGTGGTTCCCTAGATGAAATAACCAACGGAGAATGAAATACATTTGACCAAGATGTTAAATCTTTCTTCATCATGATCTTCTAATAAAACATCCACTTAACATTACATAGTTTCTATCTAATAATAAATATAATATATTTTTTAATGTAGAATCCATTATTCGTCCTCATCCCATATCATTATAATAAATAAATATTGTTCCAAATATGGTTGGTTAAAAACCTCCTTAAAAAATTTACTTCTTATTTCACCACCACCTCCATGGTGTGTTTTAATACACATATTTTGTGAATAATTATCTAAATAAGTAATAAATATTTTCTTCCACATTATATAATCCATTTATATACATAATGTAAATGTAATCACAACATGTTCAACCAATAATGAAAACCTGCCTAAAAGAACTATGAATATAATTGTAGCACCTATCTCTTATATGGGAAAGTTAATATCCATAACAATAATGTAAATTTTCCTTCACCCTATATTGGTATATTTAATTGTTTTCCTGAATATTTGAATTCTAAAATACAACAAGATGAGATATAATTAATTGATATGTAATGAATGCACACTTTTTACTGCAAGAAGGGTCACACAAATTGAGTTTCACAAGTTTTCAATTAGAATTTTCATCTCCCCACATTCTACCATGTGGAATTGTTGATAACCCTAAAAAGGTCCATGATACTTGGAAATAAGCCTCATAATTTTTAACTGAAATGGGAAGTACCATATATTTTTAAGAAATTTATACACCAATGGAACGTAATTAATGACCCTAATGGATGGATAGTGTATCACAATAGCAAATAATGTTAGGTTTATCATGAAATAATTTATATAATTTCATGTAATGCTTATAATTTATTGATCACATAACTTAAAACATCTATAAAATAACTTATTATTAGAAAAATTAACTACATATCTATTTGAAATTAAACATGAATTTAAATTCTACAAGATATTTTTTCTCATTTTTTTAATTTAAATAGAATAAATCATTACTATGAGTTTCATGAAGATTAACTTAAAATGACAAGTTCTACCATTGAATACCTCTAAAACTATTTGTTGTGGTTAGTTTCTTATTCATGTTATTTTTAATTGAGGGTTAGATTGTAACACCCCGAGATTTTATGAAAAATATTCTTTTTAATTTAACTAATGTATTGTGTTGTACGCTACACCAAAAGGAGCTTGCACAACACGCATCCTTGATTTTCCTTGCATTACACGCAATCGCGACCTTCCTCAATAGCGTGTGTAGTACGCAATAACGAGTTTCACTAAACAACAATACACTATTAAAATATTATTAAAACTACCCGTTATGAATAGTAATAACCACTTTCTGAAATTTTGTAATTTTATTTTTCAAAATGGAATTCATTTTTGGATTCATAATATCGAAATTAGCTTAGGGTGAAAGTTTGGTACTTTTCGGATATCTTTTATTTTCTGATAAATAGTGAAAATTACTAAATTTTAATTAAAAACAACTTTTTTAATCGAAATAATTAATAGTGATAAATTATTAATTAGAGTTTTTTTAAATTATATTTAGAATATATTTTTACAATTCAATACAATGTTGGTCATTGGATGTAATTTCACATTTACACCAGACATAAACAAGTGTTAATCTTTTGATTGTTATTATCTCTTAAAAACACGCTATTTGTTGTGACAGCGGAAATTAATTATAAAATTAATTAATGAAACTTATATGTTGGGAATTTTTTAAAATAGAAATCATTTTTGAATTCGGAATATCAATTGTAGCTTAGGGTGAAATTTTGGCATATTTCTGAAAAACTTCAATTTTTGATGAATAGTGAAACTACAAAGTGGTAGTTAAAAAAAATTAATTTTTTCATAAATCTTAATTTTACCGCTTCTGTGAATGGAATTTCAAAAAATCTGAGAGACATGGTTGATGTCAGTAAGTAAAATGTGGTTCAATGAGATGAAAATAATTTTTGGTGAATAGTAACTTTTTACTTTTATTTACCACGGTTAAAAGTAAATAGGGTAATTAAGGGTAAAAATGATATTAATATTACCCTAACACATGTCCTAATCGTATTGGACAAGTGTATCTCGACCAAAAACAACCTTAAGTGTAAAATATTATCATTTAGGCCCACTTGGATTAGATTAGGACATTTATTATTATTTAATTTAAAGAAGAGTTAAAAGAGTTAAAATCAATGTTTATTTACTAAAACATTTTTAATATAGGGTTATACATAATATAATTTCGACTATAAATATTCAATTGAAAGCTAAAAATATTTCCTACATAATGGTATTTTATTTTTAATTTTTATACTTTAAATAATTTAATTAATTTATGACACAACGATGATACAGTAATTACCTTTTTAAGAAAATATTAACATAATTGATGTTATAAATTCCCAAAGAAATGTAATTTGAGACTTTTAATGACTTAAACTAATTTTCTAGGTTAATATGACATGTTATTGTTGATTTAAGTAACTTGGTTCGAACTTATCATTCTGTTAAAAATTTCATAAAAATCATGTACCCAATAGTGTCAAAATTGACATAAATTAGTTTTTAAAACAAATATTATATTGTTATTTAATTCTTAAAAAATCTAAGGTTCGGCCAAATGACTTAGATAAGGATATATATATTAATAATAAACAACTTGGGTTTCGTTTGTCATGTTATAGTAAGTGTATTAACCATATAGTGTAAGAAAACAAAAAGTCACGGTAAAAGTTAAATTAGTTAACTTAGTGTTAAATCTAAATGATAAGGTTAAAATAGGAACCTAAACAAGTCTAAATTCTATTGGATTAGAGTATTTCGACCCATCCCCACCTTATCCTGGAAATAAATCAATTTTGGAGCTATTTAAAACCGAACTTGACTTTATAATAAAATAATATTTTTAGTTATTCCAATGGTGCCCCTCTCCTCCCTTATAAAAGGACACCTCCTCCCTCTCTTCCTCACACAACATTGAGGCTTCAAGCTCGGAACACCCCTGACAAAATCTCTTCTCCACTTCCCTAGAAACATCCTAGAGGTTTTGGTCTTCCTCAAAGTCCAATTTTAGTGCCCTAAGAGGAGGTCTCAAAGAGGCACTTCAAAGAAGAGGTAATTTCTGTTACCAATTCCTCACCTTTATTTCTTCTTCCATTTATTCTTCTTAGGTTGTTTAATTATGTAGTAATAACATCAGTAACACTCATATACTGATATTTTATTATATGTATGAAAGAATCCTAATTCCCCATCTATCCATCCTACGGAAAATGAAATCACCACATGTGCGTACATACGGAATACCATCTCCACGCCGTGGTGTAATCTATTTTCCACCATCACCTTACAAGGATGGGTATAATGGTGTAATGAGTAACTATATATGATTATTATAAAATTATATTGATACTGAAATAGTATAAATACACTTAAATAGAATTCCACGATCATGGGAACAATATCATCGCTCGTGCGTACGTACGGAATACCGTCTCCATAATGTGATGCGAATTGTTCTACATGATCATCACTACATAGTAATTATATAAATAAATCGAATGAATAAATATGATATATTTTACATTAATACCATTCTGGATATAAGGTAACTATAACCTTAATAGAAGAATAAGAATTTATTCGGCAAAACACGCATAAGAAAAAAAGGCAATAAAGACCCGAGTAACAAGTAACAATGAAATATTACTAATAAGAAGCTAAAAATATGACCATATATGATATCATATCAGTATGTATGATTCTGTAATAAGTCAATAACATTATTTAAACAATTATACAGGAGCTTCGGACACGTACAACGCAAATCGGACCAAAGGTAAGGGAAATATCAAAATCTCATTTTTATCCGAGATTGTTTATACTTTGAAATTTACTAGGGTGTATTTTATCATCCACATCCATGTTTCCTCAATATGTAATGTTATTTCCATCCACCTACAATTTTTTAAATCCTATTTTACCCTTCGGTGAGTTTTTAGTAAAAGATCTGGAAGGAATCTTTTGTCATTTTTCGTACGAGGTACTTTTTGACTTTTCCGACAAAAGTACAAGAAGAATGTTTTTTTACTTATACGAAAAGAATGGATTTTTAAAACATTATTTCCAAGAATCATCCTTTATAAGTTTTCATGTTTATTTTTAATCAACTTCTTTTAGTTTATAAGTTTATGACATGTTAAGAAAAGAAAAGTGTTTTTGAAGTAGAAAGGATATTTTCCTCAAGAATTGAGTTCAAATGTTTTATCAAAATTATTTTCCATCTAAGATAATATAATGTTCTGTTTTTATCCCTATTATTACATTGATTTGATTATGTTGTGAGGAAATTATCTTTATGAAGTCATTTACCTTATATGATTTGTTTTATGATGTCATGATGTTTCAGGATTCCCATTTTTGTTACATGTGTTATGCGATGATTTATGATTATGTGGCACACATAAGAAAGGATTCATTATAAGATGTGTGGGACCTATATCTCCCTCCATTGCATTGGGTAAAGATTTTATATCTCATGAGATAGACATGGCTGGAACGGTAGGTTATACCAGTTCAGTGAAACAGGACTGAAACGAGGGTGACTCGGTTCAGAAAGGGGCTTTGTCCACTAAGATAGTCTTGGCAATGAGTCTTGACTAACAAAAAATGATTCTCTATGATTATGTGTGAATGCCACAAAGTTTCATGTTTTAAGTTATGATTATTGGGATTTCATTTCACTACTATGATTTATCCCATGTTATGAAATTATGCTCTCTTTTGCAGGTTAAGATTTCCAAAAGTTATGTTCTTATAAATATGATGTGATTGATTTTTCTTTTGTTTACCCTTACTGAGAATTTGATCTCACACTTTTATGTTTTCTTTTCCCCAGGATATAGAGAAAGGTTTTAGGTTAAAAAATGGAAGATCTTTATAGGAGATATTGAATATCTTTCACCACGATTAGAAGATTACGTTCTGAGTTTCCAAAGACACAAAACTATTACGATCCTTGTGTGTGTGTTTTTTTGTTATGTACTAAGTATTCCGCAAAAGTAATGTAATGTTCATGTACGTTAAGCTTCGGGTATCTACAGTTGGTATCAGAGGAAAGGTTTAGTCAACCTTTGGAATCTAGGATGTGAAAACGTTAGTGAGATCCCTAGAGATATTTCTAAGGTATACCTAGGGATGTCCCTAAGGATAAGTATACGTATAAGATACAGTCCTAGGACTATGGTAATGATCCTAGAATTTAACCTAAGATGTTAGATATTGAGGATACTCCCCCTTTATAATGTTGTTTTCCCTAGCATGATTTTTGCCTCTCACACTATTCTTTTTGGGTTTTAGACGATGGCTGGAACCCGAAGGAACCCTGTTGATCAATGCAATGGACAATGAAATGATTTTCCTCCTAAACAAACAAATGTTATGGGAGAGGGAGTGAAAAATATTATTGCTATACTTACACAAGCTATGAATCATTCTGGACTTCCAAATGAGCAGAGAAGGAACAATATTCTATTGAGTCTTTCATGACGCAACGTCCACCTTCTTTTAGTGGGTCTTCCGATCCACTTGTTGCTGAACAATGGATCAGTACCACTGAAAAGATATTTTCAGTTCTTCAATGTTCTGAACATGATAAATTCATCGTAGTAGTATATCGTTTGGATGGTGAAGCTGATCAATGGTAGAATCTTATCAAGAATACGAGGCAAAGAGATGAAATTGATTCCATGGAATGGGACGAGTTCAAGAACTTGTTTTTCAGTAAGTACATCCCTCATATTCTTTGAACGAAGATAGAAAAGGAGTTTCTTGAGCTGAAACAGAAGGATGATGAATCTGTTGGTATATACGAAGCGAATTTTACAAGACTTGCAAGGTATGCATCTGGCATAATCATCCAACCTGAAAGTAAAGTTGATCGATTTTTTAGTGGCTTAAAACCATGTCTTCGAAGGGCATTAGCTATACAAGACTTCAGTATCTATGAAGAAATTGTGCGTTGTGCTATGAAGGTAGAAATGGAAGTTGGTGTTACATATCCATCTCATGGTTTTGAAAAGAAACGAAAGATGGAGTTAAAGGAGAAATCTCAGAATAATGGTGAAAAGAATATGAATGTTTCCTTATGCTCAAAGTGTGGAACGAAGCATGGTGGAGATTTTCTTAAAGGGACTAGAAAATGTTTTAAGTGTGGAAAAGAAGGTCATCGAGCAGCTGAGAGTCGAAGTAATGGAAAAAGGGTTTCTAATGATGTGATCAAAGAAAACACTGTAGAGAACGCACCACCAACACTTCAATGTTTCAAGTGCAAGGAGATGGGACATTATGCCAATAAATTCCCTAATCCAGGGGTTAGTGATGATCAACATGAGCAACCACTTAAGGCAAAGGACAAATAGAAGTCACATGCGATCACTATTGGTGATGTTGAATATGACAACGATGTGGTGGAATGATTAAGTGTTTATGTAATGGGATTCCAAAATAGTGTTATATATAGTATCGTGGAATATTGGAATATTTATGTATTGGCCTATTGTGGTTTTCAATAATTTTATGGTACCAGTAACCATTGAATGTGATTGAGATATTTTTTGAAAAAGAATGATATGCGCATAATGAAGGGAAAATGAGAAAATTATATATTTTACAGTATTCATGAGCTCATGATTGATATAAGGACTAAGTGATATCATGGTTTGAGTATATAGAATTCTGAGGATTTTGGTATGTGGAATGTGTTAACTTTTAAATGCATTCATGTTTTCACTAAGGTTCAATGGGTATTCAAGAAAATACATGATTAAGGCCTTTGAATATTTGGAATGTGACCAACAAAAAATATCTTATGATATATGGGGATCAACGATGGTATTAAATCTCTGGTAATCGTTTTCACTATGTTATGAGAGTGGACTGCATTATTATGGATAAGCCTAAAGATTGAAATGGATTATGTTGGACATAAGTTAGTGTTGTTTAAGGATAGAAGTTTTTTTTCGATATTATTGATGGGATGTTATAGTAATGTAGTTTTATAAAAAGGACAACCTGCAGGACGGGCGACAGCCCATCGCTTCAGACAAGGCTGTGGGAATCGAACCCACAACCGAAGTGCGACTGGCCTTTATCGCCTACCACTGGCCTACAGGAAGTCCCTGTTTAGTAGAAACTAGTTTTATTATATTAAGCAGTATGATATATGAAGTATAAGACCATTTTAGGAACCATATATGATTAATCTCACTATAGATTGACTTATGTATATAATGTTTTCTAACCTTTTGTTTGAGACAGATGGAATGAACCATCATTCTATCACATGATCTGCTCACGAATAACAAATTTAACTTCATTTATTTAACAGATGAAGTGGAAATTGTTCAAGGCACGAACAACAGTGAGATTGTACCAAAATAAAGTAAGTATTTTTCTAATTCAAATTCGTCAACTTTAGGGAAACGATCTTGAAAACCAAAAATGTTGTCCTAGTGCTCTTATATCTGATTAATCAGATGATACCTTAGATCGTCACAAATTTATAGTTTTGTGATTACTAGCTTTTTCATAGCCATGTTCTCTACCACTCTCCATCAGAACAAGATGGTTAGATTTCTCTTCCATATCCATATTTTCACCTATGTGGAAACCTAGTGATTAGTTTATTTGGGTAACCTTTACGTTACATACTTTTTTTTAAAGATTGGTTTTGGTATTCCTTTTTACGATGTGGGTTTCGATTAATGAAACTTTGGAATAGTAAACCATTTATAACCCCGAAGAATTTCGAGGGTGAAATTCATTTTAAGGGGGGTAGAATGTAACACCTTGAGATTTTATGAAAAATATTCTTTTTAATTTCACTAATGTATTGTGTTGTACGCTACACCAAAAGGAGCTTGCACAACACGCATCCTTGATTTTCCTTGCATTACACGCAATCGTGACCTTCCTCGATAGCATGTGTAGTACGCAATAACGAGTTTCACTAAACAACAATACACTATTAAAATATTATTAAAACTAGCCGTTATGAATAGTAATAACCACTTTTTGAAATTATGTAATTTTATTTTTCATAATGGAATTCATTTTTGTATTCGTAATATCGAAATTAGCTTAGGGTGAAATTTTGGTACTTTTCGGATAACTTTTATTTTCTGATGAATAGTAAAAATTAATAAATTTTAATTAAAAACTACTTTTTTAATCGAAATAATTAATAGTGATAAATTATTAATTTGAGTGTTTTTAAAGTATATTTAGAATATATTTTTACAATTCAATACAATGATGGTCATTGGATGTAATTTCACATTTACACCAGACATAAACAAGTGTTAATCTTTTGATAGTTATTATCTCTTAAAAACACGCTATTTGTTGTGACAGCGGAAATTAATTATAAAATTAATTAATGCAACTTATATGTTGGAAATTTTGTAAAATAGAAATCATTTTTTAATTCGGGATTTCAATTATATATTAGGGTGAAATTTTGGCATTTTTCTGAAAAACTTCAATTTTTCATGAATAGTGAAACTACTAAGTGGTAGTTAAAAAAAATTAATTTTTTCATAAATCTTAATTTTACCGCTTCTGTGAATGAAATTTCAAAAATCCGAGAGACACGGTTGATGTCAGTAAGTAAAATGTGGTTCAATGAGATGAAAATAGTTTTTGGTGAATAATAACTTTTTACTTTTATTTACCACGGTTAAAAGTAAATACGGTAATTAAGGGTAAAAATTATATTAATATTACCCTAACACATGTCCTAATCCTATTGTAAAAGTTTATCTCGACCAAAAACAACCTTAAGTGTAAAATATTATCATTTAGGCCCACTTGGATTAGATTAGGACATTTATTATTATTTAATTCAAATAAGAGTTAAAAGAGTTAAAATCAAAGTTTATTTACTAAAACATTTTTAATATAGGGTTATACATAATATAATTTCGACTTTAAATATTCAATAGAAAGCAAAAAAGATTTCCTATATAATGGTATTTTATTTGTAATTTTTATACTTTAAATAATTTAATTTATTTATGACACAGCGATGATGCAGTAATTACCTTTTTAAGCAAATATTAACATAATTGATGTACAAAATCCCAAAGAAATGTAATTTGAGACTTTTTATGACTTAAACTAATCTTCTAGGTTAATATGACATGTTATTGTTTATTTAAGTAACTTGGTTCGAACTTATCATTCTGCTAAAAATTTCATAAAAATCATGTACCAAATAGTGTCAAAATTGACATAAATTAGTTTTTAAAACAAATATTATATTGTAATTTAATTCCTAAAAATCTAAGGTTCGGCCAAATGACATAGATAAGGATATATATATAAATAATAAACAACTTGGGGTTCGTTTGTCATGTTATAGTAAGTGTATTAACCATATAGTGTAAGAAAACAAAAAGTCACGGTAAAAGTTAAATTAGTTAACTTAGTGTTAAATCTAAATGATAAGGTTAAAATAGGAACCTAATCTTGTCTAAATTCTATTGGATGAGAGTATTTAGACCCATCCCCACCTTCGCCTCGAAATAAATCAATTTGGAGCTATTTAAAACCGAACTTGACTTTATAATAAAATAATATTTTTAGATATTCCAAAGGTGCCCCTCTCCTCCCTTATAAAAGGACACCTCCTCCCTCTCTTTCTCGCACAACTTTGAGCCTTCAAGCTCGAACAACCCCTGCCAAAATCTCTTCTCCACTTCCCTAGGAACATCTTAGAGGTTTTGGTCTTCCTCAAAGTCCAATTTTAGTGCCCTAAGAGGAGGTCTTAAAGAGGCGCTACAAAGAAGAGGTAATTTCCGTTACCAATTCTTTCACCTTTATTTCTTCTTCCACTTCTTCTTCTTAAGTTGTTTCATTATGAAGTAAAAACATCAGTATCACTCATATACTGATATGTTATTATAAGTATGAAACAATCCTAATTCACCATCTATCCATCCTATGGAAAACGAAATCACCGCACGTGCGTACGTACGGAATACCGTCTCCACGCCGTGGTGTAATCTATTTTCCACCATCACCTTACAAGGATGGGTATAATGGTGTAATGAGTAACTATATATGATTATTATAAAGTTATATTGATACTGAAATAGTATAAATACACTTAAATACAATTCCACAATCATTGGAACAATATCATCGCTCGTGCGTACGTACGGAATACCGTCTCCACGATGTGATGTGACTCGTTCTACATGATCATCATTACATAGTAATTATATGTGAATTGAATGAATATATATGATATATGTTACACTAATACCATTCTGGATATAAGGTATCTATAACCTTAAAATAAGAATACGAATTTATTCGGAAAAACACGCATAAGAACAAAAGGCAATAAAGACCCAAGTAACAAGTAACAATGAAATATTACTAATAAGAAGCTTAAAATATTACCATATATGATATCATATCAGTATGTATGATTCTGTAATAAGTCAATAACATTATTTAAACCATTATACAGGAGCTTTGGACACGTACAAAGCAAATCATACCTAAGGTAAGTGAAATATCACAATCTCATTTTTATCCGAGATTGTTTATACTTTGAAATTTACTGGGGTGTATTTTATCATCCACATCCATGTTTCCTCAATATGTAATGTTATTTCAATCTAACTACAATTGTTTAAATCCTATTTTACCCTTCAGTGAGTTTTTAGTAAAAGATATGAAAGGAATATTTTGTCGTTTTTTGTACGAGGTACTTTTTGACTTTTCCGACAAAAGTACGAGAAGACTATTTTTTTTACCTATACAAAAAGAATGGATTTTTAAAACATTATTTCCAAGAATCTTCCTTTATAAGTTTTCATGTTTCTTTTTAATCAACTTCTTTTAGTTTATAATTGTATGACATGTTAAGAAAAGAAAAGTGTTTTTGAAGTGGAAAGGATATTTTCCTCAAGAATTGAGTTCAAATGTTTTATCAAAATTATTTTCCATCTAAGATAATATAGGGTTATGTTTTTATCCCTATTATTACATTGATTTGATTATGTTGTGAGGGAATTATTTTTATGAAGTTATTTACCTTATATTATTTGTTTTATGATGTCATGATGTTTCAAGAATCCCATTTTTGTTACATGTGTTATGCGATGATTTATGATTATGTGGCACACATAAGAAAGGATTCATTATAAGATGGGTGGGACCTATATCTCCCTCCAATGCATTGGGTAATGATTTTATATATCATGAGATAGACATGGCTTGAACGGTAGGTTATACCGGTTCAGTGAAACAGGACTGAAACGAGGGTGACTCGGTTCAGAAAGGGACTTTGTCCACTAAGATAGTCTTGGAAATGAGTATTGACTAACAGGAAATGATTATCTATGATTATGTGTGAATTACACAAAGTTTAATGTTTTATGTTATGATTATTGGGATTTCATTTCACTACTATGATTTATCCCATGTTATGAAATTATGCTCTCTTTTGTAGGTTAAGATTTCCAAAATTTATGTTCTTATGAATATGATGTGATTGATTTTTCTTTTGTTTACCCTTACTGAGCATTTGAGCTCACCCTTTTATGTTTTCTTTTCCCCAGCATATAAAGAAAGGTTTTAGGTAAAAAAAGGGAACATCTTTATGGGAGATATTGAAGATCTTTCACCACGATTAGAAGATTACGTTCCGAGTTTCCAAAGACACTAAACGATTACGATCCTTGTGTGTGTGTTTTTTTGTTATGAACTAAGTATTCCGCACAAGTAATGTAATGTTCATGTATGTTAAGCTTCAGGTCTCTACATAGATCCATGTAACTATTAATATTGCATGGTCCCTTTCTCAATTTATTTATATACAATAATATAAAATTTCATTACACCTATCAATACTAAATTAGGATTGATTCATATAACTATATAATAATTAGAAACAATAATATCACTTATCTTATTCCTGATTACAAATCTCGATCAAATCCCTTATTTACCCTAATTTTTGGGTCCTTTAATACTCATCATGTTACAAAACAAAGCTGGAGATTGAGAAGAAGGAATCATTTTCAACATAGGATCCCAATAATAATAAGTTTTCCAATTTTAATTTTATATGATAATGAATTACATTATGTGAGGTATATCTTACTAGAACATAAACTACATAGTACATCCTGAATTTTATGGATTAATTTCTATTCATAATATCTAGATCCATGTCAAATCTTAACTAATTCATGGTTTTCATCTATAATATGATAAAGGAATAAATGTGGCTTATCGTTTTTAATTGGAACAATAATGTTTTAATTCATTTATATAATTTTGATTTTACCTCATCAGAGATCAATATTAAAAGGAAATCAATTCACAACATTCTACATATTGTATATATATATAGGATCTCAGATGTATTAAATTAATTTCCAATGAACCTATTCTAATAATGATTTATTTTTTCAGATTGAGATTTTGAACTTTAGAAGTTCACTATATGGACAATAATTCAATAATAGATTTAAATTTAGAAATACCAATATTAAGGTTCACCTAAAATACATAAAAAATGGCCCCATTTTTTATGATCATCAATTTTATTGATTTCAATTATCATGGGATATATAGTAACATAATGATATCCTACTCGAGTCCCAACCATTTATCATAATAAACATCAACCCCCTTCATATTATAGTGTTTGGGTCCCCTCCATTTAGGTTGGATATTTCGCATTACACCCATAATATAGTTCATTATATGAACTATATATGATGTATTATCTATTACTTCAATATATTTTGTAATTCTTGGATCCTCAATTTGAATCCTATTCTTAAATTAAATTTTTTTACTCATGGAACACAAGATTGTATGAATTAATGTGGTGTTCACAAACGTACGTTTCAGATGATGATAAAAGTATTGATATACACCATCATTATATAACCCCAAATATAAAAATACAAGTATCCACATATCTTGATGTTAAATTTCATGAAATATGGTATACCATACATGAAATCATAAGACTATAGTATTCTATTAGGGACACATTTTTTCCTATCATGAGATTCAGATCCATGTAAGAGTATCCAATTATAGTGTTACTCGATTTTAAAAATTAAAATAAGAATTAAAAATATTTATTTTAATATTAAAAACATTTATATTGATTTATATTCCTTAGGATACATTATTATTCATGGATCACATATCATATTCCCTATTAAATCTTCTAATATAGCCTCACTTAATTTAAATTATTTAAATTTCATTATGGGTTCTATATAATTACTCTACACTATGGTAGGGTTATCTCATTTTTTATATATGTTATATTTGTAAAAATAATATCTATATTTAGAGTTTCTAATTTAATGAACCAATATTGAACTTTTTTGACATTATCATATTAGGGTAAACTACTTGATGATTGTTCTATCCTAAAAATCCTCAATCATCTTGTATATTTTTCATTATACATTACATTTCATCCATAAATTTAAGGGTTTATGGTATATGAGAACTTATACTAATATAAAATAAAACATTATCACTATAATGTATTTTAGTTTGGGCTTCAAAAGTATATGTTAATTTATGCATCGGTTCATTAAACTAGGTATAACCTTGGGGCCTATTTGTAAAACTATTATAGTCAAGGATAAAATGCCTCCCTACTTTATATGATATGGTTATATACAAAAAATATCATTTCATGAGAATTATATGTTTCCTGATTCATGTTACCTCAGTTGATATTGATGTGTCAAAAACATATACTTCAAATCTAGCCAAAAATCATTATCCATTTTTCTTCCCCTCCCAATGATCATTACAATATATCCTTGGTTATTTCATGACTGAGAATCCCCTATCACCTTTTATAATATCCTCTTCACTTGAATCACACGTTGTAACATATTTTTTCACTATAAAACATTCATGCATATTAGTGATAAGAATATATTTCTCCGTAGGACACCAGTACAATATGATGATAGTGGTGATTCCATATTAATCCATGAAAAACATATGAACATTTATTCTTCAAGGGAATTTCTAATAATCCCTATATCCTTCTAATGTTATTTTAAAAGAACCTACCAATTGAATGTAGATAGTTATCATTCCTAAAATACTTTTCATATATCCTTATTTTCTAAATCCAATATCTTAGTTCACGATATACTACATTATTATTCCGCGTTAAAAATCATATTTTTTGAACTTATTTATTGAACAAAATTTGTATTAACCTTATAAATGCTCACATATGGTTAAATAATTATCCGTTTAAATTTTATTCCCCACTCATAGATAGTCTATGATGGAATGGACTTCATCGATCATGTCATGTTTTTCATTGTTCATGATAAGTATACTATATAATATCTTGGTAAAAATTTTATGAACATAACCTCAAGAACATAATGATAATATGTTCACATCCAATAAATTGTAAAAAAAAAATTCTTAAGGCTTGTGGGTCCCACCATATTACAATAGGAAATGCCCTGTTGTGGATCTAGTCTAACTGATCGTGGAATAATTAATATAAATTTTTTTGTTATATCTGTTCACCACCAATATATAGTCAATATATGGTAGACTACCAATTGGTTCTATTTATACCTTCATGAGTAGCCTTATCTTTATAATACAACATCATTTTATTTAAATCATAAAAAACCTTTTCTTTTTATCTATAACTAATGAAGTTGTCACAAAAAGACACCTCGTCTTAGTAAAAATATTGATTACACCATATAAAGTCTTCATAATAAGATAAATATTTATTCCAATGGACAATTCTATTGTGTTCCCTTATAGTATTTTTTTAACACGCCATTCATATATGTTTGATAACGATAAATTTGAAACAGTGTGTGTGAATTTATTTCAAAAAATAATTTTAATTCATTGAAATAAAAATACATCAATAAAAAAAAGAATTATGTTTAAGAATAAAATAATAATAGTTATTTGATCATAAAATAAATAAAAAAATTGCGATAAATAAGATAAAATTATGAAATTATATATTAACACATTGATAAAGATGATTTTCAATTACGCACGAATGATCCTTTATACATCCTCCCGTTAAGAAGGACTGAGCGTTCAAAATTTCTACCATGGTTTTAATGTAATACAAGAGTAAATAAAAAGAAAGTTATTTATTGGTTTTAATGGAAACCAATATCTAGAAAATAAACTTATTTTTAATTGAAACCTAAAACCATGAATGGAACATTAATGATGGTGATCATATATATAAAAAGATGTAGAATGTATATGTTTGTTTGTTTAAACCATTAAAAACGCACATCATTATATATAGAATTTATATGAATATGAAGGGGGGGTTAAAAGATGAATATCTGTTCAAATTTTTCACAAGGAAGAAATTAGATAAAGGGAAAAGTGGTAATACAAATTATATTGAATTAACTAAATGTTAGTTTTCCTTTTGAGAAAGGGATGATCATGAGGAATACATGAAAAGGAATGTAAAACATAAAAGGATAAGTATATAATTTTCATAGATGTTCATTTATGTTATGGGATATATTTCACCCTCCATTATCATATATTTATATCCTCTATAGGTGATAAGAAAATGATGGAATTCATTAGGAATCATTATTGTCATTGGAGACCAAATATAAAAATATATTGAAAAAATTACTAAAGATTTTTATAGCCAAATCAAAATCATTCATGGTTTTAAATGAGAAATTACAATTTTAATATCATTATTCTATAAATATTAAATAATATAATTTTTATTCACGACTTGATGTAATATTCCCAACCTGAATAAGAGTTATGAAATAGAAACATCATCACTACTCACCGTGAAAGCCCTTATTGATTGGAATTAAAATTTCTAAGGGAACTTCCATGATATGAGTACTGAATCATGATTTTGAGGAGATAATAATGATTTAAAATATTCTATGTGGTAATATACATGAAAAGAATTTTTATAAAAATGCATTATGTTATTTTCATAATACAACTAATTCTAGGTTGAAAAAAATCCAAATTTTTTATTATCACCAACAATCATTTATTAATAAGTAGGTGAAGAAGAGAGATGAATGAATGGGATAAATAATTTCAAAACTCCAATTCTATGATATCATATATTTTTTATTTGAGGAAAGATACTATAGGTCCTTTGAAAACTATGAGAGATCTACCCAATATATATTATATCCTTCACCAATATAAACACAATTATCTTACCCCCTATGTGAATAGAAATATTAATTTTAATGAATATATATATATATATATATATTAACTAAAATAAAATATAATCAATGTGATCGTAGAATAATGTTTTTAAAAAAATAAACAACATTGGTTTAAAAATAAGACAATGATTTTCATGAACAATCAATATTTAAAAATATAAAAAATAAATAATAAGAGAATAATGAACATGAATTATAATCAATCCATTACTACCTACCCTTTTATAAAATTAAAATTTTATAATTAGGGGTTTTGAGAAATTATAAGCTAAATGGGAACCCGTGATAAATTATTTAACAAAATATAATTTTTTTAATGTTGTCTTGTACAATTTGATGTTAAATATCAATTTACATACTATATTTTATGATTAAAAAGGTTTTTATATATTTTCCTAGAATTTTATTTCACCCATTTAATTTGATGATAAATAAATATTATCCCCAAATCTATGATATTTTTCTAATCCATATAATATGGGAGAGGCAATCCTATACAGACATATATTCAACTCCATATATAGAAAAAGATAGTTAGGCTTTCAATTTACTACTCCATGGAATTAATAACTATCCAAAAAGGTAAAATGTCATAATTTTTTTTTTTATATCTAGTTAACATCCACTAAAATCATTATTAAAAAAATCTTATTTAATATAAGAGTATAATTTCGTGTTAAAGAAACCATGATTGTTAGATTTATATAAAATTACATTATAGTGAATTTAAATTTTATTCTTTATGCTTATATAAAAAATGAGAACAATGGAAGATGATGAACATAATTTCAAACCAAGTTGAATTATGGAAAATAACACACTCAAACTTAACCTTATAAAAATTATTTTTACTCATTTTACCTCTTTCAACCAACATTAACATTCAAAGAATAAAAATATTGTATTAAATTCATTTTTCATGGTAAAAATACATTTTAAAAGGTCATTAGAATATTTTTATTTGTTGATAATAGATTCAAAATTGTATTAAGGGATTTTAAAGCGATAAAAAAATTATGAATACCATATAAAAATAACAGCAAATTATTTTCTAATTTATTTTTAAATAAAATTAAAATGATTTCTTTTTCTGATACAAAAATTATATCATTAATATAAATTTCATTGATTAAAAGTTTATTTGAAACCATTTCTCAAAATAATTTCAAATTTAATTTTTTCATTTGGAAATCATTTGATTGAAAAAAATCCACGATTTTTAAAAAACCATAAAAAATGTTTTAAATAATAATAATATTTATTTTAAGAATATAATATTTTGAAATTATTTATTTTTTAAACAATATATTTTTTCAACCTAAACATTTCTTGAAATAAAATTTTTTTAAAAAATTACCTTTATCATTCATTGGTTTTTTTCAAAAAAATTGATCCGTAGAGAATGCTCATTATATTAATACAGATTCTAGGAATATAATGTGGGATAATTTTACAGAATAATAAATATATTGTTATTGATTATAGGGATAGATAATAAGTCCAGCATTATTATGTGTCATGTTCATTTCTAGTAAAATTTAGTTCTAAAAACAATTTTTACTAATAAAATTTACTTCGATAAGTATTTGAATAAGTGTCAAAAAATCAATCCACTTGAATTGGTTTAGTCATTAATGTATATATAAAACCCAATTATCATTATTAGTATAATGATAAAAGTTTTTTATGTTCAATAAATGAAATAAAATTTTTATTCTTAACATCATTAAAGAAAAACATATTGTGCGACTACCTGCTTGTAAATAACCAAAAATATTTTCTATGGCATGGTAATTGTTTTTTTCAAGGATTTAGGTAGTATACTAGAATATGATTAGACAATAATAATATCTATAGGATAAGGTGGATTATTAAATTTTATATAATAAATTTTATATATATAAGAAACATAATGGAGGTTTTGGAATATTTTCCTCAGAATTTAAATGAATGTAATCTTCAATTGTTCTGGTAATATAATTGAAGACAGAGTAGGATTTTCATTTTCTCGAGTTCCTATTAATGATTAATTTTTCGTATTTTTGATAAAATTTACCTATGTTATAATTATTGTTTTGAACATTTTATTTATATAGAGATACATTGAAAAAAGAAAACATTCATTTTTTACCAATGATAATGAGGGGTTTTTTGGAATGATCATATGAGAACATGGTTTATGGTAAAACAAGAATTATTAAACACATCAATCCAAAATTATTGGTGTAGTTTTAAATATTTCATAATAGATAATGCAATTTCATAAAAATTAAAATTATTTCCTTTAACAATCCAGTTTTCTATATTATCTTAGTGTAGAAAAAGTATGATTGTAACCATATATAGAATAAAGTTAATTATACATATGTTATCAAACTCTCTCTCATGAACACATAGAGTTGAAAATATTTTTTCTAGTTTCAAATTTCCAAACACTATGGTAAATATTTTAAAGTTTGTTATACCCTTATATTTTTGTCCCAATAAAAAGACACAAGTGAATCATATATAATAATAGACAATCAACTAAAATTGTTAATCCTAGAATACATTTAACCTATACTGGTCCATTTATATTACATTTTTGTTTGTCAAGGATATTATATTTTGATATTTCTTAATTAAGATTGAAATAGTTACTTTATATTTAACTAATCTAGAGGGGTCCATAAATAATATAAAAATTTAAAAGAAATTTTAGTAAATTTGATGTTAGGGGATATAAATTAGGATTTAAAAGTATGTGTATGAATAATTATATAAGATATATATCCCCAATAATTTTTTCGAATGCTTAAAATTTTATTTTTTTAAAATAAATTAATTTTAAATAAAAAATATAAAATGTTTTTAAATGAAAACCAATAACTAATTGTTTTTCTACTGAAAATAAAATATTTTATAAAATAAATTTCAAACGATATTTTCAAACCAAATTTTTTATTTGAATAATTCTTGATAAATTAGTTTTTTGAATATAAATTAATAAAATATATTATATAATCATAGAATTTAGAGAACTAATTGAACATATATCTATGATTTACATATTAAAGCATCATTGAAAGTCACGTATTGTGAATCTTGTTATTAATGATGATTATTATCACAGGGGACATAACAAATATTTAGAGAGAATCCACTGTCCATTTTCCATATTCAATTTTGGTATTAAATTTTTGAAATTTTTTCAAGATAATTAATAAACAAGGAATTTTGGCACCTTGATTTTAGTTCAATATATTTTATCTAAATGGGATTTTGGAACACAAATGTGATTTCATATATCCATCCAACAATAAAATTTTTATTCATGAGAAGGGAGAGATATCGGATCATGGTGGACGAAAATAATGTAGCCCAAGGGCATCGCCCCGTACAAGGTTCACCCCCTCCGGTTTCATACAGGACACATTGGTAAGACACATCACCTGCATACCAGGAACTGTAATAGAAGCCATATAATCCGGAACTTTATTCCCCTCTCACCACGTGTGAGAAATTCTAACTCTGTCATTCAGGAGAGAATTGAACATTCTAATCGTGTAGGTGATAGCCTAGGGTGTACTGCCTCTTCCATGGAGGGCGTCGTGGGTAATCATAGATCCCGTTTCCAAATCGGTTATGCAAATACCCCTGTGTCTACATAGGCATAGGCCTGTCAGAACCGCTAATGCTTCTGCCCAAATAGAAGAACCACTACAAAAGTGAGCTGAGAAAGACAACACTAGACTCCCTTTGGAGTCCAGGAGAACTCCTCCTCCCCTCATGTCACCCAAAACATAGGAACTATCTGTATTAAGATTGAGCCCTTTGCTAGGGGGAATCCAATGAATCCATCTACCCCACACCACCCGCCCTTCCCCGATGACACTCCTTGAATGCTCCCGCTGCACTCACAAGGGTAACCTTCTCCCTCCAATTCCCGCTGCACCAATCAGGTCAATCAGCATGCATCAGATGTTAGCCACCACAGAATGACCAGAGGTGCTTCTCCCCTCATATCTTTCCCTATTCCTAGATAGCCATAAGTGCCAACAGGCCGCATTGAAAATAGCACCACACACCATAGACTCCTCCACTGACACAGTAGCCCCCTGGAACCAGTGCTCCATTAACAGCTCCGCACTGCCTCCTTGCTCAAGGAAGCCTGAGCAGACACCAAAGAACTTATAGACATGTTGGGCCCAATCACCCTCAATAAATATGTGGTTCATGGTTTCTTCTCTTTTGTTCCCGCAGCAATGGCAGCACGACGCAAGGCTGATCCCCAACCGTTTGATGTGGTCATCATAGGGTATCGCTTTGTTGCGTATCCTCCACGTAAGAAAGTTGAGTATGGCTGGGATCAAGTTGCACCGGGCCACATTGTTCCACCTATCGCTCTACCCCTGTATACCGCTCATCCTCTGAAAATCCTTGGCGTTGAACCTCCCCGTCATGGACGGTGTGAAGACTCAGGTGTCCTGCTCCGAGCTCATGACCACAGAGTCGAAGATATCCTGCAGGGGGCGTCAAGAAACGATTTTTAAAACATGGGATATGAACTTCCCTCCCTAAAGGAGATTAAAGGGGCTTGGCATCCTGGGTATCCTAACACTTCACCTGCCCAGTTGTGTTGCCAAAAAAATGCTCCTTTCCCCAACAATCCATCGAGAGAGAGGAAGAAGGATTGGAATGATATTAGAAACCGAGGACCAAATAGCCGCCTCCCTAGCTGACACGTACATCGTATCATCCTTATATCGTTGAGCCATATGTGTTCCCCACAAGGATCAGGCTTCAATAGACTCCCATGCAAGCCTCGCATGCAAGGATGGAATCAACTCCGCCATACTCTGAACATTGATCCCCCCTTCACAGATGGATCGAGCCATCTTACTCCATAAAACCCAGCGTCTCTTGCCCCCGCCTGACACATCCCATAAAAAGCGCATCAGAATCCTGTCAATAGCCCTTATGACTCCCTTTGGCACACTCGTGGAAGCCAAGGCATGAACCGGGATAGCAGAAAGAACACTATTGACCAGGGTTATCCATCCTCCAAAGGAAAGAAAGTGGTTTTTCTAGTTTATGATGTGATCCGAAATCCTGCTCACCACTTTGTCAAAGTCCTTGTTCTGCAGCCGATCTGCCGATAAAGGAACACCAAGGTAGTCCTTGGGGAATTATCCTCTCCGTATTCCAAGCACGTTCTCCATCCTGGCCACCTTGCTCGGATTTCATGATACAGGAACATTGAATTTTCTCTTTTCTCTGTTAATGAGTTGGCCACTACACTCACTATACTCCGCAAGGATCCAGTTCAGCGCCTGTAGAGACCTCCACCCAGCATTCATGAACATGATGGAATCATCCATGAACATCAAATGTGACACCAGGGGGGCTCTGAACTTCCTCGGATATGGACTAATGGCTCCTTCACAAACGCTTTTGCTGATCAACCTACTCAGGGTGTTCTGCATAATAATAAAAAAACTGGGAGATAACGGGTCACCTTACCGAAGACAATGAACGATTTTAAATAAGCCTTATGTTCTCCCCATAAACGATATTTCCATCCACGGTGAACACACACACCTGAAGATAAGATCGCATGCCCAGTTCGAAAATCCCATATTCACGAGCACTCTATTGATAAAGCCACATTTTATCTGGTCGTAAGCCTTATTCATGTCCAACTTGATTACCATATTGGAACCATTAGAAGGGGTGTTCAGATACTTTAACAACTCCTATGTCATCGCCACTGCACCCTAGATCGATCGGCCTTTGATGAAGCCATGTTGTTCCAATGCTATCCACCGGGGAAGGAAGGTGGTCATCTGCCTATTTAGAATGCTCGCCAGGACCTTATAAGGGATATTACACATGCTCACGGGCCGGTAGTGGGAGAGGGCAGAAGGATCCTTAACCTTCGGCAGTAGTACCAGTGTAGTCGCAGACGCTATCCATGGGAGACCACCCCCGGAAGAAATCGTGAATTGCGGAAATAAGGTCACAATTCACCTCCTCCCAAGAGCCCCTGTAGAAGGAGCCACTGAAGCCATTAGGGCCTTCCGTGCTATTTGGGTTTAGGTTCCACACTGCCTCAGGCACTTCCCCTTCATCCAGAATGCCTTCCAACATAGCATTCTCATGTGATGAGACAGTGCTCGAATGCCCTTTCCAAAGCTCGGCCTCCCCCGAAGGATACCCACGAGACATGTTACCATTGGTGCCTGCAAGTAGTTCCTTAAAGAATGTGCATGCCATACCCCCAACCATGTCCGCATCATCTGAAAAGGAGTCGTCCTCCATCGCGAGATTTGGTTTCACTACGCAACTCCTCTCCCGAATGCATGCCTGGAAGTACACAATATTCATGTCTCATTCCTTCAGCCACATGACCCTAGACCGATCCCTTGCATGACGCTCTTGGGAAAGCACCAACACCTCCATAGCACTCTTCAACTCTGCAAGCTTACCAAAACTCCCTTCATCCCAGCTCTCCTCAAGCAGGGCCTCAAGGCTTTGGATCTCCTGTTTTAACGCTGCCATCTCTTGATCCGGAGAAGGGCGAGACCTAGCCCACCCAGGAGATCTTGCTTTAGGCGTCTTAACTTATGTTGGAAGGCCACCCAAGAATGGCCCATGGGGGCTCACTCCAGCATCTCTTGACCACATTATGGTATTACGGAATGCTCGCCCATTGGATAGAGAACTTAAAGCCCTCCTGCACAAATTCCGTCCTGCTAGGAGACAACAGAAGCGGCGAATGATCAGAGATACTACATGACAGATGACTCACGTTCACCACCGGGAATCTGGATATTGTGTGGAAATTGTCCAAGAAATGGTCCATCCTACTCTAGGTTCGACTTCCCCCCCCCCCCTTCAGTTGTGGCACCAGGTAAATGGATCACCTAAATAGCCCAGGTCCATTAACCCCTTCCCTTCCGCAAACTACAAAAACAACAAACTAGCCTACCTCGTGAAGTCACCCCGCCCCTTCCTCTCATCTGGATGCATGATGATGTTAAAATCCCCTACCACCATCCAGGGAAGGTCACCTGGGTCGAAACTATTGAGTTCAAGCCACAGGACCTCCCTTCCCTGGGCATTGCAGCTACCATAGACCCCAGAAATGAAGACCTCTTCTCCACCAGTCGAAACCTTGGTCTTGATGTGCTGATCACTATCCTCCATCATCTCCACGGTGACATCCCTTTTCCAGAATAGCCAAATGTGGCTGTTAGTCGGAGCTGCATGCATATAAGCTTGCATGTTGAGTTTGCGAGAGAAATATTGGATCTTGACACATTGTTGTTTGTGTTCGATGATCGCCACCATTTTGGCTTTATGGTTCCTGACTTCCGAAACTAAAAAGTCAGTCTTCACCCTTTCCCCAATTCATCGGGTGTTCCAAATAATGAACAGAAACATTAAAAAAGAACTGTCCTGGCTTTGGCCCCATGACCTGTGGTCATTCCAGACGTAGCTAAGGAGCTCTCCCCCTCCTGAAGTTTTCTCTTCATCTTCCTAGTACACACACCTTGGCACGAATCCAGAAAGACCATAGCGGAGCAGGGTGAAGACTGAGGGGTCTCCAGAACAAGCCCATCCACTGCCTTCACCTCTCGATCCAGAGACACCTCCCCCACAGATCCCCGAACCCCAGGCCGGACCGAGACACCACAACTGTCTCTACTGGCCGAAGCACCAGCCTATGAAACCGGACAAACTCCTGAAATGTGTCCTTGAGCAAGCATCCTAGCCCCTTCCGGGACAGACATGAGGGAAGGGCCTGCCCCATGAGTATAACGACCCATACATTACATACATTGCTACTACTTCAAAATTGAAGCACACTTATTACAACATATGACAAAACCACAAAGGACCGTATAGGTATAGTGTCTTTAGAAACTGGGAAACATAAACAACTGGTTCATAAATCTTCTACAGTGTCTCCCATTTATTTCATCATATCTAGGGTCCCTTTTAGCATATTCTACTTAATATCCATCTTCCTGACCTGGGGAAAAGAAAACATAAAAGGGTGAGCTCAAATGCTCAGCAAGGGCAAATAAAGGAAATAAAAATCATATCATATCCTTTTGAAAATCAAAACCTGCAAAAGAGATCATAATATCTTAACATGGAATAAATCATAGAAGTGAAAATGAGATCCCCATAATCATAACATAAAACTTGAAACTTTGTGGCATGCACACATAATCATGGAAATCATTTCTTGTTAGTCATGACTCATTGCCAAGACTATCTTAGTGGACAAAGTCCCTTTCTGAACCGAGTTCACTCCTCGTTTCAGTCTTGTATCACTGAACCGAAATAACCTTCCGTTCCAGCCATGTCTATCTCATGAGATATAAAATCTTTACCCAATGCATTGGAGGGAGATATAGGTCCTACCCATCTTATAATGAATCCTTTCTTATGTGTGCCACATAATCATAAAACATACATCATCGCATAACACATATAACAAAAATGGGATTCTTGAAACATCATGACATCATAAATCAATTCATAAATGATAAAGGAATTCATAAACATAATTCCATCACAAAATAGTCAAACAAATGTAAAAATATGGATAGAAACAGAACCCTTTATTATCTTAGATGGAAAATAATTTTGATAAAACACTTGAATTGAATTCTTGAGGAAAATATCCTTTCTTCTTCAAAAACATTTTTCCTTTCATAACATGTCATACAACTTTAAAATAAAAGAAGTTGATTAAAAATAAACATGAAAACTTGTAAAGGAAGATTCTTTGAAGTAATGTTTTAAAAATCCATTCATGTCGTATAAGTTAAAAAAAACATTCTTCTAACTTTTGTCGGAAAAGTCAAAAAGTACCTCGTACGAAAAATGACAAAAGATTCCTTTCATATCCTTTACAAAAAACTTACCGAAGGGTAAAATTGGATATAAACTATTTTGGAAGGAAGGATATAATATTACATTTCGAGGGAACATGGATGTGGATGATAAAATACACCCCAGTAATTACCAAAGTAAAAACAATCTCGGATAAAAGTGAGATTGTGATATTTTCCCTTACCTTAGGTCCGATTTGCTTTGTTCGTGTCCGAAGCTCCTGTATAATGGTTTAAATAATGTTATTGACTTATTCCAGAATCATACATATTTATATGATATCATATATGGTCATATTATTAGCTTCTTGTTAGTAATATTTCATTGTTACTTGTTACTCGGTTCTTTATAACTTTTTGTTCTTATGCGTGTTTTGTCGAATAAATTCTTATTCTTATCTTTAGGTTATAGATAATTCATTTACAGAATGTTATTAGTGTAGTATATACCATATTCATTCATTCAATTCATTTATATAATCATTATGAAATGAAGATCATGTAGAACGAGTCGCATCACATCGTGGAGACGGTATTCCGTACGTACGCACGAGTGATGATATCGTTCCTATGATCGTGGAATTGTATTGGAGTATATATATATATTATTTGAGTATCAATATTACTTAATAATAATCATATATAGTTACTCATTACACCATTATACCCATCCTTGTAAGGTGATGGTGGAAAATAGATTACACCACGGCGTGGAGACGGTATTCCGTACGTACGCACGCGCGGTGATTTCATTTTTCCGTAGGATGGATAGAAGGTGAATTAGGGTTGTTTCATATTTATAATAACATATCAGTATGTAAGTAATACTGATGTTATTACTTTATCATGAAACAACTAAAGAAGAAGAAGTTGAAGAAGAAAGAAATTGAAAAGATCGGTAATGGATATTACCTCTTCTTTGGAACGCCTCTTTGAATCCTCCACTTAAGGAACTAAGAGTGGTCTTTGGAGAAGACCAGGACCTATAGGACTATTCTAGGGAAGTGGAGAGGAGAAAATGGCAGGGGTTGGCCGAGCTTGAGTGCTCAAATTGGTGTGAGGAGGAGGGGGAGGAGGTGCCCTTTTATAAGGGAGGAGAGGGGCACCTTAGGAATATCTCAAAATATTATTTTATATTAAAGTCAAAATCGGTTTATAATGGTTCCAAAGGGTCTTATTTCGAAGCTAAAGTGGGGATGGGTCGAAATACTATCAACCAATAGGATTTAGACAAGTTTAGGGTATTATTTTAACCTTATCAATTAGATTTAACTCTAAGTTAATTAATTTAACTTTTACCATGTCTTTTTGTTTTCTTTCACTATATGGTTAATACACTTACTATAACATGCCAAACGAACCCCAAATTGTTTATTATTAATATATATATTCTTATCTAAGTCATTTGGCCGAACCTTAGATTTTTAGGAATAAAATAACAATTAATAATATAATATTTTATTTAAAAACTATTTTGTGTCAATTTTGACACTATTTGATATATGATTTTTGTGAAAGTCATAACAGAATTATATGTTCGAACCAAGTTTATTAAATCAACAATAATATATCATAGTAACCTATAAAATTAGTTGAATTCATAAAAAGTCTTAAATTATATTTATTTTGGTATTTATATTATCAATTTTGTCAATATTTCATTAATAAGATAATTACTGCACCATCTTTGTGTCATAAATAAATTAAATTATTTGATGTCTAAAAATTACAAATAAAATATCATCATGTAGGAAATCTTTTTAGCTTTCTAATGAATATTTACAATCGAATTTATCTTATGTATAACCCCATATTAAAAATGATTTACTTATTAAACTTTGATTTTAACTATTTTAACCCTTCTTTAAATAAATTAATATTAAATGTCCTAATCTAATCCAAGTGGGCCTAAATGGTCATATTTTATTCCTAAGTTTGTTTTTGGTCGAATTACACTTGTCCAATAGAATTAGGACATGTGTTAGGGTAATAGTAATATCATATTTACCCTTAGTTACCCTATTTACTATTAACCGCGGTAAAAAAAGTAAAAAGTTACTATTCACCAAAAAATTATTTTCATCTCATTGAACCACATTTTAGTCCTTGATATTAACCGTGTCTCTCGGATTTTCGAAATTCCATTCACAGAAGCGGTAAAATTAAGTTTTATGCAAAATTCAGTTTTTAACCTACCACATAGTGGTTTCACTATTCATCAAAAATTGAAAGTTTTCAGAAAAATACCAAAATTTCACCCTAGGCTAATTTCGATATTCTGAGTCCAAAAATGAAGTCCATTTTGAAAAATAAAATTTATAAAATTTCAAAAAGTGGTTATTACTATTCATAACGGCTAGTTTTAATAGCATATTGTTGTTTAGTGAAACTCGGTATTGCGTACGACGCAAGCTATCGAGGAAGGTCGCGATTGCGTGTAAAGCAAGCCAAGCAAGCGTTGTGTAGAAAAAGATTCCTTTGATGATTTATATAACATAAAAGTCTTGGGTGTTACATTCTACCCCCCTTAAAAAGAATTTCGCCCTCGAAATTCGTCACTTTGTAACAAACAAATGAGGATACTTCTCCCTCATCATATCTTCAAGCTCTCATGTAGCTTCTTCAAGTTGGTGGTTCCTCCATAAAACTTTCACCAAGCGAGTGGTCTTGTTTCGTAGGACTTTTTCGCTACGATCCAGAATCTCTATCGGCTGTTCTTCATAAGAAAGATCTTGCTCCAGCGGTACAACTTCTGAGATGAGTACATGTGAAGGATCTGGTATGTACTTTCTCAGGAGAGATACGTGGAACACATCGTGAACTTGAGAGATTTTCGGTGGAAGCGCCAATCGGTAAGCTACCTTCCCAACACGATCCATTATTTCAAAAGGACCGATATATCTAGGGCTCAACTTCCCCTTCTTTCCAAATCTCATAACCCTCTTCCAGGGAGATATTCGTAAGAACACTTTATCGCCCACTTCAAACTCTAGGTCTTTTCTTCGGTTGTCGGCATAACCTTTCTGTCGACTCTGAGCTGCTCTTATGTGTTGTTGAATAGATCTAACCTTTTCTGCCATTTCATCAACGAGATCAGGTCCTAATAGCTTTCTTTCCCCAACTTCATCCCAGCAAGTTGGAGTCCTGCATTTCTTTCCATAGAGAGCTTCATAAGGAGCCATCTGAATACTGGAGTGAAAGCTATTATTATAAGAAAATTCCACCAAAGGTAGGTGTTGATCCCAACCTCCTTTGAAATCCATAGAGAAAGCTCTCAACATATCTTCTAGGGTTTGAATTGTTCTCTCAGACTGACCGTCTGTCTGGGGATGATAAGCAGTGCTGAAACTCAACTCTGTATCCAGAGTATGCTGAAGACTTCGCCAGAACTTCGAGGTAAATCTCGGATCTCGATCAGATATTATAGAAAGTGGTACTCCATGCAATCTTACCACTTCCTTTACATATATCCTGGCAAGCTGATCTAGAGAGAAATCCTCTCTAATAGCAATGAAGTGTGCAGACTTTGTAAGACGATCAACTATGACCCAGATAGCATTATTGCCTTTGGATGTTTTAGGAAGTCCTGTGACAAAGTCCATAGTGATGTTTTCCCATTTCCATTCGGGTATGGGTAATGGTTGTAACATCCCCTTAGACTTCTGTCTCTCAGCTTTAACTTGTTGACAAACCAAGCATCGAGAGACATATTCAGCAACATCTCTTTTCATGCCATCCCACCAGAAGTACTCTTTCAGGTCCCTATACATCTTCGTGCTTCCAGGATGAATAGAGAATGAAGAACTATGAGCCTCATCCAGCAGTTCATTCTTTAATTCGGGGATGGGAGGAACACAAACCCGATTCCTGAACTTTATTATCCCATCACAATCAAGGTTGAATTCAGGAACATTTCTCACCTTCTTTTGTAACTCGACATCTTCTTTTTGTGCCTCTTTAATCTTCACATGTATAGATGGTTGAACATTCATTTGAGAAAGATAAGATTTTTCCCCTTCCATTATAATTCCAAGATCCATCCTTTGTAAATCCATAAATATTGGATCTTTTGTGATCCTCATCATGGATAAACTAGCATGGTCTTGTCGACTTAATGCATCTGCCACCTTGTTTGCTTTCCCAGGGTGGTAATGGATTGAGCAGTCATAATCCTTAATCAGCTCCAACCATCTTCTTTGACGCATATTCAGCTCCTTTTGTGTGAAAATATACTTTAAACTTTTATGATCAGTATAAATATCACACCTTTCACCATAAAGGTAATGCCTCCAAATCATTAATGCAAAGATTACCGCAGCCAACTCCAAATCATGTGTTGGGTAATTTTGCTCATGGATTTTCAACTTTCGTGAGGCATAAGCTATCACCATATCATTTTGCATAAGAATACACCCCAATCCCTTCTTGGATGCATCACTGTAGATCACAAACCTTTCTCCACTACAAGGTAGTGTGAGCACAGGTGCACTGGATAACCTTCTTTTCAACTCCTTGAAATTCTCTTCACATTCCTCTGTCCAGACAAACTTAACTCCTTTCCGAGTCAACTTGGTGATTGGATTAGATAATCGTGAAAAATCTTTTACAAAACGTCGATAATATCCAGCCAAACCAAGAAAACTTCGGATCTCAGTTACTGTTGTTGGTCTTGACCATCTTTCGATAACCTCTGTTTTTGCTGGATCCACAGATATCCCCTCTTTTGAGATTATGTGACCCAAAAATGCCACTTTTTGAAGCCAAAATTCACACTTGGTAAATTTGGCTTAAAGCTTCTCCTTTCTCAGGGTCTTCAATATAATTCTCAAGTGATCTTCATGCTCTTACTTGCTCTTTGAATAGACAAGAATATCGTCTATAAAGACTACCACAAATTGATCAAGATAGTCTCTAAAGACTCTATTCATTAGATCCATGAAGATAGCAGGGGCATTAGTAAGACCAAATGGCATCACTATAAATTCATAGTGTCCATACCTTGTACGGAAAGCCTTATTTGGTATATCCTCCCTTTTGACCCTTAATTGATGATACCCTGAACGAAGATCAATCTTGGAAAAGTATTGAGCTCCGCGTAGTTGGTCAAATAAGTCATCAATGCGTGGGAGAGGATATTTGTTCTTGATAGTGATCTTGTTAAGTTCTCGATAATCAATGCAAAGTCTCATTGATCCATATTTCTTCATAACAAATAGAACAGGTGCTCCCCAAGGTGACGCACTAGGGAGTATGAATCCCTTATCAAGATTCTCTTGAAGTTGCTTCTTCAATTCCTGCAACTCAATTGGGGCCATTCTATATGGTGTCTTTGAAATAGGCAAAGCACCCGGTACGAGTTCTATTGAAAACTCAACTTCACGATTTGGTGGAAGACCCGGCAATTCCTCCGGAAAGACATCATCAAACTCCCGTACAATGGGCATATTCTTAATCGTGAGTTTCTCACCAACCATTTGAGATAAATAACCTTCATTTAGTGGAATCAATACCCATAAGATGGAAGAAATTTCCACTGGAAGGTTATGTTCATCCTTGCATTGATAGACGATCGTAGATTGATCTGGAATATGAAATGTGACTTCCCTTCTTTGGCAGTCGATATGAGCTCCATGTAGAGAAAGCCAATCCATGCCAAGAATCACATCAAATTCCACTAAAGGAAGGATCACAAGATTTGCAGGAAGCACTTTCCCACAAACTTCGATCGGAGAAGAATTATAAACTTCTGATGCGATTGATGTGCCATTAGGTGTTGTCACAGCTAACTCAACATCTAATTGTTGAGGTAATACGGTGATACCCTTAGAAAATTTTTCAGAAATAAAAGAGTGGGTGGATCCAGAATCAAATAAAACATTTGCTACTTTAGAGTGGATGGTAAGTGTACCTTTCACCACTTCGTTATCGTACTCCACATCTCTGATAGAAATTGCATGTGACTTTCCTTTGTCTTTAGCCTTAAGATTTTTTTGACGTCTACCATCATCATCACCCCTTGGATTTGGGCATTGATTGGCATAATGCCCCATCTCCTTGCACTTGAAACATTGAAGTGTAGTAGGTTCATTCTGTGTATCCCTTCCTTTGTTTGCGTCATTAGACATCTTCTTCCCATTATCACGGCATTCAAATGCCCGATGACCTTCTTTTCCACATTTAAAACATTTACTTGTCCATTTAAGACAACTCCCTCCATGTTTCTTTCCACACTTTGAGCATAAGGGAAAGTTCATCTTCTTTTCAGTGTGCTCTTTAGAGTTTCCTTTGAATTCCATCTTCCTCTTCTTATCAAACCCATGTGACTGATGGGTTACTCCAATCTCCATCTCGACTTTGAGAGCACATTGAACGATTTCCTCGTAGCTATTGAAGTCCCTTATGGCTAACGCCCTTCGAAGACTTGGTTTTAAGCCACTAAAGAATCGATCGATCTTACTCTCAGGTTGGATAATAATACCAGAAGCGTACCTTGCAAGTCTTGTAAAATTTGCTTCATAGGTACTAACAGATTCATCATCCCTTTGCTTCAGTTCAAGGAACTCTTTCTCCATCTTTGTTCGGAGAATACGAGGGAAGTACTTATTGAAAAATAAGTTCTTGAACTCGTCCCATTCCATAGACTCAATTTCATCCCTTTGCCTCGTATTCTTAACAAGATTCCACCATTGATCCGCATCTCCTTCCAAACGATACACTGCTAGGATGACTTTATCATGCTCAGAACATTGAAGAACTGAAAATATCTTTTCAGCAGTACTAATCCATTGTTCAACAACTAATGGATCAGTAGACCCGCTGAAAGAAGGTGGACGCTGCCTCATGAAGGATTCAACAGAATGTTGCTCCCTACTTTGCTCGTTTGGAAATCCTGCATGATTCATAGCTTGAGAAAGTTGTGTGAGGATGGCTACAAGATTTTTCATTCCAGCTCCCATATCGTTTGGTTGCTCAGGGGGACAATCATTGCATTGCCCATCGCATTCCGCATTAACACAATTCCTTCGGGTTCCAGCCATTGACTAAAACCAAGAAGAATAGTGTGAGCAACACTAATTATAATAGGAAACCACATAATTCAAGAATAAAATTTTCATGCTTAAGGTCTTATCCTAGGTTATTCAAGGCCATTTCTAAAACACTAAGATTGTGTACTATGCTTAGACTTATCCTTAGGGTTCTTACTAAGGCTTTCACATCCTAGTTTCCAAAGGTTGACTATACCTTTCCTCTGATACCAACTATAACGGTCTGGAATTACTTCCAGTGGACTATAATTGATACCTATCAGGGCACTGCATGGGCGGCTACACCCCCTGGGCGGGACACACCACCATCCCCAGTGGCAGCCATTTCCTCATGAAGCCCTGGGGCGGAGAGCCATGCTTCGTCCAACGCTCACATGTGAGAGTTCCAAAGGATCGGATACATTCCTACCTCCTTTGCCTCTGATACCAACTATAACGACCCATACTTTACATACATTGCTACTACTTCAAAATTGAAGCACACTTATTTCAACATATGACAAAACCACAAAGGACCGTATAGGTATAGTGTCTTTAGAAACTGGGAAACATAAACAACTGGTTCATAAATCTTCTACAGTGTCTCCAATTTATTTCATCATATCTAGGGTCCCTTTTAGCATATTCTACTTAATATCCATCTTCCTGACCTGGGGAAAAGAAAACATAAAAGGGTGATCTCAAATGCTCAGCAAGGGCAAATAAAGGAAATAAAAATCATATTATATCCTTTTGAAAATCAAAACCTGCAAAAGAGATCATAATATCTTAACATGGAATAAATCATAGAAGTGAAAATGAGATCCCCATAATCATAACATAAAACTTGAAACTTTGTGGCATGCACACATAATCATGGAAATCATTTCTTGTTAGTCATGACTCATTGCCAAGACTATCT